>CM059366.1:4695719-5895719 GCA_030370435.1 Auanema freiburgensis | reverse complement strand
GAGAGGTAAGAGACCGGCTGAGGAAGGTGATGCTTGAAATTGAGAGATACACCTACTGTTCTAAGTATGTTTTCGAACTTCCGGATATTAGAGAGAGAAAGAGAATGCTATTGAGGCTGAAAATTATTCAAAATGTGTACGTGAAGCTGGAACGAACGGCACTTGAGGAGGAGATCATTTGCCGTATTGTGAACGATTTCAAACAACAATCTTTTATGAAGATGATGGACAAGCAAATGAAGAAGAAGAAGAGAAAAGTTTTCAGAAATAAGATGAAATTGAGCGATTAGCTTATTCATTAACTTTGCTGAGAAATCAACAAAACGCCTCAGGCAGTGAAGGATTAAAAGTTTCGCAAATAAACAGAGAAAAAGCTGCATGAAGAAAGTAAAGAATAGAAGATGACGACGTTGCTGAATTGATATCGAGAAAATGTGTTGAAGAAAACGTTTTTTCTTCGTTTCCTCATCATCTCATGCGCAAATGGAGGGTTTCGCATTTGAGAAGTTTTGTCCTCAGCATGTGACATGTATAGACTGAATGGCGTGAAGGACAGTGCACAAGAAAAGTAACATGTAAGGTTAACTATATGTGCATAGTTAATGCAGTTGTAATTAGTATGAACGATGGCTTCGTAAAACCGTCAGTCAAACTTTTCACGTTTCTTAGTTTTTTCTTTGAACCATAACGAAGTGTTTTAGCCCACTCACTTGAACACAGTCAAAGTTCGAAGAAAATATTTCTCGGTCAAGGAGAGGAGATGAGATGAATTAAATGACTGGTAATTACGAAAATATATTCCATAAATGGCTATAAACGTATGGTATCAGTCATATAAGGAGAGTATTGAGATGTCTAAGACTGATTCTGGGATTAGCTGAGAATTCTATGATTCAGAAGATAATCAATGATGTGGATGAACAACGTCATTGACTGTTCTCTCTGTCTACATCGTCTCTTTCTCTCAGTCACTATCTCTCGATAATCAAAAGAATGAGCTTCATCTTCGTCGTTTTCAGCTTCTTATTACTAGCAGCTTCTTCTTAGTTCTAAGTGATGAAATGAACTGAAAAGAAACCAGTTGAAAGTTCTTTAACAATAGATGAAAATGGCATATATGGGAATGAGAACGGATAGACAAACAACGAAAAGAAGAAGTTGTAGTTGAAGCTGAACTGATATGAATCTCTGACTGTTCTTTCGTAATTTTCATTTTGTAAAGCACGTCAGATAATGAAGGAGTACATGAAGATGATGGAGGGAGTAAGACAGTAAAAAAGAAACAACTGAAAGGACAAGGCTGCTGAAAAGGTTAAACTCCTTTTAAGGAAATAAGGGAGTGGAGGTTTCGAATCGAAATTGAAAGTTTGTGTGTTAGGGAGTAAAAGTTAAAAACTTCAAATAAAGAAAATGTTTTTATTCTGGTACAAACAGTGAGAAGATAGGCAGACGAGGAGAGATAGCAAGCAAGGAGTAAAGAAGAAAGAGGTACAGTGAGAACGATACGGACAGATGCATCAGCTATAGGAGGAATGAGAGAGAGAATGAAAGAGACGTGGTATTCCACAAAAACCAAAAAAAACAAGGCATAGCTTCCTCATAATTGGTATGAAAGTGTGAAAGACCTATGATTAGAAGTTGACGGAACACCTGTCTTGGGTTTGCAAAAAGTTAGAAAATTTTGAGTAACATAGCCGGTTTTGAGGAGAAAAATTTGCTTTTCTGTTCAAATGATTGACATTTTGTATTTTTAAAGAGAAAGCATGAAAGTCGAACAGTTATTTAGAAGAATAGAGGATGAGAACTATCATCAAGTAAGAAGCTTTCAGAAAGCTGCCAATCTAAACAGTTTCGTCATCAAAGATGCATGATGACAGGAAAAGCCAAACAAGCCCATTCACAGATTTTTATCGCATGAAGCTTATATATAAACTTTACAAAAACCAAGACGAACATCAGAGATGTTCTTGGAGATTTACTGATCCGGTAAAGAGGAAGAGATAGAAAGAGTGACCAAGGAAGAAGGAAGAAATAAGATCTATACAACTAAGAGAAGGTTGGAAAAGAGTGATAGAGGCATCGTATTTTGAGACGAAGACAAGATTAGGCGTTCAAAAGTAAAATATGGGCATTGAAAGAAAATCTCCTCAACGAACACAAAATAAACGAGAAAGGGAGACTGGGAGTGTGGTACAGATCGACAAACTAATTTGCCTAAGAAAACTTATAAAAAATAAAAAAAAGAAAATAGGAAAGAAATTAGGAAAAGAATTAAATGGGACGATCTTCTGACAGTTTGAATGGTCGGAAGACGTCAGTTCATTGACATCTGAATACCTAGTGATGTATACTTAACATGGATTATCCGGTAATTAACAAAGAGGGTCATCTCTCTCTCACTTTCTTTCTGTCTTTTGTACTGACAGTACCAAGAGATGTGAGATACGATTCAGATGAGTCGAATGAAAATGCTTGGACTAAGCTCAAGCAAGCTCATGAAAATGCTCTTGAGAAGAAGCTTTTTCGTCCGCCTCTTGATTGTTTTAAGCCTTGTTTCTACCTGGACGCCTCGACCCAAAAGCACTTCACTCAACTGAGAAAGAATGAAAATACACACAAAAGTACTTCAAATACTAGGAAATTTTTTGAAAAAAAAACTTTTGAACATCAAAAGGAAATTCTAAAAAAGGGCCACTCGAACACTCCCTCTTAAGCTTTCTCGCTGACAGTCTTCCCTCTATCTTCCTCTCTTCTTACCTCGCTCTCTATCTCCTTCTCACTCTCCTTAACTGGGTAACATGTAAAACAGAACATGGCAGTCGAACACAAACGACCTCCAACCGATAACTTCGGGAACAAAACTTTTTTTTGTAACAAAAGTAATAAAAAGCGAGTCTTTAACATCAAAATCGAGAATGAAAATACATTTTAAAGTAAATCTCGAATGGATTATCTGCGATTACTGTAGTTGACTAATTCCATATATTCACTGGGTTTCAAATAAAGTTACAGTGATACAAACTATGTAGTTAGAGAACTTGTTTTTTTTTGAAACCTACAAACAATAGTTTTAATAAAAATTTATTGATTGAGGTACAGTAAGAGAGAGAGAGAGAGAGAGAGAGAGAGAGAGAGAGAGAGAGAGAGAGGGAGAGAGTGCAACAGAGGTTGAATGAGAATGGTGAACAGCATGACACGTGAACTGTATGGCTTTCACACTTATTTACACAATCCATTTGAGTAATGCACTTCAATCTGTAAAAGCTGAATACTACTGGTCCTGTTTAGATAATGTTCAAGAGTGAGAGAAAACTTCTTTCTCACAGTTCGGCAAGAACATTTCTCTCGACTTCAATCAGAATAATAATATACTTAAGGAAGATCTTCTTCAAATCGGTGATACTCTTTAATCTAAACCGAACAGTTTACATCATAGCCTATATGTAATGGAGAGTTTTAATTCTTACACTACGGCTGCACTCATACAAGTGCCGCAGAAGTCTTAAGCCTTATCAATCAGGATGTCTTTCTATCTAGACAATCTTCTGTTGGTTCAAGATGCCTTGTACTGGTGCCCGTTTCTTGTATCTCTGCGAACGTTCTGAACTCTTCTCCATCTCTCCTGTGATTTTTGTGCTTTCAAAGAAACGAAACTGTTTTCAATGTTTCTAATGAGAAAAACTTTTTTCAGTCCAGCTGGCAATAAAAAAAGGATCAGAGGAGGGGGAAGAGGAGAAGAGAAAGAAGATGTGACAACGACTTTTCAATTGCAACAAATTCGTTTCCATTAGAATTGTCATAAGCTAAGGCCATAGCTTCTTATGCTTAAAAGATTGAATGTTTTAAACTTAAAGCTTATAAATATGAATTCTACATATGGAAAGGAAAAGAAAAGTTTATACAAAAGTCTCAACATGTGTTGCCCATATGCACTTATGTGCTGTTTATAAAATATACATTTCTCTCATTCTCTTTTGAAAGCCTTTAAAAAAGATTGAAACATACCCTGTTATCTCACTCTCTCGGCCTTTTTACTTTTTCTATCTGATGCCCTCCCTCTCTTAACTCTCTCTATATAGTCCATTTCAAGATCTTTGAAACTCTCTGTAGCTTCTTTACTATCTTGGCAAGTGTGCAAAGCTTTCAGGACTTCCTCTTGATTGTCCGCTCATTTCTTGCCAGTGACCTATAAAGGATTTTATAAGCCCTCAAGCTCAATGAGATCCTAGTTAAACTACAATTGTTCCAGCAATTTCTTCGAGAGATTGAGATGTAAAAAAATCTTTATCAGTGTTCTCTGATTGTTCCCTTTTAAGACAATTCTCTTTGAGTCTTAACATTCTCCCTTTCAACATTTCATCTTCTCTTCTCGTTCTATATTTCTCTTGCAGTCGTCGCGTCTCTCTCCCTCTCTTTTGCTGTGCACCCTTTGAACTTTCAAATATTCTGCAACTTAGTATATCTTTAGATATCTCTCAATGCTACGCTATTTCTGATTTTTCCTCCTCCTACTTTCCCTTCCATCATCATCCCAAATGTTGATGGACGATTGAGAACAGACAGAATCTTAACGGATGAGCAGAAGAAGCAGCAGCTGTAATGTTTTTTTTGTCATCTACGACGCCATTTCTGTCCTCAGTCGGCTTTAACTTGCCTGTGATGAATCAAATTCTTTTCTCTTTTAATTTTATTTTCAACAAAATCCATCTATTAATATCCGTTTTGCCTTTAAAAGCAGTTGTGTTCATTACAAAATATCTTTACTTCTTCGCCGCTTGTAAAACATCTTTGATCCTCAATGTTCATGCTCTATTGTCGCTTTGCTTTTACCTCGTTCGTCCATATAGTATCTGCCTGAAACAATAGCTTCTTAACCCCTCTACTGCATTTCGAACGTTCCAATCGTTTTGTTCTAGGCAAACAGCTTAATCAATTGACTTATGAACTTTTCTCAACCTCGCTATTCCCTCTCTGTTAACCACTATTACTCATTAAACTTCTGTGATTATCGTTCTCATCATCATATATGTTCGTATTACTTCCATACTGTGCTCTTGAACTTTTTCTTGCACAAAAACAGTTTAAGAAGCAGAAGGTGTTGGAGAAAGAAACAGTTGGTTCTCTGAGGTCAGAAGGACGAATAGCTTCGGTCAGAATATCTTCTGATATTGCATATGAAATTGAGAGATTGGATGAAGAACAGTTGGCGATAAGATAGAATATAGTTAAAAGAGGTTTGAGAGTTATAATGGAGAGAGGTTTCGCTCAAAGCAGAAGGAGATAGAGAGAGGCAGGGAGAAATAAGGAAAAAGAGATGTCAGACAAGACAATGATGTAGTGAAAAGTTGAAAAGCGACAAAGTTTAGAAGAAATCTCATAAAGCCCTTTATCAGTACATCCATTGAACTTTCCTCAAACCTTATTCTTCTATATCATACATCGATAAACTGTTTTTCACCCATTTTCTTCCTCTTTCATTCTTAAAAAAACCCTTCTTAGACATCTGTCAACATCTTTTTCTTTCAAAATTAGAAAAAAATTGATAGAAAAGATACTCCTTTCTTTGAATTTACATTTACTTTGATGAAGGCGGAGCTTTCAAGCCTGCTCCAATTGAAACTACCGTAATCTCTCAGATGTTGAGCATAGATTGAACCATTAAAGAGTTCTGTTAAAATGCCAAAATGTATTGTATATCGTTCGCATTACGAACCTATGGTTAACTTTAGGCTGGAGGATTGAGGAAGAGAGAAAGAGAGAGACAGAGAGAGAGCGAGAGTTGAAGGACATGGTACGTTCAGATGGAAAATAAGCGACTTGTTGACAGAAATCTCATATGTTGAAGCTGGTTCAAGGATTCAAAGCTGAAATGTCGATCGTGAAACTTGGGCAGGAAAAAACCTTTTTTTATCTTTGTTATCTTTAATTCTCTCAATCATTTTCATTATTTACAATGAAATTTAGTCATTTGTATCTGTTCTACTCTGTTCCTCCTCTCATTCAACGCTTTCTCTATTACAACTATTCCGTATTCTCTAACCGTCTCTTAAGATCTCTCTCGAACGAACGATGTTTTCAAATATTTTCTCTCATTTCTTCAGACATCTTCGAGCTTTTCACTCAATTGCATAGGGGCCAAACCTTTCTCAGCTTTTACTAACGTCCCATTCCTCGATGTAATCTTTTTCGTTATCGTTAACTTTTCTTTATTATATTAATATAATTATAGATAATAATCTGTTCAATGCTTATGTCTCGTAGCTTCTTTCATACCGTATACTTTGCAAACTATCTCGTTTTTGAATTTTGCTCGTTTGTTCCTCAGCGCAATCTCAGTTTCAACTAATTTAGATCCCTGGGTTATAAGAGAGCAGTCGGAGGTTTGAACCATGTGGATACGTGGTCTCCTCCTGGCTCTATGCCTATATTCCTTCTATCCGGAAGCGTATGTTGAGCCAATCTCAAATAATCTATTTTGTTGTGTTCAGGAGATTTACAGAAGCTGCTGCTTGTAAAGGTTGTGCCCCCCCATGTATTTGTCCCGGTACTAAAGGAGAAAAGGTAACTTTGACATTCACAAGTTTATAATTCTGTTTATGTTTGTCGTTTTTCAATTTTTTAATTATTTTCTCGCTTCAGGGAGTTTCTGGTTTCATTGGTGAACCAGGTCACCCCGGACCCCCAGGTTTAGATGGACCGGAAGGAGCTGTTGGAGCTCCTGGTATGTACGGATCTGAAGGAGATTTCGGAGATATCGGATCGAAGGGAGTTCGCGGAGATCGAGGTACGAAAATTTTTTTTGCTCAGTCTTTCTAAATGCCAATTCTGTCAGGTCTTCCCGGATCACCTGGATATCCTGGATTACCTGGTTTGGATGGTCCTCCAGGATTAAAGGGAGAGGAAGGAATTCCCGGATGTAATGGAACTGATGTGAGTTTCTTTTTTCGTTCATTGTGTTCAATATATGATGAAAGAAGAAAACAAAAATAGATTATTATCGTATAATTAGTCATCGATTACAAAGAAAAATGCTTTTCTCTTCCTTATTCTGTACTCTTCTTTCGTCTCTCTATCTGTTTCTCCAACTTGATCCATATAGTTTGACATGCTCTTCTCTTCTACTTTGACTTTGTCTGTCGCTTCATCTCTATCTCTCATAATAACCCGTTATATTTTTTACTCTCTCGTTATCTCTACTTCTCAGAAATCTCTATTACTTTGTGATTATCTTTTGAGCTATTATCTGTTGTTTCTCTCGCTCCTAGCTCGTCACTCTGTTCAACCTCTGGCTCCAATCAAAGACGCTTTTCTTATGCAGCATTCTGTTGTAACAGAAAGGCCACATAACACAGGGAGGCGTTTATAAAGAGAAATCTACTGAGTCGATTCGTAGCAGGCAGAAACGAAATAATGAGGGGAGCAACAAAGAGATAAAAGATGAAAGCTTGCCAGTTTCATTAAAACGAGCTGATGACTCATCTGCTCTATCATGATCATCTTCTCATTTTTATCCATTATCAATCAAATATCAATTTAAAGAGATCGTTAAACAGATTCAAAACTTTTGTGTTCTTTTTTTAATATTGCTTTGTGAGTCTTCTAATTAAGGGTTTCCCTGGACGACCCGGTTTGGCTGGACCACCAGGTTTACCTGGAGCAGCTGGTAATGCTGGACGATCCGGAACACCAGGTCTTCCTGGAGAAGGAGGTGAGAGCAAAACATCACCCCAATCGAAGCTTATAATACATGATAGGAATCAACTCTATTGGACGTCGTGGAGAATCTGGAGAACCTGGTATGCCTGGCCAGCCCGGTATCAACGGACGTGATGGAAACCCTGGACATAAGGGAGCTAAGGGAGATCCTGGACCATACGGACCACCAGGTTTTCCTGGACCACTCGGAGAGAAAGGAAGAATGGGAATTAGAACTCCTGGAGTAAAAGGAGAAAAGGGAATGCAAGGAATGCCCGGACCATCTGGACCTCCAGGATATTTCCCAGGTGCTTCAGCTCCGCTAGAGCTTGAAGTTCTTCAAGGACCCATGGGACCTTACGGTTTTTCAGTATTTATAATTTTTTTTATGCCTGAGTATTTAGGAGGAAAAGGAGAGAAAGGAAGAGATGGACCAGTTGGTCCACCTGGAACTCCTGGTGCCGAAGGTTTACCTGGTTATCACGGATTCCGTGGTCAAAAAGGAGATCCTGGAGATGCTGGAAACCGTGGAAAGAGAGGAAAGGATGGAGTAACTGGAACCTTTGGTGAAAAGGGATCTCAAGGAGAACCTGGTTTATCTGGATTACCTGGTTACTCTGGAGTGAAAGGAGAGGCTGGAGAGCCTGGTTACCCAGGTCGTCCTGGATTTGAAGGAGATGTTTGTATTTACTAATTTCAATTCTTACTCAAACATTTATCTCAGGCTGGTCCAGCAGGTCCTCTTGGAGAAGGACATGGAGATCCTGGACCACGTGGTTCTCAGGGTCTTGACGGAGTACCAGGACCAAAAGGAGATGCAGCTTTGGACGGTCTTCCAGGACCAGTAGGACCACGTGGACCAATCGGAGCACCTGGAATATCTGTAAGTAGAATTTTCTAAATTAAAAGTAATTATAGTGTTATAGGGACCTGATGGAGTTCCAGGATTACCAGGATACACTCAAAAGGGAGATCGTGGAGACGATGGATACCCAGGATATCCTGGAAATAAGGGAATCCCAGGAGAAGACGGAGACTGTGGTCTTCCAGGAGAGGATGGTCCACCTGGTTATGACGTCCAGGTTAGTGTACATTTGAGAAAAGAAAAACACAAAAACACAGGGACCACCCGGACCTGATGGTCAATCTGGTCGTGATGGTTATCCAGGATTACCTGGAGATGTTGGAGATGCTGGCTACCCTGGAGAGAAAGGTTTCCCAGGAACTGGTGTCAACAAAGTAGGCCCACCAGGAATGGTTGGATTAATTGGAGCCCCAGGAGAAAATGGTGAATAGACAGAGTTATTAAATAATACATATTCTTTTTTTCAGGAAGAATCGGTATTGATGGTTATCCAGGAGCTCTCGGAGACAACGGACCTCGTGGAGATGATTGCGGCTACTGTCCAGATGGTCTTCCAGGATTGAAGGGAGAGCCAGGGCAACCTGGAATCGATGGCTATCCTGGTCCACCAGGCCATGATGGAGAAATGGGAGACTGTGGTTTACCCGGAGTTCCAGGAAAGCCTGGACTTTCCGGAAACGATGGATTACCTGGAGCCCCTGGTCTTCCTGGTATTCCAGGTTATCCAGGTCTCAAGGGAGAAGCTGGAGAAATTATCGGGCCCATGGAGAATCCTCCAGGAATGGATGGTTTGAAGGGAGAAAGAGGACCAGGAGGTTTTTTCTAGTTAGTTGTTCATTTTGTAATCATGATTGTGTAGGATTCCCTGGTCTTCCTGGAGTTCCTGGAAAAGACGGATTACCCGGATTAGCTGGTGAACCTGGTTTACCAGGATACCGTGGAGAGAAGGGTCTTGTTGGTATTGATGGAAAACGTGGACGAGAAGGAATGCTCGGAATACCTGGTGCTCAAGGACCACCAGGAGATAGCTACCCTGGACAGCCAGGAGAATCTGGAGAATGTGGTGAGCCAGGAGCCAACGGTCTTCCTGGTCTTCCTGGAGCTCAAGGACCCCCTGGTATTCCTGCACCTCAAAGGATTCTTCAACAAGAAGCTGGCTTGCCTGGTTATGAAGGACTTCCTGGATTTGATGGACCAAATGGTCTTGATGGTCTTCCTGGACTTCCAGGACCAGTGAGTCGGACAAAGAAATTTATTTACTAATATCTCATATTCAGGCTGGACCAGACGGATATCCAGGCATTCCTGGTGAGAAAGGAGCTGCTGGCCTTCCTGGATTCCCAGGAGTTAACGGAGAGCCCGGACACCGTGGTCAACAAGGAGAAGTTGGATTCAACGGAATTGACGGTGATTGCGGAGAACTCGGAGAAAATGGATACCCTGGACTACCTGGAGCTCCAGGATTACCAGGAGAGCCAGGATATGGTTATCCTGGTCAGATTGGTTACCCGGGTCCTAAGGGACTGAGCGGTGACAATGGCTACCCTGGACAAGATGGTCTTCCCGGACGTGACGGACTACCAGGATTACCAGGATACCCAGGAGAGCCTGGAACACCAGGTCTCGATGGACCTAAAGGTCCTGATGGATATCCCGGCGAAAGAGGAGTTGTCGGTCTCGATGGTAAACGTGGTAGACCAGGTATGCTCGGAAGAGACGGAAATCCTGGACTGGAAGGAGATTGTGGAGATATTGGAGCCGCAGGGCTACCCGGAATTCCTGGAGCCGCTGGGCTTCCTGGAACACCCGGAGACAATGGACTTCCTGGATTAGATGGTGCCTTGGGAGAGAACGGTGAACAAGGACCAGACGGATATCCTGGATTACACGGAGAGAATGGACAAGATGGCTATCCAGGCGTACCTGGCGCTGACGGATTACCAGGTCTTGCTGGTGAACCAGGAGATTCTGGATATCCTGGAGGTAGAGGATTACCAGGAGAGCCAGGTGCTCTTGCCTACCCAGGTCTTCCTGGAGATATTGGATACCCAGGACCTGAAGGACCTCCAGGATTATCTGGAGAACCCGGATATAATGGAGAAAAAGGAATTCCAGGAGATGTAAGTGTTTTGGAAAAATTAGTGTAGTGAATGTTTATCCACTTGTTCTAGGTTGGAGCTAGTTACCCTGGACCCAACGGCCCCGCTGGACAACCTGGAGACCTTGGTTATGACGGTTTAGATGGTGTACCTGGTATCCCCGGAATGCCCGGTATGACTGGAATGCCTGGACCCAAGGGAGATACAGGACTTGTTGGTGTCCCTGGAAAGCAAGGACATGATGGTTTACCTGGCATCCCCGGTCCCGAAGGTGACTGCGGAGAGGAAGGATTCCCTGGTCTTTCTGGACAGCCCGGGTTCCCTGTAAGAAATAGATGAAGAAAAGCATAGCGTATAACACACTCATTGTAGGGGCTCCAAGGACGTGAAGGCGAAAAAGGATATCCTGGAATTCCCGGAGAAAATGGACTTCCTGGTCTCCCTGGAACCCCAGGAGCTCCTGGTCTTAAGGGAGAGTCTGGAATGACAGGAAACGACGGATACCCAGGACAACCTGGACTTCCTGGAATACCTGTAAGTTTTAATTAAAGTTGTCATTCTATTTCTTTTTACAGGGAAATATTGGCTTACCAGGTCCAATGGGATACCCCGGAGATGGGGGATTACCAGGTCGTGAAGGAGCTCCAGGATTGCCAGGCCAATCTGGTGATGCCGGATATGACGGAGCTCCAGGACAAGATGGTCAACCAGGCTTACCTGGTCTCCCAGGAGATGATGGATTACCTGGTCCAAATGGTCAAGATGTTTATGGACAAGCAGGACCAGTTGGTCCTAGTGGATATCCCGGAACAGATGGAATGCCGGGACAACCTGGTCTCGAAGGAGAGTGTGGAGATGAAGGCTATCCAGGAGTACCTGGCCCTAATGGCGAACCTGGTCTTGTCGGTATCGACGGAAAACGCGGACACGATGGTTCTCCCGGACTTCCTGGACCAGATGGTTTACCTGGAATACCCGGACCCGAAGGAGATTGTGGAGAAGAAGGACTATCAGGTTATCCAGGAGCCCCAGGAATTCCTGGCGGACCAGGACATCATGGAGACGCCGGACTTCCGGGTTTGAACGGACAAAGAGGAGAGAACGGATACCCAGGAGCTCCTGGTGCACCAGGATTGAAGGGAGAGCAAGGTGCTGAATGAGTTTTTTGTTTTGACTTTATTTTTGTATTTTAGGAGATGATGGACTACCTGGAATCTCTCCTCCTCCTGGAACTCAAGGATACCCAGGAGAGAAAGGCTATCCCGGAGAGAATGGTGCTCCTGGTTTACCTGGACCACCAGGAAAAGCTGGATACCCAGGTGCCCCTGGACAAGACGGATATCCAGGACCACCAGGAACACCAGGAACTCCCGGACAATCTGGTGAGCCAGGAGAGCGAGGTCTTCCTGGTAGAGGAGGACTTCAAGGACAGCCAGGACAACCAGGTTATCCTGGAACTCCTGGAGGTTGGGCTCCAAGCCGTGGATTCACCTTCGCAAAACATTCACAAACTGTTGATGTAAGTGTTTTCATATAAAACCATTGTATAAGTGATTAACTTCAGATTCCACAATGTCCAAATGGTGCTCAGCCACTCTGGACCGGATATTCTCTTCTTTACGTCCAAGGAAATGGTCGCGCTAGTGGTCAAGATCTTGGTAAATCTTAAATATAAAATCCATTGATTAATCACATGCTGTTTATAGGTCAACCAGGTTCATGTTTATCGAGATTCAACACTATGCCATTCATGTTCTGTAACTTGAACTCAGTTTGTCATATTTCATCACGTAGTGATTACTCATTCTGGTTGAGCACAGAAGAACCAATGACAACTATGATGAACCCTGTGAGTTATTCAAAGTTAGAACTATTCATCTTCTATTGAGTTTTTAGGTAACAGGAAGTGCTATTCGTCCTTATATTTCCCGTTGTGCTGTCTGTGAAGTTCCAACTCAAATCATAGCTGTACACTCGCAAGATACTAACGTTCCTGAATGCCCAGCTGGATGGAATGGTTTATGGACAGGATACTCATTTGTTATGGTAACTTCGATATGACTCATGATAATTTAACACGAAATGATTTACAGCACACTGCTGCTGGAGCTGAAGGTACCGGACAATCATTACAATCCCCTGGTTCATGTATGGAACACTTCCGTGCTGTACCATTCATTGAATGTCATGGAAGAGGAACATGTAACTACTATGCTACGAATCACGGATTCTGGCTGGCTATTGTTGATCAAGTAAACATAATTTCAATCACTATCTTCTCAATGAAACTATTTATAGGATAAGCAATTCCGCAAACCAATGTCACAAACTCTTAAGTATGGAGTAATCAAGGATCGTGTGTCCAGATGTCAAGTTTGCTTGAAGAATCGTTAATTTTTATTCTTTTTTCTATTTCTTAATATAATTATGTTAAATTGCCATCACATTGCTTTCAAAGAAACAAAAAACAATTTCATCTGTTTTAGCATATTTCACATTTCTTTATGCGCCACCTTCCTTCATACAATCACTCGAAATACCACATGTTTGTCTTTATATATTGTTCATTACTGCATTTATAGATAAATATTATTAATATTTCACAAAAAATAATAAAATTTACATAAATCAATCGTTTATTCCTAATTAACATACGCTACCATCAATTCTTGCAACCTGTGAGCTTGCCTGTCATGCACTCAAATAAAAATAAAGTTCACTCATGTGTCACGTGACGGCTGTTCACGTAACTTCAATTAGCATATAATTGATGGTCGTGAATGATTTTGTTCCAGAGAATGATGTTTTTTCTTCTTTTATTCGTTGGTAGAAATGTGACGAAAATGAGAATGATTTTAAAAAGGAGAACTGTCCTTGTTTGTCCGAAGCCCTTATCCATTTAGTCCGTTCTTTAGTCATTCAGCCTCATCTCTTTCTTTCTCTGTATGTTTCTCTGTTTCTCTAACGTTTTCGCAGTCTATACGTGCTGTCCTCTTTTCACCTTTCTAGCTCATCTTTCTATCGGCTGGTACTCCTCATCAGTTGGAGGTGATTATCAGTCTTTTCAATTGCCTTGACCTACTCCTAATGACCATTTCCTATTCCAACTTTGTCTTTTCATCTCTAAAACATTTCATTTCCATCTTCATAACCTAACTGTACTTTTCATCTTAACCATTCATCAATTGGTCATTATGTCCTTGTTAAGGAGACTTTCGTAACTTCTACCTTTAAGCTGTTTTGAATTTCACGTTGAAAACATCTCATAGCTATTCATATGAGTATTATCCGAGGTTTTTTTGCCTCCCCCAGAATTCGTTCAGTTGGAAAACTAGAATTTATCGAATAAAAAGGATTCATTGATGCCCTGAGGATATCCGGATTACTACCAAATCTCACAAAACTAAAAATTTCCAAGTCAACAGTCCAATCGCCTTTTCTGCAATCAGTTTTTGAACATTTTTACTATTCCGATGTGAACGTCTTCGTACTCCTCTAAGTCTCACCTTCCTTTCGCTTTTTCCTTTTTTAATTCTTTTTATAATTTTAATCCAATTATCAACAAGTTTTCGTAGTTCGGTTCGACCATATTGTGAGAAAAGGAAAATGGATGAAGAGCCTCATCTTTTCAATTTTTCTTTTTTTTTCTAATTTTAAAAAAAGTTCGTCGCCTGTGAGCAGATTCTGATTTGATCGTTTAGTCGGCCATTTCATCCACTTAACCTTATTCTTCCTGCAGATTATATCCATCTTTCGTTATTTCAACAAAACATTTGTTAAGAATATAGGAGATATACAGTCATATATACGATTTCTTCATGCGATTCTTGATGCTTGTCTTCCGAAGCTTTATCGTTCTCGTTTTTTTTTAAATATTTGTCTACTTTGAAAAAAAAAATTTGTGGAAACTGTCAATCAAACATAAAAAGGCCTTGACTGCATTAGGTCATCCGAAGGTGATGATGATCATTCACATCGCAGTTCAGACTTCATTTTTTCGGTCAGTAAGAAGCTTATCCATTTGATTCTTCAATGGCCTTCTATCCTTCCCTTAACTTCTTCCTCATAATTAAACCTTAACGGAATACTTCTCATTCCTGAACAGATGAGAAGGGATATCGCACACCTATTGAACTTAATTAAAATAGTCATTGATCTTTTAGTTTTTTTAACAAAAAATATCTTGGTCTGTTCCATTTTTGGCTGTTACCCTTCCCCCTATCTTTCTTCTCTCTTTCTTTCTCTCTCTCCCTCTGTTAGTACTCTCTTATCTGTGTGTGATGAGTGATATGCGATTTTACTATATCTGACCTTGAATTCTTCTTCATTCAGCCATTCTCCTCATCGGCTTAGAATTTGTCGAAGAGCGCTGTGATCGTTCAGACGACGTCAAGCGATTTTCTCCACATGAATCTCCCATCGCTGACAAACAGCCTGAGGCGTTCTTCTATATTCTCCTGAAATAACAGTCACCTGTATAACACTTTTTTTGTATAACTTTATATTCCGCCATTAAACCAATCACAGTTGTTTTTCCAGTTTTGGCGGAAAATCATTCTCATCTTCCTTTTTTTCTTAAAAAAGAGAAAGAAATCAAGACGGCAGTATGTGTAGAGGAAGAAGTAATGCATTGGGCGATTTGAAATTCAGCTTCTGACTCATCTACCCAGTTTCTTATCCCTCCGCAATCAGATTGTACATCCAAATTATCAATGCTTATAAGTCCAGCTTAAAAGTTTAACAAACTGGAAGATCTATTTCTAATGTAATACCAGTTCGTTGGAAAGCTTTAAATATTTCATCGAAGACTGTGGTCATCAGAAAACCGAGAGAAAGATAGTTGGAGAGAGAACTGAAAAAAACTTTTTTCGTTTGTTTCTTCGTTTACCTTATACGAATGTTAGAACGTTTGATCTGCTGTTAAATCTTGATTGGAATCGTCTAAAACTCTCCTAAAGTTTAAAAGAAAAAACAAATAATAGAAGAAGAGAAAAAAAAAGTTTTTCATTCCCCTCTGAACTGTTCCGTTTCCAATCCACCCTAATGGTGTTCTTCTTCGTTTTCTTTTCTTTTTTCTGACTCCTCTTGTACTGCTTTATAGCATGCATTATTAGCTTTCTTTATAAATTTATATCGTATAGCTAATAGTTCCTACAATGGATGGGTTTGTCATGTGCGTGTGTTTCTATGAAAATTACATGAAAATTTCCATTCTAACTGCACTCACTGACTGGATTCATTTTCTTCTTCAATCTAGGTTATAACCCTTTACATTCAAACCTTCTCACCTCTCTCTCTATGCATATCTCTGACACTTTACTCCTATCTCTGCATGTCTATTACTCTTTCTCTCGTTCATTCCGCTCCCTCTTTTTTCCCTTTCTTCCTCTAACTGGCCAGCCGTCAAGAGATACCCAGTAAAGGAACCTCTAGTAGCATCTACCGGTGTAATGAAGGATACATTGCTAGATCGGACGAGCTGTTTATGTATCAGCCAAAGAAGGGAAAGAGAGAAATGAAAGAGAGAGATGTATATGAGAAATAGAGAGTAGGAGGCACATAAAGAGAGAGGTGAAAGAGTAAGAATAAGAAGAGAGAGAGTAGATAGTTAATGAATTTCCAAAGGAATAATCATTCAAACGCAGACAAACATTTTCTTGGATTCAGGTGTCAACACGCCCCATCTTGCGTTACCATCAGATTCAATTGAAGAAGTTTTTCAATTTGAATTTAAAATATTTTTGTTTATTCATCATTATTTCGTTAACAATTGATGTGAAATCTCTTGAAATGTCAATTGACAGTTTCAGTTAATTGGATGGATGGAATAAGACTAGAATCCGATTCATCCTCTTCAGAAGACGAGTTACACATCAAGACGCACTTTTTATTCATTTTTACCTTTCACTTTGTAGTTATTTCATTTCATTTTCCATGGCTTAAAGCTCAGGTCTCAATTTTTTTCAAACAATTTTCAGCTTTTTTCTCTTACAAATCCTGCGAAGCAATCCGTCTTCAGACGCTTCCATATTGTTTTGAACGTTCACAGGCATTGTCTGACAGAATATTATTAATACTCCTTTCTTCTATTATTCATCACCAAAATACTTGATACTTGACTCAAATCGATCATGAATTAGGTTATAGTTAGCATGGTTAAATCGAAATAGAATATTGAAATTGGAGAGAGAATGAGTGCGAGAGAAGAAGAACGGAAAGATGAGAGCTGTACTGTCATTCGTCAGATGATTCCGTAAGATTAGACTGTCTGATTACAATTCGTTCATCTGAATATAGCTGACAGCTATTTTGTCATTTTTCCTTGATTACTTTCTACTTTTTATTTCATTCTTAAATGATTCCTTACGTTTTTTTTTTCATTAACTTTCTTGATACTTATACATGTAACACATATCGTATTCCATATGTTTATACTCACTTTTCCAGACATCACAATGAATATCCGGCTGACGTTGGTGTCAGCCGTTTTTCTGGCCAGTATGTGCCTTCTAATTTCTGCTGATTGTCCACCAAACACCTTTACTTGTAAAGACGGAACGTGTATTCCAGAAGATTGGGTAGGAGATGGAGAACCAGATTGTGACGATAGGTTTGTTTCATCATTCAGTTTTCTTTTCTTGGTCATTAAATTTGTTTAAACATTTTTGGTTTTTCGAAAGTTTCCTTAAAATGTTCCAAATGACGTCATGTGCATTTAAGATCAGATGAAACGGGAGCAGCAGTTCATCGTCATCATACTGAAGATCCATTTGACGAAATTATTACACAATCACCAACAACTTCTCGCCCGGAAGTAATTGAGACGGATAAGGAAGAAAGCGAACAGACCGAAGAGGAAAATATCCCATTGACCTCAGGTAAGATCTATGCAGACAGTTTGCCTCATCTCTATCTTACGTTGTCTCATTCTCTCCTGTTTATGTTTGCAATCTCTTCCAGTGAAAAACTCATCATATTCATATTACTCTCCCAATTTCTCGTTCTTACTAATCTCCGCCGTTTGTCAGCAATCCCATATCACTTCATTTCATCAAAAATAGCCCTTGATGTCAACAAACGAATTATCGGACGACTGATGTCCAATCTCGACAATTTATTTGTCACATTCCTCACTTAATTGGGATTAATTAAACGATATAATATGAATTCGAGAGTATCAACATATTTATGATTTAGAATCACTGGACAGCACAAGTGGAAGTACCGTTGATACTACATTTGAAAGCACTGTTGACAGCGCTACAACGAAGACTTCATCATCAGCAGCCACAACTTCAGAACAAGAAACTGCTTGTCCATATGAACATCAACTTAGAATCGACGAGTGCTCTGAGCCTATTCTACTGTTTCTTCATGAAATTAACGATATTTACTTCGAGAACTCATCATTCTTGGCCAACAAGGACATGTGAGCAATAGTTCAGTAAACATGAAGTATTGTCTTCCTTTAGGCAATCGAAAGTTGAAAAAGGATGTAGCTTGATGGAAGAATATAACATCTGCATTCAAGGTGCTTCCCCCGCTTGCCAACCAGATGCTGGAGTTTTAGCTTGGCGTGATGTATGTCTAACTCAAAATCGTCAAGTACCTCAGTTATTGCATTTAGGTTGAAGTATATGCCTGCCAACTTGTGCTACCAACTGCCCGTGAATACGAGAGTTGTTTCGGCGCTGGTAGAGACGCTCAGTGCTATGTTAGGTATTTTTCATTCAATCTCAATCAATACTTTATAATTCATTTTAAGATTCGATGAGACCGCATCTCCATTCTGTCGCCTTGTTTCTTCCATTGCGCAAGATGTTGAATGTATACAAAAGTACTCCATCACTAGTCCAAATCGAACTTAATCTGAGCTTAAGGTTCTCGAACAAATGCAGTCAAGATGCTCTAGAAATGCTGCCACCTGTGCTTGAAGAATCCGAGCACATCACATCTTCTATTCGTTGCCCTGCAGTCCCATCAACGGAAGCTCCTGTAAGTTTCTCAACATCTACTAACCTTCCCAACTAGAATATTTGTTACTGCTCATTCCTTTCTTGGCTGTATCAGTATGTTCCGTAGCCTTTTCAAATCTCACTCATAATTTCAAAAAACCGCTCAGATGAGCAGATCACAAAAACTATCCGTTGCCGGTCAGTTCGCGGTCATCAACTTCCGAGGAAGTTCTTCACGCTCGTGGCCTGCTCATATCCCTTTCACCGCAGTCAACTTGTGTTGCATTTAAGGAGATAATGTGAAATTCAAACTACAGAAAGGATTCTGTGTAGTACGATTTCGAAGATTTCAACGTTTTTCTTGGCTTGGTTTATGCCATGCTCGTACTTCATTCAAGGAACATCGAACAATCTCGTACGATCCATGAATTTCCTCGCTTTATTAGGGTGTTCCGTAGCCTTTTCAAATCTCACTCATAATTTCTAAAAACCCGCTCAGATGAGCAGATCACAAAAACTATCCGTTGCCGGTCAGTTCGCGGTCATCAACTTCCGAGGAAGTTCTTCACGCTCGTGGCCTGCTCATATCCCTTTCACCGCAGTCAACTTGTGTTGCATTTAAGGAGATAATGTGAAATTCAAACTACAGAAAGGATTCTGTGTAGTACGATTTCGAAGATTTCAACGTTTTTCTTGGCTTGGTTTATCTGATGCTCGTACTTCATTCAAGGAACATCGAACAATCTCGTACGATCCATAAACTTCCTCGCTTTATTAGGGTGTTCCGTAGCCTTTTCAAATCTCACTCATAATTTCAAAAAAACCGCTCAGATGAGCAGATCACAAAAACTATCCGTTGCCGGTCAGTTCGCGGTCATCAACTTCCGAGGAAGTTCTTCACGCTCGTGGCCTGCTCATATCCCTTTCACCGCAGTCAACTTGTGTTGCATTAAAGGAGATAATGTGAAATTCAAACTACAGAAAGGATTCTGTGTAGTACGATTTCGAAGATTTCAACGTTTTTCTTGGCTTGGTTTATGCCATGCTCGTACTTCATTCAAGGAACATCGAACAATCTCGTACGATCCATGAATTTCCTCGCTTTATTAGGGTGTTCCGTAGCCTTTTCAAATCTCACTCATAATTTCTAAAAACCCGCTCAGATGAGCAGATCACAAAAACTATCCGTTGCCGGTCAGTTCGCGGTCATCAACTTCCGAAAAAGTTCTTCACGCTCGTGGCCTGCTCATATCCCTTTCACCGCAGTCAACTTGTGTTGCATTTAAGGAGATAATGTGAAATTCAAACTACAGAAAGGATTCTGTGTAGTACGATTTCGAAGATTTCAACGTTTTTCTTGGCTTGGTTTATCTGATGCTCGTACTTCATTCAAGGAACATCGAACAATCTCGTACGATCCATGAACTTCCTCGCTTTATTAGGGTGTTCCGTAGCCTTTTCAAATCTCACTCATAATTTCTAAAAACCCGCTCAGATGAGCAGATCACAAAAACTATCCGTTGCCGGTCAGTTCGCGGTCATCAACTTCCGAGGAAGTTCTTCACGCTCGTGGCCTGCTCATATCCCTTTCACCGCAGTCAACTTGTGTTGCATTTAAGGAGATAATGTGAAATTCAAACTACAGAAAGGATTCTGTGTAGTACGATTTCGAAGATTTCAACGTTTTTCTTGGCTTGGTTTATCTGATGCTCGTACTTCATTCAAGGAACATCGAACAATCTCGTACGATCCATAAACTTCCTCGCTTTATTAGGGTGTTCCGTAGCCTTTTCAAATCTCACTCATAATTTCTAAAAACCCGCTCAGATGAGCAGATCACAAAAACTATCCGTTGCCGGTCAGTTCGCGGTCATCAACTTCCGAAAAAGTTCTTCACGCTCGTGGCCTGCTCATATCCCTTTCACCGCAGTCAACTTGTGTTGCATTTAAGGAGATAATGTGAAATTCAAACTACAGAAAGGATTCTGTGTAGTACGATTTCGAAGATTTCAACGTTTTTCTTGGCTTGGTTTATCTGATGCTCGTACTTCATTCAAGGAACATCGAACAATCTCGTACGATCCATGAACTTCCTCGCTTTATTAGGGTGTTCCGTAGCCTTTTCAAATCTCACTCATAATTTCTAAAAACCCGCTCAGATGAGCAGATCACAAAAACTATCCGTTGCCGGTCAGTTCGCGGTCATCAACTTCCGAAAAAGTTCTTCACGCTCGTGGCCTGCTCATATCCCTTTCACCGCAGTCAACTTGTGTTGCATTTAAGGAGATAATGTGAAATTCAAACTTCAGAAAGGATTCTGTGTAGTACGATTTCGAAGATTTCAACGTTTTTCTTGGCTTGGCTTATCCCATGCTCGTACTTCATTCAAGGAACATCGAACAATCTCGTACGATCCATGAATTTCCTCGCTTTATTAGGGTGTTCCGTAACCTTTTCAAATCTCACTCATAATTTCAAAAAAACCGCTCAGATGAGCAGATCACAAAAACTATCCGTTGCCGGTCAGTTCGCGGTCATCAACTTCCGAGGAAGTTCTTCACGCTCGTGGCCTGCTCATATCCCTTTCACCGCAGTCAACTTGTGTTGCATTAAAGGAGATAATGTGAAATTCAAACTACAGAAAGGATTCTGTGTAGTACGATTTCGAAGATTTCAACGTTTTTCTTGGCTTGGCTTATCCCATGCTCGTACTTCATTCAAGGAACATCGAACAATCTCGTACGATCCATGAATTTCCTCGCTTTATTAGGGTGTTCCGTAGCCTTTTCAAATCTCACTCATAATTTCAAAAAAACCGCTCAGATGAGCAGATCACAAAAACTATCCGTTGCCGGTCAGTTCGCGGTCATCAACTTCCGAGGAAGTTCTTCACGCTCGTGGCCTGCTCATATCCCTTTCACCGCAGTCAACTTGTGTTGCATTTAAGGAGATAATGCGAAATTCAAACTACAGAAAGGATTCTGTGTAGTACGATTTCGAAGATTTCAACGTTTTTCTTGGCTTGGTTTATGCCATGCTCGTACTTCATTCAAGGAACATCGAACAATCTCGTACGATCCATGAATTTCCTCGCTTTATTAGGGTGTTCCGTAGCCTTTTCAAATCTCACTCATAATTCTAAAAAACCGCTCAGATGAGCAGATCACAAAAACTATCCGTTGCCGGTCAGTTCGCGGTCATCAACTTCCGAGGAAGTTCTTCACGCTCGTGGCCTGCTCATATCCCTTTCACCGCAGTCAACTTGTGTTGCATTAAAGGAGATAATGTGAAATTCAAACTACAGAAAGGATTCTGTGTAGTACGATTTCGAAGATTTCAACGTTTTTCTTGGCTTGGTTTATCTGATGCTCGTACTTCATTCAAGGAACATCGAACAATCTCGTACGATCCATAAACTTCCTCGCTTTATTAGGGTGTTCCGTAGCCTTTTCAAATCTCACTCATGATTCTAAAAAACCGCTCAGATGAGCAGATCACAAAAACTATCCGTTGCCGGTCAGTTCGCGGTCATCAACTTCCGAAAAAGTTCTTCACGCTCGTGGCCTGCTCATATCCCTTTCACCGCAGTCAACTTGTGTTGCATTAAAGGAGATAATGTGAAATTCAAACTACAGAAAGGATTCTGTGTAGTACGATTTCGAAGATTTCAACGTTTTTCTTGGCTTGGCTTATCCCATGCTCGTACTTCATTCAAGGAACATCGAACAATCTCGTACGATCCATGAATTTCCTCGCTTTATTAGGGTGTTCCGTAGCCTTTTCAAATCTCACTCATAATTCTAAAAAACCGCTCAGATGAGCAGATCACAAAAACTATCCGTTGCCGGTCAGTTCGCGGTCATCAACTTCCGAAAAAGTTCTTCACGCTCGTGGCCTGCTCATATCCCTTTCACCGCAGTCAACTTGTGTTGCATTAAAGGAGATAATGTGAAATTCAAACTACAGAAAGGATTCTGTGTAGTACGATTTCGAAGATTTCAACGTTTTTCTTGGCTTGGCTTATCCCATGCTCGTACTTCATTCAAGGAACATCGAACAATCTCGTACGATCCATGAATTTCCTCGCTTTATTAGGGTGTTCCGTAGCCTTTTCAAATCTCACTCATAATTCTAAAAAACCGCTCAGATGAGCAGATCACAAAAACTATCCGTTGCCGGTCAGTTCGCGGTCATCAACTTCCGAGGAAGTTCTTCACGCTCGTGGCCTGCTCATATCCCTTTCACCGCAGTCAACTTGTGTTGCATTAAAGGAGATAATGTGAAATTCAAACTACAGAAAGGATTCTGTGTAGTACGATTTCGAAGATTTCAACGTTTTTCTTGGCTTGGTTTATCCCATGCTCGTACTTCATTCAAGGAACATCGAACAATCTCGTACGATCCATGAACTTCCTCGCTTTATTAGGGTGTTCCGTAGCCTTTTCAAATCTCACTCATGATTCTAAAAAACCGCTCAGATGAGCAGATCACAAAAACTATCCGTTGCCGGTCAGTTCGCGGTCATCAACTTCCGAGGAAGTTCTTCACGCTCGTGGCCTGCTCATATCCCTTTCACCGCAGTCAACTTGTGTTGCATTAAAGGAGATAATGTGAAATTCAAACTACAGAAAGGATTCTGTGTAGTACGATTTCGAAGATTTCAACGTTTTTCTTGGCTTGGCTTATCCCATGCTCGTACTTCATTCAAGGAACATCGAACAATCTCGTACGATCCATGAATTTCCTCGCTTTATTAGGGTGTTCCGTAGCCTTTTCAAATCTCACTCATAATTTCAAAAAACCGCTCAGATGAGCAGATCACAAAAACTATCCGTTGCCGGTCAGTTCGCGGTCATCAACTTCCGAGGAAGTTCTTCACGCTCGTGGCCTGCTCATATCCCTTTCACCGCAGTCAACTTGTGTTGCATTTAAGGAGATAATGCGAAATTCAAACTACAGAAAGGATTCTGTGTAGTACGATTTCGAAGATTTCAACGTTTTTCTTGCCTTGGCTTATCCCATGCTCGTACTTCATTCAAGGAACATCGAACAATCTCGTACGATCCATGAACTTCCTCGCTTTATCAGGGTGTTCCGTAGCCTTTTCAAATCTCACTTTTGATTCTTGAAACCGCTCAGATGAGCAGATCACAAAAACTATCCCTTGCCGGTCAGTTCGCGGTCATCAACTTCCGAGGAAGTTCTTCACGCTCGTGGCCTGCTCATATCCCTTTCACCGCAGTCAACTTGTGTTGCATTTAAGGAGATAATGTGAAATTCAAACTACAGAAAGGATTCTGTGTAGTACGATTTCGAATTTTCGAATGCTTTCCCAAAG
This sequence comes from Auanema freiburgensis, assembly GCA_030370435.1. Taxonomy (NCBI): domain Eukaryota; kingdom Metazoa; phylum Nematoda; class Chromadorea; order Rhabditida; family Rhabditidae; genus Auanema; species Auanema freiburgense. Next base: position 5,871,767 of record CM059366.1, on the reverse strand, counting down.
CCGATTCTACCAAGAGTCGTATTCCAGTTGCGTTTGGCAGTTTTGGTGCAGTCCTTGAACCATCCTCACATAACTTCCGTTGTCTTTCCCTTACTTGAAAGCTTATGTTGGACAATATCACTGAGATCTTTGTTTTAGGTATCAACAGTTCCACCTGTTCCTGTCATTGATGAAGATGAAGCTCGATCGACTCCAACATCTAGCACTACTGAAGCTGTTGAAACTACTAAATCGAAGGTAAAAAAAACATGTTCTCCAATTATCAAAACAATGTCATAGGAGCTTTCCATCAATATGGCTGATGCTGTTAATTCTTTGTACTACATTTATGATGTCTGCTCATCTGATTACTCTAAATCACCTTTCAAAGCTGTTGCTAGCAAGATTTGTGAGATGCAAGATGAAATCGCCAAACATTCTGATTGCTTCCAATCAACGCTCGAGAAAGAAAAGTGCAATATTAGAGTGAGTTACACTTTCCAGTTGAAGTGATCATGTTTTCTTCAAGGAAGTTAAAACTGAATGTGAAGCTTTGGAAGCTTTCAATTCCAATCTTGATTGTGCTATCGTCACAATGAACGACGCTTGTGAAGTCAATAGTCAAAATATGGTCATCGACTTACAAGAGAAAATCAACGATGTCATCATTGAGCATAAATGCTTCAACGAGGAAGAAAAATCGGAGAAATCTCCTGAAGCTAAGACTGATGACGGTGAATTCCATCTGCAATCAAGTCTTCCAAGATGTGCTGATGAACAAGTGAGTCCTTTGAAACATTGTATCACAACATGCCTTCGATTCTCAGGAAAATTCTGCTCTGGCTTGTCTTGTTGAACTCATTGAAATCAACAAACAGCTTTCTCAATTCCAAAACTTGAACTTCTTGCTCGAAGTTGCTACACCAAACTCTACAATTGTCGCTAACATCTGCGAACAATACACTCGTTATGAAACTTGTCTTCAAGCCAATGTTTTCAAGAATTCCAAGAGATGTTCATTCTCATCTCCACTGAACACACTCGCCAGGTAAAAATTTTTGAAATTCTGAAAAATATTCGATTCATTCTAGAATTGGGCTCTCACCAATCTGCGCTCTAGACTCTCGACCTCTTCTCGCTAAGCACAGAAGTTGCCTTCAAGAATTGTCGGCTAGAAGCAACCAACAGACTAACTGTCAAAGTGGTCTTTCCAATCTCGGTAACAGTGTGAACATGATGCTCCAGGTTTGTTCATTTATTGATTCTGTTTCTACATTTTTGACATTCAAGGGAATTCACGGAGAGGCTCTCCTATGTAAATCATTCTATCTCATTCGCGAAACCTTCAGCTGTGGTGAGAAGGCCGTTGAAGAAACTTGTGATGCTCAAGCTCTTATTGATTTGAGAAAACTCAAAACTGACGTTAGTTTCATCTTGATTATCATAAGACAGATTCCTTCCAGATGACAAATCTTGGAGAAGAAGAAGGATGCCCAACAGAAATCCCTGCTAACCTCGATGAAATCATTGCACGCCCAGTGAAGAGACCAGAACCAATAATACCTATGTGGGTTCAACTATCTGAGTTTTATTTGATAATAAGCTGTTCAGAGTTCCAAAAGCCCATCCTCTAGCTCCTTCAACAAATGCTCCTATGCCACCTCCTCCACCACCTCGTGTTGCACCAGCTACAGTGTGCAGTCCAGATCAACAGAAGAAGTAGAGAGTTTATATTTAATTATTTTTATCGTAATATTCATAGGTTCGAGAGCTGTGTTAAGCCTTTGACCGCTTTCCAACCACATCCTCTATCTGTTATCAAGATGCCAAGACAAATTGATGAAGCTTGTGCTGCATTTGCTGAATTCAAGGTAATAAGAGACTACCATGAAGTATCAACGCTATTTTAAGGAGTGCTCATCTGAAGTTCCCTGCCATCCATTATGGGCTAAGGGTATGACTGCTATGTTTGAATACGCTTGTGGAGAAGGAGCTGAGGAATACAAAGAGGTTTTCCTTGATTATATGTTCATTTTGTACCCTATCATCATTAAGATTCGTCAATGCTTGAGGAAGACATCTCAAGGTCCCATTGTCTCCAATTGCGTAGGCAACTTCTCTCGTGGGGCTCCAACTCAAGCCTGTCTCTCTGCAAACAAATTGCTCAGTTGTTCCATTTCTACTATCCAGGTTGAGTTTCTGTTATTAAACTCATAACTCATATTTTCTTAGACTGAATGTGGAGAGAATGCCTCTAAATGGATTACCAGTTATGTTACCAAGTTTGCTACAGCCATTGACAATCGTTGTAAACTCGCTAGTCAGCTACCTGGTTAGTTGCATGTCTCGTTCTGGCAAGCATAGTTTATCTTTCAGTTGGAAAAATTGTTGGAGTAGGATGTAGTGCTGAAGAAGAAGCTATTATTGAACATTGTGGAGCTCCACTCAATGATATAGGTAAACCTGTAATCAGATAATTTTGTTTAATTTTCAATTGTAGGATCCCGAATGGAGGAATTATTCCAAGGAGGATTACAATCTATGATTAAGAACATCAATGGACTAGCTCCCGTTTTTGCTGGTGGATGCAACCTGACAGGTATAAAATTAGGAGTTCGGTTTTTGTTCAACTAACTACTCCTCATCTTCAGATGAATTCAGAACTTGTGCTTCTTTCCTTCTATCTGGAAGATCTCCATGCGTTGTCTCTAGCTGTATGATTCAAGCTGGAAATGGAATTTGTGATCAGCCAGACCCAGCTAAAGCCATCGATGAAAACTTGAGTTGCGTGTTCGGCCAAGTATGTATAGATTGCAATTGATTAAAAACCATCGTGCCTCTTCCAGATTCAAGAACCAACTTTCGCCAAGTGTATCCGCACAACAATCTCAACTGTGAAACAGTTTACCCTATCTTCATTCAGAAACGTTCTTCCCAAATTCGTTGATTGTACCGAAGAAATCGTAAGAGAGAAATGCGGAGAAACACCTATCAATGTATGCACACCGTTTTGCAAATTGGATATATTTATACTTCTTATAGGTTTTGAGAGCAATGTCATCTCCAGATCTCTGCCCAATCGCTGCCTCACCAATAATCCCTGTATCAGTAGCTCGTCCCCCACCTGTCAAGGTTGAGCCTAAGGTAATAAGGCTAAAATTATCTGCAGAACCGAAATCATTTAAGCTACCTGTATGCACGGAAGAGAAGAGAGCTTCATATGAGGAGTGCACTAGACCATTCTATTCTAAGTATAGAATGCTTCCCACAGTTCTAATCAATGAAGTTGACAATATGGAACAAGTTCGTATATAGTATCTAATAATGACTAGTTTCTTGTTTTTGAAGATATGTGAGGAAGTATTGAAGATGGATGGATGCTCTGTTTCCACAAGAGTCTGTGCTTCCCCTGAACAACTCGCTTTGAAAAAAATGATGCAAAAGATCTGCAGTACTAAATCAGCTTTCGACCAATACAAAGTTTGCTTGAAGAGTGTTGCTACTAGCTCATTGGTAAGAACTTCCCCTATCATTCTATTACCGCAACATCGTCTAGGGTGCTTCCTGCATGTCTGAGTTTATCTCCTCTTCTCCAGCCACACGTTGTGATTCTTTGACTAATGCTGCTAAGTGTATGGCAAAGGATGTGAGTTTCATATTAATATTTCATGAATACATTCTCACAATTGAAGGTCATGTCCAAATGTGGTGAAGCTGCTCTCAAATACTCTTACAACGCTATGGCTGATTTCGCCAAATCCACAGATGGAACTTGCTTGGTAGAGATTCTTCATGGCTATTCAATATCTTCAATTCAGATTTCAACACCAACCGTTGATCTTCTCACAGGGTGTTCAGAAGATGATGTTGTTGAGTTCTTGGATTGCGAAGCTTCTCTTGACATATACAGCTTCAGACCAATCTCCATAATTGCGTAATATTTCGTTTAATAATCACATAGTCGATTAATCTGTTTCAGTGATGGTAATCAGCTTGAGTCCTTCTGTCAAGCCTTCAATACCAAGTATAGACCATGTATAGAAAAGATGAAATGTAAATTCGAACCTGTTAGCTCTACAAATGTCATGCTGATGGACAGTATTTGCAATAAGTGGGTTGAACTTGGCAGAAAGACTGCTAAACAAGATTTGTAGGCCTGTAACGAAAAAAGATCAAATTCAATACGGAAAATGTTTGTCAAATTACACAAATTCTGTTACTGGTAGAAAGTGTATCGAGAAAATCGGAACTGTTGACCCATTATCCAAGGAAGCTACAGTTGAAATGTGCCCAGTGTAGGTTCTTACGATGTTTAACAATCCAACCAAATTCTGTTCTAGTTTGAATGATATCTTGAACTGTGCTTCTGAAGAACTCGAGGAACAATGTGGTTACGATGCTCTGTTGCACGTATACGGATTACATATTCAATGGGCTCAGTCATATAACTCAACATGTGTTATTACATCTCCCGAATCAAAGGTATCCACGCTTTTTCAGCAATAAATTAATTTCGAATTCAGGATGATCCATCAAACATTTTGGAAGAATCTAGAGATGCTACTCCTCAAGTTGTAATCAAGGATGATACTACTCCTGCTCCTACAAGTTTAGATACTGAGCGCCCAACCATGACTCACCCTAAGGACATTACAACAACAACAACCTTAGCGTCCACAACTACAACCACAACTGAACCAATCAAGGAAAGTTCTTGCATATCAGTTGTTAATGTACTTCTTGTTGCCTTATTCACTAGATATTTCTTGTGAAGAATTCTATTAACTTGAATAAGTTTCTGTGCCTTTTTCCTGTCAACTAGACTTACATTCCACTGACACCATGATCTGATTTTTTATTCTTTAATTTATTTTTCGGAATATTAATAATAATGCACGAATTTCCCTCAGAGTTTACCAAGATGTTTTATTATTTCTCTTGTATCATACTCTTATTTCTCAAATCTTCTATAGACCTTCATGGTTTCAAACATTTCTTCCATTGCTGATGTGCGGGGCTGTTACATTCTATGATTCAACATGGAATAAATATTTTCATTTCTTCTTGATTACACCTTCTAGCTGACGAGATACCACTGGCATATCACATACGACAAGATCTTTTCGAGTAAAAAGATCATCCTTGTTAGTCATTCAGTAAGAATGTACGGATTATATAATTCATGAAATCTGAAACCATACTTCGTTTTGAATTTCAATTCAAGTGTAGAACAGACATGAATTGCTTTGGAATGAATCAGCATAATCGTTCATCAAAGAAATATAACGTGAAGCTGTCTGAGTTGAAACACGGATCGGTGGTTTAAATGATTTCACAGAACAACTGCTAACTCGGGTGATCACATGAGAAATGATCTGAGAGCACGACCGAAAAATCATTTTTTTCATCACTGGAATGAAAATGCCGCATTTTAATTCGCTTCACGTATTGCCCAATGAGCGGTTGTGTCTTTCAACTATATATCTCCTCTATAAATCATTGTTATTGACATTCTTTACGATTTTTAACTCAACTCCCCAAAGCTTACGACTTAAAGCTATCATCTATAGTTTAATTGTTTCAATTCTTGTTGATTTAGCTTGCTTCAAATATATAAATTATAAACTATTATATTGTTATAATAATAACCTTATTTATTGCACTAGCCAACTAATTGAGATCCAATTTAAAAAGATGTTCTTTAAGATGTATGGCCATTTCAAGATCAATCCTCAGTTCTCGCTCGACGATATCCATAAATCTAAAAACAATAATCGGAATCTTTTATTCAGCCGAACCAGGATCTGTTGTCTTCATTAAGATGATGCAAAGTTTATTGAACGCTCTGTAGTTCCATGGATTGACAAGGTGTTCGGGGACATTCGTAACATCAGTAGTCGTTTCGAGCTTCTTGACATATCCCATCAGTGCCAGTTTGCATCCCTATAATTTTTTAAAAAAGATTAAAAGTCTAAGCAAAAATGCTATTAACTTTCAAGACATTGAATTACATTGAAAACAACAAAGCAGCTTTCAATATATCAATGAGAAGGAGTAATTCAACCAAATTTACCTCTCTCTAGCCAAGATAACAGTTATTCCTTCTAGCAAAGCAAGCTGATTAGCTGTACAACTACCGTTCTGACGAACAAACTTAGAAGTTGCATCGACAGTGCTATCGACAGAAGAGGTGTTCTTGGGGACTAGGTTCCAAACGAATTACAACTTTTGAACCTGGACACACAAATAGTTGAAGGAAAGAAAAATGTACAGCGAACTTACTTCTACTAAACATAGACTTGTGATGCTTAAAAAAAAAGGTGAAGCTAGCAACAAGTTCATAACTTAACGGATAAATTACTAAATCGTTACTCTGCTTAACGTTGCAAAAGCTTTCAGACATAATACTACTAAGCTAACATATGCCCCAGTTGAGCTATATGCACGCGACGCGACACGCAAACGCGTGAGCTAGAGTGGAAGGATGATAAGACTAATGCTTATTCCATTAACTTTTGTGATTAGCGAAAAGACTTCCTTTTATTGTGTAGTTTGCGTTGATTCCTTTGCTAGATATTCACAATAAACTTAAAAACTCGTTTTTTATATAATTATGTTACAAGTTTATCATTGATCAAGAATTGTTTTTTTTTCTTTCTCTAACTTTCCATGTTTCAGGTGCTTTGATTCACAATGATGCTTGGATTGTTTCGACATCGATTGTCAACAAATGTCCGTTTTTTTAAAACGGTAAGCCATGTTTTTTTTATTTTAATAGGTTAATAAACAAAGTTACAAAACGTTTTTATGACAATCATGTAATTAACATAAATAACTCGATATATTTTTAGTTTTCCGACACACATGTCATCTATACAGTCGACTTGCTAAAAGAAAAAGCGAGAGGATACTTAGAAGTCAACGACACGGCTCAGGCTTGTGAAAATTCATTCCAGGTATGTATTTTGTTAAATTTTGTTTTCAATGTAATTCAATGTCTTGAAAGTTAATAGCATTTTTGCTTAGACTTTTAATCTTTTTTAAAAAATTATAGGGATGCAAACTGGCACTGATGGGATATGTCAAGAAGCTCGAAACGACTACTGATGTTACGATTGTCCCCGAACACCTTGTCAATCCATGGAACTACAAAGCGTTCAATAAACTTTGCATCATCTTAATGAAGACAACAGATCCTGGTTTGGCTGCTGAGCTGAACAATGGTTGGACCCATGCATATAGGTTAGATACATATATATAATTACTGTTTTATGTTATTTTTAAATTGTTTTTTAGGTTCCATACCAGAGGATGGACTCAAAACGATATGACGATTGAAGAAGTAAAAACTTCAATGCCTCATGCTATCAGGCAAGTAAAAAGTTATGTTTTGGTTTTTAAAGATTTAGATTATTATTTTTAGATTTATGGATATCGTCGAGCGAGAACTGAGGATTGATCTTGAAATGGCCATGCATCTTAAAGAACATCTTTTCAAATTGGATCTCAATTAGTTGGCTAGTGCAATAAATAAGGTTATTATTGTAACAATATAATAGTTTATAATTTATATATTTGAAGCAAGCTAAATCAGGAGAAGTGGGCTTACTTTTACATATTTCAAACATGCAGAAACATTCAGTAAATTCTATTCCTTTTATTCATTTTAATCAACTAAATTTTACTTTATTTTGAAATTGACATGTCATCTACTTTTCTGACTTTCTGTAGATCTCAAAACAGTATATCACGTGATGCTATTTGTTGCTCAAATTCTAAATCATTCATGTCCATATTTCTGCCAGCAGAATAGTTAATAATTACTAGAAATTTTTTTTTATACACCACCACCTAGTAGTTGTAGTTTTTTGTGGTTATCTATGGTGTATTCCTTTTTTCTTTAATTCCTTCACTCGGTAAAGTATCTCGCATAAAGATGCCCCGGAAATTCTTAATTTCTAATTTTTCTACCAAAGCAAGAAGATCAAGATTTGTTAAATGTTTGAGATCTTTGTGAAGCTTTGTTATTTAAAAAGCATAAATTTTATAAGAAAGAAGAGGTGAGTGTAGCGCAAAATAAGACTCGTAAAACACCCCTGGAAATCTAGATTTTATAAATTTCTATGATTTTCATGATATTCTGACACTTTGAGAACAATAAACAATCTAAAATACACTAAAAACGTTGCAAAATGAAAACCACCCTATTGGGTGAACTTGTGGACCACTGACTTTGACGCAAAAATCAACATTTCCCGAAATTGTTGAAAATCGTGTGAACATTGAATCAAATAGTTGTCATTTACATCAATAAATGACTGAAACACAGGAACTTGGAAAATGGGTGAACAGGTGCGAAGCGTCAACCTTTCTTATACTACTATGGAATAAATATTTTCATTTCTTCTTGATTACACCTTCTAGCTGACGAGATACCACTGGCATATCACATACGACAAGATCTTTTCGAGTAAAAAGATCATCCTTGTTAGTCATTCAGTAAGAATGTACGAATTATATAATTCATGAAATCTGAAACCATACTTCGTTTTGAATTTCAATTCAAGTGTAGAACAGACATGAATTGCTTTGGAATGAATCAGCATAATCGTTCATCAAAGAAATATAACGTGAAGCTGTCTGAGTTGAAACACGGATCGGTGGTTTAAATGATTTCACAGAACAACTGCTAACTCGGGTGATCACATGAGAAATGATCTGAGAGCACGACCGAAAAATCATTTTTTTCATCACTGGAATGAAAATGCCGCATTTTAATTCGCTTCACGTATTGCCCAATGAGCGGTTGTGTCTTTCAACTATATATCTCCTCTATAAATCATTGTTATTGACATTCTTTACGATTTTTAACTCAACTCCCCAAAGCTTACGACTTAAAGCTATCATCTATAGTTTAATTGTTTCAATTCTTGTTTCTAATGCTGAATGTTTGAAAGCGTGAAAGAGATTACTAACAGAGGCCGTGTAGTAGAAGGCGTCAATCCGTGAGTCAGTTTGAATGAAACGAAAAGAAGTTGGCAAAAAAAGAGAAAAAAATCGTTTCTCAACTCATTTGTTATTCGTTGAACTTTTGAACTTTGCTCTTATTCATTAATGATATCACTTTTTCAAAAATAACATCGCTGTCAAGGAGCATTTATGTTTTTTTCATTCCATGTAACTCAAACAATTATAAAGAAGGATAGTATGTTGCGAACTTCGAACATAATTGGATTCATCAATAGTTTAATTTGAAATTTGCGTTACTCTTTCCGTATGAAAGAATCAAATCGATTCAACAAAGTAAGTGTTTCATGAGAAATTCCATAAACTCAGCTCATTTTGTAAGCTTGCTGGGGCGCAATAGTGTTGCACGTTGTTTACGCGGAATTTGAGTAGCATTTGCAATGTTAAGCAGAGTAACGATTTAGTGATTTATCCGTTAAGTTAAGAACTTGTTGCTAGCTTCACCTTTAACCGTGTTTTTTGCAATTTTCAAACTGAAATACTCACATTTTGTTAATTAGTTTCATCTTAATAATCTAGTTACAACATGAATCGTCTGGCTTGGTATACCCCGGGCGAAAGCATGGAGGATATTCTATGTCAAGCAGGTCATGTTGGAATTTACGATGGCGACACGAAACAAGTTTGTTTTGATATGCTAAGTGAAGTTATATGTTCTTAAACAGACTGAATTCGAACAAGGTACTGCATCAATTACTTTGCACAGAATTATTTGGGCAGACTCGAGCGACCCCGTGAGTTTTCTTTTTTAGCCTTATTTCATGAATTTTGTATTGCTATAGGATAGACGATTGATTTTACATCATTCACTTGTAAAGTCTTTTGAAAAGCATCACAAGTCTATGTTTAGTAGAAGTAAGTTCGCTGTACATTTTTCTTTCCTTCAACTATTTGTGTGTCCAGGTTCGAAAGTTGTAATTCGTTTGGAACCTAGTCCTCAAGGACTTGTCGGTCCTATCAACTCTAGTCAGTTCGATTATATAAGATTAGTATTCAAAGGTGGCGGGGAAGAAGAAGTAAGTCTTAAATGAATGTTTAATGCTAATGAGATTCCGTTTATAGTTCTGCAGAAGATATGATGAGGCTTTGAAAAGAAAAACATGGCAAAGGCATAGCTCGGGATCAAGTTCTAGCGGGGTTTGATGTTTGTTTTAAGTATTTGTTTCAACGATTCTTTTTTAGTCTCGTAATAGCCATGGACAGCTTCGATCGTTAGGTGTTTCTGGGATTGAAAGAAAGTTAGCTGAGAACCATCAACGAACACATGAGTCCATTAGCTTGGTAGTATTATGTTTGAAAGGTTTTTGTTCAATTAGATGTTATAGGCTTTTGAAGATATGTCGAAGTTGATGGAATCTGCGAAAGAAATGGTGGGGATATCGAAAGGAATCGCAGAGAAGTTAAGATCACGTAAAGGTGAAATCAGCGAAGACGAAGTATGAGAACCGAACTAATCTCTTCATTTCTTCAAACTTCTTCAGACAATCGCCTTTAAATCATATTTGCTCTCTCTTGGAGTTTCTGATCCTGTCACGAAATCAGCATACGGAACTGGCTCAAAGTATTTTGAGAAGTTAGCGGAAGAACTGGTTGAGATTCTTGAGGAGCCATTGAAGGTACATTAACGGATGAGTTTAGTTGTGAACTGTAAGTTATTGTTCAGAGCTGCGGAGGCATGATGACTTTGCCCGAAGTATATTGTCGTGTAAATCGGGCTCGTGGAATGGAGCTTCTTTCTCCAGAAGACGTTTTGAGTGCTTGCAAAGCTTTGGAGAATATCAAGTCGAAATTGGAGTAAGCAATTCAGTATTTAGTGTTTCCAAGTTCTGTATTAAGGCTTCATCGTTTCCCAAGCGGAGTTTTGGTAGTGCAGTTAAGCACCTCTTCTGTCGATAGCACTGTCGATGCAACTTCTAAGTTTGTTCGTCAGAACGGTAGTTGTACAGCTAATCAGCTTGCTTTGCTAGAAGGAATAACTGTTATCTTGGCTAGAGAGAGGTAAATTTGTTTGAATAACTTCTTCTTATTGATATATTGAAGGCTGCTGGCTGCGGAAGAGCGTGCGTTAGTTTGTCGAGACGACTCGATCGAAGGCCTTCTTTTTTACCCGAATAAGTTCTTAGACGTTGAAGCATAATTAGTAACATCTAGTCATTGATTGTTTTATGGAATGTTTTAGGTTAATGTTGCCATAGGCTTGCCCAAAATTTCTATAATATGTTGTAGAGGAAAGATCTCGTTTACCTAATCATAGATGGTTATGTAGATACAATCAAATCAAATTCTTATATACACATTCATATACTTAAAAGAAATTTTTTTTAAACTTTCTGTTACTTGCTACGATTTCGGTTGAGAGTCCACGATATTTCATATTTCTTCATGAGACGATTTAAGTTATCCTTTCATAAATAGGATGGAGCAGGGTGACGAATTACCCCCTGGAGTATCTGCGGAAGATTCAATTGACTACTATGACAATAAACCCTCTATTAGTTTGATGGAAAGTCAAGATGAAGTTGAAACAGAAGAAAGAACTGAAGATGAAGATTTATATGATGATGGTAGCGTAGTGTTCAGTTAACACTTCCACCTCGAACTCATTTCAGAAAATCCTCTTGCCGGATCTGATGACGATGACGACGATGATGTCCAAGTAACGATCGGCAAAATAGAAGCTCCTGTGAATGTACAATTTAATGTAGCTGTGGATCATTCACTTCTTCAATCATTTCTGTGAGTTTAGAAAAGCGCTGCAGGGGACCGACAGGTGCCGGCCGGAAAATTGGATATTGATACCATACCAATGCTCAATGACAAGCCTATTTATGATGTTGATCTAGCTAATGTAAGGTTACCTCTTCCTGCTCCTCATTTCAATCTTCATTCAGATGGATGACAGACCTTGGCGAAAACCCGGAGCCGATATAACAGATTATTTCAATTATGGGTTTACTGAAGGTTTTTGTTCTTCGTGTTGCTTGATAGACCCAAGACGTTTTAGATTCTTGGAATACTTACTGTGAAAGACAAAAGAAATTGAGGCTCGAGTTCACATCACAAGCCGCTGTAAACAAAGCTATTTTCTCTAATATTCATATTGCTAATCCCTTGGCGATGCCCTCTAGTTCGTTATCACTGTCGATTCATTTACAATTCAATACATATTAGGTGTTGGAGGCCGACAACTCGTTTCTCTCACCGATAATAATACTACTAGTAATGTGAAAGTTCTAACTGACAATGGTGGAAGATTCAAGCCTCACTTCCATAAGCCGGATGGCACCGATGTATATTCATATTCGATGCTCATTATCTAAAATATATTTGTTAAGACTATCGTACGAACTGTTATTGGTGGCGCAACCAATCCTGCTCAAACAAATAGCTCTTCTACATCTACACCTGCTACTCCGAATGCTGTATCTTTTTATTTGTTAATGATATCACATGAAATATTTAACAGGGTTCGGGTCAGACACCAATTATGGACTTCAGTAAGCCTCCACCAGGCATGACTCTTCCACCTACTGTCATTTCATCGATCTCACAATCTGCAGCTCCTGGAGTAGATGCTCCACCTGGAGTTGAGACTCCTGCAGTAGCTGCTGCTGTTGATGGACCACCAGGCGTCGATCTCGCTCCTCCGGGCGAACAATCCATTCCACCTATAGGCCAAGCAAATATGGATATGTCCGTGCCCCCACCAGGGTATTCCTGCTCTTTGACATAACTTAGTTGATCATATCAATCTTCAGGTTCAATCCAGCAATGCCTCCTCCGGGGCTCAGGCCTATGGGCATGCCTCCCACGAATATGCCGCCCCCTGTTTTTAATGCTATGATGCCTCCCCCTGGTTTTGGAATGACACCTCGCTTCCAACGTAAACCCAATTTATGCAATCATTTATTGAAGTTTATATTCAGAAGTTCCTGGAATGGGACGACCCCCTAATATGATGCATCGAGGTGAGTATGGGCAGAATGCAAGAAGGGAATCTAGTGACTTTGATGATAGGGAAAGGTATAAATTAAACATTATCATCTTTTCATTTCCCTTTTATAGCGAAGACGAGAGGAGAAGATACAGGAGGAGGAGTCGCTCAAGATCGCCAGTTAAACGGGATAGAAAGTACAATAACAAATTCCTAACATAGTTAAATCTACTTTGTTCTAGAAGAGATGATCGCGAAGATCGAAGAGATCGAGATAGAGACAGGGAGCGAGAACGAGATCGTGACCGCGAGCGCGATCGTGGTAAAGAACGGGATAGAGCCGAGCGTTCACGTCGTCATAGAAGTAGAAGTGCTTCACCCGAATGTACCCAGCTTATCTTTCTTTCATCCGACAAATGTGATTTTTTAGCCCGAGGAAAGAAAAGATCTGATGACCGAGATAAGAAAAGAGAAAGAAGAGATGAAGATGGTGACAGGAAAAAGAGGTAAAACATAGCATATGTGTATATGAAAGTAAAAAGAAGTTTCAGTCGTCGACATGATGACGAAAGCAAGGAGAAAGAAAGATCTTCTAGACATCGGCGATCTGATAAATCCAAAGATGATGGAGATAGTAAAGAAGATAGAGAACCTGCTCCTCCTGGCACAGAAGAAGCTGGAACTGCTTGAGTAATTGAATCTTTGTAGTTTATAATGTTATAGTTGGAATATTGATTTCTTCTGATGACGGGATCTTATTCCTTTCAGATCTACTGAAAAAATTTTTCGTATTTATGTTATCATTTAATGAACTTGTTCTAGTTTGCATTCCCCATAATGGAAGGCTTGCCTTGTTACAAACTTCGAAATCGTTTTCTGATTGAATCATTCTCATTTCATAATATTTTAAAGTTTTATTTAAAAGAGCTTGCAGTCAAATATACAGATAGTCACAAATCGCTATTAAAGTAATTGTGAAGTTGTCTAATCTTTCTTGACAACGTAGCAAACGAATGCTTCGGCTTCAACGAGGCAGTGATCGCGTTGTTCATCCTCGAGTGGCTCGATTCCATCACCTCCACAGGCAACGTACCACTCTCCGGTATGGCGCTTAGATAATTCTTCAGAAACTTGCTTCATTGAAGTTTCAGCATCTGGACCCAAAGCCTAAAATGTTGCGTTCACAATTTTGTTGGTGCTTTCTCTTATTACCTTGCGGATGGTGTTGCGAAGTTTCATTGAGTTGCAAGTGCTCTTTTCGAGAGCGGCTTTGTCGGTCTTTGAGAAACGACGGAGACGGAATCCTTGTCCTCCTTCATATTCTTCTCCTCCAGCGGCAGCCTTGGCCTCATCGTAGTTTCCTCCTCCGGCTGGAGCAGCTCCTCCTTGTTCTTGGTATCCTCCAGCTGGGGCTGGAGCGGCTGGTGGTGGTGGTGGTGGGGCAGCGTTCTATATTCACATTTTAAATAATTTACTGATGTTATTTGAAACTCACGTCAGAGTAGGCTCCTCCTCCTCCGGATGGTGCTGGTGGTGGTGGTGGGGGTGGGGGTGGTGGTGGAGCTCCTCCTTGAGAGTATCCTCCTCCGGCACCTCCTTGAGAGTATCCTCCTCCGGCACCTCCTTGAGAGTATCCTCCTCCAGCTCCTCCTTGAGAGTATCCTCCTCCAGCTCCTCCTTGAGAGTATCCACCTCCGGCTCCTCCTGTGGAGTATCCTCCTCCTCCGCCACCTCCTTGGGCGTATCCTCCTCCGCCACCTCCTTGAGCGTATCCTCCTCCGCCACCTCCTTGAGCGTATCCTCCTCCAGCACCTCCTTGGGCGTATCCTCCTCCAGCACCTCCTTGGGCGTATCCTCCTCCGGATTGAGCGTATCCTCCACCGCCTGAAGGTTGAGCGTATCCTCCGGATTGTGCGTATCCTCCTCCTGATGCTGAAAATCAATAAGTTAATGAATGTTTTTCTTGTGTTAACTCACGTTGAGCGTAGCTAGATGGTGGTGGGGCAGCATAGCTTGGTGGTGGTGGTGGTGGTGGTGGAGCAGCATATCCTCCTCCGCCTCCTCCACATCCGCCGCCAGATGGAGCAGTAGCGTATCCTCCGCCGCCGCCTCCTCCGCATCCGCCTCCTGATGGAGCAGTAGCATATCCTCCGCTAGATGGAGCAGTAGCATATCCTCCGCTAGATGGAGCTTGAGCGTATGAGTCTCCTCCTCCTCCGCCGCCACCGCATCCTCCGCTAGATCCTCCGCCGCATCCGCCGCTTGATCCTCCTCCGCATCCGCCGCCGCCTCCACCGCATCCGCCGCTTGATCCTCCTCCGCATCCGCCGCCGCCGCCTCCGCCGCAGCCTCCGCTAGATCCTCCTCCGCATCCGCCGCCGCCTCCGCCGCAGCCTCCGCTAGATCCTCCTCCGCATCCTCCTCCGCAGCTTGGGGCTGGAGCTGGAGCATCGCATCCTCCGCCGCATCCTCCACTAGATCCTCCTCCGCATCCACCGCCGCATCCGCCGCTAGATCCTCCTCCGCATCCTCCGCCGCATCCGCCGCTAGATCCTCCTCCGCATCCTCCTCCACAGCTTGGGGCTGGAGCTGGAGCAGAACATCCTCCGCCGCATCCTCCTCCACCGCCACCGCAACCTCCTCCACAGCTTGGGGCTGGAGCTGGAGCTGAACATCCTCCGCCGCATCCTCCTCCACCGCCGCCGCAACCTCCTCCGCAGCTTGGGGCTGGAGCTGGAGCTGAACATCCTCCGCCGCATCCTCCTCCACCGCCGCCGCAACCTCCTCCGCAGCTTGGGGCTGCAGCAGCACATCCTCCGCAGCTTGGAGCTGGAGCAGCACATCCACCGCAGCTTGGAGCTGGAGCTGGAGCAGAACATCCACAACCACCACCTCCGCCTCCGCAGCCGCATCCTCCTCCTCCAGACATTGGGAAGAGGAAAGCGTCAATTGGCGCGGCCAAGAGAAGAACCGCAATTAAGTGAAGGTATAACATACCCTGAAACATAAACAGTGAGAAGAAAATTGGAAAATAAAAATATCATGATTTCGAACTATGGAAACTCAATCGTTTCTAAGAAAAAGAATGTCCTGTAGTAAAAGGATGAAAAGAAGCTGTGTGATGAAAGTCTGTCTCAAAATCTCCTTTTATACTAGTAGCCGTAAACTGGACTGTGCTTTGTCCGCCAGTTACATTACCAGTTCTTTTGCTTAGCTATCAAGCCAAACTCATTTGCTATCATCTCATATCACATGTGATCTGTATCATCTCTTCATTAATAGTATACATGTTGATGAAAAGTAGTTGTCTGCAAGAGTTTTCTCGGTCTCTGTACATTAGTAGACTCTAATGAGAACCTTTATGAATTCAATATATTTTCTGTTATACCCCATAGATCAGTTTTCAGGAAAAAATGTGGGGAATGCTGATTTTTGAAAAGACTTCTTGAAAAAAGCCATTCATTTATGAAGTTTCTCTGCTGCTTTCTGTTTTTTTACAGATTCTGATTTGAACCAGAGAAGCTTGATATTCATGAAGTTCTCGCCCGTCATTTGAACTTCTTTTCTTATTTTTCTTTTTCAAACAAGGATTAATCTGTTTTTCCGTGGAACTTTTGGAAAATGCTTTGTTTCTTTACTTCCATTTCAATATCTGAAGACCTATTCTGAACATTGAATGATTCGGAGAGTCTCTTCACATGCATGTCTGCGCTTCTCGTTTTGTGCTCTGTATCTCATATACTTACTTCATCCAATTTTTGATTTACTTTGTTATTGTGAAAAGCAATTGTTGTGATGTCCAAATAAACAGTCAGCCTGATACAGTTATACAATACAACAATACCCTAACTATGATTTTGCGTCATCAAATCTTGAAAATAAAAGAGTTTACAATAAAAGGTTTGTTTGAGCAACTGTTTTCCAGCCTTTTTTGCCGCCAGTTATAAAAGGAAGATGACTGAAGGTATATTATGTTCCATTTACTTCATCACCTATCTTTCAATCCCAAGATGGTATGAAAATGCTTCTTCTCATTTCATTAATTCATTAAGACATTCCAGATTTTCTATTGCTTCATAGTTTTTCTAGCTCTTGTCCGAGCTGAAGAAGCTGAGGACTGTAAAACTGACACTCGAACTTCGTTCTGTGGAGGTATTTTCGAAAACAAGACGCACTGCTTCGATGAAGACGAAAAATATTCGCTTAATTTGAAGGTTTCTCCTCATGTTTTCTTTTCCGATATATTCATAATTGCCATTGTTCAGGATTGCCTTGTTACTTGTGAAGCTTGTGACTCTTACTCGTGCTCTAACCCTCAACCAGATACAGCTTTCAATTGTACAGCTATGAAAGATCAATGCAATTCCCCTGTGTGGTCCAAAATTATGAGAGTAAGATATGGGCATGAAGACAAATACATAAAACCATTTCGAGGAACGCTGTCCTCAAACCTGTGGCCGATGCGATCTTCGTAATGGAAAGCTATGTGAAGACAGGGATCCAGAAGTTTGTTCCATCGCCAAGGTAAATCGAATTATAACTTGTTATTGAACTTTTCTGCTTTCAGACTCTCTGTAATTCAGTAGAACACTATGACGATATGACATCGCAATGTGCTTCTACATGTAACCGTTGCCCAAATGATGCAAATGCTGCAAGTAATTTTGGCTAAAATGCCATTTCAAGTCTCAAATGACTTTTGTTTCAAGAGACGTTTGGAGCATGTGAAGACCAAGCAAGAGATTGCCAACAGAATGTAGCTAAATGCAACGATGCCAATTACTCAGAGCTAATGTCAAGAACATGTGCCAAGACTTGTAATAAGTGTAGCACAGGTTGTATTGACGCCGATCACAGGTTTCGAAAAAGAATATACATGCAGCTTTGATTTCATTGATTGGAACTGTTTCTAGATGCGCAAATTGGAATCAAAAGGGTTATTGCACAAATTCCAAATACAGCACACAAGAGAAGAAGAGATCATGTGCGAAAACGTGCAACCTGTGCTCAACACGTCCTTAATTATTGATATATTTCTCACATAATCATAGTCTTTCGAAATAAACTAATTCATCTTCTACAGTCTTTGAATTGCTGAAGACTCCTATACTGGTTTTTTGTTTTGGATCTAGAAGCTGGAAAATGTAACCGAATGACTTGCTGACGAAACCCATATGGATTGATACGTATGATAAACTTTGTGAAAAGAATATACATCTTCCGTAGAAGATCATTTTTTTGTTATCTAATCGAAGCATGCGTATATACTTCAATTCATCTAAATTGTTTTGTGTGATAGATGATGTAAGCAAGTTAATTATCTAAGTTAAACCGGCTTTTACAAGCTTGATCTGCATGAGCTAGGCGGCTGTGCCTATCATCAGTCATATACAGCGTTCTTTGGCTGGATAGATACAAGATATGCAGATATGCGAAAGATTACTCTGATATTCGGAATGCAACCGCTCAAGACGTACATCAGAGATAAAAATAAAATTCATTTCGGCAGATGTACGCATGCGCGCGCGCGTGTGTCTTTTGTGTGTCGGTGTGTATAGATATGCATACACATACGCCAACACATAATTAGCATATGTGGTAGCATTTCACGTGAAAATGACATTGAACGTTATTAAAGAGTATATTGAAATACGAAAAGAGCCGCAGACATTGAATATCAACAAAATACTTAACAGGTGAATGAAGAAATTGTTATTATTGAAGATATTATAATGATATTTAGAATATTTATAAGTTGTAACTATACAAAACATAACACTTCTCGAACAAAACTACTATGGAATACTATACAGATATGGATATATAATGGATTAAAATTATATAAATTCATTAATGAAGTTGTAAATTAACAAAACAGGTTCAGGATAATCTTGCATTGTCTCTACTACAGTCATGTATTGTGTTAATGTGGCGCTGTTCACGTTTTTGGGCGCATACACTTATTAGCTTCCTCTGGAACGGTCCCTATCTCAAACCTCCTAGAACGTAGGAGCGGAGAACATATATCACTTTGTATGTCATCTATCACCACGGGGCTTGCAGTGTTTTATGCTGCATGAAGCACAGTATCCGCTTATGTATGCTATACGATGTCGTCCGAAGTCTAGACTACTTCATGCGATTGTATTCAGACGTTTACAAAAGCAAAAAAAACGAATTTTATCTCTCCTCATCGTCTAACTTCTCAGTTTTTCCTCATTTTTCTTTGCAACAATATATGGTTCCCTAGAGAGAGAGGGAGAGAATCTATTTTTTTTACATATTTTACAGACTATCAACGTCCACTGTTTATTCATTCAACAACTTTTGATTAATGATCTCTATATAGCTTAAAGAATGAAAAAAAAATATTTTTTTATACTTTTCTCTGTTCGCTGCTGAAACATTAACAAGAGAGAAGCTCTGAGAGTTGAGCGGAGAAAACATTTTGTTGCGTCCCATCTCCAAACACCCAGCTCTCCTTTCTCCCGTCTCCACCCATCCACTTTTCACTCTTTTCTGATTATTCAGTTTCCAATTGGTCTCCAAACGAATTATTATCAGATCCATTGAGTAGTGCTGTCTATCATCAAACAGCTGTTAGTTAAGAAGTGATTCTTCAAGAAATCATTTGCCTCAATCCTCCCATCACTTTTTTTCTCACAAAAAATGTTATTTTTAATGAATATGTATGTATCTGTGCAGAGTCACATTAGAATCATGAAGACGATGAATGAAGACGAGCTACAAGCGAACTAAAAATATAAAGGAGCGATGATGTTTATTATTTTTGTTTATTTCTCCATCATTACGCCTCCTGAGACATAAATCTTAGATGAAAGAAGAGGATGATTGAATGACTTGTATTCCTTTTTCAGTTTTGAAATATATTGTCTTACGGTAATTCGCCTTTATCTTATCAACAATATGATTCTGACAAGATGGCAAAGCTGCACAAGAATTCGTCTCTTTCTCCTTCCTAAAATGAAGTTTCTCATCTACTTGACCCAGATTTTGTCATATATCTGGCTTCAAAAGCAAACAGTTCCTTACTACCTAAGAGAGACGGAAGTCTGCTACTCTCGTCTCCCTCTTATTCTCTCTCTCTCTCTCTCTCTCTCTCTCTCTCTCTCTCTCTCTCCATCTCTTCTGTTCATTGGTTCTTCTCATGCTTCAACCAAACTAGCGAAAAGAAACAGGAAAAAAGTTTTTTGGAGTCTTGCACTCATTTCCATGTTCAAACTCATCTCACATTACATTGTAAAACTGTTTCATAGTTCATTCGAAGTTTGTCATAACATGGAAGTGATGAAGTGCTTATGAAGCTTATTTGGAACAACACTTGCTCCTCCTTCCTCTCATTCTCACCCTCCGTTTCCACACACCAGTCTTCACATTGAATTAAAGACCGCGGAGGTTGGTGTTTTTAACTTCATCTCAGATATATATTAAATTATATAATATAAATATATATTTATGTATTTATAGATATGAGTGTCAATCGGCCTTCCATCCATTTCTCGTTCACTTCCTTTCTGTCCCGTCTTTTCTTCCTCTTCTCTTGTAGCAGGTGATGAAATGAACCATGTAACCAGCCACAAATGAATTTCCAACACTAATTTTCGAAAATACCTGTAACGTTGTTGTTATTTTGTCCGAAAATCTATCTGCATATTCGCACCCCGGTATGTGATGAAGTGGTTCGTGCTATGCTTCAGAAGAGGTAGAGAGGTAGACAGAGTTGAAGGCTTAGCAGTCCTTTTTTCTTCTGGTTCTCTTCATATATCCTATTACATCTATTATTTGAAATGAAACTTTCATCTCTCATATCCGCATTCCTTTTTTCATTTCATTCAGTGCGTGAAATATGTAAATTCAGATATTACGTACAACATTTTTGGTGAAAGAAGATGAAATTGTAATGACGAGTCTCTCTCGCTCTCTCTCTCTCTCTTATTATATATTATATACATATATAATTGTTGAAATATTTATAAGAAACTAGGAATATCCATGCACTCCAATCTAAGCATAAGCATACACCCTGCCTTACATATTCATTCCATACACGTTTGGTCAACATCAAACGGATATTCATCTACGTGTGTTACTCACGTGAACCTCATTGCTTTTTGTTCTTTTTCGGACATTTCCTTGGTTCAACTCTTGTCTTTTATTCTTTGTAATCGCTTTGTCTACTCCATGTTCCAGCTTCTTTCTAATCATACAAGCAATGAGAGTCGTTTTTGCTCCTTTTTTTCGTCGTGTGTGTGTAATGAAAAGGAAATTAGACGAAATGACAGAGAGAAAGCTAAAGAGAGAAGGTTTTTGATCAAATTTCTTCAAAAACTTCGTTTCCAATAAACTGAATTCTTTAATTTAAATCAAAAATCCAAACACCACTCATGCTCCAAATGAAATTCTGGAGCTTAGCAAAGGCAATATGAGATCATTTATGTCCTTCTATTAGTTTGAAAATTAGGGGAATTATTGTAAAAATAGAGCTGTAATGAAAAAAAATGAGACGAAGATGAATCTGGATTGAATGTTTGATCACGAGAAGCAGTTTGAGAGAAGAGGAGAGAGGATATGGGAGGAGGGCTGAATAGTTAGAAGAACCTTTTAAACTTTCCTTCAACTGTAAAAGCGTGAGGCAGAAGTGGTGAGGTGTTGTGCTGCAGCTAGTTCATGAAGGAAGAGAGTGAGATAGATGAGTGAGCATTAGGTTTATTAGATTCCAATAATTTCCAATTATGGTAATGGAATTTTGTAATAATGTATGCATAAGTATCTGTTATAATACATTAAAGAAAGATTTTCGTTCTCTCCAATATGGATTTTGATTATTCAGACTTGGAATGCCTTTTTGAAGTTCATCGTCTTTGTCCGTACGTGCAACGCCCTCTGTGAACGCAATGTTTATGAAGAATTTCATTGTTCCAATTCTGATTTCAAAAGTTTACGTGAGAATATTCACATTCACGGCTTAATGCTACGTTTACGTGAAAGGTCACGTATGCACTGCTTGTACGTGGCAACTCCTCATTCATACTGTGTGAGACGTTCAGTAAGCGGTTGATTAGCCTATTTCATTCGAATAGAGCAAATTCCCTTTTTTACTTTTTCACGAAAAGCTTCTTATTACGCTGCAATTTGCATTTTATGAATTTAAATTTTAATGAGCGCTCAGCAAAGACATTTTTTTGGTTTCTTCTGGTAAAGAGTGACCCGAAAAAAGAACTGTTGTAATCTAATACTTGAGGAAAAGATCAAAATTTCGTTTGATTAATGATGTTTTGGAATAAATTATATTATGTTATATAACTATACGTATAGTTAAACAAAATTATTCTATATTTGGATATGAATTGAAATAAAATTCTTTTTTCTCTTTCCTCTTTTTTTTTGTATCTGTTTTTTGTTTTGTTTTAAAAGAGAAAGAGTATTTTGAGAATCATAACAAACTTCTCTCCTTCCTTAGATGAGAATACAAGTAAATGAAATAGAAGTAAAGAGGTATAGAGAGACAGAGAAATAGAGAGAGAAAAAAAACAGGAGAGAGTGAAAGATAAAGAGAAAAAAGAAAACAGAGAGATAAGAACAGCAAGAAGAAATACAGAGAGAGGGAGAGAGGCAGGAAAAGAGTTGGAGACGGAACGAGAGAAAGATAGAGAGTGAACAGTGCTAAGTGGGGAGAAAGAGATTTTAAACCTTTCTCTTCATTTAAAAAAATCCTTCCTCCTTTACGTCTCACGAAATAGAGAGGAAGTGTCAGGTCACTTTGCTGTCGATGGCTGATAATCCCGTGTATGTTTCAATAATCTACACCTGGACGCTAGGATCTTATTCTCCATGACATCGCTGGCTTCAACAATCGTTTTCTTAGTAAAGATATCTGTTTTCCTTCTTTGTGCTCATTGATCAATGTTGCTATCTGAAGACCACGTTTCTTCGCTCCTTTCGTCAACTTAATCCTTATTCTATGACGTGATTGCGATCTCCTTCTCTATCTGACTATCTCAGTCTAATTCAAAAATGAGAACTTGTAACTCTATTATTGTCCAAATAGATATCTTCTCGTTTCAGTTAATCACCACCTTATTAATAGGTGTGCAGTATACTATCAGTGAGGTTAAACATCTCTCCCACTCTCGTTCATAACACACCAATATCTCGCTCAAACCTTCAGCCGATAAGTTGAAACAAATCTGAGCTCCTATAAGAGCTTTTGAGAACTATAAAGAGTTGAAATCTCTCTCCTTCACTCTCGATGAATGAACATATATCCGTATATATTTTTCTCATTTTCTTCTTCTTCTTTAACGGATCCCCCTATCAGGTTACTGCCATACTTCCTATCCCCCCTTTACCCTTCTCCTTCTGCTGCTGTCCTCTTCTGACGACAATTTTCTTTAGCACTGCTCGCTCTCAGCTTTAACATCATCATCATTGAATCCTTTTTCTGATTGTCTTCAAAGTTCTACTTCTCTTCTGCCTCTATCTCTCTCCAGTTTCTCTATCTACGAGAGCTTCGTCCAATCCGTCTTCAGGCTACATGCTTATGGTTTAACCACAGAAACTTCTTAAAAATCAATCTGATTTTCATCAGTCGCATCAAGTTGATGTTAAGATTTTTTCCCACAAGCCGCCTAACTTAAAAAGTCGTCCAGAGCTGTTTGACCAAAGAAACATCGGCAATCTAAAACATCAGACAAACGTTTGATAGGTTGAGGGAGTTGGAAGATCGAGAGTCGCTCTGATCAGAAACCTTGAAAATTTGCTCATCCGACAAGTTTTTTCTATTTGCATCTTGAACTCTGACTCAGTCTGAGAAAAACGTTTCAGCTAATCAGTGCGGCGTTGCTTTTCATCTTGATCTGCATTTTCCGAAATATATTTCGAGGTCCTCCTTCGCTTTCTCATCTCTTCTTCTTCTTGTGCTGCTCCTTCAGCATCTCCTCCATCTTCTGCTGCTTCTTCCTTATCCTGGCTTTCAACTTACCAGAATATTTCAAATAAAATTCCGTCCAAGTGACATTTTTTCCAATATTTTCGTGTATAAATCGTTTTGGCTGAGAAGTTCCTTTTTGATAATTTACTTTAAAAATATTTCGTGTGAAGCCAAGATGCACCAGAAGAGAGAACTTAAAATAAAACGAAAAGCAAAAAGAAATGAAGTCGGAGACTAGTAGACCTCCCCGGCCGATTTGATAAACCGAAATCGTCTGTGATAAATGGCCAGCTGTCATTAGTGACTCCCTTAGATGCTTCTCAGCTTTCATGACAAGTTCATTGTTCGAAATCTGTCAAGCACTTAGTTTTTTCTTTAAAAATCATTTTACTGAAAGCTTCAACTCATCAACTTATTCGGCCAATTTTTTTTGCCTTTTGGTCTCAGACGCAACAATACTCCACAATTGCACATGATAAGCAATAGCAATACGTAATTGAAACTAGAAAATTCTTAGTTTTTCATTTTGCAGCCAGAGACAGTTCTCATTCCCTAGAGCTCCTTCTTCAGTCTCGGGGCATTCAAGTTTTTAACTTTTTTTTGTCTCAAAAAATGGAAGGAAGGAGTTTTTAAACTTAGAAAGCTAACAATGCCGCAAACGGAAAATGTCAAACCGCACATCGACTTCTGTTGTCCCAGAGCAGATGATTCGCTTGACAAGTTTCAGCTTGTTCGAAAAGTTTGAACCTGACAAGCTCAGATGCAGTCAGTCTCCTTCTACTCAACTCACTTTCAATATTATACAGCTGAGACTGGCTTTTTCTTAGTTTTTCGTCTTATTAAACAAAGTTTTTTCTCAAAAAATTATTTTTTCGAAAGCGAAAAACGAGTAAGAGGGAAGGAACGGGAGTGTTTCTGAGGGCAAAAGAGAGAGAGAGAGAGAGAGAGAGAGAGAGAGAGAGAGAGGGAAAAGCGAAAGTCAAGATGTTGAGGAGTTAATGGAAATGGAAGAAGTATTATTACTCTTCTCTACCCTATCAGTAGATTCGTAGTTCCCATAAAGATGTGAACCACGAAGAAATATGTTTCAACTCTGAATCTCAGACGTTCATCATATTTGCGAGCCTCCGTTTTGAGCCGTACTTAAGCTAATTGAAGATTATAACATCAAACATTACTTTCCAAAAAGCTTCCTGACCACTTTCTTTTCTCCCCAAAAATACTTCTTCTTGAGTTTTTTCATTCGCTTCTCGTTGAGCTTTTACTGCCCTCTTCCTGGCATTCTTCATCAACTGGTTGACCTGCCCGCTTGCTTTTCATAAAAACTTCTTTTTATCTGATTGTTGAATAAGACGGGGAAGATGCAGTTGAACAGAACACAACGACTGAGGAGACAACAGAAATATGTTTGATGGAAAAGGAGAAGACGACGCAGAGAGAGAGAACAAGAGATAGAAGCATTTTGTTGTCTTGATTTCGTTGGCTCACTTGTTTCCTACTTTTAATCTCCTTTTAAGCATGTGCGCACAAGATGATGTTGGGTAAGAAGCTTGCTGAACATGAGCTTTAGGCCCAGATGAGTCTCTCTCCCTCTATCCAGGCCTTCCCTTAGTCTTGCTCTCTCTATCTCACAGTATCTTTATTTCTACTAGTCTGTCTTTTCTCTTGCAATTTCATTTGTTAAGGCTTTAAACGAACACTTGTTTTCTATTTCCGAAACAGTTTTGTCAAATGAACAGCTTCATTTATCATTAATCTGTGGCTCGTTTTTTATTTCTTTTCTGTTCTTTTCTTTTCTTTTTCTGAATTTCAGGCCATATTTGGTGGTTGCTATCATTAAAATCAAATTGTTGTTGTTTCTTCTTATTTTCTTGTGTTTTGTTTTGTTCAGATGACACATCATTCCATAGATTGCCGACTATTCCGAACATCCTCATGCATTGGCAACTTCCTTTCTTTTATGGTAATTATCATCAAAATGACTAAAAAGAGATGCATTTGACTAATTATCCCTTTTTATAGCCTCAGGGGGTAAGTTTATATGGACTTCTCTAGATCAATGTCAATTTCTTATTTTTGTTCATTTCAATTCGTTTTTTGGCGTCGTCGTGTTTGTTTGTATGAACGGACAGGGCTGTGGTCGTTTTTCGTTTTTTTTTTTTTTGATATTTTCCAATTAATTAATTGGTTCTTCTCTTTCTTCCCCTTCTTGTTCTCAGCTTTTTCTTCTCATTTTTTCTACTCTTCGCATTCCTTCCTCCATGAAACGTTCTTGTCTAAGCTTTTGTTCAGCTTTTTATATCTGAACTTTGACAAGTTGGAAACATTTTTGATAGGCCAAAGGATTGTTCTTCGTCGCAGTTTGACGAACTCTTAGTTGAAACTTGACTTCTACTTTCTACTTCTTCATCTCTTTTTACTTGGCTCAGAGGAGATGAAAGAAGTTAGCTGTAAGTGTGGATAGATATGTATAAGAGTAGTTTTAAAGATATAAAAGGATAAGATGAAGCATGTAGAGAGAGAGAGAGTGAGAGACAGAGAGAGCGTATGAGATGCGATAGAGATGGAAAGAGGTAAAGGGGAGAGTGCATGAGATGGAAAAGAAGGCGTCAGAAGGAGGATGAAGAGGATTAAGTGAGTGAGACGACCTAATAAGATTTTCTCTGTTTTGTTGAACAAGCTTTTTCATCAGAAAATGATGGCTGTTAAAACTGACCTTATAAGGCCCAAGTTGAACAGGATGAGCTTTTTAAAATAATCATGGATTTCCTATTATTAAGGATAATAAACGAGAACTTCTCCACCCTTCATCTCCTTCATAATTCAATCTTCCATCTCTCTCTCTCTCTATCTCTCTGTTCTCCCTCTCACTCCCTCTCAATCATTCAGAAGTGAGGTTTTTGATGCTCATCTTAGTGTAACAGCATCAGAAGCTGATGACATTTTCATGACAAAAGCAACAAATCAACGAAAGTTCTGATTCTTCAATTTGAACTTCCCTTCTCAATCATCGTCATTTTCTATGAATTTTCACAGAAACATCCCGAAGATTTGATATTCAATTCTATTTTTGAAGTTAAATTGTCATTGATTCCGACGATTTCGTGTCGGAGGAGGAGACAAAGTTGTTGGCGGCGCAGTCCGTGTCTTGACGTTCTCAACTTCTTCTTACCCTGATTTGTATGTTTCATCGACATCATTAGAGTAATATATTTTTTTTTTATCAATGAACTCCAAGGTTTATAGAAGACAAAAACTCAAATTCTAACTTTTCGTTTGATTTTCAATTTGTGTTTGACATTCGTCTCCTGAAGCTTGAACTTTCAGCTTAAGTTGTTTGAGCATTCTTTCGTTGTTTTGCGTGAACGATTGAATGAATGCAAAAAAATCTTTTTTTTTCTTTCATTTTTTTCTTTCAAAAAGAAACAGATGGTTCACATGAACCTAAGAATGTGTCTTCGAGCTTTGGAGATTTTATCATCAAGATTATTGATGATATTGGATGGAATACTTAATGGACTTCTCATTTATAACGGACTCTTGACGTCATTCACCTAGTGAACTACCTGGACGTCATATTTGGTATTTTAACGTAGCAAATAAGGCTACTTTCTCACACATTTTTCGTCTTCTTTACTTGTTGGACTTGCTCAACAATTTGCAACGCTTGAATTGATGATAAAAAAACAGTTTTTTCGTGTTTCCTTTACTAATTTTACAGAGACTTGTATAGGAAGAGATGTAGAGAGAGAGAGAGAGAGAGAGAGAGAGAGAGAGAGAGAGAGAGAGAGAGAGAGAGGGAGAGAGAGAAAGAGTGAGAGTGCAGGAATGAAATAAGGAGAGAAGAAACAGATTGGACGTGAAAATGCAAAAGAAAGGGTAAGAAGTGGAATAATTCTTCGCTACTACAAGAGGATAAGTGAAGATGAGAAAGAGAAGAGTAAAGAAAGAAGTAAAAGAGGGAGAAAGAGAAAGCTTGTACAAGAGATGCATATGGAGGGAGAGGGAGAGAAAGTAAGCGTGAAAGAAGTAGACAGCCAGAAGAGCAAATGCCGGAATGAGGGACAGCTGGCCAGGCTCTCTAAATCTGAAATCCGGGCTGTTAACCGAAAGAGGAAGGCTTGCCCTCAAGCAATTTTCGTCGAACTCAAGGCTTGGTTCAACACGTTCGAAGCTTAGCTTATTCTCATTTACTAACAACATAAAGATATTTATTTCCATTACGACTAAAGCTTTTTCCTTTATTTTTTATGTTCCATTTCAATCTTTTCTATTCAGCAATACCAAAACACAGTCTCTTCTGCTTTTGCCTTTTGCTCAACTTTTGCTTTTTTCATAAATTTTTAACGTAAAAGTTTATTTTTTTATTTTATTTCTTTCTGTTTCTTCTTCTCATCTCTTTCAAACCACACACACACACACACACACACAGAAGAGATTGTTTAACGGAGACAGAGACAAATGTAAAATTCATTTTTGTTCTCCTCCAATCTCATTATTTTCTTTGTTTTTTGATCCGACAAGCTGATTTGGTTGAGTAGGTAAAAGCAGCCGACTTCACCTTCATGTGCCCGTGTCTGTGTGTGTGTGTGTCGCAGTTGCTTTCCTCATCTCTCTTCTCTCCATTGGCTTCATTCATTGTATCAATATCTAATTAAAAAATTTTTTTCTGCTTGTCCTCCTGCTATATGTACTTGTGTGAGTATTAACAATGATACGAACGCAGAAAATGGGAGACGAAGATGGAGATATAGATGAGAAGAAATTATTTTTTTTCTGTTTTACTACAATTAGTATCTTGTGGCATTTTCTTATAAAATAATAGATTGCTGCTTCAGGCCATTAAGCCTTTAATCAACAATTCGAATTAAAAAATTTCTTTGTTTGCTTCGTTGTCGTATGAAATAGAGAAGTTTTGTATTTGTAAGAAGAGATCACTTACCCCATATCACTAGTCTTCCTCCTCTTCAAAACTATTATCTTTGATGTTCTTGTGCCACTAAAACTGTCTAAATAAGGCTATTTCGCCTTTTCCATATGGACAAGTTGACCCGTGGAGGATGAGGCCTTCCATCATTACATACTCATCTACTCTCTTTATCGGTACCTCACACTTTCTCTCTCTACCTCTCTCTCTCTCTTCTTTTTCTTCTTCTTCATTTCTCTCTCTCTCTAGTTATTCTCTCTTCCCGTTTTGTTGCTCCTTGCAAGGTTTTGAACTTTTTTTTAATCTTCCGTCTCATCCTCTTAACTTATCTCTAAATGGCCCTTCTCGCCTTTCTCTCTCTTTCCCTCCTCCTCAACGTCAAATCTCTCATTATTTTCTTTCTGTTTCAGTCAAGAATCTCTTCGCATTCCTTCTTGCAAAATATATCCATTTCTCTCTTGATACCAGTACTCTCATTCTCTCCTCCTCTCTCTCTTAACTTCAAAATTCGATTATCTCTCCTCATTGAAGTTTTATGTTCCAACTTATCCAATCTATAAAAGCTATAGATGAAGAAAAGTTTTTTGTTTTGATTGAAATTATTTCCTCAACGTTCTTAATTTAGCTCTCTATCTTCTATTCTGATTGCGAAAAGAAAAAAATGTTTCGCAGTTCCTCTGGGTGTCCCCATGTGATCTCGTCGCAGTAGATCACATTAATGCTCGGGATCAGGGCTCGTATTGTAACCTTAAAAATCCTATAAACGAAGGTTAATCTATGATCAATGGCTTATAAACTTAAATTCCAATTTGAATGTTCCCTAAGGCTAATATTGCATTTAAACAGGACACCACCAACCCCACCACCACCGGCACCACAACTAACATCACAAAAAATGTCTTCGGTCTTCTGTCATCTTCACATTTGGCTTTCGTTTTCCAATTTAACTTCTAGAACGAGTGCCACCAGCAAAAAACATTTTTCACATAAATGCATTTGATTATTACATGAAACATCATCGACTCACACATTACTTGAGATTCATCGCATTTTACTTCCTTAAATCTCATTTCTTACCTTTTGCTCATCTTCTTCTAAGCTCTTTTCTCCTCTAGCTCATGATCTCCTTTGCATCTCTTCGAACCTATCTCTCATCTCTCTAACTCATGTACTATCTATGTGATTGTTGTTTTCAAATTAACTTCATATTACATCTTCATTTTTGATATTTTAAATAAATAAAACAGAAATTCGTTTCACACTCTAATCTCAATCAATCATTTTCATTCTGAAACTCACAACCGTTCATCTGCTTCAATTAACTGAAAATGACGTGTAACGTGTGTCACGTGAGCGCTTCAAATTTGAATTTTCTCCCCCATATTAGCAGCTTATCCTCCTACACTAATATAATTCTTATGAAAATCAGATTAAAAACCGTAATTTTTAAAAAATATTTTTCTTTTTTTTTTTGCTCCTGTATTGTTTTTTGGAGAAAAGAAAATCTGTCTGAAAGATAAAGGTGTACACAGAGATAGAGGATGAAAGCGAGACGGAGTGAGGGAGGGAAGTATTCAAAAAATGCAAATCAGTTTGAAGAACAGCTGATAATGAATAATTCCTAATATTTAGAGCAATACGTGCTGTCTGTCTAAACAATTTTTTCCCTTTTTATCATTCATTACAAAGGATGCGAGAGAACGGAG
Source organism: Auanema freiburgensis (assembly GCA_030370435.1). Taxonomy (NCBI): domain Eukaryota; kingdom Metazoa; phylum Nematoda; class Chromadorea; order Rhabditida; family Rhabditidae; genus Auanema; species Auanema freiburgense. Next base: position 5,841,243 of record CM059366.1, on the reverse strand, counting down.
GAAATGAGAGAGAGTAAATGAGAGAGAGAGAGAGAGAGAGAGAGAGAGAGAGAGAGAGAGAGAGAGAGAGAGAGAGAGAGCGAAAGGAACAAAATAAAAATAAAACTTTCTGATCCTTTTGAGGCAGCTCGAAGTTATTTAAATATAATTAGAAACACACAATGACAGCTGGCCGGCCATACATGTGATTCGAAGAAAAAAAATTTGTTGAAATTGGCTTTTTGAAGCCGTTGTGTCTCGTTAAACTTCAATGTTTTCTTATATCACAAGAGTGTTCTTATCAGACTTCAAAAATCGAATTAAAAGGTTTTTACAGTATAGGAAGCAAGAGAGTGAGGGAGATGGAAGAACACAAAGATGAATGGTAAGAGAGTAGGAAGTAGATTAGAGAGAGGGTATATAGGTGGGATGGAAGATAGATTCTTTCTCTCGTTTTTGCATTTCCAGCTTCAAGTAAAAAGGCTGATCGGTCGGTCGCTTTGCCTTGTCTAAACAATATTTTTTATGAGAACATGTCGTTCACTCTCCTTCTCTCTCTGCGGAAGAAAACAAAAGAAGAAAAAAAGAAAATCCCAATAGCTAATTAATAGTAAATCATTTAATTCTCTTTATTTATATTATTTTTTGTGCGGTGGAATGTGTATGTGTGTGTATGTGTGGGTCTGTCTGTGTGTGTGTGTGTGTGTGTGCATGTGCCTCTGTGTAGTTGTGGTGGTCGGTAGCTCTGTGGTGGTGGTGGTAGTGGTGGTATGTGTATGTGAGTATGAGAGGGTGAGTGTTGTCTTTGTTTTTTTTTATTTTGCTCTTACTATACATTTATATGAAAAAAGAAATAAAATTTGTTCTTGAAAAGAAAAGTTTCCTGTTTGTCACAGATACTGTAATTCATTTTAATTGACTTTTCTTCCTTAAAAACAACAAAAAGAAAAATTCTTTTTTCCTGTTCATGAAATGACAGTGGATAGGTGTTCGTTTAGTTGCAAATGGCCATCCCTCATCAGATCATTACGTTCAATCTATCTCTCAATGTGATCATTCACTCATTCACTCACTCATTCATTCACTCACTCACTCACTCACTCACTATCATCATCTTTTCTTTCAATTATTTCTGTAATTTACATAAATTTACTGTTTGGCTCATTTCTTCAGACGTTTTTGGAGGCTTTCAAGAGGTCCTCTCGCATCCCATTGTCCGGCTCAAAATTAGAAATGAGAGAGCCACACACGTCAGCCTCCAAATATGATCCAACTCTCATACACTTATGCAAATGAATCTCCTTTTTGTATTCATGCTATATAGACGAAGAAGAGAGTCTGAATATTGTCTCAGAAATTGAGAAGAAGAGAAGAAAATTTCTTTTTTTTTCCATAAAAAGCACTAATTGCTTGGTTGAAGATGCTGATGAGGATGTTTTTTTTTATTTCCTCACGTTATATTAGAAATAATTGCATGAATTAGATAACATTGAGTGAATTTGTATATTTCCGTTATTCCTCCTTTATGTTACCAAATGATCAAGTGCAAAAGCGGAAATGTGGGCGGAGCTTAGCTAAAGCTAGAGACGCCCAGGGGCAGGCAAGTGAAAAAGGGGCGGAGTTTGACACTGAATGTTGTACGAACCTTTTTGAGCATTTGAAGTTCATTTCATCGTTCGTCATACTTCATGTTATTATTATTATTTTATGAAACTGTTGCATATATTCTTATAACTATAGTATTTTTGGAATTTTGAATGATTCTCGTTATCTTTATCATATTTTGAATGCCATTCATAGAATCTGTTGTAATGTTCTTCTGTTTTCAGATGATTAACAGCTTATAGTAGGAATGATTGGCGGAACATTGACAAGATCATTCAGTTCTCTGTTACTTCTTTGTCTATTCATTAACACAGTCTATTCATTGGATGGTGAAGATGTTCTGCTTACATCAATTTCGGATCAATTTGGTCCATCACCTATTTTAACATCATCTACTCCTCATCTTCATATTCTCCAACAACAACAACAACAACAGAAGCTGTATCATCATCATGATACTGCTATTGGTGATGTTGATGACAATGATGATATACATTTAAATAATATTATAAATGATTCGTCATTTAATAATATCCCACGTCCATTATTAGAAACTGTTGTATTAGCAGCTGTATTATCACTTCTAATACTGTCATGTGTAATTGGCAATGTGTTCGTCCTTCTTGCCATTTGCTGTGAAAGAGATTTAAGAAATCGACCACAATACTATCTGATATTCTCATTAGCTGTTGCTGATCTCATTGTAAGTTTTCAATTTTACAATTATCTTCTATTTTTCGTTGCTCATATACGGTTATAATCTAATTATTGTCTGTCTGTGGTCTCTGTTTCTTACTTCAAATCTCATCATATGTCTTATCCAAGTTTACGTTTGGCATCAATGCCTTCTCTGTTTTTTGAGCTATGCTCATGTGTGTATGTTTCGACAGTACCTCATACAACCACCGTTTGCTTAAACAGCATCTGATTCAAGGATTTGAGAAAAAAAACAAAATTTCATTTCTGTTCTCATTCTGCCCTAAAGAGCTGCCTTTTAACGCTTTTTCCATATCGAAACGACAGCGTTTTTCGTGTTTCGATAATTTATTTATTTTGTTCTTTGGATTCTCAATAAACGATGAACACGATGGCCGCTTCTCTGCGGTCACGATGAAGTCAATGTGAACGACAAGGAATCTCCACCAGCTTCTTCCCTTTTTTCGATCATGATCTTTCTTGTTGGAACGTTCACACATTACTCACTGTTAATTCTCATAATTTCATTTAATATTTCTTAAAAGATTCATTCAAACTCTTTTTTTTAATATTGTCCCAACAATTTATTTTTGTTCTTCTTTTCCTCATTTTCGTTCACGATGGGGTATGAAGAAAAAGGGAAATTTCAAAATTCTCTCCCTTTTTTGTGACTTTTGATGAGAGAGGATGGATTAGCAAAGGATTTTCATTCTTCTTCTGCTTTTGGCCTAAATCTCTCAGCCATTTCCAAGAATTTTGTGCTCCGGAAGGTACAAGGAAAAGCTGAGATGGTCATGGTTGGCAAATTTGCAAATAAAGTAAATGAAAAAAAAAGAGATGCGAGAGATAGAGACATAGAGAGAGGGAAGGATATGAGAAGAAGAGTGGTAAGGAAGAAAGAGCAGAGCAACCGAGAAAGATTAAAGAAAGAAATTGAGAAATGAAGTGGGAGGATAAAAAAAGCAAATTCGGGAAGAGGGTGGAGATGAGGATGTAACCGTTCTGCTAACTGCTTCAAGCACGAAATGAGCTCTTGCCAACGTTACACGTGCTATCACGTGGTTGACGTGGACTACGTGGGATCTAAGTAACAAAACAAGCTTCCATGATGTGGAAGAACTGTCTTTTGTATCAAAATAACATTAAAGTGATTTTCTGCTTATGAGGATAGAAAATATTTTTTTCCATTCTCAACTCTCACTCTGAAAGTAGCAAAGCAGATAAAGGAGTGATGAAAGCATTAGAGTACAATAGAAAACCTTTTTTTTTGGACCAAATTTTCTGCCTGAAAATAAAAAAAAACGGGAATAGCTATGTTGACTGGAACGGGTTGCCGCAGTAAATATAATTTACCTTTAAGCTCGAGTAACTCTTATGAATGCCATTTCCTCCTTTAATTAAATTAAATCAATTGAAGCTTTGTAAGGAACAGAAAATTATTTCCCAAAAGCTCATGCGAATGAAGCTAATGGCAGATTGTATGTGTATGTTAGTGTGTATGCGTGTGTATGTGTCTATGTTTCTTCCACCGACAAGGAAGAAGTCGAACGACTACTCAGCGGGATCTTTTTCGATTGTCCAGCACGGGACACGAAACGAGAAAAAAAATGTTGAAAAAGCTTTTTGGAAGTTTCCTTTCCTCCCTCGCCATCTGACTCATGTTCCATTCCCTCTTAGCTTTATCCCTCTCTTCTTCATATATTCTATTTCTCTGACTCTCTCCTCTACTCTTTTGCAACTTTTCAACAGAGCACAAAGCTTCTCATAATTCTATTAATGTTCGTAGAGACTAAAAAGAGAGAAAAAAAAGAAAAAAAAGAATAATCGCTCAACTAAAGTTGAACACTTTCTGGCGAATATTTATTTATTTTCTTTATTCTCAAAGAAATTTCTTTTGCAAACCAGCTATGCTCTAAGCTGAACAAGTTTAGTGGTGATGATTTTGATGATTGTATGAGATGTTGATGATTACGTTTTTGGTGCGAATGAGGAGAAAGGATGAAGCTACTCATTACATCATGCTTTTTCGATTTGTTTAATAGAAGTTTTCAACTCCATTTTCGACTTTTATTGTTCGGGTTGCTCTAGGAAACTGTCCAATTGACGCCACATTTCATTTTAATTCATTTGATTTATGATTTTGGTCGAATGTCTGATAATGAGGACATTAATGTCTACTTTCTGTATTCGTTTTTCAACTTTGATGAAACCAACTTCAAAAAAGGAGTGAATAGAGAGAAGGAGAGAATGACAGATCGAGTGAGGATAGGATTGAAAGAAGTTCCAAAGAGAGAATGATTAACAATGAGATCAAGAGTTCAGAGATAGAGAGAGAAATAGGAAAAAGCTTAACGAAGGACAAAATGTTTCAATGTATCTTCAACTAGCCCATCTTTGTCATTTTTCGAGCTTTTATAAGCCTATTTTGCCAACTTTATTGGAAGTGCTTTGTCACATCATCATTTTGTGCATTGCCATGTCGACAATTGTGGCACACCACGGCTATCTCACCATCCTTCGTTGTTCTCGTCATCGTCATCATCAGTACTAGACAACGGTTTGCGAATAAAGAAGAAAACATCTGAGCAAGACAAAGGCACTCGCATCCTCTGCATAGAAGTTTAAAATCCATTTCGCATACGTTTCGCAAATCTCTGTGAATGAATCTGGAAATTGAAGAAAAATAATTTCGTTTCTCGGCTTCATCATCTACGGAAATCTGGACATCTCAAGATCCACATAGCTCTGTTCAACAAAACGTGATGACGTCAATGTAATCTTGGATCCATAAAAATTATTTTTATTTTCATACAAAAAAGGAAGATGAGACAGAGGTGGTAGAGGATATATAAAGTAGCAATAGAAGAACAGAGGAAAGTAAGAGAGATAGAGAGTGTGCAGATAGGATGACTGGAGAAGAATAATTTGTCTTCGAATTTCCTCCTGTAATGAAATGAATGAAGACGAGGTGTAAAACAATCTTACTCTAGGGAATTCCATCAGAACTTCTCTTTGCGTCATAATGGCAGAATGAGGAAAAAAAGACAATTGCTATCTATACCGTATAGTTAACGGCTACATGAATAAACAGGAAGTTTCATTTTGCTGAAGAGAAAGTGTTAGCAAACTTTCCTTTTTTTTTCGTCTTCTTCCTATATCTACGTCGTTGTCTCTGCATCATCATCTCCTTTGGAATTATGCCAAAAACACATTCAGGATTCTACTTTTCCCCCTCTTGAAGCAGTTTGCAGTTGAGGGAATTGCATTTGCAGCTGACCATTGCACCTGATTGATTTACTTTATGCATTCAGCTTCTTCTTTTTTCCTTCTCCCTCTGTTTAATTTGCGGAAGACAAAAATGAGCTTCAAATGAAAAGTCAAACTAATTACATATTCTAATTAGGAATTAAAATTGTTGTTTGTTATGAAAAATTGATGAAATCCGTATGAGGGAGGAAGATCTAAAATGGTAAGAGCTGGGGGTAAAGATATGTAAATTACATCCTTCTCACTCACTCTCTGAATGGTCATTCCCCCCTCCCACAGGCTCTCTCTCTCTCTCTCTTCCTCTACATCTTCTCTTCATCGGACTACTCTCCCTTTATCAAAGAAAAAATAAGTTGCATAATGACACGTTTTGAATTCATACAATGAAATGAGAATAAAAAAACCTTTTTTATCTTGCATCTTCATAAATGCCACAGCTATCAATTGTGTGAAGCTTTCACTATGTTTCATCGAAGCTTTACTTTTGCTCTTTCTCTCAAAACTATTTGACTCGCAATGTTAAAGGTTATTGAAGAATAAAGTAAGAGCCTTTCCATCATCAGTTTTTTTTTCATGTAAGCTCAGGCTTATTTCTCTCGTATATACATGAAAGGGGAATGGGAATGCTGCATGCAGGATAGTGAGAGAAAGACATCAAGCAGTGTGAGCAAGAGAACGGTCGGACCTTCTTCTAGTCTCTTCCTTTTTCGGATAAAGAAAGTTGAATTTCATTGGAAATAATGGTCTACTTCTTGTGCGTCTGTGGTTGTGTATGCATGTGTGTGGGAGCAGAAGACATCAGGGATGAAGTATTGTTCACCGAAATTATCTGTGAAGATTCTTCTGCAACTTCTCTTCGCACAGCTCTTCTTCAGCTGCACCTCGTCTGTGTTCTCTCTCTATATCTCTAGCGTGGCGCCTCTATCTGGTTCTCTTCCTAATTTGCAATCTATTCATAGATTGAATGAATTAATAAAAATTTTGAAAGCATAAATGCTTCTTCCTGGATCAGAAATAAAGCGATTGACGTCTTAAAAACTACTTGAAGCTTGACAAATAGAATGATATTTTAATAGAAAAGTTAATATTGAAATATCATTTTCTTAACAAAGTTGTTGAGAAAAAAATTAAAAACCTCTCACCCAATCCCTCTCTATCCCCTCAGTTCACTCTCTCTCTCTCTCTCTCTCTCTCTCTCTCTCTCTCTCTCTCTGTCTTCTTATAATCTCAACCACTCTTAACTTCGTTTCTATTCGTCCTCTCCAATTGAATCCACGAAACGTTAAGCAGCAGTCAGATGTAAGAAGTTGACGAGAAAACGCTCAAAAAAAGAAAAGAATGACAAATCAAGTTTTAATTCTTGAACTTTCATCCATTCCTCGTCTTCTGCTTCATCCTACTAATGCTGTCACTTGATCATTCTTACCCAATATGGCGGAAAAAAACAAAAAAGTTTCCTCTCCATATTGGTTCATATCTGCAGGATATCGAGAAAGTATGAAAGAGATTTTTATATTTGAACGAAAAAGAAGAGAAAAAAAGAAGTTTCATGTGACTGAAGCTTCACGCGTCCATCTGTAATCCCCTTAGGCACTCTCAATGACCACCTCAATTTAAACAAAAAAAAGCAGAAGTACTTCAGCAATCATCAAAAATCGCATAAAAATGGAATTTGTAAACGAATTTGTCATATTTAAGAACAAAAATAAAAAATTATTTCGGTTTCTGCTGGCTTGAAGAGACTTTTGGGAGCTCACGAAGAGACATGCTTTTTGCAAGAACATGTTGAAGTTTATTCTTCAAATTCGTCTTTCTTTTTTTTACTCAAACGATTGAAGATGAAAAAAGTCTCGTGAGATTGTATTAAATACTTTTCATGGTATTCTAGGAACGAAATTGCCTCAGGACATTTAGAGATCGGGAATGGGAAGGGGAAGGGGGGATCCAGACGGACAGACAGGGAAGAAGAATAACGGAAAATCCTTTTTTGCTATCAAAAATAGAAGTGTTTATTTCCTAAATGGCAAACGACCAATAAAAAGATTTATTCTCGACTATTATAGGTTGGAATTATCGTTACACCGCTTGGAGCCTGGTCGACCGTCACTGGAGCATGGAGATTAGGCGTTGCTTTATGTGATTTTTGGATATCCGTCGATGTTCTCGTTTGTACGGCTTCCATTCTTCATCTAGTCGCAATTGCTCTGGATCGGTGAGTCAAACTTTTTGACATCGTTTCCGTAATGAAAAGCACCTGCACGAACATAAGCAAAACGTCTCGCACACCTTGTTTGGTTTGCACATGATATACGTGAGGGTACGTACGCGGTTCGCGATTACAGGGAAATAATATTTTGTTTTGTTAGAATACTCGGAAACTTTGAATTATTTAAGGTATTGGTCCATCACCGATATTTCCTATGTCCAAAATCGAACTCCACGCAGAGTCATTCTCATGCTCGCTTGCATTTGGATGACGTCATTGCTCATCAGTTTAGCTCCATTTGCAGGTTGGAAAGTAAGTTGGAAGTTTTTCGACCATTTATACATTAAAAATATATATGAATATCTAAAAATAAATGAAGAAAACGTGAAGAAAATCCACTTTTTGATCTGTTTGAAGTAGACGGAAGAGGAAATCTGGACGTTTTTTGATTTGTAAGGATATCCAAGTGAATGAAAAGCATATTTCCAGGATGACGGCTTCGATGATCGCGTAAACATAGAGCACAGATGTTTGATCAGTCAACAAATCAGTTATCAAGTATGTTTTTGTAATCATATTTATACGCACATAACTATATATAGTTAATTCGAATTAGTGCCTCAAATACGATGATGCCTTTAGTTTTTGGGAATTGAGAGGAGATGAGGAGAAAAAGGGAAAAAAGAAACGTAAAAGACGAATTCCTGATGAGGTCATCATCTTCTTGCAAAAACTATTTTGGAAAGCTTAAAAATAAAGATCATATATGATATCATGGCAAGATAGAACATAGTTCATTACACACAAATATCTTTTTTTTTAATTCTACTAAGAGTTTGTCTCTCAAGGTATTCTCAACAGCAACAGCCTTCTATATACCGTTGATCGCCATTGTTTGTGTTTACTGGAAGATAATGAGAGCTGCTAAGAAGCGATTTAAACGTGAACGAGATCGTCGGACTGTGATCAGGCCTCCTCCAGATGTTATTGATGAGAAGAAAGCTCCATTAATTATTAAAAAGAATAAAAAAGTAATAACCATATTTGGCAAGTTCATTGATCATTGATGAACCATCCTTTTCAGATTCCTCTTCCGCCAGCTGTTGTAATATCAGACATTGATCGTAATTCGAATTCCGAAATTAAGAATGGATCTGTTAAGGTTTTTGTACGAAAACATTCTTTTTGTGAGAGTCGTTCTTTTGTTTCAGGTAAATCGACCTGAGTCATCCTCATCAACATCGGAAGAAGAGAGAACTGTGCAGACGCAAGAAACGAAGTTGGATGTCACACAAGGTTTCTTCTGTTAAACTTCTCTTCAATTTCAAATTTTTATTTTTAAGCTGCAAGTTCTCAATCGGCTAAACAAAAAGCTATGGGGTTGATGCCGAAACGTAAACGAAGACCAAAGGAAAGTGCAGAAACCAAGAGAGAGCGAAAAGCCTGGCGAACATTAGCCATAATTACAGGTAATTTTTTTTTTTTTGTTTGAAATGAAATTTAAGGTATCTGAGCCGGAAATAGCCCCATTCTCCTCTATTATTAATCCATTCATCGAAATTATCGGATGAGAGTTTGAACAATGATATGAGCGGGAGGAAAACATTTTTTTAAGCTCATGAGATCAAAAATGGGGAAAAATTCAAAAGAAAAAATCAGAAATTCAGAAGTCACGAGATTATTTTGTGATGTTTCAGGTACTTTTGTGGCTTGTTGGACACCATTCTTCCTTGTCTCTTTGTATCGTCCCATCTGTGGATGCAATATTCCTCCAGCAGTTGAAATGGTCACAGCTTGGCTGGGTAAGTGAACTCTTCAGAAACTTCAGCTCCTCTCTGATATGATTTTCTCCATTCCGTCTAATGAGGATGAAGAGAAAGTTCACTTGATTTAGAGAGCAGATAAAGAGATGAAAACTGTCTTTCGTTTTAATGTTCTTTCCATTTTCAGGATACTTGAATTCAGCTCTGAACCCAGTGATCTACACAGTGTTTTCTCAAGATTTTCGAACAGCTTTCAAGAGAATTATCAAGAGGATGTGCCTATTAAACTTTCACGATTATTGATTGGAAACTTGCCAACAGATTTCTTCTGAAAACTTAAATATTTAAATTCTTATATTTTCTATCTCATCTTCTTGCTTACTCTCTCTGTCTCTGTCTCTCTCCCTCTCTCTCTCTCTCTTTCTCTTTCTCTCTCTCTTTTACTTTCTATTTCTCTCTATCTTTGTCTCCCTTCATCTTTCTCTCTCTCTCTCTCTCTCTCTCTCGTTGTATCTTTAACATTACGGGTTTGTGTTATATGGTTATAATTAGATAAACATTTATATCTTCAGATTTTTTTCTTGAAACTTTCTTCGACATCGCAAAAAAAATGTAAAATGAGCCATAAGTAAGCTTACGAAAGCTTCTTTTACATATGTTTCTATTGATTTATCTTTCGTGACCATATGCTTCATCTTAATCTAGATGATGTCATTGAAACGAAATCTGTCCTGAAATTCCAATCTTGACACCAATTTCATACTTTCATAGTCATTATTATATCGAATTTCTTCATTTTTTGCGAATCTCTGTATAAGAAGGATCTATACGATGTCGTATTTGACTTTCGAAACGAAGTATAGCGTGTGCTTTGCGTGTATGTAGTTCGATCTCGTGTTTTATAAAAATCACAGCAGAACCAACCGAATGCTGACAGCTTTGGGAGTAGAAATGAGATCTGAGTTGTATGTTTATGAGATTATGCAAATCACATCAACGTGAAAAGTACACGTGAGCAAGCTTGATGTCTGCAGCTACTATAGTCTTGGTTAATGTTGTTTTCAGCTTACTCAATCATTCGTTTTTGATAATTTGTTCATTTTATTTCAAAAATTGTTTGTGAACTTCTAATCTGCAAATAATTGCACCCAAAATAAACAAAAACATAATATTGGCAGCGGCCATATTGATACTTCACATATGAAATAAACAGATGATTGATCTGTAAAGAATTTTTTTTCCATCACTCTCCTTTTTGCAAACAAGGAAATTCTATTGAAAACAAAGTGTGAAACGGAAGTAGGTTAGTATCATAGTAGTTATGTTACTGCTGCTGGTGTTAGTGTAGGTGCAATGACAATACTCAATGAAGTGATATCAATAAGTGAAGTACTTAAGGATCGTCCCCTAGTGGGAGTTTGTCCTTAGGTTACGGCATTACATTGTGAACAAGTAGGGCAACAAGGGCGGGATAATCATAGGAACACATACCGTTTACATGTGATTTCCCTTTGTTGTTTTACGTTTGAAAATAAAACAGGAAATGGTAAGTCTCGATATCCGATTTCAAAAACATTGTGAAGAAAAAACAAAGTTTCAGAACAGTGTTTTTGCTATTCTCTTTTTATTTTTTTAAAATCTCATCCGAGATTTATAAGAAACGTTTTTGATTTTCGGATTACGGTAAGCACCATTTAACACATTGTCTTCACTCCTAATTACTACAGTAATCCTTTAATATTACAAGCGTCACGCGTCGGTTTAAACAGTTTATTCCTCTTATTCAAATTCAGCTTATGTTTCTGGTGAACTGAAAACAAATCATATATACTGTTTTCAGTATAATGAGATGATGAGTCTGGGCCCGATTCGAACGGCGGATGAGTTTGTTCCAGCCTTCGAGAGCATTTTAGAAAGCATCATTGAAAGGAAAGAAAGTCATGATAACATCACTTTGAGCGAAGATGGATTAAACACTGTTCAGAATTTATTTGACGTTGTTTCGAGTGGGGATTTACGACCAGAACCTTCGTAAGCTACTATTCGCAATCATGTTTACTTATTTTGGCTTGAACGTTTCAGAGCAGCAGACACTTTAGCGTGGTGTGATGGCTTCATCGCAGATTGGGAATCCTCGGGGGGCAAATCTGCCGCAGTTCAACAGCTAATAACACTGCTCAGGCGTCCTCATGTCCGAGTGAGTCACAGAAATTTGAATATGTATTTATATCCTTGTTTGTACAGGGAGTTTTGATGGCTACTGAAGACATATCCTCGTGTCGCTATTTGCCTCAACTACCAGCAGTTCCTTTCGAGGTGGATGAAGATGAAGGTATAGCTGTTAAAATTGTGAGTTTCTCTTTGAGTTATGGTTTATCAAAATGTTACTTAAGGTTCGCATAAGTAGAAAAGATGAACCTTTAGGAGCCACGATTCGCTGTGAAAATGGAAGAGTTATAATTGCGAGGATTATCGCGGGTGGAGTAGCTGATCGCAGTGCTTGTATTCAGGTAAATAATGAGGAGCTTACTGTATATATTTGTTTGTTCAAGGAAGGAGATCGTGTTTTGGAAGTTAATGGTTATCCCGTTTCACCGGAAATGTCGGCCGATGATATTGTTCGGTTGTTGAATAAGTCGGAAAACGGAAGTGTGACATTCAAGTTAATTCCTCCTGAAATTCCTTCAACTGATCCTGATCACACACAACTCTTCATTCGAGCTCAAGTACGTTCTGATGAGGTTACTTTTTTAACTGAAATATGATGCCTTCTTATATGTTTCGTTGCTAACTTTTGCTTTATCACGGAGAGAAAGAAGAAGTGTAAGAAAGCTGAAGTGTAATCGTTGTCTCCGGAGAATCGTTTGTGAGCAAGTAAAATGAAAATAAACAGCTCTTTTAATCGGCGATAGGGATGAGCATTCTCATATTCGTATTTCAGTTTGATTATAATGGCACCAACGATTCCCGACAGCCTTGTCCTGAAACTTCGTTAAGTTTCAAGAAGGGTGATATACTAGAGCTTTTGGTTTGTACTGACACTCACTGGTGGCAGGTATAACTCTATTATGAGGTTCATCTGGGTAATTATGATGCTTTTTAGGCTAGATGCATTGGCAACAGTTCTTTAGCCGGTAATGAGGGTGTTAAATGTAAGTTTATTGAAAACACCTAATTTGGTGAATCGTGGGTGGCGTGCTGAGCTTTGATGTCTCCTTCTAATAACACCATCTTATTATTATATTCATGATTTTCAATAATTCGCCTTTTATAGCAAATTGTCATCGTGTTGGTTTGATACCATCAGAATTCTTACAACACCGTCTGAAAATGTTGGAACGTGATAGGGACAGCAAAGGAACAAAATCGAGTGAGAGATCCAGGACAACAGAAGTAATTTTCTTAATTTCGGCAAATTGCTATTGCAACATGTTTAGGAGGAATTAGTCTATGAATCTGTTTGTCGTTTCCGGGCTAGGACAGGCATTATCAGGCCCATCATTCTGATTGGACCTCCTGGAGTCGGAAGGTTTGTTGGTCTATCCATGTTTTCAGGAAAATATATTTTTCAGAAACGAATTAAAAAGAAGATTGTTAATGTTATTCCCGGAGAGGTTTTCTACCACAATTCCTCATACAAGTCGTTCACCTCGGTTTGATCTAATCTTTCACTTCCTTATCGCAAATAATATTTTCAGGCCAGGTGAGAAACAAGGAGTAGATTACTACTATGTAGCTCGAGAACAGATGGAAGCAATGATTTCACGTGGTGACATGTTAGAATTTGGAGAGTATAGAGGTTGAGCATTTGTAATAACGTTGATAATTGAATTTCTTTGTAAGGTAATTTATATGGGACGGCATTATCGTCTGTGGAGTTGGCCCGAGAGAAAGGAACGCCATTGTTAACTCCACATCCACTGGCTTTACGTCAATTGCGAACGCCAGAATTCAGGCCAATCATTATTTTTGTTCAGCCACCTGATTTAGCAACTTTTAAGGTTAGTCTGACTTGGATTTTCTTTTATACGTTCGAGATGAAGAAAGTTAAATTAAGAGTACTTGAGAAAGTGGTGCAGTTTTTGCTTGTCGAAGAAAATAGAATGTCATAGGCCAATCAATCATAATTCTTCCTTTTCTTTCAAATTGGAAGGTAAATTGAGGTATTTCAGGAAACAAGGTCTGCGTTTCGAGCAAGGACATCTCGTGCTGGTTCCATGGCATCGGCAGGTACAAGTACTATAGGCAGAGGGTTTAGTGATTCTGAAATTGAACAAATTGTCGAGTCAGGTAAGATGAGGAATACTGATTGTGAACAGAACAACAACACGTGACTGATTATAGGAAAGCAATTAGAAGAGCAGTATGGCCATTTGTTCGATGCTCGATTAATCAATTGTAACCTGGAGGAAAGTTTGAGCCGACTTATCACGCTCATCCAGGCGTTCGAGACACGACCTTCCTGGGTGCCATTAAGCTGGGCAACACGAGAATAGTATAGTAAGAATTAAGAAATGGAAGGGCTTTTGTACCGAAGGAGTACATTTCACGGGTCTCTTAATATCTTAGAGTATAAGTAAATAGCATCTTATAACTAAACATATCATGCTTTTAACCTTTTTTCATCTCATATTTAACTGTTTTGCTTTATGTTCTCTGGTGCTGCTCTGCTAATCTATTGAAATCTCATTGTCCGAACGTATTGGAAGAAAGTAGAAAACCTAATAATTAACTCTTCGCTTAACCAACTAGCTTGTAGTCATAGTTCTAACCAAATCTCCATTCCCTCTAATAAAAAGGTCATAAGGTCATATAAATATAATATAATTTCTTATTTCTTATGCTTTTTTCGATTGTTTTAAATGCCTGTTATCATTTCATTCCAAAGCTCTTAATAGAGATTATAAATTATTATGAACATGTCTTCACTGATAGTTTGGATAAAACGGCTATTCGACAGAGAACTCAGAGACATTTCGTTTTCAGAACATTTTTGTCAACAAAAGTACAAGTCCCTCTTGCTTCCTGTGCTCTCACCCTCATTCCGTCTCGTCGCGTCGACCTCCCCAGCCTCTCCCTCTCTCTCTCTCTCTCTCTCTCTCTCTCTCTCTCTCTCTCTCTCTCTCTCTCTCTTTGTTGAAAAAAACAAATAGTGTTGGGAAATGAAAGAAATCCTTTTATTAAAAATATGGAAAGTTATGTGGAATCATCGAAATATACAAGAGTAATCAGAAGGCTCAGCTCTTTATGGAAGATATTTACAAGCAGCAAATAGCAAGAAAATGACGACGGCAATCAACACCACGTAGCCGATGAAAGATTTGTGATCAGGTCGAATATGGTCAATGGGACGTGGAGCTGGCCAAATATCTGCAAGTGTTCAATATTTTATCAGTTTTCACTGGTTGCCATATAGATATCAGCTAGATTGCAACTGAGGCATAGAAAGAAACAGGCTGAAAGTCAAGAAACTCACGAGCATCTGCTCCTAAATTAGGATGGAATCCACAGTGCGAGCACTTCTTAGGACCAGGGCCAGCAATACTCTTCTTCGCTTTAAATAAAATAAATTACAGAACTTTCAATGATCGATTGTCTAAACCATCTGTACCTGCGATGATACTTTTTTTCTTCGCAATACTATTTCCGGGATCCATATAAGGAGGTGGAGTGTTTTCATAAGATTCGGGATCAATTTGAACGTATTCAGTGGGCATATCTTTAATATTTTTCTTTTTTTTCGGGAGAAGAAAGGAATTAACAATAACACGGAAGACGTATACGAACTAGAAGACGGCTGATGAAGCAGAGAGAATAAAAAAAAATTAAAAAACATAAATGAAAATACATAATAGAATAAGATCGTCTAGAAGTCACAAGATGTGGGGCGGAGCTTTTTGAGGAGCATAGGATTAAAAATTAACAAAAAAAAGGTCACTCAAATTTAATGAACTATTAGTTTGTATAAAGTTGTCGAAGGTGAAATAGTTCTTAGTAACTCATTCTTCTCTTCTCCCTCTGTCTCTCTACTAGTACTCCCTTCTTTGCTTAGGACCTATCGGTTTTTTACCTGCCAATGCACTTGTGCATTCATTCTACTCATTCATTCAATCTCTTCCATCTCTTCGTTGTGCTCTCTGGCTCTTTCTACATTCATCTGGATGCTTCCATGTTTCAATGTTGTTCTCTTTCTCCACACAGTCTCGACTCTCTTCATTTCAACTACTTTGCTCGCTCTTCAATCTTTTTCTTCCAACCAGTTGTTGTCATCAGTTTGTACTTTCTTTGACCCAATGCAGATTGAAATAAAACAAAAAAAAGATGAAAATATTACACGAAAATACGAGAATTGAATGAAAAAACAAGAAAAATAGGATGAGACAAATGCAAAAATTTGCAGAAAATCTCTTGATTGACAATGATAGGGGGGAAGAGAGTATCGAATGGATTACGAGGGGGGATGGATGAAAAAATTAACTGTTTTTCTACTAAAAGTTGCCAATGATGCGTATTTTCAACTGAATTATTGGCTGGAGGACATCTGACTTCCTCTTTTAATCAACTTTTTCTCTCTCTCGTTCTCCTTCTCTCGTGCTCTCTCCATTTCTCTGCTTCTCTCCTATATGTTGACAGGAGAAAAGTGAGGGCAGAGGCCTTGGTCACACGATTTTGTTCTCGACGACATCAAAATTGGTTTTTGCTTGTTGCAGGTATCTGTCAGACTTAATCAGATTTTTCAATTGAGAAGAGAAGAGAAACCATTTGTTGAAAAGTCTTTGATGAGTTCGTTGAGAGAAATGGAGAGAGTGACAGAAGAGAGAGATATATGAAGAGAGGAATGGCTATTTGGAAAGGACCAAACACCTCTGTTTAAGGAAACCACGAAAGGAAGAGAAGAGCATGAGATGATTTTAGGCCGAAAATGTTTGAGATTCAATTACAAAGGCACAGAAAGATCACTTTGTTTACAAACAGTTAGTAGACGATGTCGAAAACATTCAGCTTGACCATAGTGGCTGTCAAAAGAGAGCGAAAGACGAATGGCAAACAGTTGGGGAAAAAAAAAGAAGAGAAGAATAGTTAATGGTCAAAGGTTGAAGACATTGGAAATGAAAATACAAAAATGGATTTGCGAAGAATCGTGATGGGCAGGGAGAAGAATAGGATATGTAAAAGGCGGAGATAACGCAAAAACAACCTCGTGATCCGAAAAACATCAAATGAATCTGTTTTGCAAATGAAATTCACGTGATTAGTTTGGTTTTTGAGTAAAAACAGACTTCGGCTGACCAAATGCATGCAATGGGCAGAAGCTTATATGGGCGGAAGAAAAGAGGAGGAATCGGTGGGAGGGAAGATGAAGATGAAGAGAGAAGAGAAGAAGAGGAAGGGTAGAATCTTCAGGTAATAGAGATGATGACAGTTGGAGATCGAGGTGAGCGATTCTTCAGAAGTTCGTGAAGAATGAAAAGAACAAAAAAGTCAAAGGGCAAAAGTACAAAAGACAAAATAAAATATTGGAAGGTGTTGGTAGAAGAAGCGAGAGAATTATGAGAGAAATTCAGAATCACAAAGACATCGAGAGTAAGAAAGAGACATAGAGTGTCAGAGATGAAAGGAAAGAGGCAGAAAAGCAAGAGAATTGATAACATGTGAGAATGGAACTGTGTGGAGGAAAGGACTTGCACTCCATGTAAACATGTTTGTCAAAAAAGTTTCACAAGGACAGAGACTGCCGTTCTGCGCAGCTCCAAAGGTGCAACGAAGGGAAAAAAAGATTAAAAAGTTCACCACGAGTTTGCAACTTCCTACAACCAATAAGAACCCTTGTGTTTATAATGTATGGGTGAAGAAGTCGTAAAATCAGAAGAGGATGCGAAAGTCCATGATCTTCGTCTATTGGAGCGAGATGAAGAAGAACATGATGAAAGCACTTTACTTTAAGCTTTTAGAGCTTTAACTTTTGAACATTTGTATTTACTCTATAAAATAGCATTTGTTTTTCTATCTAGGGAAATACAGAATCAAAACGTTCTTGATCTTGATTGACTTTTGAATTTTGAACGACGTCTATCCTTCACCTTCTCATTAATGACGCCGGTCGAACAAAAGATGTCGGTACAACCTACACATTGCACGACGAGAAAAAAAAAAAACTTCGAATGTTTTTCAGTGGTTTTGAGAAAGAATGAGAATTATCAATTTTTTGTTATATTTGTTAATGATAAATCACTATAACATATTGGCCGTGACGGTCATTCATTCAACGATACTTCATAGACGCCTAAGAACTGAAGATCGACGTCGTCACTCTATCATCAGATGTCAAAAGGTCGGTTTTGAAGTTTTGACATCGATGATTAACATCGAATTATAAAAAAAAAAGGCACGGGTCGTGATTTATCTGAAACTGATCAACTTCATAACAGGATTGGTTAGCTGGAAGAGAATCACATAGAGAGTGTACAGTGCATCGTATTCTCTATAATTTTCTCTTTTTCCACTCTATGTCTCTCTTTGATATCTGGAAAACACAGAAAAATGAAAAAGAATGGTGTAGTCCTTTGTGTAATTGAGTAAAGCTTGTGTCGGTGATCGAGCGTCGACAATGAGCAACAGAGTTGCTATGTTTGGAGATGGAAGTAAAGCGAAAAATAATAATTTCTGATGATTTCGTAATTGGATTTACTTATTCGAGGAAAGCAAGTTGAAGATCACGTGTAGAAAGAGGGAAGAAGGAACAGCTTCACATATAATTAGTATAATCATGAATATATATATATATATATATATATATAATATACTTTTACTACCCTCGTTCTCATTTTATTCAAACATTCGTTTTTTATGGTCATCATTGAAAACATTTTAATTGACTTTACAGACAATTTCTGTGTTGACTCTCACTTCTAACAGTCAATTTGTTATATATTTCTGTTTATTTATATGATATAGTTAATGGATTTTTGATTAAGTTTTCACTTTGATAACAAGTTGGCTTTTCTCCCTTTCAATGCAAGTCTTCTCTCTCTCTATCAATCTCTCATTCTTCTACTTTTTTTGTCTTCTCATTGGGTTAAACAAGATTTCAGTCACTATGAGAG
This sequence comes from Auanema freiburgensis, assembly GCA_030370435.1. NCBI lineage: Eukaryota > Metazoa > Nematoda > Chromadorea > Rhabditida > Rhabditidae > Auanema > Auanema freiburgense. The sequence continues at coordinate 5,822,623 of CM059366.1, read as the reverse complement.
AAACACAGAGAAAATGACACAACCGTTCTGCTGGCCGCGTCGGGCATTAAATGAGCTTCAATCACTATTCCACGTGATATCACGTGGACGATATGCCTAATCACATCAGATATGCAAATTTGATGAAGAGTATGCTTTTGAATGGTTAGAATTCAATTTGAGATTCGGTAGTGCTTCAAATGAGCGCTATGCTAATTATATGTGATGAGGTATAGGTATAAGGTTTCTACCCAATAACCTCAAAACATCTCTTACTCAACTTGAGAAGAGTCTTCTACTATGACAAAACGACATGTTTTTCTCATATTTTTTCTGATACGAATGTTTATTTTAAAAAGTATACGCCATGATAGAATGCCCTTCTATGATCAAGGCTGAACTCAAATACAATTCTCAAATTGGATCAACAACAGAAACACCTTTGAGGCATGTTGTCTTCGGTATCATATCACACTGGCGTTGCCATTCAATCGTCGACAAATTTTAAATTTTAAATTTGTCAAAATGTTTTTCTTCTTCACCGAGCGGTATTGGTTCTCAGGGCTCCATAAACATCTTCTGTTAATTCACTGGAGGGTGTATTGTGGGAAGATGGGAACTTATAATATAATTTAATTTTATGAAAGCATCCAACAGAGTGGAATAAGCTTAGATTGAGAAAGTGAGGTTATATTCAATTCATGGAGAACAAGACTCTTGATCACATTGTTTTTCGAGTTCTTATTTTAACTTTGAGAGCCTGCGGAGGTGATCAATCTATCACACCACTTCCCTCAAGGTTTTTGAGCGCTTAGGCAGGACAGAGATTAAGTAGTGCAGATTCATCTGCCTTAGAAGATTTGTTCTTTTGCAAATGGTTGTTCTAAATTCTTGTTCTTCATTCATGAACGATTATTGAGTATAAAACATTTTGACAAATTTAAAATTTAAAATTTGTCGACGATTGAATGGCAACGCCAGTGTGATATGATACCGAAGACAACATGCCTCAAAGGTGTTTCTGTTGTTGATCCAATTTGAGAATTGTATTTGAGTTCAGCCTTGATCATAGAAGGGCATTCTATCATGGTGAATACTTTTTAAAATAAACATTCGTATCAGAAAAAATATGAGAAAAACATGTCGTTTTGTCATAGTAGAAGACTCTTCTCAAGTTGAGTAAGAGATGTTTTGAGGTTATTGGGTAGAAACCTTATACCTATACCTCATCACATATAATTAGCATAGCGCTCATTTGAAGCACTACCGAATCTCAAATTGAATTCTAACCATTCAAAAGCATACTCTTCATCAAATTTGCATATCTGATGTGATTAGGCATATCGTCCACGTGATATCACGTGGAATAGTGATTGAAGCTCATTTAATGCCCGACGCGGCCAGCAGAACGGTTGTGTCATTTTCTCTGTGTTTCTCTCATAGTGACTGAAATCTTGTTTAACCCAATGAGAAGACAAAAAAAGTAGAAGAATGAGAGATTGATAGAGAGAGAGAAGACTTGCATTGAAAGGGAGAAAAGCCAACTTGTTATCAAAGTGAAAACTTAATCAAAAATCCATTAACTATATCATATAAATAAACAGAAATATATAACAAATTGACTGTTAGAAGTGAGAGTCAACACAGAAATTGTCTGTAAAGTCAATTAAAATGTTTTCAATGATGACCATAAAAAACGAATGTTTGAATAAAATGAGAACGAGGGTAGTAAAAGTATATTATATATATATATATATATATATATATTCATGATTATACTAATTATATGTGAAGCTGTTCCTTCTTCCCTCTTTCTACACGTGATCTTCAACTTGCTTTCCTCGAATAAGTAAATCCAATTACGAAATCATCAGAAATTATTATTTTTCGCTTTACTTCCATCTCCAAACATAGCAACTCTGTTGCTCATTGTCGACGCTCGATCACCGACACAAGCTTTACTCAATTACATGTAAAAAACCATTTTGTTGCGAATGCAGTGAAATAAAAAAAGGTTTAAGATGGAAAAAATGAGCAGCCAACAACCCGAAACTCAATAAGAAAATATTAAATATCCAAGACGATTGCCAAAGGGGAGGGAGGTGGTACAAGAAATCTTAAATTTAACGTTTTGATTTGACATTCACGGTGCGGAGCATATATATCACAAGCATTTATACTGAAAAAAAAAACAACAAATAAATGCTACTCTCACTGTTCAAGATCATCTGAATCTTGCTTATTGTAATCACTATAACTATCATGTTCGTTTACGCATCTATCGCCACCGTCATTGGGATGATGCTCAATTTTCTTCTCATCTATACAATGACGAGTGTCAAGACGAAAATGTTCGGAATTGTTCTTAAAATCTTCTATATCACGGCTTTTCTGAATATCTTTAGTATGCTTTCATATTTTGCTTTGATACCCGTAAGTTTCATGTTTTGTCATTTTTCCGTTGTCAGCTTAGCATCCACCGTCACACTATTCCATATATGTAAGCTTATATTGTTTTTCCAGTTATTATATTGCTTTGAAGGACACATTCTGTTGTTATCTCATAATTTCAATGAAATTCCATTCATTTCCAATATTTTAATTAAAATTATTTTTATATCAAATATCCTTAACGTTCACTGTTTATCACAATGCTATTTCTATCGATATTTGCTCATGAGCAGGTAATGTGCTTATTCGTCAATGGGACGGAGTAATATGAAGTGTGCGCGTGTATGTGGTTAAATCATTGAACACATATTAGATCATTACGTGGGAGAGTTATGGACAAAGACTATTTCATGATGTATGAGCTAGGGTTCTAGAAATGACAAATCTTGATTTACCTGTATACATGTTCAGCATCATAGATCTATGTATTGAGCTGAGAAACACAACTGTAGTTAGAATGAACTCATTGGGCTCAAAAGAAGAGCAGAAGTGCTGTTATGCAGAGTTTGAGCATTCCTAATGAGATATTAAGAAGTCGTTTGGCGATCTCAGGAGAATAAAGATGCCGAGATTAGAATGAAGCTCATTCATCACGAAAATGGTGTGAAAGTTATTAATTATCATCGAGTATTACAAAAGCCAATCGAAAATAAGTCTCTTTTAGGAAATCGTTGTACAACTTCTTCGTTTCAATGAAAGCTGTTATAATGAATATGACATATGTCATTTTGTGGACAGCTCTTTCTGTTGCTTCAGTAACAATTGTTTTTCATCCGACGATAGAAACCTTGAACTATCTTGACCAAATAGAGGAAATGAAACCTTTTCATCTCAAACAGAACCTGAAGTTTGCAGCTTCTATCAAAGTACTGCTGGACTGACACACTGTGTCAATTAACATTCTTAATATTCAGGATATCATCAATGATTACATAAGGATCATCAACTTCTTTATCTACTTTGGAAGCTTAGCTGTTCCTATTCTTGTTATATTCTTCTGCTGTCAGCAAATTTTAAAGAAATTAGAAAATCTGAAGAAAGATCAAACGTTGTCACCAAGTACTATCCTTGCTCACGAACGTCTGCTGCGTGTGTTATTGATACAGGTAATATGCATGTAGAAATATCTATACTGAAGCGTGTACCTAGACAATCTTACCCGTTCTTTCATTTCTAATTCCGAGTGCCGCTCTGGGATTTCTGCTCATCACTTGCATCTCCCCACCTGGGGTATTAACATTTGCAGTTGCATGTCTATTTCCTGTCTCCATCATACTATATCCCATTACTATTGTATATTTCATAGATCAGTACAGGAAATTTGTTTTTCAACTTTTATTTTGCAAGAAATAATTATAAATAAAGCATTTTGTATAAATAAAACTATCTTTAAGATATGAATGAGAAACCCGTTTGATTGTAAGATTGTTTTACAGAATCAGATACAAACTCCGCTGATATTTCGATAGAATGTTGGACATTTCCAATCTATAAGGAGCATCCATTAGCACTATATAGTTAGACTCAAGCACTATGGTTATTTTGATAAGACTTACAACAAATTTTATGAAACTGAACTTGGGTCAGGCGACATGCGCACATGCCTCTGACACAGATTGCCTGACCAGTACAGTCTTCGGAATCCTTACACCCACTATCACCAGCATACAATTCTTAATTATAGAATATAAAGAAGTACATTAATTGAGCATAAAACATACTTTTGGTTGTAATATCACTTTGAACACAACCATTCGCATGATCACACATTGGATTCATAACTACGAAGTTTGGATCTGCTGGAATCATTGGAATGGACGGTGTCATAGGGAATAAAGCAGGGCGACCTTAAAATAAATGTTTTGTTATATTGAAGTTTCCAAAAAAACAGAAATATTGCTGAATACCTTTGGTACAACAAATATCAATCATCAGAACAGAGCTGAAAAGGCAAAGAGATCCTCGTCGACAAGGCCGTTGGCGAGAGCATCGAACGGGATCTCCAGATCTAGTTAATACTCTAAAGATCCAAATCATATAATAAGAATGAACAGTTTGCTCTTTTTCTTACGGAGAGTGTTCCTCGCCACACATTTTGGTCATTAAGTTTAAGAGAGAAGATGACGTAGGTTTCGATTCTTCTTCATCATCTTTGAATACGCAACATATAGAAGCCCCGGATCCGGTAAGAACACACTTCTCATTGTCTGGAATAGTTCTGTTACATGGAAAACATAATATAAATATTCACCTGCGCAAGATGGACGTTTTAACTCGCAGTATTGTGGCCAGTCTTCGGGATTTCGGAAAGGAGACGGGCAGGTGAAGAAAGTCTTCTCGGTAACTCCAATAGGTAATGGGCGAATCGTGCTATTTCTATTGCGAATAATAATTGGTGCGAGAGTTGAGATTTTGGTCATTATCCGCTTTGTTGTTGCTGTTTCAGTTGTTGTGAAAGGCTCAGGAGTATTTCGTTTTAGGCACATGGTCATACAAGAATCTCGATCAATGAATGTGTTAGCTGAAGGATTGCATCCTCGGTAATTGAATTCTTGACAACTTTTGGACTCTGTGTCATAGAAGAAACTGAAAATTTCTTGAAGTTATGAAAGCTCTTGAAAAACTAACCGCGTCGATTCCGTGGATTGTTCGAAGAGACATTCGGTTCCCATGAATGGCGGTTCAGTACAAGCAGTGTCTTGAAAAAGGAGGATTGTTATAATGATCCAATTTCAACAATAAAAATACTTTTCGTTGGACAGCAAACCTCATCCGTACAATCGTAACCAGGTGGACATGATTTGATTTTACAGGAATACTGTATACCATCGATGGAGATGGGCAGAGTTCCTTCTTTGCAAACAGATGTAAGCTTCTTAGGAGAAGCGCAGCATATTCGAACTGAGGAACTGAATGAAGTTGGAGTGCACTGAAGAAATCACAATTTTTCCATTTATATTACTGGACTTTACCACGAAAGGGCTAGGACATGGTTGTAGAGCATGGCACTTTTGAGGATCCATTGATTTCCCCTCTACGAATGCTACCAGATTGTTTGGACATTTTACTGAAACAAACGATACTCTGTTTGGCTTTCGTTTAAATTTCTACAACTATCTCGAGAGGAACAACAACTAACTTTTGGTTGCCGAAGGAGTTGCTGATGTCGTTGTTGTTGTTGTTGTGGGTTTTTCCCGGCCTAATGTTGGATGCGAACAACAGATTCCGACCCGATCAGAATCACGGCGAACACAGAAATGTGAAGGTGGACAAGGTTTATCTTGTGTGCAAAACACGCGTAGAGGATCTTTAAATACATGATGATTGTAAGCAACAACAAAAACAAAGAGTTTGAGAGGGATCTAGAGACGAACCTTGTTGAGATCCACGAGGACATTTGTCAACTGTAACAGTTTTACGATTTTCACGTCGACAACAGACGAACTTGTTCTGAAAGAGATGGTTGAAGATGAGGAACACAAAAAAGTAGAAAATGGAAGAAAACCTTTTTCTCGCTGAAAAGGCAAACAGATTGACGACGATGATCGCAGGTTTCTCGATCAAGTGGCGAACACTCAGGTTGTCCCTCAGATAACTCCTCGTCATAAATGAACGTTGGTGGACAGACTGAGATATCAGTGAAACGTTTAAGTAACAATATAGTTGTCACTGACCATTATCCAAGTATTGACAACAAACACCACTTCTGTATCTGTCGGGACGATGGCATTTGGAATTACGAGGACACTGCACGTCCAACGAGCATCCCTGTGGATCTCCAGTTGATTGAATTCTGGATATCTTCGATCCATCAGGACATGTGGCTAGAAAGTTATTCCGTACTGTCACAAAATTCAATGAAATGGTTACCGATTGAAATATCTTCAGCACAACAATAGTAGTTGTTTTTCTGTTGATTCAATAAACAATGGAACCCAATAGGACATGAAGCTTTCAAATTTGGATTGCAAGTCATAGGTTGTTGTGTTCTATAGTCAATGAACGACCTCTGCCCAATTCTGCATACACCTGTAGTCAACGAGAAATGTTGGAATTTATTATTCGATACTGAATATGTACCGAAATTTTGAGATCCACAGCAAACACGACGCGAAGGATTCCAAACGTCTTCTACACAAGAGTATCCTCTGGGACATGATTTTGTTGAGCAATCGAATATTTCAGAAGATGTTGTTGTTTGATATATAACCTCCGAAGCTGCACAGGCTGAACAAGATTTTCGTTATGACCATTCATATTCAAACACAAACCAGCGCTTTGACAGAAGTTAAAGCACGCCATCTTCGATGGGAAGTTGTTTGAGTTTCCACCACATCCCAAAAAGGAAAAAGGTCGACATACTAATTGATTAGGATCGAAAACATATCTGAATGAAGGTAGCGTTCACCTTAGTACGTATTAGTGTATCAGACCTTCTTATGGGTAGCTTGGTACATGTTTCTCCTTCATCAAAATTCTCACGACATATGTGCTGCCTGGTTGGGCAGCATATATTTACTTGATGAGATGCTTGCTGAATTATACTATATAGTTAGATGAATGTATTGATCACAAACCGATTGTGTACACTGATGAGTGGATGGACAAGAATCATCATTATAATGGCACATCACCAGCTTGCCATATTCATCAACAAGACCATTTCCACCATCGGGACAATCTGTATTCATTTTGTCACAGTTAGGTTAAAGTTATTTCTCTTCCAACCTGATTTATGACAAAAATCAAGACATTCTTTCTGTGAAGCAAAGTTATTGGCGTTGCCATCACACCCATTGTATGAGAAAGACAAGCATTGACCGGAAGTATAATACCATCTTATGGAGCTCAAACTACTGCATTTCGTGCCAATATCAATATTTTGTCGACAAATGAAGTCTAAAGAGATCAAAGTTCACAAAAGTATTTCAATGATATACACCTTTTGTGGGACAGCAACCATAATTCTTTTCATCGAAATAACATTCATAATCAGCTGGACAGTTTCCATTCTCAGCGGTTTGTCCACATCTCCAATACCTTCCAGATTCCAGCTGTAAAGCTTTTCCAATCAGGCATTTGGGCTCAGCTGAAATCGTTCTTACTTATTCATTCAACAAAGTATTCTTTTACGTTCAACACTAGCACAATTTTTCTGGCAGAGTTCAAATGTTAAAAAGTTGTTTGTATTTCCATGACATCCTTGATACTCAAACTCTTGGCATGATCCTAAAGCGGCATTGAACCAGTAACGCTTTGAAGGTGTTGATGAACAGGAAATCCCTGTCGATATTGGTTGGTTACAAACGGTTCCTAAAATTTATTTTTCATCTTTGGTTCTTACTCTCAGTCTGTATTTTCATTTTGAAATGAAAAGAAAATGAAGAACCTTGTGTTGGACAACAAACTCCTTTTGTACAGATATGACTTCGTGGACAATGTGTTTGAGTTGAACAAGCTATCGACTGACCGTTTCCGTCTTTCAATGGATATCCCAACGTGCAAACAGCTTCAAATAAGTTTGTTTCGTGAAATAAGGATAAGAGTGCTCACTTGGTGCACAGAATTCTTGGCACTGTTCCAGACTGAGAAAGTTGTTGAAGTTACCACCTTGTCCAAAGTATTTGAAAGTTAGACATTGCTTCGAATGAGAATCCCAATACCATCTGCTCGTAAAAATATGATTTCGAAACAGAAAGAAAGCTGAAACCTCGTGAGTGGATGAGTACCATGCCTGTAGGAGCCAGATGAGAATGGAGTAACTTGTCTGGGAGCGACAATTGAGATAGCCTCTTGTACTATTGCTCCATCCAGCGAACATATAAACTCTACGAGGAGAGATGAAAGATGTTGAAGAATATTATCTACCTGCTGTTGGGCAACACATGTTATTGCCGTTGATATGAACACATTCAAAGTTATCATCGCACCCACTACTGCTGGACGTACATGAAACAACCTCAGACGCCTGCCCGTCTAGTTTATTGGATGGTATTAGTTGAGGCTGTCCACGTGCACAACCTGAAGTTTAAATCCTGTTATATAGTTATAATCTCTGATTTGCAAAGAAAAAGTTATAATAACTAACGATGTTTACAGTATGATTCACAATGTTGGATCGTCAAGAAGTTATTTGAGTTTCCGCCTTCACCCGTATATTGAAATGGCTGACATGATTGAGTAATAGAGTTATAAAACCATCGAGAAAACATAGATATAGATTGGTTTGTAAAAGAGATTCCCGTGTCCAATGGTTGAATGCATGTTAAAGCTGGAAAGTAATGGTTTGGAAAGCTTTTTTTCCGTTTTGATCTCTTAGTACCCGACTGCTCTACCCATTATCTATCTTCCTCCTCACCTTTCAGCCTATTTATCTAGGCATTTGTTAATCAGTAAATAACTTATTAACACATCCTTATGAGTTTATGTAAATATGTAAATAAAATCTTTTGCAAACGATTGAAGAACACTTAGGTGAAGATGAAGCCTCTCAGGTTACTTTTTTAGATAACATTTTCCCACAACCTCACTTCTCTACTTTGCACTCCTTTGTATTACCTCTGGATGGACAACATATTCCGTCAATACAATCATGCAGCTCAGGATAATCATCACAGCCAATGAAGCGGCTCCCACCTTTTACCTTAATAGTTTGTCAATTGACAGAATATGATGCTGAAGCTCACTTCTCCATCAAAATAATGGCATTGCGAAGGTATGTTTCTATTTCGATTATATAGTACGCCGTTCAAGCCATTCGTGGGACATTGACCTGAAAGCGCAAGGAAGGTGTGATATGTTTCATTCGAGCTGGCTCTTTCACCTGGTGGATGACAAACCGATCCTTCACGTGTAACAGCCAATAGAGTATTGGGTGGACATTTACAAATGGAGTACTGGCAAGTTGTACCTGGCCATACTGCCTCACACTGTTCATCATATGTGCATCCCGCATCTTCTGGACCAAGTTCTTAAATAACATTACCGGTATAAGGTCAAAGAAGTTAAACTAGTTACTCTTCCAACAATATCTCTCGATTGCTACATGTGATGGTAAGCAACGACAAAAGGAGCTTTCACAATATGCTCCTTGAATACAATCTGTGTGTGTTGAACAACGTTCAGAAACCCGTGATGAAGCTTAAAAAAAATTTGTCAATTAGGATCGCTCAATCTCATGGTTTTACCAGAAGCAGTTGGCTGAAAAATCTCGGCATCTTCTTCAACTGTGAACTGACAAAAACTGTTGGATATCAGCAAGAAGGTGATGAATGTTTTCATCTTATCATTCCTAATTTCTACTCGTGGGATTGCGTACGCAAATTACTATTCGGAAATAAGCCTATAACTAAGAGCAGAAAGAATTGGATTAGAGAGAAATGAGAGAGCGAGTGAGAAGGAATAGATACCATATAATAGTGCTAGTTAAAGTAAATGAAAGCACACAAGCGAGTTAGGGAGCAGTGTATGATGAAGTATCTTGCACTACACTATGAAATTAAATTTTGAATTCAAATAAAATAAAACGAAAATGAATGAAAAGAAGTAAGGGGGAGATATGTTGGACGTATACGTACACGTACATCATCCCGTCTTTGGAGAGAAAGATACGTGAGAGGATAGGAGAGGCGCGAACAACTCAAGTGCTTTCAAAATATACAAAGGCCAAATACACCACGCGAGGACTTTTTGTAAATAACGGTATATCCTACCAATTTTAAAGATATACTTTCTGAAAACACGAAGCTTTCTTCGTTCTCGTTTGCAGACTATGCTTCTCATCGGATGCGAATATGCCCCACAACCGTAAATGCAAACTTTTCCAGACCTTTACAAGGATATCGAACTTTATGGAACGAATAGTTATCTTTTAAGATTACTTCCGTTTTCTAATACAATTGATTGGTGTTCGAAAATCATGAACGATTTCAATTTCTTCAGCACGCAATGAAATCGGCATTGGTCCTATCGATAGCACAGTTTCCTTTCATATTTTGATCGAAAAAGCTATAGCTATAGTCATCTGGTATGAACAATCTGCATATACTAGCAAGTATAGAAGATTAAATAGAATATAGTTTTATACTATATTATGCCATTCCAAATACGTCGTTGGTGACACCGATGACTCCGCGCAAAGGCATGCGCTATCATTTAGTTCCAAAAGTTTTACCTAACCGGTCGTATCAAATCGCGGAATGGCACGCCGACATCAGTTAACTCACGACGTATGCTAGTTCGAAAAGCTTAAGTATCTTTAAGTTACAGACGAGAATGTTGGATGTATCAGTTGATATAGGGAGACATTTGCTGACACTCACGGGGAATAACCCCAAAGCAGATAAAGTTTGTTTTGTTCATGCATCATAACCAAGAATAGAATTTGGAGGAAGCTGCCATTCTCTACTTTCGACAAATGTTTTCCGGTGAAGAGCAAAGTTTCGAACACTTTCTGGATTTTGAAACTCTGGTTAGTGAGAAGTACAAAGGAATCTTACACATTATATCGTAGATCAAAAATCTGTTGAACTATATGCAGTCACAGATATCTTTCATAGAACCGGAAGAAAGTGGCCAAAACCGTCTTCTAGATGCTGCATGGATTATAACAAACATCAGCTGTATTTCCAATGAACAGTGTCATATTATTGTAGAAAACGTTAGTTAAGTTTGAAAGAAAATGCAGTAACTGTTCCCATAGAACGCCATTAGAATACTTTTTGACGTTGCCCTCAATAGCCCTCGCTCCAGTCAACTACGGGCTCAAGCAATATGGGCTTTGGGGAACATCGCTGCTGATTGTCAGGATTGCAAACTTGAATGCCGTAGTATTCCAATACTCGAGGCTAGTGACAAATCAAAATTAAATAACGTACTCTGTATTGTAGTTATTAGCTGAAATACTAATGTCTAAAGAATATGGTAATGATGCTCAGGTTGTCCGGAATATCGTTTGGTGTTCACTGAACATAATAAGAGGAGGAATTTATAACCTTTCCCTTGTAGTAAGCTTCTGTTATATACAACTTATTACAATAATCAATTGAAACAATTGAAGGTTGTTATGGAACTTGTAAGAGGTTGTTTCGAAACAATGAAAATATTTCCGCAAAATACCGTCATCATGAAAGATTGCCTGTGGACAATCGCAGCATTAGCTGATGATATGAATAGTGGACGACATGTAGTCTAATCATTGTTTTCGGTTGCACTTCCCTTCTTGCAGATCGAAGTGGTAACTAATCAGCCGAACCTGATTAATTACATTTTCATTCTATTCCATGAAGTGAGTCATTTTAATTTGACCAAGTAGTAATCCAGCGATTAAGGATAACGTATCATACATGCATGGCTGCCTCCGAATTCTCGGAAATATTGCCACAGGAAATGATAGACAAACAGAGACTGTTCTAAGTCACCCACTATTTTATAAGACTATTGTTCGTTCATATATGTGACGAAACTCATTGGAACTTTTTTCAGCTTAAAGCCTTAGACTCTCCATTGAAGTATTTGAATCGCGAAGCTGCTTGGATATGCTCGAACGTTGCTGCCGGTAACTTTGAGCATGTCGACAGTTTGTTTGAGGATAACTTAATCTATAAACACATCATAAAAGGAGCTACTGACGAATTCACTGATATCAAGATGCAGAAAGTAGAAGGTACCGATACCGACGTCGTTTACGTTCACATTAAGGAATGTCTATGGACCATAGCCAACATGTTAACCGCAGCAAGTCGAGAAAGAAGCTCTTTTCTTATTGCAGCTGGTTAGTCAACTATGATTTGAATAGCATTCACTTTTTTCAGGAATCATAACAGTATTCCCCTATTTAATGCAGTCCAAAGATATTCGTATTGTGGAGAGATCCGTATCTTGTTTAAGAATGATTATAACAGATCATCCTCACTACATAGGATACGTTGTTAAGACCAAGATGTTAGACAGAATAGAGAACGTTTTCCTGGAAATGGATTCAAATCTTCGAGTTGACGAAATCAGAAAATCCCAACTAATTTCGTCTTTCAGACAAGCAAAGAACATATTACAATTCTGATGAAGGACTATACTAGCAAACGAATCCTTCCTGCCCATACATTCCGGTTAATTAGAAGTTGAACACAAGAATGTTGTAACTTTACATTGAAACATACTAATTTCTTACTTTGAATTATTTATCTCGAAAAAAACCGTTTCATTTATCAGGAACTGCCTTTACAGAGTCTAAAACATGGAAAAACGACAACTCATTCAATAGAATAGAAGACAATTCTCGCATGAACTGTTTGCGGTTCTCAATCATTGATGAATCCACATATGGATTCACAGTATCCGACACCACCGATCCTAATTGCGATTGTAGAAGATCCAATGGGACTCTTTGGAAATGCTGAGAGGCTAACGTTATGATCAAATCCAATAGGCTGAAATAATGAAACTGTTAAGCTGAAATGAAGAAACAACGCTGTTTCTTTTTTTCTTATTCATCTTATCCCCTCTTTGAGCTATTCTCAACGCTTTCTTGAAGAATTCGGATACACAAGTTGCAAAAGAGATTTGATCTCCCATCTCTCGTTCTAGAAGGTCTCATCAACCTGTGATCTTCAACAGCTGCTACTCTATGTATCCTTAACCGACCTCACCACTGGCTAACGTATTCCTTTTTTTATTTTTGTTTCCACCCTAGCTGTCTCTCATTCATATTCCCGTTTATATTTCCCTCAACTGACTCATATTGTAATTTGGACACGGCTGCTGTGTATCTGCTTCGACCATTATCCGATCTCTCGCTTTGAGACTTTCTTTTCAACCCAGCAACTGTTCCTTTTTGTCTCATTGTTACCTTAAACCTCGTAAGAGTTTTACGAAATTCTAATGATTTGCAGGAAAAATAGAAAAAGAAACGCCCGAACCTCACACGATTTCACATTCTCATCAGAAAAAACAATTTTTAACAAAAAAAAGTGCAAACCTCTGACAAATGTCGGGTGTAAGGACCGAAGATGAACGTAATTCATAGGACAAAATGCGAATGATAGTTTCAACCATTCTTCTGATATCCTCGTTGTCTTCGGTAAGTTTATCAATTCTTGTCGAAGGCTGTCTGTCCAACGTATGTTGTCTCTTCATTTCCGGAACACTGTTTTTGAATTCACTATTCTTCCTTTGGCGAAGAATGGATGTGAGTTCGTTGGGCTCTGGGGATGATGGTCCGCTTCTGTCTCCAAAGCCACCATCAGTAGTGTGTAATATCAAACTGTCATCTGAATCGTCATCAGAAACAGACGAAGATGTCACAGAAGATGAAGAGCGTTCAGAACGGCGATTTTCGCATTCCTTCTCTTCAACTATATTAGCAAAACGAACGCTTTCGGAATTTTTTTGTTTGGGTACGCTGTGTTTTTGCTCAGTATTTGGTTGCCAATTGTCTTCTCTCGAACACTCGGCGCCCTGAAATTTATAAGATTACTAAAATTGTTGCGGAACAAATTCTCGTGAAGTTTTTGATGAAGTTCAATCAGTTCTCACAGAACAAAAGACATAATGGTAATACTCCCCCAACTACATAAGCGGCTTTTCCCTTGCAACAGCGTTTTTCTAATCTTTAGCAAATTGCTGAACTTTCCGCTGAACTTCCTTCTTTGCTGTTCTGTCTACTCTACATAATCCCTGCCCTCTATCTTTGTTGGAAGGAAGGAATTCAGAAATTCTGAGATATCTTGGGAAAGCAAAACAATACGCATGTTCACTAAGAGAAGGAAGTTCCAAACGAAAAGCATCAATTTAGTTGGAAGAATTACATTATTGCTTGTCGAGATTTCTTCATAACATTCATTAACAAATAAGAAAAGATATACAAACTTTTGTGAAACAAAACAATCTTCCGCCAATCTTAGATTTCAATTATCTGCCTTTCGCTTAAATCATCCACCCTATTTTCTCAACAAAGAGCAAAGCAAATGCAATTCTTCCTTTTAAACCCGAAACCCTCAAAAGAAATTATCCCATCTGGCTTAATTCTTTGCTGAAACTCACAATCATTGTCGTCCAATATGTTCTATTACAACAAAACGAAATGAAAGTCTCAGATAGATGAGCTTGGGAACAGTGTCGTCATTGCTGATTACGCCAAGTCATCTTCTTCATTTTGACGTAAAACAACTGTCCAAAGCCATCAACGGTTCACTTTCAACTTTCACAGAGAAGTTTTCGAAAATTTCGAAACATTTCCTTCTCATAAATTGTTTCGTAGAAATGTGTTCATTTGTATAAGGGATAGAGAGAACGGGCATAATACAACTGTCATACTGATTATGAAACGCTTTGGATTGTCGTGAAATGGTAGTAGATTGAAATCTGAGCAAACGAATACCTGCGAATGAATCAGCACACCTTTTGGAGCTTTAACAATCGGCTCATTAGTAGTCTCCTGAATGAATCATGTATTTCATTTTAATGAAAATGAATCTCATATGAGATTCGTATATCCATACTAATCATGTGTTAACTCAGAATTACGTACTTTTATATCAATTAAATGATTAATTCTCTACAATTACACAGAATAGCTAATGTTAAAACTATATTTATAATTCTTTCCAATAATCTATACAATTTTTCATGGAAATATTGTCATAGCAACAGATAGAAAAGGCTTAGAAGCAAATCAGAGGCTCAAATGAAGCCATGCAATACTACATTCTAATCATTATAATAATAGAAAATATTGAAATAATCGGATAAGTTATGTATATAGCTAATCGGATTTTAATGAATCTTTGCAGCAGGCGCAGCAGCAAGAGCAACAATAAATATGCGTTCAGTCTACATATTACAGTATAAAGATGTCTAACTATACATATAAGTTGTTAGAATGAATATCTCGAGATAGACAACTCTTTTTTCTTTCATTTTATTACTGTTTTCAAGTTTTGTTTGGATGATAAATAAGAGGAATAGGATGATGTTCGATGTCTGCTCCTTTGATCGACGCATGTATTCAAATGATTTTCCACGTGAAACTGACGTGGAAGCATTCGTTACTAGTTTTCCTTTTTCATTTTGGCAGTGCCTAGAGCGGTTGCGCACAACTTTCATTTCCATCGTTGTCACCTAATAGAGTGGTAGTGCTTTTCATTCCAACTCGCGTCTCCATCTTGTGCAAAAACATTATCAAAAATAATTCCATTTGTGGCTTGGCCCGCGTTCCATTGTAAAGTCATCGATATTTGAAAGTTTCAAGCTGACGATAAGTCGGATAGAGAAAGATGATGAAGAGTCTGTCTCTTTTCGTCAATAAAACCCACAAGCAGCCTAAGAGGAAATTAAAAACTGAATTACGCCCTGCTCCTCAGTAGAAGACACAGCCAGGGGTATCATGTGTAGAAGCAGCTTCATGCCTGGTGGTCAGGAGCAAAGGCAATCGATGTGTGTTGTCCCCTCACAAATAAGAGCAGTTGAAGGGGAAAAGACACTTTTTTCTTTCCTGCACAAATTTGCTGGCATTTCGATGAGATAAATTGAGCGCCAAAAGCATTGATCGCAAAAATTGTGTAGATGATAGGATCGGAAAATCTAAGAGGTAACCTCAAGCTAATGAGATCAGTCGGTTTATCGATTCAAAATGGCAGAAGCTGAAAATTGATAAAGAATAGAATGGAGATTTCTATTTTTGTTTTCCGTTAGAATGGGGAAAAGCTGATGTTAAACGCTAATGCTACTCTCTCCAGCCTAAGCGAACCTAAGCCCAGCTTACTATATCTAAGACTGTGGCAAAGCATTCACTTAACTGGCGAGGCGCTCAAAAATTTAACGAAAAGTTTGGAAAAAGGTCTGAGTAGAGAGAGTGTGAGTATAAGGAAGAATGTGAATGAAGAGAGGGAATGAGTGAGAGAGTTGGGGGTGAATAGAGAGAGAGAGAGAGAGAGAGAGAGAGAGAGAGAGAGAGAGAGAGAGAGAGAGAGAGAGAAAGAGAGAGAAAGAGAGAGAGAGAGAGAGAGAAGAAATTTGTTCACAACAGAATGACAAAAGAGAAATTTTATTCTGAAAAAAAAGTTGTTCATTCTTTTCGTTTCGAGACACATAATGAGCTACAAGACATTCTCTTAGCTAGAACTACAATCAAACTAAAATGTTAAATATGCTTATATTTAAATACGAATGAAGAATACTAGATGTCTGAAGTAATCAATCAATGGTTTACCTGTGGCGATGCGTTTGATATTACAGTACTATCAGTTTGATAAAGTTGAATTAGCAAATTATCCAATTCACGAGCAGATGTATGTTGGCCAGAAGCCATCTGGCTTAACACATCAGCTAGTGAGCTAAGCAAGCTTGATGAAGCACGAAGTAGAGCTGATTTAGTAATGGATAAATTGGAAGCAGCCGGACAGACCTCAAGTAGAAAAAGAGTGAATATAGTTTAGAATAGTTAAGTTTCATAAGAAATATTAGTTTATATAGTAATAGGTCTTTGTGTGTCTGTGTGTGTTTGGGGGGGGGGGTATGTTAAGTGACTGGAATGTGTTTGGTTTTAAATTTGGAGCAAAAGAAGGATGAAGAGAGAAAAAGAGAGGGTGGGAGAGGGAAAGGGAGGGAAAGGCGGAGGAAAGGAGGGAATGAAAAGGATGAGAATGAGAAGAAGCCAAGGGACAACTACCAGGAGCCAACGATAACCGCTTCTTCTTCTCCGTCTTCTTCCTTGTCTTCTCAACAGCGATGAGCTGGCAAGGAATTAGCTTCTTGAAGACTAACAAGAGAAAAGCTTAAGTACAAGTTTAGATGAGAAAGCTTGTAATAATAAAACAAAACTGATACATGTGGTGAGATTTATGGTTCCGTTCTCACATCATTTCTAGGAATCAGACAAAAAATAATAGCGGAATGATAAGAATAAAACAATAAATTGGTTTTCGTATTGGGTTGTGCCCCATCTCTTTCTGTCCCTCGCACCCCTCTCTCTTAGTTTCTCTCTCTCTACTTTCATTTCTCTACACACCCTTCCTATTTCATCGCTTCCCTCTCTCAGTTTTGTTCATAAAACCCTGGAAGCTCAATTTAATCCATTTCCATCATTTTTTGTCCTTTAATATAATTCAAAAATAACGAAATGAACTTTGCTGATGATCATGTGTGTTCGAGCATTAGCTGAAACTAAACTGAGCGGAGCAGCATGGCTGCGACATCCTGAATGGAGCCAGTGGCGTTATTGCTGAGCAGAAAGACATGAAACGGAGAGAATGAATTCTATAGAAGAAGAAAGAGAGAGAGGGGATAGAGAGAGAAAAGCTCGTTTGGATAGAATGTAAGTGAAACGAGGACACAAGCAGTCAAAGCCAATGGAAGACAACGTAAGTGGAAGAACACGGATTTAGCTCCAGCTTTTCCGTTTTATAAGCTTTCAACCAATACAAAAAACTAAAGGAAGCTTCTTCGAAAGAATTTGCCAAAATCCGGGGATGAGCTGTTTTAATACGAATTATTTTGTTCCTAGTTTTCCCACAACGAACACGGACATGACGTTTTGTTTTTGTCGTTCGTGAAAGATGTCCGGTCAGAGAGAGGCCCCAATGCCATCAAAATGAAGCCAATTCAGTCTGAGAGACAGCACATTGATTTCCGGGGGAAAATGACTGAAAATTCTTTTGCACCATAGAAGGGTAAAGAGAGAAGGCGCGAATTCGGAGAGTAGAGAAGCAGAGAAACAGAGAGGGAGAGAAAAGGAAATGTTTAACAAATATCGAAATGAGAGATCAAAGAAAGCATAAAGCGCAAGCTTACTTCAGCTCGATTCCAACTGAAGCTGCCTGAAGGCATGACCAATAGTCATGACCATTCTCGATAGCCTCAGGCCATCGGACGCTCAGCCATTCATACATAAAGCAAAAAATACTTTAGAAAGTTTCTATAAAATGCACGAAACAGCTCGAGGGAGAGAGTGGGGGAAAAAAGAGAAGTTGAACAAGACTATATCGAGGAATGTTCATCTATTTATGAGTTAATCTTTCAGCAGTTTTTTCAAGTCTTAGACGAGAAATGAATACTAGAGAAGACTCACAAAATGTGTGAGTGCTGGATGATTCTACTCAACAAAAGCTACTCAGTCTTCTGAAGCCACAAAGACAATGAACTCTGAGGATGAGCTTAAAGCCGAGATAAACTTTCAATTATCTCCAAATTAAATATTCAATTCACATAGTTAATCATTAACTATTCTTTTCTCAAATATTACCATCAATTTCAGATAAAATAAGCATATTTTATGAAATGAAAGACTATGAGAGAGAAAAGAAAGTGAAGAAGCGAAAAAGGAGAAGAGAGCGCAAAATAGCGAAGGGAGGGGGGGGGGAATAAGAGACAACTTATATGAATGGACTGATCAAATGGACACAACTGATGAATACCAGACAGCTTAGACGAACGACTGCTGTTGCTGCTGGCCCCTTATAGCCACGCCTACTTTGGAGCTCCCAGCTTGGCTTCTCCTCCCACCTTCAGGTCCCGCCTTTTAATCAATATTTCAAATCTTCGGAAGTTAATTTGCTTGTCACCTATGGTAACTGCTTCTGCTGCCAGATGGATAAAAGAAGCTGAGAAAGATGAATGTGAAAGATGGAAAGCGTTTTGAAGAAAGTAGGAGAATGGCAAAGAGATATAGAGTCTGGATAAATAAAGCTCTCAAAAATGGGCAGAAAAGTCATCAGTGACAAAACAGCCAAAGAGCGGCTCTATCAAAGAGGTTCTATAAACAGCCAACAGATCGCTTTGACCGTTGGGTAATAAGATGAAAAAAATGGAGCAAAAGGATACGGTGAGGTCGTAACAGACGGAGTGAGAGAGTAACGGTATGGTAGAAGAAGCCATTAGGCAATGACAACGTGAGTACAGCTCTAGTAGTAAGTAGGCAAGTAAGAGACATCTGGCGACCATTTGTTTCGAATAATAAAAAAACTTTTTCTAATTAATTTTTTTGTTTGCCATCATCATCATCGTCATCAATGCCAATAACGAGAAAAATGGAAAAGTAAGTAAAAAACTGAACGGAAATGAGAAAAGGCAGATTGTAAAACATAAAAGTTCTTTTTTTATACAAATGAAGAAGAAGAAGGAATGAAATGAAGGAGGGCAGATAGGCAGGAAGAGAGAAAGAATAGTCGCAACTCACAAAAATTCTTTCAGACGACTACTTCAAAACCAGGAATTTGTACAAAACGGCTTTTCCTGTTTATAAAATTCTTATAAACACTTAATTTATTGTGTTTTTGCCTCATTTTTAAATGTAAATAACCTTAGCCGAAGAAGAATGAATGCTTAGATGGGCTAAAGGGGTCTCATTTGCCTATCCAAAATAGTATGATGACGCATTAAGACGGAAGACCAGAGCTTACAGAGTTGTTAAGTAAGAGATCTTAGGTGAGTTCCGATTAGTCATCATCAATACATCTATTATGATAACTGCCGAAGCATAAACTGACTAACTAACCATTTCTTTGATTTGTCCAATATCTCTGGTTTGTTGACGAAGTAGAACTTCCATACGATCGAGCTGCAAAGCTGTAATCGAGACACTTTTCTCGTTTTTAACTGGCTCATCTGGTGAATATGAATCTAGAAGTGACTTAGCCGACTTCAGCTTGAAGGCCGAAACAAATTTCTGACGAACAACATCCTCAATCTGAAAATGAAGAGTTGAGAACTGTTGCGTGAGACAATTTATAATTTATTTGTTAGTTGTAAGAGTGAGCAAATGGAAAACAAAGCAAAATCTCGAAGCGTAGAAAGGCGAAAGCTTGAGAGATGGCAAGAGTAACGGAGAAACTGAAATGTATCGTCGAAATTGTAATTTTCATCATGTTAATTAGTTGAAAAGCTCAGAACAAAACTAATCAAAAGAGGAGCCAACAATTGGAAAGTTCAATTCAATTCAAACCTAACCATCTGTATTAGCTATCCATGTATTTAAGCATAAGATATTAAGCCAACAATTGAATAATTTTTCAATAAAATTCCATATGTTAAGAGAGTAAATTGCAAGCGAGAAGAGAAAGAGAGAGAGAGAGAGAGAGAGAGAGAGAGAGAGAGAGAGAGAGAGAGAGAGAGAGAGAGAGAGAGAGAGAGAGAGAGAGAGAGAGAGAGGTGTCGACTGAATATCCAAAAGGAGATATTGGCTTGGAGAGTGTACAGAATCATCTAATACAACTAAGCTGAGAGGGAAAGCTCTGAATATGGAGGAAGACCAGAGACTCAGAAAGAGAGACAAATAGATAGAAAAAGAGAAGGAGAAAATGATTAAAAAAAAGGTTTTTTTTCAATCTCAAAAATCTAAAAAATCATTCGACTGGAAATGCAAGTTGAAGCAATTCCTGTACTTTCAGAAGCCTGAAGCATTTCGAATGTGAAAAGGCATTGAAGCTTCTTCGTTATTCATATTGAATGTCGTGTTATGGCCTTTAGCGTAAGTCTATATTATTATCTATTAATAGTTATGTTAATAGAAGACTTACTTAAAGATATGAAAGATTACTACTCTACCCAGCTTCTTGTTCAGGAAAGCTTATAGGTACAAGGTGTTACAAAGAGATAGAGAGTGATGAAAGGTGAAATTATGAGAGAATGGCTCGAAAATCTTCTTAATCAAACCCATACTCTCAGAAGAGAAAACTGTGTTTAAGCTTCTTGTTCCTATTATTGTTTCATAAGGTAACATTGACTTCTCAATCTTTGTTCACACACCTTCGTCTAATTACATATCTGATATGTTTGAATCATAACTTGAACATATTTCTCTTTTGCCCGCAATGCTAATTGGATGGCTTCTATTTGTGAAATTTTTCTTTCTTTTTCACTGCCAAACTGAGAAGACTACAATTACTTTATATGGAAATAGGCTAGCCTTTTCTTTAGCACATACGAAAGATGTCCTCAATTATCTATACAAAAATATAAATAGAAGAGATGGAGGGAGGGAGAGAGAGGGGGAGCGAGATGAAAGGATGGGGCAAGCTAGAGAAATGAGAATCAACCGATCTGTTCGTCTTCAAAAACACCAAATGACTCTCATACTCTTAGAAGTTCGCACGTGAAAGTTCCACGTATTTTGTCGGCAACGGACAATAAAATATTCAAATTAGACGTATTCGAACGAATATGTTAATTAATCATAAGATATTTCATTCATTTTTCATTTGTCAGCAGGTGATATTTTCATTTATTTTATAACAACTTCGACGATGTGGCCAATCGTTAAGCAGCCGATTATCACCTTGACAACAGCTTTCGAAGCTTACATCTTACTAAAGATATAGTCTACAGCTTTACTACAATTACGATTTCTTATTTTTTTACCGCTAAATATCATTTGAACAACTCAAACAGGTGTTGGAGCGAAAATGGGGCAAACGAAACTCGTTTTATTATTCAAAGAGCCTTCAGCAACCTTTTGTAATTTCTTATACTCAGCTCCTTTCGTTGTGCTTCCTCTCATCTACTTGCCTTTCCTATCTCTCTCTTCATCTCAGTCTCTCTATTATGCATTCTCCATGTCTCTTCCATGAAGCCAAATGGTATAATTCCCTGATATCTGACTGCATTCACTAAATGAGGGGAAGCAAACCTTTCTGTATTGGAAATGTATGGAAAGCACAACGAAAGCTTTCATTTCCCTTTTATAACACATATCGATATAGAGAGATGGCAGCTGTAGAGAGGTTGTGTCAAAGAGAGATACGCGAGAAGATTTCGAGGAAGTTAAGGAAAGGAAGACATGTCCAAGAAGAGGGGAGAAGATGGAGTTGTGAAAGATTAAACGAATGCGGAAAAAAAAAGATGGAAAATCCTCTTAAAAGCTGATTACATATGTTAAGATCAGATGGAAACGTAAGAGAAAGATTCATCAAAGAGAAGTCTAACGTCAAATCACAGCACTTTATCATAAAATCACAGACAAAAGACATGCATTTAGTAGTCAAACGAATATGTTATTCTATCACAAAATATCGAAAATAAAATTTTTTTCTTCTCTGAAATAATATAAAAGAATTCTTTTTTCATAGAAAAAAACAGTAACGTGATATGATATCTCTAAAATATGTATAAAAAGAAATTAAAAATGAATGAAGTCATGCTAATCACATCAGGCACACAAGTATAACCAGGCTCAAAAACGAGTTATGTTTCTACGAACCTCAGTATCAACAGGGCTGGCTGGGGGTGAAGTAGTAGGTGGTGGAGGTGGTTTGTCATCGTCAACCTCTTCGCTTCCTTCTTCTTCAATTTTCAAATTATCTAATGAAGGAGGTAATGTGTCTCCAAGCATTTCCACGAATTGAGCCTCCTCCACAGAAAGATCTCCTCCACGGCTGTGCAAGTCTTCCAATCTCATTCTCATTAATTGAAGATTCCTGAAATATGGGATATGACATCAAAAGAAATAAGCAGCACAAATGTTTCAGATTGAGGCTTGGGTATCAGAACTTACGTTCGCAAATTATGAAAACTTCTCATGTTTGCTTTGAAAATGATAGGGGTAGAGGGAGTGAGCGTTTCACAAGAAGTAGCTCAAGCAGTTAAGTAATTGCTTGAAAGCAACTGATTTCAATTTTATGACAAATCAAATGATATAATGTGTAGGTCGTTGTTATTGAAATGTATTGTCAAAATAACTTACTGAAGATTCATTGTCGCATTACGTATTGTTTCATTCAATTCTTTCTGTGCTTGCTCGAAATCTTGACGTTCTTCCTCTGTCATGTCGTCTAGGTTGTTTTCTAGACTCTCCTCTAACTCGTCTAACAAATTGTCGTTCTCGTCATCACTCTTTGGCAGGTCGTTTGTTTCAGATGTTTCTTTGACTTTTTCGACGGCAGATGGTTTAACTTCTGCTGGAGATGCTTTCTCTTCGGTAACTGTTTCCGCAGGTTTCTCAGCTGTTGGCTGAGCCTCCGAGCTTTCTTGGACTTCCGAAGAAGTCTTAGACTCCTCTGTTTTACCAGATGGTTTTTCGGGAACTTCTTTAGCTTTCTCCGCTGAATCAGCAGCAGCTCGGCCAGCAGCATCAGCTTCAACCTGAAGTTTTTCCGCTTGCATTTCCGCAATAACTTGCTTGTCTGAAACAATGTTATCAAAAAGAAACATGATCATTGAGGACTTACTTGATAACTCTAACATCTCTCGCAGCTGTCTGATTCGGTCTTTCCGTGCTTCGAAAGCAAGCAATTTTTCACGAATTAACTGATTGACTTGTTCTTTTCTGTAATAACAACATGGGGGAATGATTGAACTGTTTGAAACATAAATTGAAGTTGATTCATAGTAAGTTTACAGAAGAACATGTGCAAAATTCCAGAAGACTTAAGCAATATGACTCAATCGATTGAACAAAGCCTCAGATCATTTCTATCATCACTCTCACCAATATGCTTTGTCTTTACTATCATTCACCATCATCTCGTGCACTCTCTCATCCTCTCTTCTCTATTTTCTAAACACTTTCTGAACGATACTGAATCTTTCGAAATAGCTGTTCTTCTATGATTGTTTGATTTCAATTTGACTATTTGCTATTCAAATTTCTTGGAACAAAAGATATTTTTTGTTCACAAAAATAAGAATCAACTATACAGTTGGATGAAAAGTGAAATGTGATCGATGTCCGCATAGAAGATCACAAAAAATACACAAATCTCCGGGGTACACTTTTCCTTCCGTCTACGACAACTTTTCGCAAAAGATGGTAAGTTGATATGCCGCCGACAATCAGGTGCGCTTTTCGGACAGACAGCAGCTGACCAGTCGCTTATTTTTGTGTTCAAGACGTTCAACAGGCCAATAAGGCATCCGTCCACACGAACGCTATGGTATTGAATTTACTTTGAAATACCATCTTGCCAGAGCACTGTTGACCAGACGACATGTTGTTCCAAATGTTAGTGAACTTCCTCTCCGTCATGGCACCATACGATTCCATAATTCATCACTATGAATCAAAATTAGTGACTTTCTCAATATATATGATATATCGAGGAATCATCTTAAACTTTAGTTTAAAGCAGGTCAACAGATCATAGCCATGCTGTTCATTAACGCTCTTTGGCTCGCTGACTTACGATGCAACAGCTGACCAAAATGCAAAATGAGTACAATTTAGATTTTATTAAGGCTCTCTCTCTCATTTTCTCTTTCTGCTATATACCAGCAGTTCTGGAAGGGAGTGAACATCTCGATAGACTTTCACACATATACACACATCTATAGAGAAACGTGCAGATGATTCTAATGAACAGGAATGAAAAGCAAAGTAACCACAATCACATACCTTTCACGTTCTTTTCGAACATTTTCCCGAATCTCAACGCGACGTTGTTCCAACTTCTCTTCATCTGTTAACTCCGGCTGAAACAAGAAGGCTATGTACATTAATACTTTATTCATTTTTGTTTTGAGATGAAAAATAATATGATTGGTTATTCGCGTGTATATACTTCTAACAATATCTACAGTGTTTGTACATTTCAAGATCAGGCTGATAATTTTCCTCTACATAAGCCATTTGCAGCTCAAGTAAACCATTCATAACAAACTCATATATCTGCAAAGTTTTGTGTGTGCGCAATCGAAATCATTCATACATTTAGTTCACTACTACTAATACCGCCTTAGTAAGAATATATTAATGACATACCCTTTCATCTCGTTGCTCAGGTGTTTCTTCTACCGTAGGTGGAATGCGATGGGCCTCATCTGTTAAATGACTTATTGCTTTGATAGCTGCATCTTTCTAGAAGCATAAGCAGATCTAATAAGGTGGCGTATGACTGGCAACTACCATCTGATCTTCAACAATTCCGAGTTCAATTCCCTTTTGAAGAGCAGCTTTACGAAGACGATCCAGCTCTTTCTCCAGATGCTTCTTGGAATTTCTTTCATTTTCAACTATAAACACAATGGAGGATGACACCGATTTCCCAAAAATTACGTTTTTTCCTTGTCAATTCAACAGCAGTCATCGTTTCGCTCGTTCTCTGCTGAAGCTCCTTAGCTTTATCTCTTCTAATCTCTTGTAGACTTGCTTTCTGAAAATGATAGTATTTGAAAATCAGGAAATGGCGCCATTTGATTAGAAGCCCACGTATATAACGTAGATTAAAAATGCTGAAACAAGAAAATTCATTTATGTCAATACGGGGGCAAAGAGCGGTTGTAATTCTTCAATTATGATATCTGTAAGTTTGCATGAGAACTCATATGAGCAGCATTTCCATCAGAAATGAAACTTCGCTCCTTTTGAATCTTTTTTATTTTCGTTAAACTGACTTTCTTATATAAAGCTTTCTAAAGCTTTTGCAAACAAGCTAGCGAACTGAGTTATAATTCATTTCTAATTCATTGACGTTTCGGTCCATAATGGATTTGAATGAATTATGATGAATTTTTAGACTTTTTTCGAAGTAAATGAGTCAAGTAAAGTTCTTCAGTTCCATTTCGAGTTTCTTAGTTCGAGTCTTGCTTTCGTTTCGTTAGATTTACGTCAACTGCAATGCTATGAGAGGGAATGACCAGAGAGGGGGCAGAGGCAATGCGATGAGACAAGAGAGAGTAAAGAAATAGTTAACTAGATGAATACAGGAGACTTGTATATTGAGCCGCACGCAATAAATTCATGAATAGCTTGCAAGGATACGATGACCAGACGAGAATCCATAAGGCCTTTTCACCAGCTGGACAGAATGAGAATATAATGATTCCAATGAGCTCACGATAAAGCGGGGAACAACATGCTCACAGCGACAGGGGACAAGAAAAAACAGAAAATCTTACTGACCTTCTTCATATGAAGATTGAGCTTTTGTTGCAGTTGTTCATTAACTTGAGCAGCCAATGCTGTTTGTTTAGAAACTTCGTGGATTTCCTTAAGAGTCTCTACAAGTTCCTGCATGTCTTCTTCGGTAGCTGAAACAAACTATTTGCTAAAGGCTACTAGTTATCTCAAGTTTTACCTGGATTTTCAGCTGGTTTGTCAGATTTTGGAATAAGCTGAATGTCCGGGAGAGATTGTTTTTCTGCTTTTGAAGCAGCAAGATCCTTAGCAACATCTTCAACTGCGTGTTCATGAATGACCTGAACAGATATGAGGTGTAAGCTATATGACCCTGGATGCAAATACCACAATACTCTTCATAACTTCCAAATATTGGTTCTCTTGTTTTGTCATACTGTCAAAAGCTGACAAGAGCTTGCTCATCAACTCGAGGTCAGGCTGTAAATAGCATGGTGAGATGTTATCGATTGCGAGTTTACCTGCTCGGTCTCTGAGATGGTCTTCATCGCTTCTTTTAGGCGTTCTTTCTTCTCTCTAATGATGTTCAAACTGTCTTTGACATAACCTTTTTTGCTCAACTGTATAATATAGAAAGTAGAAGTAAGTTCTAGAAAGGATAACTCACAATGCTACTGTCAGCATTCAGATTGGATTCATCAAAACTTTGGTCAGTCATCGTCTGAAAGTAGCATATAAAGGGAAAGTAGGTGAAAATCAGATGCAAAACTTGATAACACGACAATTTGTAACAGGAAAAGTAAAAAATGAATCGGGGAAATCATATATTGAACGATATTCAAAAGACAACTTGACACATAAAGTTAAAGGAGGAGTTACAATGAACGACCAGGTTGAGTATGACCAAGGTTGAATACAAGGCCGATGACTGCTATCGATTGAATGAGTAGTTCTCAACTGTACAAATATGGCTAGTTATGAATTGATAAACCTCCGTTTCTGAAAGAAATAAGCTGCGTTGATCACACGCACACACACAAACACACACACTCACTGAAAGACATTTCGTTATCGATGGTCACATTTGAGGTTCAGATAGTGATTAAACAAGAATGTTTTAACATAACATCTTCTTGAGAAAACATCAATCACATGCTTTTCTGATAGTAAAAGCTAAAAGGAACCCAAAAAGTAATAAAAACATGACCTGAAGTCGAAAGATGGGCTATGTGCTATGTATAATCAAAAGAACAAATATTCAGAAAGAACTGAAGAAATACTAGCCTCAGTGTCTTCCTGTTCAATTTTATTCGACTGGTATGTCTGAAAGCAAATATACAGAGGACCACGCCCTGATCTAGATTCTGATGAAAAGGTTTTTTTTGTATGGCCATTACGCATATATCGCTCGTACTTGGATTTATTAAAAAAATATTATTAGAGATCAATTCACAGACAATAGATATTCTCCGAGTTCTAAGTGGCCCATTCGAAAAAGTTACATTTCTCGGCCTGACCCATCGGCTTGGGACAACACCAAAACTGTCGTCCCTTATTAGCTCCTTCCTTATTAACAGTCTTTTGAACAGCTTCCAAACCGCATAAACATGATTTAGGACCTCCTGCGAGAGCTAATGGTTGTTCTCCAGGGGGAACGGCTAAATAAATAAGCGCCTCGAAGAAATTTCGAAGTAATTAAGAAAACCTCGTCCTCGCGTTAATCCACTCCCCGTGTTGGCTGGAACTGCATTCGTTCCTCTTGTTTTCGGCCGACCTCTGGGACGAGTAGCGGGAATGTTATGAGTTGGAATCTGTGAATTGGAGAATGGAGTGATCGAGAAAGACTAGAATTACTTGAGCAACTTCCGGAGCTCTTGTTCCTCCTCTGCCCCTTCCTGCACCTCTGGATCCACGTCCACCTCTTTCAGCTCCTCTGGTAGGTCGTGTAGAAACTGCTAAGTTATTAGCCGCATTAGGATTATTACTCAGATATCTATGATAGGAAGAGACATGAAGTTTTGAAAATGAAAATTCTCACTTAGACAAAGCAATAGAGAGTAGATTAACATGCGCCTCCGCATGTTCGAAAATTCTTTTGTATTTACTTTTTTGCTCAGTTATAACTTGTTCTCTGGTTCTTCTACCAGCACAAATGTCCTAAACGAATAGATGAAACGAATTATATAACTGTATGTATACTTGAAGTTGTCGTTCGAGATCAGCTCTTAACTGTGGCTTGCTCATGGCATAACCTAAACAGATGTAGTATTCAACTCATTGGAAAGGCTTTACCCATTTCATCATATCCATCGACTAAGGCTAATCCTAGAAATCCGGGAATAAATCTCCCATCCTCTCGAACTCCGACATACTGTCTCTCCTCAAATTAAACAGAATGAAGACCGTTTAATGGTTTCAGACCTTGATTTTTTCAATGTGTTCGGCATGGGTAGCGTCTGTACCTATTCCAAACTTATCCATGAGTGCAATCAAGTCAGCTGGAATGAGCATTTGAAACTGTACTCATTGCACGCTAACCTTCGTTCAGCAGTTGTGGAGGTTCAGTCTGGCCATCAGATATCTTTAACAAATAATCTGTCAGCTCTTCTCCTTCTACATATGTGGGTATAGCCTTGTCACTCCATTTGTCATACACATATACTCTCATATATCCTAAACTTATCACATGTTCTGGAAAAGCCAAGTCTAATACCTAGATCGTTGACTTGCAGGCCTGTAGCTGTGAAGTATTCACTGCCCAGTTGCAACTAAAAGTCATTAGAAGAGGAAAAATATGGGATCTCACTTCGCATTTTGTTTCGAAACCTTTAGCATCCCAGGAGACACAAGCTAAGAAATGTCGAACAACGAGTTCATACAATCTCCAATCGTTCCCGTCTAACTGACTCCTATTTTTAGAAGAATGCACATAAAGATGGGTTCATTGAAGAGAAACCTTGTAGCAAACTTTAACGGATGTATGGGAGGGTGAGCTTCGTCACTTTTGGTTCCGTTTCTTGGATTTGGTCCGTTTTCAAGAATCTGTAGCATGAAGGATTGGAAAAAACTTTTTTCGTAAGAAACCTCATTTGCAAAACCACCCCAGTCGCTGGAGGGGACCTGTGTTTGAACCAAATTCCTCAGGTTGATATCTGGTGGAAACTTGTTTGTTTCTGTTCTAAAAAAGGAATCTCAGATATCTGAGCGTATCGTTTAAACCTTGGATAGGAAATCCATCCTTTACTATACAACTTCTCAGCTATAGTCATAGCTGTCTTCGCACTGATTTTGAGCTTTCGTACAGCTAACTTTTCCAATTCTACAGTGTCGAGAGCCTCAAACATGTTGATTGATTAAACCTTCAGTTGTTCTAGTTCATACATAGGGCCGGTACTTTGATTTGGGTTTTCTGTCAATATTTTGGATTTTTGCAGCTGGAGCATCTTTACAATCATCATAAAGAACCTTAAGAAGAATTGATAACTTTCAGTTTCATCAGAACAAACAAACATTCACTATGTCGCGGTCAAATATACGGTTTCGATTCCAATGGAAGTCAGCCTGAACTAGTCGTCAAGAACCATTCATGATCAGCTCACATACTTTCATTCCTTGCCTGTTGTGTTCAACACTTAATTTCCAAAAAGGCTCAGATATGAATTGTTGTATGGCCTTATATCTTTCTACTACAAACCCGAGGGTAGGGAACTGACAACTACCATAACTGATTACTTGCTTATCTATTAACAGCAGCGTGTTAATGACTTCTTTTAAAAGAACTGACTATCTCCAAGAATATGAGCAAATTTCTGTCTCAAATGTAATGTCTGGAGCCTGGTAAATGCCGCCCCAATCCTGAGATCAAGCTCCTGTCTACAATCAACAGCTTCTACTATATTTCTATCTAATCTAGTCAAAGTTCTAGTGGCATTTTCAATAGCCTGAGGTGTGATCTCAGAAAATCTGGAAAATTGCTCAACATATGGATATGACTAAAGAACGCTAACTTTGCTCGAAAAACATCCAAATTTCTATTGCCTAACATGCAGGTCTTCACAATTTCTGCTCCGATGTTTTCTCCTTCCCTATCACAATCTGTCCAAATAACAAGAACGTCACATTTCCTTGCTTCTTCTCTGCAATGTTTCGTATTGCGATAGATATAAGAGAGGTCAAAGACTGTAAGGTTTGAGCTATAGGTTTCATATTTTCATTAACTGTATGGTGAATTTGAGCTTCGAATAGGTTGCCAATAGGAACATTCTCAAAAGGAAAGATTACAAGACAGATCTCTGAAATGGAGGAGAACCTGCCAATCTTTCATTTCTGGGCCAAACTGCCATTCCATCAGATGTCCAGAAACACTCGTTATGGAGAGCCTGGATTGCTATATCAGGTGTAAGCTTAGCGTGCTAGAGCATGAACTAACTTGACCCAATATATTGGTATGTAATTCGTAAATCTTGTTAAACTTTGATTTTCCTTCTCTGCGGTTCATTTGCCCTGATTAGAAGAGCATTAGGGAATGCAGTTCCAGAACAGAAAAACCTCGTGAGAGAATGGCTGCAACTCCTTTGGCAACATCATTCTTCTCAGCTACGAACAATATCCTTTTCATTCTTCTCTCTCTATCTCTCTCTAAACTTGCTCATAATATAAATCCCATCGACATAACCAAGCAGTATACGGTGTGTCAAACACGTTGCAAAAAAATTTATAACAAAATAATATTAATTGTTTTCATATATTTACAAACATATTAGTGAGAAAATTACAATTTGGCAACTTTTAAAGCACTTTCGTTTATCACAACATCACCGTTTTTGGAATTATTGAGTTCTTTGAAGTTTGTCGTCCTTAACTCCGCTGAATAGTGGACGTTTTTTTGGAATCTGAAAAGAAATCATGAGATGAGTACTATGGAAGTGTCAAAGACTTGCTTCATCCATTGGCTGAGGATCTTGATAATGATGATCATCTTTGGAATAATTGGTCTGACTAATATCAATCCAATCCATTTCTTCTGTTTCTCTATATCTACTCCTTCGTGTGACAGGACCCTTGATAATGGGAGTTTTCACATGATGGTGATAGACATGTCTGTCAAGATTTCGCTTAGTAATTGTCGCATACGAACAAGTTGGACAGTTATAAGGTTTCTCCCCTGTGTGAGCTCTTGTGTGTACTTTCAGAGACGATGTAGTCCTGTTAAGAGTTTGGTTAAAAAGGAAAAACCCCTTCAACCTCACCTGAATCTTTTCGGGCAATAAGCGCAAGCAAATGGCAACTCCCCTGTGTGAATTCTATAGTGTGTCGCAAAATTGTGTCGATAAAGGATCTTGAAAATAATATTACTTCAATGAGCTGCTCTCACAATCACTCACCAGGCCACATGTAGGGCATTCCATTTTCGGCTTATACGGATCATCATTAGCGTTTGCGAGTGCTCCAATAACCTGCGGGGGGTTTTGATGCATGCCAGAAAAGGCAGGGGTCAGTGGAGTATAATCTGTAATGTGAGCGTCATTTGGACGACCGTTTTTTGATGGAGTGAGACCTTCTAGCTCATCTGGGTTAGCCTCTTCCTCTGTTTCGGTCTGCTCTAACTGAACCTCTGTCACTTCTGGATCTAATACCGGAGGACCAGGATCATTATCCTGAAAACGCCAATATGCTTATATCTGTTGCTATACAACCCCCACCTTTTCTTTCTCTACTGTCACCATTAATTGAATGCCACCAGGACCTTCAATGGTTTGTGGTTCAGAATAAGTAATTTCCCTTAAAAGGAACAGTCATATGATTGACAAATGAGGATGACTCATACCTATCAAACTCATTCGGTTTTATGTCATTGGTGACAGGAACAAGATTAGGCCTGTCACTATTACTTCCCACTTTCATTTTAATCCATTGTTGTCTAGGCTGAGGATCAAAACTCTTCAAAAAGAAGCCGTATTATGTAACAAAACTCTTTCTATACCTTGACTGTGATCCCCACAGGGGCGACATTCTTCATGACTCCCATGCCTAATCGAGGTCGTACAGCTGATACATCTGAGAGAACAGAAAGAGCTTCGTTCTCAAACGCTTCAATCAAACAAACTTCTGCATGCCAAATCAAGTCACTCTATGATTAATCAATCAGGTTTTCAAAAGCCTTCCGAAAATACCCTGGTTTTGAAGTTTTTGCTGCATTCAGCGCACGAATACGGTCGCCTGGCATTTGTGACTCCCAAAACTCTAGGATTAGACTGCATCATCCCTGCTCCATTCCTTGAAATCATAAGCGCTAAAACAGTCTGAGGCATATCAACGAAGCGATGAAAGATATTAATCACAGATATTCAACTGTGAAGATTAAAAAAGAACACATACAAACTAAAGGAATGTATCATTCAGAAAACACGCATTATACAAGTTTGATATGTAACTTTAAAGCCTGAGTGATTGAGTGAAAATAGTATTGGGAAGAATTCAAAGACTACTCCAATCGATAGGTTTCTTATTGAAATTCTTCAAGAGATCATTGGTTTTTGAAAAGCATTTACATCCTCTCCATTTAGTTACCGAGAGGGGTGATGGATGAGCAGTCTGAACATGGTTAGTTATGCTATTCTACACAATTTGAGTTTCACCTTGACTACAGCATGCTTCTTAGTATCTACAAGACTCTCCTTTTTCTGAGCAAAACCTCCCCAGAGCAGAAAAACTACGCCTTGCGTCTCTTTGGAAATTGTCTTAATCACATGATCGGTGAACTTCTGCCATCCAATGCTAGCATGAGAATTTGCCTTGTGAGCCCTTAAACAGGAGATCAGGAGAGATTAGTCTTTGGTTTCCTACTCGACAGTTAGGGAAGCATTAAGCATGAATACACCTTGTTGAGCCCAACCAACAAGATATCCATGATTAGGAGTAACAAAGCCGGGAATATCCTCAGTGAGTTCCTGAAGTAAATGTTGAAACTCGCAAATCACGAACGGAAAGACCTTGTAGATGTTCACAAGGGATGGAGGAGGCTTAACTCCCTTTTTCACAGAAAAAGATAAGCCATGAGCCTGGCCATCATTATGATAAGGGTCCTGCCCGATGACAACAACTCGAATCGATTTCGGAGGAATCAAATTGAAAACGGAGAAGATCTCCTCTTTCGGAGGAAAAATCTTCACTTTCTGCAAAGACTTTTCATTTCAGGCACATTGGATGGTGTAGAGTGAGAACCTTTTCGTATTGACCCTTCAGAAAAGATTCAATATCCTTCATGTAGGGCTTGTCGAACTCCGAGCCCAGCTTTTCAATCCAAGAATGTTGAACGAGCAACTTTCTTAAAGAGAAGGCAGAATCCGGGTTCAGAACAGGCAGAGATGATTGGTAGAAATTTTCCTTTGTCTCCTCGGTCTTTTCAGGGAGGTCTACTTTTGCCATCTGAAAGAATTGATCGTAAAAGAAATTGATGTGAATGATGAAACCTTCGGTGCGGTTTCTTCGTTATCTGACGACGCTGTTTTTATGGCTTTCGGAGACAACGTGCTTTCGTTGCGACGTTTCATTGCACGCAAGAACATCTCTGGGATTTTGGCAGGAGTACCACTCATCTTCTGGACGGTATGATAGGATAGCTATGGGGTTTCAAAAAAAAGGATGAATATGGCACACTGACCATGGCAAAAATGGAAAATAACAAAAAAAACATGATTGGAATGAATTTAGAATCCATTATACACATTATATGACAGCTGTGATGGAATCGCAAAGGATCGAGAATGAGGAAGTTTTGAGAACATGCATCAAACTTTAAAAAGTGACCAAAATGCTGACCGGAAGCGAAAACATAACAAGTTCAGAGAGATCCTATTAACACCATATAAAGCCTAAAAATAAAACAGACGATGATTACTTAATTAGAATATCCTAGAATAGTATGCTGTGGGGCAGACTATAAAACCAGTAATCAACAATGAAGAACCTAATGATAAAACATTTAGATCTGCGATGATAGACAAGGTTTTAAGAGTATGAAGTGGAATGAAATGTTCAAAAAGTGGATGTATGAAGTAGGAATAGCAAAGATGGTCTAAGTAGATGATGAAAAATAAAAATTTGATAAAACTTTAAAAACTAATCAAAATGAAACATATACAAAGTTGGGACTAGCGAAGACTAGCAGCACCCGCTGAAAATTCGAGATGTTCAAAGAGAAACCTAAGTTGAAGGTTTTGGCTCGGAAAACTCTGGCGTCTCAGATATGGGACTCTTAAGGATATCTTCTGCAGGTTGTTCCAAACCGATAGCAGATGACGGTGGTTCGAGTTCGTTCGTTTTTACAACCTCTTTTACTGGAGGAGCAGGTTTGTCGAAAACCACCGACTCATCAACAAGAAAACGACTACGAACAGTGCGACGACTTGATCGTCTAGTTTTTGGTTGATCTACAATTTAAACAGGTATGAAACAAAGAAGGTCGAGCATTACCTTCGCCTAACTCTGGTGACTTATCTCTCTCGTGTTCTACTCCAGCTAGTATTTCACCAATCTTACTAATGATCCCACTGTCCTCTGCTGAGCTGTCACGCTGCTTAGAAGTAATTCGACGTCGCTTTGGCTGCAATCACATGAATTCAGAAATAGAGAAGACTATGAAAAAAGTTACCTCAGCCCCTACAGCATCATCTATATTCTTCCTTCGTTGTCTAGTTCGTTTTATCTACACGAGAAAGATGAATAAAAGAGGCTGGCTAACACTGATACCTTGGGTTCAACAACAGGAACAGACTCTTCATTAGCATTATACTCAACGATAGCTTTAACGTCTTCCGCATCGAAATCATCGTCATGAATGGGTGATCGTTTTTTCTTCAGCATAGGTCTTCCGGGTTTTCGAGGACGAACGAGAGACTTTTTAGCTCGTCCAGGACCAACTTTCCTTCGAGGACCGCGAGGCTTCAAATCAGCAGGAGAGAACACGGAATCAGGAGAAAGAGAACGACTAGCTTCAGTACTACCAAGTTTTTCTTTCCTTTTCCTCCTAGTGCTTGTTTTCCTATAAGCTATTATTAGTATGGATTATAATCTACGAACTAACTTTCTACGCTTAGGCTCATCTACTATTGTTTCTTGACTAGAGTCAGAATCGTCAGAAGCATTGATCATTTTGGATAATTCTCTCATAAGAGTAGTTATCTCCCCTTGTAATCCATTCAACTTCGATTGTAGTCGACTAACCTCAGTACGATATTCTTCGTTTTCCTGAGAGAAATAACGTTTAATGCGTTAACTAGGAACACCCTTACTTTTACGAGATAATCAATGATTGTTTTATAGATATTGGTATCTTTCCTAGGACCTTCGGTCGTCTGAGAGAAAGGCAATGGTTTACGTGAAACTCCATGCTGTACCTCATCTCGAATATCACTCATTCGAGGAAGAATTTTATTGAGACGTTCCGGTAAGTAGGGCAAGCCCATAGCATTTTTCGTACTCTGGTCAGCGTACAAAATCTACAAGTCAGGAATATGAGTAAGATACAGTATGATACTACATACATCTTCAGGGGGATAGTTCAGGTTAGGTGTTTGATAATCCGATTGAACTCTAGCTTCTAAACTCTGCAATTCGTTATATTAACATGAGCAAGATGAAGTTAGTAAGAAACCTTCTGTATTATGGGCTCTAAGGCATTATGCAAATGGTGGGACCATAACATCTGAAAGAGTAAAATGAGAATTCAAGAGATTCTAGGAATCATACTTCATGATGCAGACTTTCGGAACTTCCAGGTGATACATTCAAATGAGTATCATCTAGATTATTATGCTTTAACACAGCTGCATTGCTCAATAGCAAAGACTGTTGAGAAAAATTGTCAGTTCTTGGAACTGAAGGTTGAGATTGAACACGTGCTCGTGTCTATAAATCAAAATTCAGATTCTGTTTATGTTTCATAAAAGCTACCAATCCATAGGGATCCGAAACAGGCATATCCTGTATCACATCCCGGATAGTCGGGGAAATGTGGGAAGAATTATTAAAACTTCTATTGGGTGCTCCATGAAGCAGTTTATTAGAATGATCAAGCGGACCATTATGAGTTGTTGAAGGTTGAGAATAACGCGCGAAATTTGTCTGTAAAATTAAGATTTCGTAATAAGACTACTGTAAGCACATACAGAGTGCATAGCGGGCGAAGGTGCCGACCTCCTTGGTGCGATTGGAGGTAGAGGTTTATGCTCAATAATAGCATGAAAATCATTGGTCGCCTGAAATACAAGATCATACACGAGATAGGAGGTAGGACAGACTTTAACAGGCAATTTCTTAGATTTTTCGGGAGCTTTATTTACATTAGAATTTTGAGGTAGCTCGTGACTCGTGGATTCCAGCGAACTGACTTTATACGGATCTGAATTTATATTGTCAGAAGAGGATTATTGATTTTCGAAAACCGTTTACGAGACTCGCATAATCATCGCCAGTTGTGAGCAGGTTAACAAGCAAACTTGATTTTGTTTCTTTGGATCGTAGAGCATGCTGATAATCATCTGCAAGCAATGTACAATTACCTTCAGACATTCGAATAATTATACCTAAATTGAGCAAAACCGGGGAAGCATTTTTCTGCTTTCGAGGAGTGGTTTTCGCTTTTGGTTCAGTTTTACGAGCACCAGAGTTGTTTTTAGTATTTTTGCTCGAATCTTTAGAGATAACATTTACAGTTTTCGATACAGGAGGAGATTCTTTTGTGGCTGGAGCACTTTTTTTATTTTTCTCCTCTTCAATCGTAAGAGACTGAGAAGAATTAACAGGCTTTAGTTGAATAAGCCCCTAGAGGAACAAGATTATTGGAAAAATGACGCAGGCAGACCCACTTCAACTTCTTGCGAATCTCCATAGTTATTAAAAAGTGCTTCGTCTGAACGGTTACTCCGTTGATAATCATGATCACCAATCATCGATCGCGCAAGAGAGGCATCACCTAGCTGCAAAGGATTTTGAGATGAGTTTATATATTTGAATGAGAAGAAGAAAGATCTTACATTGGGTACAGACTTCGGAGAAGGTAACGAAGAAGCAGTGAACAAATGGGGGGAATTGGGAACGCCTAAACAGTGTCGTTAGTACCTCACAAGACGCGCGCATAAAATTACTTTCAAAATCACGCATGGACTCCTTGTTCGTATTGGACATTCGCACATTTTGATTAGAAAGTAACGAAACGTTACCAGAAGAGGGTGTGTTATTAGTTGAATTAATATGTTTTTTCTTCATATTAATCTCCGAATCTATCAAATAATAAAATATATGAGAATTTCATGAAATATCGCTGTACCATCATGCACGCCGAAGCTTCGAGACGGAATATTATTCACACTTGTGGGATATCCAACTGATACATTAGGCATAACAGGAGAACACATCATTTGCTAGAATGTTTAGGAAAGACAATACGAATTATTTCGATTATGAATTACCGGAGAAGGAAAGCTTTTATTAGGCGAAGCGTAAGTGCCGCTTCCATAAAACGATATCTCCGGTATATCGGTTTTCAAGGGAGGTAAAGAAGACGAAAAAAATGAAATAGGAGGCAGTTTCCCTCCATTACCTTCTTCAGAAGGTTTATTACCAGAAAACGCTGATCTTCCAGGATCACTCATAATCTTGCAAAGCACAAGCACTTCTTGCTTAACAAACTTTGCGCAAAGAATCAATCAACATGTATCATTTATTTTTTTTTGTTAATATTCTGAAAATGTAGAATAAACCATAAAGAATTCATTTTAATAAATAAAAACAAAATTTTAATAATATGCAAAATTTTAAATTCGCGCCTGGGTGACATTAAAATCCAACAAACTCCCCCATAATGCCGCCGTAAACAGCGTGCATGCTGCGCGTAAAATCATGAATTGCATGTAATTATAAAACTTCAATGAAATTTCTAAAACTTTGAAAGTCTTTTTTGAGCGTCTATAGCTGTTTCGTAAAAAATAATTTATTATGAGACCACCCAGAGGTGGTGGCCCAAACCATGTTGGTCCTGTTATACCTGCTACCACAAATCTTCCTTTCCCCCAATGTGCTCTAGATGCTCTGGCCCAAGTTTGAATCATCGAATCATACGATATATAAATGTTTATTTAAGGTATCTAAACACGTTAGGTTGGCTGGCCCTGCAAGAAAAAGAACTTTAGCACCACAATATGCTGAATGGCAGCCTTTAATTGACAATGATATATTTTGCTTAACTAACGATAGAACTACTACAAGATTGTCCTCCCTTCAACAATTTGCTTTACTAAGAGTGCTTGCTCAATTCTTCACGGTACAAAAAACAATCCATTATGAAACAATCAGGAAACTTTTAGGAAAAGTCCGAAGATTCCAGCAAAAATGCTTATTTCGAAGCCATTTTTCTTGGCCGTCAAGGCGATACTACTCTACATGAATACAGAATTCAAGTACTATTTCGATTAGCTTCATTTGCATTACAAGTTCCTGTCCTTCATCTTTATATGCCTATCTCCCAATGGCTTTCCAAGGTATTTTGAATAGGAGTTGAAAATGTAGTTGTTGATATTGAATAGGAAACCACAAGTAGAACCTATGCAGAAGTTTTCATAAAGATGTTGGTTGAACATTTCATATATCCAGCATATGACAAGCAACTTGTAATATACTACTTCACCAATACTTAGTCAATCATATATTTTAGTATCAGTTTCTTCTCCCTCTTGACTTGAAGTGTCCCGAGTTCACCGTGTTTTTCATCACGTATGCCCCTAAGTTCGCCGATATGACTTCTCCTATGGTTGTAGTGTGCGGAGATTATTTTGTTAAAAATAATAACTACATACTGAATCAATTCAGAGATTCAACTCCACTCGCGAGAGAGTTTGTAAAATTCGTTAGTTAACTTTGGTAAACTCAATTCTAACTAAAATCATTAAGGCCTTCCCGAAATATCTTACTTATATTGTTAACGAACAGAATATCATTCCCGCTACTGTAAATTTGAATATGGGTGTATCAGAATTGTTGAGGAAATGGCATACCAAAGTACGAGAAGTTCAGTTAGATACATGTAAGTTGTTCACCTCCCGTACCGAACGGCTGCATTCAAAAATAATCAAATTTCAGCTTATTTATGGAATCCAATTGCTCCATGGACTAAGACTAGATCAGATTATTTATTAGCAGAATTGGGTCGTAATCAATCGAGACGAGAAATCGTGGCTGAGGTAAGATTAATCTAATACCACTATTATCAATGCTGCGCTTCAGAATTTATTACCGTTAATACCTCATATGCCGAGCAGTTTTGAGAAAGCCAAAGAGATACGTGAAGCTGCCAACAAGATAGAGATAATTCGCAAACAAAAGAGATCTAGAAACCATTCAAAAGAGAAAACCGACGAGATAATGGATATAGATTTGGTAGACGACACTGGTGATCTTTCAGCTAAAAAGCATCTATACGAAGATCGTTCAAATTCTGCTAAACGAGCAAATCTGAGGAATAAGAAAGCTATGGAACCATACAAGAAAGGAGTATCACCGAACAAGATTGGGAAACATCTGAAATCTGAGGCTATTAAAAGATCTACAGCTGCTGCTAATAGAGTTGTGCAATCGCCGGCATCACCCGATGCGGAGATTCCTCCAGCAGCTTCACCTCAGGCAGAAATTCCAATATCTGAACTTCCACCACCTGCATCTCCTGTAGCTGAAATACCTCCTCCAGCTTCTCCAGTTGCCGAAGTTCCTCCTCCGGCTTCGCCACCTGCGGAAATTCCACCACCGGCATCTCCTCAGGCTGAGATACCACCACCAGCGTCACCTCCAGTCGAAATTCCACCGCCGGCTTCTCCACAAGCAGAGATTCCACCACCGGCCTCTCCTCAGGCTGAAATACCACCACCAGCATCGCCTGCAGCCGAAATTCCTCCGCCGGCTTCACCGCCACAGTCAGAGATACCACCACCAGCTTCTCCTCAGGCTGAACTACCTCCGGCAGCTTCACCTGAAGCAGAAATTCCTCCGCCGGCCTCGCCAATTGCTGAGTTGCCTCCAGCAGCTTCCCCTGAACCTGAAGTGCCTCCTCCAGCTTCTCCGGAACCGGAAATCCCACCTCCATCCTCCCCAGTGCATATGGAACCTTCTCCTCTCAAACAAAAGGTTATTCCGATGTGACATGTTTTGTCCAGTTTGTTATCGTTGTAATTGTTATATACGGGTTGCATGATCTCTTTATAAAGGGAATTGTTTTTAGTGCTTCTTATCTATTCGTGGTTGTTCCATCACAATCCCTCGGTTTTTTATTATGCTCGTCAATTTTCTTTCTTATTTAGCGACTTCCTGAGCTGCACTAGATAGGCCGGCTAGAATGCTTTTTAGACTAATTCACAGCTCATCCCGAATTACTTTAAGAAATACCTTCAGAAACTTAAAAACCACAGCCGTCAGATTGGGAGGAGGTCACCACGATCACGGTATGAGTGTGTTTTAGTACTTGAAACATTCCTGAATTCAGGACCAACCCCAGTTTACATTCCTCAGCCAGCAGGAAAACCAGAAGGGTTTTTCGGCAGTAAGGTATTCTTTCTAGCTGTTTATATCTTTCCCAAGTAACAGTTTCAGGTCGAGCCCATCAGCCCACCCACTCCATATAGTCCAGGTCCAGAGGATTATGCATCCTTCGTTGGTGCTGGAGTTGGTGTTTTATTAACTGCTCTTGCTATTGTAATGACTCCTTCCCAATCTCTTTATCATTCTGATAATTTAGGTAACTTACACAGATGTATTTAGCAAAGATGACAAGCATGCTCATGAACATAAAAAACACACAAAGAAGGTACAGCCTGAGGTTTAGAGCGTTTTTGAAGAGTTTCAATTCCAGGCAGAGAATGTTGAGGCGGAAGCTCCCGCTGCTGAAGAGGTAGAAGAGAAGAAAGAAGAGCAAATCGTTGAAGAACCAGCAGTAGAAGCTGCAGTTGAGGTCAAAGAAGAAGTTAAGGAAGAGGTTAAGGAAGAAGTAAAAGAAGAAGTTAAACCAGAAACTTCTGAGAGCAATGCTGGAGAGACTGTAGAGGTTCGTTCTTTCTTTTGACATTCGTTTATCATAAATTCAGAAAACTGAGTCCGCTCCCGCCGATGAAGTTGCAGCCGAACCAAAAGAGGTAAGAGATCAATTCTCTTAAAACAACATCAAGTTATATTTTTCCAGACAAATGTCGCGGAAGCAGACAAGGAGGAAAGCACCAAGGTGGATTCTTAAGAGAGATTTAATAGAGTATTATAGATGTTGTGTAGAATTTTCTTTTTTGTATGTTGACGTTTGTTTTGCCATTGCATGCTCAATTGAAATCTTGTAGTTGTTCAAGAATAAGAGATTTTTATAGATACCCCATTATTGTGAATATCTGCTTATCGGTTCTGGAGCAGCGGCATATTATGCTGCGATAGCAATTCGGGCTAGGGATGCTAATGCTAAAGTGCTCATGGTTTGTGAATAGACTTGTAAGTCGATGAGTAAAATGCATGATCTAGGTCGGGGAAGAATCTAAGTTGCCTTATCAAAAACCCCCTCTATCAAAAGAATTGTGGTGGTATGGAGATGAGAATTCTAAAGACTCACTCCAATATAGAGCTTTGACAGGCAAAAGAAGAGATGTTTACTTTGAAGCACCCGTAGGGTTTTTCATCTCAATTCACCGTTCAAAGAGATCTTGTTTAGGGATTTTTCGTTCCCCCATCTGAGCTTGACAAAGCCGAACATGGCGGTGTGTCACTTCTTGCCGGTCATCGGGTGGTGAAAATTAGTCCAGAAGAGAAAAAAGCATACTTGGATAATGGATCGACAATAGCTTTCAACAAATGCTTACTTGCTACAGGTTTGCCTTAGCGATTTATCGTCTATCGCAACCTATTCAGGTTCTCAACCAAAGAGATTAAAAGAGCTAGAAGGAAATGAATCATTAGAGAGCAAAGTGTTGTACTTCCGAAATGTTAGTGATTTATGCCGTCTTATCAGTCATTTTGAGCTTTCAGGTTGATGATTATCGCAATTTGGAAGAGAAGTGTTTAAAGGCAAAGTCGATTACTGTTGTTGGGGGTGGCTTCTTAGGTTCTGAACTGGCCTATAGTTTGAAGAGAAAGTATGGAAACTTAGAAATTAACCAAGTATACTCTTGTAATCAAATCTCCGAGTAATTACTCTTTCAAGATAATATCTGAGAATGGAAACTTGGCCAAGATCCTGCCAACACATCTTTGTACGCTGGCAACTGAATCCGTTCGTAACTTCGGCATAAATGTCTTAACCGGAACAAAGATCATAGGTGCTCAGGCGGACAATGAGAAAATCAAGCTGCAGGTTCGGCATTATAAAAGTAATCTGTCTAACCGCATATTAAGCTCTCGACTAATGCTCCCGTAGTCGAAAGTGATTTGGTAATTGTTGCTATTGGAGCTGAACCAGATGTTGCGCTCGCTAAGCCTGCTGGATTGGAGGTATCTCTCTCTATCCAATATATTTGAATTGTTCTTATTAGACTGATACGGAAAATGGCGGCTTACTAGCAGATGCCGAGCTGAGAGTGAAATCAGGAATATATTGTGCTGGGGATAATTGTTCATTCTATGATAAAGTATTAGGAAGAAGACGTGTTGAGCATTGGGAACACGCTCAAATTTCTGGTCGATTAGCTGGTGAAAACATGACTGGTGGAGAGAGAGCTTTTTGGTAAAACTCTTTTCGTGTTGTCAAGTCATATTCTCGGTTCAGGTACCAACCATCATTCTTCACTAAGTTCTCACCTAAACACCATATTAGTGCTGTAGGAAATACTAGCTCATCCTTACCAACAACATCCGTTTTCGCGAAAGATGTAAGTCAAGTTTATGAATCTTCTCTACAATGAAATTTCTTTCGAGGAGACTGATACTGAAAAATACGAGAGAGGAGTAGTGTTCTATAAAGGAAATCAAAACCAGGTTGGTAATAATATATTACTAGCAGCATTAAGTTTCTCTAGGTTGTCGGTGTTCTTCTTCTTAATGTCTTTGGTCCATCGATTGATGTAGCCAGAAGATTAATTGAGGACGGTAGGCCCGTAAATGACTTCCGGCAGTTGGCAAAACTGTTTCCACTTTATGAAATACCCAAGGATGATGAGCAGCATGCTTAGAGTTATTTAAACATAGTTTGTTAGTTAATAAGATTTAGAATTTTATACTCGTTGTTGTTTAATACTATAAGTCATGCATTACTAGAGATCTAAAAACTGTTATACCTGTATTGTTACCATATCAAAAGTTTAATGTTGTTACATCCACCTTTAATAAAAAATATATTCTTGTCTTTCTGTGTCTTATCCTTCGATCGGAAATTGAATGAAATTGTATGCTCATATAACCTGGAGGATACAACAGATGGTCAACTTACTTGAACAAGCGAAGCGTACAGAAGTCATCAATGTCATTGGATTTGATCGTTTGATGATCTCATTTTTCATCCAAAGGTCCCTCATTTTATGAGAATAAAATCGAATGGAGGGTTTTAGTTGGCCTTCCAGATTTCTTCCTCAATTATATTCAATTTTGGCGTTATCGAGTCTTGTTTAGAAAAGGTGATATATCTCGCTTTAGATCAAGTTCTCTCTGGAATGATATGATCAGTCACTTTTTTTTATTCTCGTCTTAGCCCCTATCAGTGTAATACAAACTCTGTGAACATCACTGTTACTCTTGATAAGTAAGAACACTTCACTTAGTTCATTTCATGTTAATCATCCGTTTTCATGCGCTACTTCATCTTCTCTATCTTTTGTTCGAAAATATCAGTTAAACGTAAGATCACATAGAACCTGACTAGTCGGGAGTGCGCGTCTATCACACGACGCGCACTTCTTGGCACTAAATGCTATACAAATTAAAAAAATCAATAAGCCTCTTCTTATCAATTATCTTACAAACTGAGTGTCCAGTTGAATGATAGTTTTTAGCAGCTTCATTCATTTTATCATTTCACAACCATTCTTTGTCATATATGGCTCTATA
Source organism: Auanema freiburgensis (assembly GCA_030370435.1). Classification (NCBI taxonomy): domain Eukaryota; kingdom Metazoa; phylum Nematoda; class Chromadorea; order Rhabditida; family Rhabditidae; genus Auanema; species Auanema freiburgense. The sequence goes on along the minus strand of CM059366.1, from coordinate 5,778,357 downwards.
CATGATGTCATCGAGGGCTCTCTCAACTGTTTGTTTGACTTTCGCGTTTGTATAATCTTGAGTATCTGTTCAGAAACATCCTCCCATAGTCAAACGTGAATGTTTCTGAAAATCTGTTATTTTGAAACACTTTCAGTAATACCTTCCAAGAGATGAACAGCTTACTTCAATGGAATGCAGCTGTGAAAACACTTCTTGGGTGGAGACGAGCAGACGATGAAGAGAAATGGGCAGAGAAAGCTGTTGAAGCTCTAGTGAAGAAACTGAAGAAACGGAAAGAAGGATGCGGTAAAGTGTTTGAGTTATCAAAACAACTAACTTATCATTTAGGAACTCTCGAAGACTTGGAGTTCGCTCTTGCTCATCCGGGTGTACCTTCCAATTGCGTGACAATACCAAAAAGTTTGGACGGTAGATTACAGGTGGGCAAATCTTGCTATGCTCTTCAATCCACTATAAGACCAATGATTATTTTTACAAATCTTTCTGATGTGCTCAACCGCTTCGTATACGACTGAACGATAAAAATAAAAATAAATCACGTGTCCACGTGAAATGCGTTAGAAATTTGAATTTTTGCAGGTGAATCACAGGAAGTCATTACCACATATCATTTACTGCCAAGTTTGGAGATGGCCCGATCTCAAATCTCATCAAGTACATATATAAACAATTTCCGTTTTGACACGACTTTGCAGGAACTCCGAGCGATTCCGCAGTGTGCTTATCCATATGAAAGTAACAGCAAATCGTCTCATATATGCATAAACCCATATCATTATAACCGCATAGAACATCCTAAGGTAATCCGAGTTGAAGATTTGACTTATCAAAATACAAGTAAATGCTTCAGCCGTGGTCATACAGTTCTTCTTCCTTCTCAAGTCCACAGTCTATTTCATCGCCTATGTCTTGTAAGAATGAACGCAGAGTATTCCGAACAATGTATACTTTTTTAGTTTCCACATCATCTCCACCTAACCCAACTAGCGGCTCGGCAAGCTCGACTGGTTCTGAATATGGAGCAGCTAGTCCATCTGTCTTTTCTGAGGATGGCGATACACAGCCTCGGCAGGTACAATTTCGGATAAGATATTTGAACATGAAATTGACAGCTTCCATCACCAATTTCCAAACTTATGCCTGCCCCACACTACTGGGGTTCCATAAGCTATTACGAATTAAATACAAGAGTAGGCGAAGTTTTCAAGGTAAAGGAAGCGTACTAAAATTCAAAACGGAAGTTTAGTTCTCAAACCCTATCGTAACGGTCGACGGATTCACAAATCCATCAAACTCCGAAAACAGAGTTTGTCTAGGATTGCTTTCTAACGTTAATAGGAATACCACGATTGAGAACACCCGAAGGCACATAGGCAAAGGTTCACAAACTAAAATTTTCCATGATTTAACTATACATTCTTAGGAATCGTACTAGAATATAACTCCAATAACAATCTAATGATACAAAACTTGTCCGGATGTCCAATCTTCGTTCAGTCATGGAACTGTAATGTGCTGAACAATCAACAAGTAACTTTCTTGGGTATTGACTGCTTCATTATCTGTATTGCAGCATTTGGCTGTTATGAGAGTTCCACAGAATGCTATAATATGTGCATTCGACAACAATGTGTTTTATGAGGTAAAGCCTTGACAAGAACCCCCACACTCATTCCAAACTTTTTAGTCATTACAAAATACAAGGATGAGTGGTTCCATTGAGAAATTGTACTCACTTCAAACCATGTGTTCGATAAGGTTATCTTTCGCCAAGGTAGGCCCGGAAAGAGTTGCGAATTTTAATTTTGTCTATAAAACAGGGTTGGGGTCCGGACTATCCCAGGCAAGACGTAACTTCAACTCCATGTTGGCTGGAAATACGACTTCATGTCCCTCTAACTGTAAGAACGCCTTTTTTCTCTGAATTCCTGTTTTAATTTAGTGGATTGATCAAACATTGTCCTCGGCTGGCCCACCAAGTCATGACGCGACTTCAGTGTCCTAAAATCGTAGAAGCAAATAATCAATAAGATATGAAAACAACTGGATACAAAATGGGTATGGCACCATGACGCCTCTCTGAGCACATTACCAGAGCAGAATACTAGAATACGTCCTCAAACATAAAAACTACACCTCCTCCCTCCCCCACATAATAAAGAACATTGCTTGACTATATGTACTTTATATTTCTGATGAAAAGAAATATTTTACAAAAATTACAAAACAAAAAAGTAAAGTTCGAATATAAACAGGATAAGCTTCGACAAAATCACATTCGAATACTGAAACCCCAGAAGACCATTTCAGCGCATCTATACACAGATTGAAACTCTATTTATTGACATTATTGATGACTATAAGCGTCTGCAAAATAATTGAAGGTTAAAGGCTATTAAACTGAAAACTAACTGTATTGCTATGTTGAACTGTACAGAATGTTTAAGAAACGGAGAAAGCAGAGATTGAAAGCAGGAAAACTTAGCGAAGGAAAGAGCCAGCTTTCATGGCCAATGACATTTTGGTAGAAGTATCCATACTGAAATCGAACAAGATGAAAGGGTTTTGCAAGTGTGTACTCACCTAGGAACAGCGGAAGAATCTTCTTGCTTACTGTCTACTTGATTCAAAAGTTTTTTCATCTAAAAAATGATGATTTGAATAAGAAAGTTCAGAGGTGAAACGAAAAACCTGTTTGTCTTGAGAGCGGATGATCTCATCGTTTCCAAGAGCAGTATTATGGATTCGGTCCAACATTTCATTTTGGTCTTGAACTTCTTGGCCTAAGGCCAAACCAAGTCCTCGAATATTGCGAAGAGTAGCTGCCATGCCATCTTGAAAGAAATCATTACTTGCAATATGTGAAACAGCTTTGGTTTACCAAGATTAGAATCAATCTGTTTGTCCATTTCTTCCCAACGAGTTCCTCTCAAAGTATCACGAGAAGAATCGCTCAAGCTCGATCCACCTGAGAAGGAAGCAGAGGTAGAACCTCCCTGGGTGAGTTCAGTGAGTTTGTCATTGAGATGGGAGGCAGATTTGGAAGGAGGAACCTGAATCATGAACTTAAAGAAAAGAAAAGCTTGCTATGACTTACAGCAGCTGGTGGCACTTGATCCTGAGGTTTACGGCTGAACTTGTTCTTTAGGAAACCCCCGAAGAAAGATTTCAAACTGTTCAGATTTCGCTGTGTGATCTGCAAAACTTTGAAAATGAGAGACTCAAATGAAAATCTAATAATACTTGTGTAGTGTGCCGAATATCTTGTAAGTTCGCTTCGGTTCTTTCTAGTTTCTCTCTTTGTTCCAGTAAATCCTACAAAGATAGATGTAAAGACAAACAATGTTTGATCGTTCAAACTTGAGCAGTTTGTACTCCAAGCTTTTCTGAGTTATCCAAATGACGACGAGAGCGTTCAGTGGAATCAAGGGACTCTTGCATGTACTTTTCAATTTGTTTTTCATAATAATCTGTCTCGTCTTCTATAGAATTAGGAGTCATTGTATAGCTTTTCACATGATCTGAAAGAAATTACGGATTTAATGAGTGGGAAAAACGGAAATTACTAGTTTTGTTAATTCCACTGCTGCTGAAGTCATCGTCGAAAGGATTTCTGGACATTCTTCTTCTTCTAAAATAAGAAATGATGTAAGGAGACACAGAAAACATCAAAAAGTAAATATGAAGTCCGAAATGAACGGAATGACGATGACAAAACAAAATAAAATAGTTTATATTACAGAGAGAAAAGAGATAGAAAGAAACACACGTGTTCGAAATTGTGAAAACCACAAACTATAAATTGCCCCTCCTATCTACATAGAATACACCCGGTAATTAGAACTAGAAAAAAAATTAAGGCTGACTATGAAATTTACAATTCATCGAATATAAACAAAGATTGGTGCACTCTATTTGTCTTTCGCTTAAAAAATTTGTTAAACTCGAACTGCGGCTATTGGGACATCGATTCATCCATCGTTTATGCTTTTACTGAAGCTGAGAATACTTAGTTGGTGTTAGGATCTTAGATTGCATTTTTTTAATCAGTGGAACTGAAATAATGAGATGTAAGTTGAACAATAAAAGATGACCATAACGTACCGGTGTAAGCTACAGTAGCGTCCCAACCAGGCTTAGCCCAAGTTTGTGTTCGAGTGTCATGTCTTGCAGACATTGAAGGATAAGCCCAAAAATGATAAACAACGTACAGTTGGCCAATCTGAAATCGGCATTCTTTACTTTTCTTTGTTATTGACTTACTTGAGCGAAAAATCCACCAACGTCTTGGTTCTGTTCACGACGGAAAGTTATGCCCTTGGCCCAGGCGTTCGCCCATTCAATCATTGTTCCTGGCTGAATATGGGCATTAATAAAAGCTTCTTCCAGCTTTATGCACCTGCAGGCAATAACTACGCATATCGTAAACATGACTAGCAGGACGTTGCTCCGGCTCTCTCCAGTAACTGAACGATTTAACCAAGATGCTCTTTCTACGTCCGCAAAGCTTTCCAACATCATTATCAGCAGCAATGATTCCGGAATCAGAACCACTTACTTTGACAATACTAGAAAGATGAAATGTTTATTTACAATTGAAGGAAGGGTACGTTTACCTATCAACATCTTTGTATCCTTTGCGATAACGCCATAAATGAATGGCTTGGTCTCTAGTTCTTCCATAATTAACAGTCCATGACCCAACCAATTCAACAGAGGGAATCTACAGATAAGAATGTAAAAACATACAAAAAACAAACACTTACTTTCTCTGAAAGTTCAACTTTCAGGTTTCCAAACCTTTGCAAATAGTTTTCCCTCTCTCCGGGCTTATAGTTGTGAGCTTAACAAAACGTTCAGATTCTATTAATGAGAGAGGGACATACTAGAAATTTCATAAATAGCCTCAGAAGTACTCAACAAACTCGAGTGACTCTGTTTTTGCCATCCAGAAGGATCCATTTGCTGTCCAGTCTGAATAAATCATGAATACACAAGTTCAATGCTCCCACTGAATCTACCAAGATTTTGCTGAACCACCCCTGAGCTTTTGGTTGTTCCGTTGGTTCCCCATGTTTCCTTACAACGACAGAAGTCGAAAGCCTAAAAACTATTTATTAAACAATCTACAACATAACACGTGAAAACATTTCACAGAGACAAAGTGAACGAATCTAAGCGAACGAGAATGTAAATTTAGGAACAAGATTAGCTTTTCCCGAATCTTGGGCAATTTTGGCATCGGCAAGAGAATGAATACCAGTTAGAACAAGACAACTATCGATGTTATTATTATTGGCAAAAGCAATATCCGTGTCCAAACGGTCGCCGAACATAATTGTAGACGCAGGATCAATGTGATGTCTTTTCTTCAGAAAATCAGCTAAAGCTTTGTGCGGTTTACCGAAGACAATCGGTTCCTTATTAGTAACAGCGCGAATACAAGCAGAAGTTGTTCCAGATCCAGGGATAACAATATTGGGGTCAGGACCGGGGAAAGTATAGTCTTCGTTTGTAATCAAAAATTGCACTTCAGGCCGATTCAAGTAGTTAGCTGCCTTCATAACTTTGGGATAGGAGAAGTGAGAATCGAAACTACAAATCACAGCTTTTGGATTAGCATGTAAGTCAAGATGATGCAAAATATCCTCATCTGTGTAGTCAGTGATGGCATCTGGGCCAGTTCCAAAACATTTCACACTGCTCTCACTTTCGATGATCGATCGGAGACTGTCCGTTCCTAATAAGTAGACTTCGCGATTTTCATATTCTTTGTTTTCGGCAAGATAGGCAGATATGACGATGGCGGGGCTGATTACGTTTTCCTTGGGTATGTTTCCGAAGCCAAGTCGTTCGATTTTTTTCATATAATGGTCGATAGTCTTGGTGGAATTGTTGGTCAGAATGAAGACGCGTTTTCCTTGCGCAAGAAGAGAAGAGATGAATTCCACAGCACCTGCTATAGGTTTATCCCCAGTCCATAGAACACCATCAGCATCAAAAAGGAAGGTTTCCTTCTTGAGTACCTCTTCTAATGTTATTTCAACAACCATTCTACCTGAACAAACTAGGGTTACCAATCAGAGAAGAACAAGAAAACGTACAGATATGTAGATGGCCTCAGACCAACATTTAAAAATGTAATGTTTACAAGATTTAAATTTATTTGAACAGATGGACAAAGCCCAAAAAACCGTAAATCTAGATAGTTAGATGATATAATCCACGTAGTCATGAAGTCGAAATGAAGGAAGCTTGTTAAATCCGCAGGTCGTAGGACAGAACACGCCACTCTAGTTAGAAAACGGATGCTTGCAAGCCCCCACAATGGGATGTGAAACAAAGCTTGTGGACTGGGGAAGTTTAATCAATCGCCAACAAAGCTATGCAAGCTTTCAGCATTTTCAATCGAATTAAACACGAAATAGTAAATGGTATTTGATGAGCGAAAACGGAAAGCTTAGCATAAGCATCTCAATGTCCCATAAGAAACCGATGCGCTCAGATATTCGTTCACTTTGTGTTTTGCGAGAAGAAAATAATCAAAAAATCATACCTGTTGAACGTCTGTCGTTGCGGGCCGCAAGTGGCTGACAATACGACTTTGGCGGAACGATTCATCGAGCTACTGTAAAAATAATTTTAGGTGAGTCAAACGGCATTCAGAGAGAGAGATAGAGAGAGAAATATCCGGATTTAAACCCATTTTCAAATGTTCAAAGAATCTTCTGACGAATTTCAATAACAATAACAGAATACCTACATAAACTAAAACAATAATTACTCCGACACAATGCTCTTCAATAAGTGCGTAATGAGTCACAAGAAAAAGATCATGGAGTTGAAACCCTTAGTTATTGGCACCAGCTAAGCTCTGAATGTTGTCTCCGTGAATATGTGTCTGTTTAGGTGTTCTTTCTCCGTTTTCAAGGAGTTGTCCGCCAGAATAATGTAAACGTCCTTCAATCATAACACGATTTCCTAGACAAAACATCATCAAATCAAAATTGCCCTATTAACAACCTTTCTTAATATTCTGAGCAACATAGTCTGCTTTCTTTCCGAAAAAGGTAATTGTGTGTCGTTCTTTCTAATAAACCTAACTTTAACACATCAAATTAGCGAAACGATACCGATTCAGCAGACTCTCCATTAGGCAATTTGTAACGGTTATTAGTAATGACATTGAGAATTGTAAAGCCTCTGTTGTTTTGTCCAATTTTATGGAATGGGTCGGCAGCTACGCCTCCTACAATCTCTACATGGTTTTTACTAAAAACGAGAGGCTTATCTCAGTCTTTTAAACATTATTTAATACCTGTAACTGCTTCTCTTGTTCTCTTGGGGTTTTTCAGAAAAGAGATCCTCTACATCCTTCTTAGAAGGAGCATCTGAAGCTACACGAGAGGATAGAGAAAATGTGCGCACAGTCAGGCGGGGAATTGTTAAAGCTGATCGAAGCATTTTTCTTAAAATGACGGTTTTATATACACTGAACCAAAATCGATAAGCATGACTCATGAAACATAAATAAGTTAAAAAACAAGAATCAATAATTACACAATAGGTAAGAGGTTGTGACCATTTTATCCAAACGACGAATTATATTTCATCGATGGGCGCGTTCAGTTGTAAACAGCAAGTGTATCGAGCGCTGTGTGGCTCTCAGAAGTTGCTGCTAGATTTTGATAATCGAAATTCGGTTATCAACATGTTGAAAAGTGCTAGATTGAAAATAAGATAAAAATGGAACGAAAAGCAGACAGGGGAAAGAAAGGAAGCATGGTATGACTTGATGGACAGAACAGTTGCATTTGACTTTCTAGTAAAACAAAGAAGGCGTTTAAAAAGCATCTGACTAATGGCAATATAAGTTCTTCAAAATATAACTAGGTTTCTCATATTGTTGCATCCTTCCCTTCTTCATAACATGAGTTGCTGAGTTAAACGATTGTGTTTATTGAAGCGACGACAATTGCTCAGTGTTTATGTAATCTTTAGAAATTTGTCGTGAAAGAGATTCTTAAACATGGCTATGCTTTACTTCAGTTTCCAAGTTCTGCGTGCATCTTCAGTATGTCGTGTGAATACTTGACTATTCAAGATGGTATTCATAGTATTGACACCACAGATCTGGCACTATATAAGGATGAGTTAGAGGTTAACTCAACCTTTGGAAGTGGAACGTCATCATGTTCAACTTATCTTCGCTCTCGTGCTTATTCCTAGTTTTCAGTTCAGTAGTTGCTCAGTTTGGTAATATGCTTGGAGGTAGACATTCTGCTGAGGCTTTCTCTAGTCTTTGATTATAGGATTTCCGTATAATAACATGCTTATGAATCCCATGAATATGTACGGTAACGGGCTTGACTATTCCTCCATGAGTGGTTATGGTTTGTACAACTCTTATCCATATAACATGAATATGATGGGAGGATCATACGGTAAGTTGTTTGATAATTCAAAAGTGCTATTTCTATCTTCAGGAATGAACAATTATAATCCGTTACTTAGTAATTATGGTTTCGGCGGATATGGAATGTATGGTATGGGATTAGGATATGGCCAAGGTATGGATGCCATGTCCAATGGTGTGATAAACAGCGGAAATAACCTCCGGAAAAGGATATCCAGTAATAGCTCTTATGCGTAGATTCATGATGTACAATGATGTTTAAGGTACATCAACAAAGTACTCGTCAAACCAACAGGGTTGCAGCTACTCAAACTCTGGTGGATGCGATGGAGGGTCTTCTGGCTGGCTGAACAAGAAAGCATAGACCATACAATCAACAAAAACTTTCAATGAGTGTTTGTATCAAAAATTGTTGATTTTATTCGTTTTCTCAATTTAGATTATTATATGAAAGTTTATATGATCGTTCAACGGAAAATAAATTATCTTTTATACGGCAGTCGTTGAGAGGGAGAGTTGATAGGAATTGTAATAGTGTCAGTAATTTTTTGAGATCTCTATTCTATCTTTTTGTTAAATGACATGCTCAAAGGTGAATGAGATAGGAAAGCAATGAATGAGCTCGAAAATCACAATGAATTTATAGGCGACTCACGTTGTACAGCTATTGCTCCTCACCCGGTCACAAGGCTCGTGATCACGATCGTTACAGTTATTTTCATTATAAAGTATTCCGTTTAACTTTCTTTTCACTTTAAGTACAAGATAATAATGACTCATAGAAGCTAGCTGCTTAGGTCTCTTAGCTGATGCCTTAGATAAACATATTGAGGTGACCCCTAGGATTTTCATTTGAAACATCTAACCATCTGGTATTTATGTATTAGACTTTAAAATTCAATAATTGGAAGGTTTTTGCTGATAACGAATTACACTCCAAACTCATATGATATGGAATTGAAGTCTGAGAATTTACCGATTCAATCAAATTTCCCATTGGAACCTGGTGTATTAGCTCTTAAGATCAGAAACTGCAATCATCGCGGCTACCTCTTGCAGCTTTCTTATTCATCTTCTCTGCAGAAGAAAAATCTCTCAACATCAATCAGACACACAATATTGATTTTTCGCTCTGCTCAATTCTTTCTTATGTTGTATTGAGTCTTCTTCATAAGTGTAAAAGATAGAGAAGCCAGGTTACTACTATACAATGAACTATGGCACTATTCAACGAGAAAAAACTCGCAGTTTATCTCTTACAACAACTTTTATGAAAACCTTTATTTATTTTATTTTTATTGTGATTTCAGGAGAGAATCATCTAAATGTGAATGGGAAATTACAAATCGCGTCCTTCCACTTCCTGTTCAGGTACTTTTTCTGTTGTTCTGATAAGTTTATGAGTATTGATTGATTACTAATTAGCATAAGCTGCTATAAATCGTAAACGTATGGCGTCACGTCCTCATTTACTTTGATTCATTAGTTGAGAGCGGTTGAATTAGTTATTCGTTAGTTAACCGATTAATTCATCAAAGTGTTGATTGATTACCACCCTATCTTACGTAAACAAGTTATTGCTCATTTTCCAGACGAACTAAAGAAGAAAATTAGTGAAGGATACTCGGTGATTCGTAGTCGATTGAACGATGATGTTAAAGCTCGAGTTGCAACGTGGAATGAAATTCAAATCGCTGCCTTGTGAGACCTAGTTACCCAATATATTCTTATTAGCATATTACAGTGAGAGAACATCACAAGATTTCGCATCTCTAATAGCATCAGAAAATGCCGAAATCCTCACTACGCAACAGTTATCTCTTTTACACATTATCTGTGCAGGGCACAGTGACTCAGTAAGATATATGTTGTATTATTTTTTGGCAAGCTATCATAACTTCAGCAGCAGTCTAAAGTAGTCAAACTAGTAGCATTGGTTGAGGGTGATGTTTCTAAACAGAAATCCATGATCAACAAGTTAACAAATAATGGGTTTTCACCATTACATCTAGCAATTTATAAGGTACACACCCTTTTGGGAAGTCATTTGAATTTCGCTGCTTTAGGCTGATCCGTGTTTAGTGGATTGCCTTCTGCAGTTAGGGGCTGATCCAACGGAGCATGGCCGACATCATATCCCTCCACTTCACTTAGCATCAATGATAGGTTCAGCATCTATAGTTAAAGTAGGCTAACTATTCGGAACTCCATAACTTTCTTGACTTCATAGAGTTTGATAGAAGCTGGTGCCCCATTGCATGCGAATGATTTTGTACAGTTTACAGCACTTCATTGTGCTACTTATTTTGCTCATGAAGCGGTATGATTATCTTACTGAAATCATCGTTTGTTTTATTGTTGCTTGCAGGTTGTTAAATGTTTGTTGGAGTTTGGCGCTGAGGCTAACTATGCTGGAGGAGTTCGTGACAGACCTTTACACCTTGCAGCCAGTCGAGGGTTATCTTCGATAGCGGAACTATTATTAGATTATGAAGCTGATGGTTTGATAAACATCAAATGAAGGAAGTTAAGTGTTTGTATAGGTTTACTCGAAGATGATGAAGGCAATTTACCATTACATTTTGCTGCCAAAGGTGGACATATGACAATGGTGCAGCTTTTACTTAAACGATGTTCTAATTCAACTCCTGAGGTACATATTAACGTTGTATACAGTGTCAATAACAATCGTGTAGATGATCAATAATAGGAATGTATATGGTGATACACCTCTTCATTTGTCTTGCTATGCTGGACGAGTAGATATAGCTCGAAGCTTACTCTCCTTAACAACAAATGCTATTGTTACTTTAGTAAGCTTCTTTCATCTGTCTATTGCTTAAACCGTGTTACAGGAAAATGTTTTTTCTGAAACTCCTTTACATGCTGCTTGTACTGGTGGAAAATCGGTGGAGTTAGTCAGTTTTCTCTTGAAGCAGCCAGGAGTAGATCCGAACTATCAAGGACAAGACGGTCATACAGGTGAGAGTAAGGAGCTTTCAATTCATGGGATATACATTTAGCTCTCCATTCTGCTTGTTATCACGGTCACTTACGTATCGTACAGTTTCTTCTGGATCATGGTGCCGACCAATCTTTAACAGCCAGAGCTACCGATACAGCATTGACCGCAACACATGGATACGGTTTGTAAATTTCTGACTCGCCCCAAACAGTTTCCTTCATACAGTTTACTCTAAGCCCTCAACTGTGGCATCTGCCATTTTGCAGCTAAATCGGCCTGAACCGGCTTCATCGTCCATCTCATCTCATAACTCCACAATATCCCTTGAGGTTTATTCTTCGGTGAAGTTATGTCACTAAACTACCCACAATTTCAGGACCAACAAACTCCTGTGATTTGGGCTTATGAAAAAGGTCATGATGAAATAGTTGCTATCCTTAAGCATTATGCAAACAAGAGAGCAGATGGAGATGTCGCAAGTGAATATAGGTACTTTTGAGTTATATGTTGCTGTTTGACGCAAATATTATAGCTCTGGGGAGTCATCATATACTCCTCTACCCTCACCTATGGGTCGTCTACACTCTATTACTCGAGAGAAAGCAGAAATTTTACAACTTCGAAGCACTCTTAAACCTATCTTCCATTTGAATTTGGGAGATGTTGATTTTCAAGAAGCCATAGGAAGTGGTTCTTTCGGGAAAGTCTACAGAGGAAATTATAGAGGGCGAACTGTGGCCATAAAGCGGTTAGCAAATATGAAACTTTTCATAAAAGTGAAAATGAATTACTCAGATACCGCGCGATTGCGTTCGGGAGTAAATCTGAAGTAGATATGTTATGTCGAGAAGTTTCTATTCTATCACGATTGTCACACCCAAACGTTCTTTCATTCATCGGAGCCTCCTTAGACGATCCAAGTGTAGGTAGCCACTATAAACATCTTTACGGACCACTTTTCCAGCAATTCGCAATAATAACCGAGTTTGCCGAAAATGGTTCTTTATTTACAATACTTCATGAACAAAAAAGAGTTCTTGAACCGGCTTTTCGTCTCAGAATCTCATATGATGTAGCACAAGGAATGAGATATTTGCACGATTCTGCAGCTCAACCAGTCATTCATCGGTAACTAATTCTATTATTGATCCAACAATACTTGTCTCAGGGATTTGAACAGTCACAACATCCTGATCCATGGAGACGGCAGGAGTGTTGTAGCTGATTTTGGAGAAAGCCGTTTTGCTGCTAACAATGATGATGATAACTTAACAAAACAACCAGGGGTACGTCCTTTTCTGTCTTTGTTGTAAAAACACCTTTTTTTCAGAACTTGAGATGGATGGCACCTGAAGTTTTCTCTCAGAGCGGAAGATACAACAGACGACTTGATGTATTTTCCTTCGCTCTTGTTGTTTGGGAAATACATTCTGCCGATCTACCGTTCTCCCATTTGAAACCTGCGGCCGCAGCTGCTGAGATGACATACAAGCAAGGTAGGATACTTCTCTTTACAAATGGTAAGCTGTTTATGTTCAGGACGTCCTTCACTCCCAAACAAATCAACGCCACAATTTCCTGATCATATACTGAAACTACTTCCAAGAGCGTGGAACTCGGAACCATCAGAGCGTCCAGATTTTTCAGATGTAATTTGTTTCTATAATAGTTCGCAGAACGGTTGCATTCTCAAGAAATTTGACACCATTTCAACGAAACTACGGAATATCTTTCAGATTGTTGCAATATTGGAGCCTCACGTTGACAACCACTTTAATATCGAAGTAAGGTCATCAGTTTCACAACTAAAGACGCAGTGGGAACAAATTAGCTCTACTCCTACTATAAGAGCAGGTAAGAAATGAAACGGATTTTCATTACCTGCTTCTTGTTGCAGTGCCCACACTCAATTCACTCTATGGAATAACATCTACGGGAACAGTGGAAGAGTTGCGTCAAAGATTGGATCGGAATGGTTATGTATCTCAACCCCCTAAATTAAAATAGCTTAGCTTTTAACTTATAACTTCATATACAGACAGGTTCTCAAAACGGGTCCCCGAGAACTATAGATGTTTTACATTTTTTCGCGGTTTTGCTCATTTTTATTTTTTAGTGATTTTGTGTGATATTTTCGACACCAAGGGTCCATGAAAAAGATTAGCTTAGTAATGAGTAATAATAAATAATAAGATTTTATCTAAAAAGGTCAAACAGAAGCGTTAAAAGTTTATAAGAAATGTATGACTAAAAGCAAGAAAAAATCATAAAACCCAGTAGAAAAAAACAATAAAGTAAACAACAACAGATATGCACCAGGAAAAGAAGAGTACATTACATTATATCCAAAACCTTCTTTAATTCAACAACTAATTGCCAATCTTCACGCGCTAAGTCATCACGGAAATATGTCTTACACACATCGATAGAGTCTCGGGTGATCTGAAATTCAATGATTCAGTTCTGTTCGATTAAACTTTACATACCATACTGACAAGAATGTCCTCATGATTAAAATGACGTCCATACAATTTGGGAGCTTCACCGGTTGTATTGTCAATCTTGATACAAATTTCGTCTCCCTTCTTCGCAGTAGCCACTTCTTCATGATTACGTTGGATAGATGATACAGTTCCTATGAAGATTTTCTGAAAAGAAAAAAGAATTGAAACCTTTAACTTCCGATAAACTATACATCTTTGCTTGGAACACAAATAGGAGTTCCGCGTTTGAGTAGACCAGCTTCAACATTGACTCCGCACACAATAGGGTTACGGGCGTTGAAAATATGTTGAGGTAAGATTTTCAGCTTGCAGGGGTAAATTGCTTTGTGCTCATTCTGTCTTCTAGCTTCTAAACGGAGATCTTCTCTGTAATAAATAAGTTTTCGAGAGGAAAGCATCAATCAACCATACCTGTATTTCAGGAAGCTGTCTTCCAAATGATAAATAATGTCAGCTTGGAAGATTTTTACACCTTCGTGATCAGCGAAAATTTGAGCATCTCTTTCTACCTTCACATCGAAGGCGAGGATACAAGCGTATCTAAATGAAAACTAAGACCACTAAATATGTTATCAGCCAACTCTGAATTGTGCTCTTTCATAGCAGCAGCTCTCTGAACATCCTTTCTATGCACTGGTCCGATATTGACATTTGAGTACTGAGAAGAAGATTTTTCAAAATAACAAAATATAACTACATACTGGGATTTTTTGTGTTCTCAAGAACTCCAACAAAGCTTCTAATGAACCAAGAGTACTTGCCATAACATACACACCTTCTGGTTTCTTCTTGATAGAAGTCAAAGCTTTGCTCAATTGCTGTTCTGCTTTTTCTCTGAAGATTAAGACCTATTTAGAGAACTGAGAATCAACCCGTACTTCAACAAGTCAACTTCATCTTCATTATGAGCGATGTAGATAGGCAGACCGGCGACTGTCTTTTCCAGTCCTTTAGCGAGGAGTTTAACTCCCTGAGCTCCCTTAACTTGCTTGTGTCTCTCGTACTCATTCTGCAAGTAAAGGATTTCTGATTTGTATGACTTGATAAATCTACCTTAACTCTCAACTCTTTCAATGCTTGAGGCATCAAGAGCTCTCTGACAGGTGTCATGATAGCACCGTCTAATCCAGTGAGCACCAAAACGTCTCCAACGTTGAGATAACCGTTAACCAGAATCACATCGATTGTTGTTCCCAGACCAGCAATTACTTTGACCTGAAAGCAAAACTTTGAAATCGCAAAACTACCAGGACAAACCTCCATAACAGATGCATCAAGTTCTTCAGAGAACGCAAGTTTAGCAGCGTGCTCAGTTTGGCATTTGTTGACAATGAAAGCCATCAAGTTTCCAATACCATCTCCCTTCATAGCGGAAGTAGGAACCATTTTAATATAATCAGGATCTTTCAAGTTTTCATTTCCCAAGCACACGTTTAATCCCTTAAGAGGAGAATCAGCTTAGACACCATCATTGAAAACTACTTGTTCTGCGAATTGACCGATAACTAAGTTACACTTATCTCTGAACTCCATTTGCGTGTTATGAGATTGAGATTTAAGGTGTTGGTACACATCTTTCCTAGGATTAGACTCATACCCGTACAAACGATCAATCTAAACAGAGTGATAAACTCAAACTTAATGAAGTGATACCTTATTCAAAGCAACAACGAAAGGAGTATTTCTTTTCAATAACATTTTAAGAGACTCAAGTGTTTGAGCTTCCAAACCGTGCATCAAATCAACAACTAAGATAGCAAAATCGCAGAGAGAAGATCCCCGAGAACGTAGATTTCTGAAAATTGAATTAGAATAGTGACTGGTTTTTCAACTTACGAGAAACTTTCGTGACCAGGGGTGTCGATAATTAAGAAACCAGGTAGTATCATACCTTCAGCACTGAAATCTGACACTAATTTACATCTCTCCTTGATTGCTTCATCGGGCACGCGAGTGGCACCGATCTGCTGGGTGATTCCTCCAGCTTCTCCTTCTTGTACATGTGTTCGGCGAATCTTGAAAAAGAAAGAAATATGGGAAACATAGGTACACGAACCGTGTCAAGCATTTTCGTTTTTCCAGTATCTACGTGACCTAACACACAAATGACAGGAGCTCTCAGATCTTTCACATTTCGCTTGGCCTCGGCAGCTTCACTACGTTTCTGAGAGATAGCGTGTTCGAACAGCTTTTCCATGAGTATATATCACCTTCAGTCTTGCTTTAACTCTCTCTTTTATTTGTTCCTTAGTTTCTTTTCCACGAGGACCTTCATCTTCACTTGATGATTCTTCTTCGCTGCTGCCAGATTCATCATCATTCGAGTCATCATCATCCGATTCCTCTTCAGAACTTTCCTCTTCTTCGACAGACTAGAAGTATTTTTTTAAAGAAAAATATAATTTTGAAAGAATGTTTCATAGTCATATAGATGCTTACGGGTTCTTTGGCGACCTTCTTGTCTGTTGAGACAGCAGATGCTTTAGGAGGTGGAGGAGAATCAGTTGTGACCACTTTAATTTCTTCAACGTCGGCCAATTCCCAATCATCCAGAGGTTCTTCCTAAATAGCAAACGTTAGATGTACAATTGATGAAAAACAGCTACGGTTGGTTGAGAGTCTTGAGATTTATCGTCTTTAGACATTTCTTTAGATTCTTCCGACTTGGCTTCCTCTGCTGCAGCCTTGGCCTCTCTCAATTTCTGTTTCTTCAGGGCTCTCTTATCCATATAAACAATTGGTTTAGATGGAGGACCTGCGGAACCAATAGCAGTGATATCAACTAAAACATTGCATGAGAATCGAATAGAAGCAAATCAAAATACTTCCAGCAGCAGCGAACTTCATGGCAGCAATTTTGGCTTTTTCTTTTTCCTTAGCTGTTTTATAAACTCCTTCTTCCTTCTGCTTGAGAATCGCAAGTCTCTTTCGCTCCTTTTCAGCATCTCGCTTTTCTTTTGCAAGACGTTCCTATAATAATAAAAATGTCAAAAAAAAATGAAAAAATGGTTAATACCTGCTCTTCTCTTTCCTTCTCAAGTTGCTCCAATCGATCTTGCTCTTCTTGAATACGCTGAGCTTCAGCTTCTTCAGCTTCCTTCTTGGCCCTCAAGAACTCTTTGATCATGTCAACCTGCGAACATTAGTTGAGGAAGTTATAAATTGAATTGAGATACATGTTTCTTTTTCTTCGGCTTGTCATCTTCGTCTGTTTTTTTTTCCTTATCCTTCTTCTTCTTTTTCTTCTTCTTGTCATCAGTCTTCTCATCAGCCTTTTCTTCATCACCTTCTGCAGTAGCCTTAAATGTGAAAAACTTAGAAGAGAGGAGAAGCATCAATATACCTCAGCGGTTTCTTTCGGCTCGTCACCTTCTTCAGAAGCTTCTTTCTTCTTGTCCTTCTTCTTCTTCTTCTTTTTTTTACCTTCTTCTTCGGCTACTGTTTCTCCTTCTGAAGCCGAGATTTAGTTGATATGCCAAACAAAATTCAATACCTGCACCCTCTGCTTGAGCAGGTGGAGATGGCTCTGGAGTTCCATCAGCAGCTTCTTCTTTAGGAGCTTGATCAGCTTTAGCACCCTTCTTCTTTCCTTTGCCAGCAGGTTCTTTTTCGATAGGCTTTTCGAGATCAGCGAGGATGGCATCAAGCTCATCATCTTCTTCTTTGCCCTAAAACTATATCTTGAAGAGCAGTTGGTATGACTACATTAAAAACCTTCTTTCCTTTTTTGCCCTTTTTCTTCTCATTCTTAGGTTCTGGCTTTTCTTTCTTGGGCTCAGCCTTTTCTTTTTTGGGCTCTGGCTTTTTCACTGGAGATGGTTCAGCTTCTGGTTCAGATTCAGATTGGGCACTGTTATCGTCATCTTCCATCTGTTCAAAAAAAAATTGAAAACCAACTACTTTCTTTCCATAAACATACCAACATTGCAAAAGCTGCTTTGGCCCGATTAGCTTTAGGTGGCGGTGGTGGTGCCGGTTCATCATCGCTTACATCATCCCATGCGGCATCCTCTTTCTCCTGAACTTCCATCATCTTGACCGCTGCCATCTTTTTCTCAAGAGCACCATCATCCCTATAGCCAAGTTATTCAAACTCGAACTTGTGGAGCTAGCTAAAACTCACCAGTCATCATCCTTATTTTTTTTGCCTCCTTTTTTCGGCGGCATTTTGGAACGCTTAACGAAGGATATTGAAAACGGTTAACAAACATGATCTTATCAATAGAGAGAAAGCTTAGAAAATGAGAATAAGTACACAATAAGTAAAAATACCAACTTTCTTTGAATGTCCATCTACCCAAATTGGCTCAGTATTGGACAATCATCGGAATTTATGCGAACGAGAAATTGCGTATATTTGTACGTAATTTGTCGTAACAAAGGTTTGTTCCTATTTTCCACTTTTCATGAATGTGTGTAGTTCAGTTTCACGTTTCACAAAATATAAAAAAAAAACAAAACTTTGCTATTTTTATTCCATCATACTTGTTATTGACATTAGAGCGACTTTTCCCCTTTCTGTTGGTTTTCCTTCCTTTGCCACTCCTGCAATTATTTCATAATCACCACTTTTATCAATCTTTCTATCCTAATACATTCAATCTTCATTGTAGACCAACCATGTTGGCCAGAGGAAGACTGAAAATCAAACCTAATCTGTCTAAAGCAGCTAAGAGTGTGAAGAAAGCTGATGCTCCGTCTGAGGCGGCTCCTGCAGCAACTACCACTGTCACGAGGTTTGAATTAACGTTCCATTTTTGAAACTTTGTCTCATATAGTCTGCCTGAGGGAGGAAAGACAGTTTTATCTCCAGTCAAGCTACCTCCTTCTAGTCCACCAAAGATTCTCAATGACTCAGTTACTTTTAAAGTTCATGAAGATTCTTTTCAAGAGAGCGTTAATGCTCCCATGAGTAAGCTATGATTAGTTTGATAGCACTAAACTGTCGTTGCAGATCAGTCTTTGGAAATCCAAACGTTTGCTGTTCCTGATGTAATTGAAATAATTTCTCCAAGAAGGAGGATGGCTCCGTAAGTGTTTTATATGATATATTCTGATTTGATTTGCTGTTGTTTAGTATCATCAATGAGAACAATATTCCCCGGGCCAGGTTAACCTCGACTTGTGAAACAGCTAGACCACCAAAGTTGCACGAATCCAGTTACCTTCAATACATCGTTTGATTTAGCAAAAAGAAAAAGTTCAGTGGTGATGAAGTTTTGGACACAACGAAAATGCGTATGATGGACATGATTTATTGGAATCCTAAGAACGAAAAAGCACTTCTCAGGTCAGGCGCTCTGCTTTTTTCTCAACACGGTATCCCTTTTCAGGAAAAAAGAACAAACAGATGTAATTTGTGCTCCACTAGAGAAGCCACTAGTTCCTGAAACTCCTGTGAAAACTTCTGCGCCTCAGGTATATCCAATACGAGTCCGAAGTTGTATACATGATATTTAGGTCAAAGTTGGACCGGATGGAAAGCTCATTCTTGACGAGTCTAGTCTGTTCGTAGCTGAAACTCAACAGGATGTTTCCATGTGGGAAACTATTGATGATGTGAGTTTAGCCATCGATTTCTTGATCAAGCATGGGTTTCAGGATCGCCTCAACCGGAAGGTCACTTCCCTTTCATTCCGGAATCGTTTGTGGAGAAAAGGTACAGCATGGACGAAAAAGGAAGATGAATTGTTTTATGGTTCGAACTCTCCTGCCAATTCCTTTCTATATCTTCATTCCAGAATTGTTACGTTGTACGGGCACCGACTTCGGTTTGATGCACCAGTTCTTCCCCAGCAGAGCTAGAAACGAACTCAAGAGCAAATTCAACCGAGAAGAACGAAATAATTGGGAGAAGATGAAAGAGGTTTATCCAGTTCTTCTTTGTTTTGTTTTTCTCAAGTTGCTTTTACAGATTATGAGTTTGCCCGCTGTGTTTGATGAATCGTTACGGGATAGAGCTGAGGCTTTAGCTAAAGAAATAGAAAAGGAAGCGGAAGATAAGAAACGGAAAAAAGAAAAAGGATTCAGAGTACAGAAACGAGAAAAGGTAGCTTGTCTCTACATCATCAATTTCTCATATGAGTTTTTATAGTCCATTACTTCTGAAGAATGGAATGAATCGACTGCTGATTTGGTAGTAGAAGCCGAACAGATTATAACAGATCTGCAGAGCCGAGAGCCTTTAGAGTAGTTCGAAACTAAGTCTCAACATTAACAGTCACTTTCAGTTCTGTCGGAAACAATAATGTTGATGCGGACGATGACTGTTCAGTGATAACCACAATAGAAAATTGTAGTGAGCAACCAGAAGAAGAAACTGTTGCTCCTGCAGTTACGAAGAAACCCGTAAGACACGTAGTCAAGTAACCTATTTGATCATTCGTTTATAGCTATCTACAAATGCAAAACGTATATTAGAAGCCACCAAAAGAATGGTGGAGTCGAGGAAGAAAAGTACTCGGAGGAGTACAGCTATATAGTCATGGTTCTCATATACATTATGAATCAAGAAGCTAGTGAAGATCTCGTGTTGAAGTATAAGAATAGTTCGGATTGCTCCCAGTTAGAGTGAGTATTGTATCTCAGTAATAAGAAAAAATAACATAAAGTGATGTAATAGTGTATTAGAATGGTTATGCTCGGATACAACCGAGTCTTAGAAGTGAGCGAGAAAGATCAAAAGTTTGATGATTGAGAGCGTTACGGCATTTGCGCAGATTTCGCATATCTCACTCAATGTCATCATTTTGGTTCCGTTAGCTGACTTTTGAGAATGTCTTGCGACAATCATGGGAACTTATATATATATATATTATATTATGATACGAATGGAAGATCTCTTCCGTCCGAGTACGCCTAGGAACCGCAGGCAAAACCTGGTTAATGAAGAATTTTTTGGATTATTCTTTCCAATGTAGTATTCATTGATAATCTTGTATATATTCTTTGTACTGAATTTCTCATATTGAATAGGTAGCGATTTCATTTCTACCCTAAGGTAAATTGCTTTATGATTAGTGTATTAATGGAAACCTTTTTGGTTTTTTTTTTGTTCAAATTTTTACTTCTCATGGAAATTGTGAAACTGTTGATCCTTTATATTCCATATGCCAAGTTGTTATGTTTTGTTGCTTACCAATTGTTATCATAAAACTTCGAAAGTTTAAAAGTATTTTTTATCTCTGAAAAGCTCTAAACGTTACAACGTAGGTTCGGGCAATCGTAAGCGAATCCAACTCTTTCCTTTTCACATTCGGACCAAGCAGCCTTAAAGTTAGAGTTGTATCAAATTCATAGAATGTACACATACGAATGAACTGCATGATCTAATGCTCTTGAAGAAGCTCTGGATGCAGTTCATCAAGATGTTTACGTTACTGAAACATGTTTTTTCTTCTTCAAAAACTTATTCATATGTCTTACGGGCAAAGGTTGCTAGGGTCTGTTTGCAAAGAATTGGTGAAGGTTGCGCGGCAGGCTTCATATCCAGGGGCCATCTCTCCTGCAGTTATACAGGCGTTTTCATAGAGATAAACTAAATAGAGTGCATGAGTAGTTATTACTTGCTTTATTACCTTCGTAATCGGCACTGCACACAAATTCTAAATGTTTGAAAAGATGAACGTAATAGACAGTGTTCACAAAGTCAGTATTTCCCAAACTGAGAAGGTAATAGCTGAAGAAGAAGAGCAAATGAGAGAATTGAATTACACAATGAGCTTACCGATCAACACAGAAGGTATAAGTAAAACTTAAATATTGAGAAAACTGTTGTCTTGCGCTTAAATTTATAATGAAGGTTGGTCATAGTCATCAACGAACTTGCATACTGCGTTCAACCCATCTATTCCTTGAGTGTGCAAGATCTTCATAACAGATCTGTCCAAAGCTGCAGAGTTTCTCCATGTGACATCAGTGCTGATATTCAGAGCCGTATTAAAATCTGCCTTCAAAAATATGTTTTAATTTAGATAAAAGCATAAGTCAAACATTCGCAGTGTCAAACATGGATTCTATACATTTTCCGTATGGAGAATCATCAGCCTAAGGAAACGTGGAAATTGAAAAACTTTGGAAGAAAAAGTATACCTTCAACGTCGCAACAGACGCTAGAAGTACTAGCGAGAACGAAAGAAACTTACTTGCCATCCTGAAAAGGCTGGGTTATGAGGATATACAGGAATACTCGATCAATCGTTACAAAGAATAACGTTACAAATATGATACATTCAAGATAGATTTCATCCTGCCTCTTATTACCTAACCAATAAAACTGATAACATTTATGGCGAGCATCTCATCATAGAACAAATATAAGTCATCAGTACCAGAAATGATATCTTCGGAACAATATGACGAACTTGTTAGGTGTGGAGGGTGTAGATCAACTATGGTTAAGAATGAAATTTATGAGACCAACGTTAAGCAAATTTTTTATTTCAGACAATAACAGTACACAATAATAAATTGACAATAATCACACGTTTCAAAAGATACACGTAATGAAGCTTTATGAGATTTTAGAAATGGATATCCAGCCCAGTGTCACCTTCGAATTCTTTAATATAACTGGTGGGAGCAGGAGCTGCTTCATTTGAAGCCAGGCGCGAGAATTCAAGGAAAACCTGCAAATAGATGTTTAACTCAATAAGAACTAAGAATGTTACTTGTTCCAAAGTTGTTTGACTCAAAGAATAATCATCGAAGCTAAGTCTTTGGCTGATTCGTTCAAGCGACCCGAATAAGCTAGACCAAGTGACACCAGCAATGCGAGGAAGTTCGAAATTAAGTTGGAGTACATGCTCTTCCTGCGAAGATGAACATTGATAACGACTATATCATCTGCATTTCTTACTTTCAGTTTTGCACCTTGGAAAGATCGCATGATTTCCTGTTTAGCTAGATCACGATCTTCTGCACGACTCAAACGAACAAGAAGAGTATATCCTGCTCCGTATCTGCTCTTAATATGCTGGCAACTTCCGTAACACCGGAATTTTCCTGTAATACATGAATGTCAGAAAATAACTGATATTTTGATAATTGAGTTTTTCGTCTGAAATTTTTAACAGCTTCACTTTGACAACAAGCCTCAACCGTTCTGCTCGTCTACTGACTTAAGTTCTCTGTTTTTTTCATCTTTCTTATGTTTCATTTTCAAATCTACAGTAATTTGAAGAGAACTCACCATAAACCATAATGGCTAACTCTGTACAGAGAGCTTCACACTCGTCCATACTGTGAGAAGTAAGTACGAGAGCAGTTCCCAAATTTCTTACCTAGAATTTATTCTTTAAATTGATTCAAAAAAATAATGCTCACTTTAGAGAGAATATTCCAAATGATACGTCTCGCTTTTGGATCAACACCACTAGTAGGTTCGTCTAAAAGCAGAACCTCCGGCAAACCAATCAGAGCTATTCCAAGTGATAAACGACGCTTGTTTCCACCACTGTTATTCAAATCATCGTACTAACTTTGCTCATCCAGTCCTTACCTGTATCCTTTTATTTGTCGTTTTGCGTATATTCCAATTCCAATAGCTTTTACAACAGCTTCAACGCACTCAGGAATTTCACTATTTGGGATACCTCTGAAAACAAAAAAGATTAAAATCAAAGCATAATCGCTGTTATACCTGATTCTAGCGAACATGTAGAGTGTTTCTTCACCAGTCATTTGTTTGATTATAGCGTCATATTGAGGACAATAACCTATGTGAGAACCGGCACTTCGGAAGGCAGAAGCAACATTGTTCCCCCTGATGAAGGCTTTACCGCTTGATATGGTGTTTTCACCTGAAATGGAATAGATACTTTGAACTTCTAATGAGGAAATACCTGTGATCATTTGGAAGGTAGATGTTTTACCGGCTCCATTTACTCCAAGCAATCCGAAGCAATCAGACTCGTTAACGTGGAAACTCACTCCTTTTACGGCGTTGAAATTGCCATACCTGGAAAGAAGAGTTCGTTTCAATTTGTCCTTGTCCTCTCCCTTTTTCTCACCATTTTTTGACATCTTTTACTATAACTGATGAGCTGTTTTCATTCATGCGGGCGACATTTTCCTTCTCGAGCAGTACATCCGAGTCCTCAATGCTGCCACTACCATACTCTTCCAAATCTTTATCCTGAATATAATTATTATAAGAATAAATATTTTTTAGCTACTTACAGCTGGGCCAACTTTGCTCTTTCTTCCTGACTTGATCTTCTCGATGAATCTGCTCACAATTCCAGTCTCTTGAGCATACGTAAGCCCCCAGTAAATGAATCCCTTAAAACGTAAATAGAACTTTTCAATAGAAAATTGGTACCTGAGCGAGAAAGAAGAGCAAAGGAATTAAGATTCCTTTTCTACTAGCAGTTCCAAGAAGGTTGTTTGTGTAAGCCAAATCTAAAGGTATTGTTTCTGTGATATCAAACTGGCAAATTTTTTGTTACCTTTGGGAGATCCACAGCATTGTGCATTGCTTATATGTATAGTTGAGTTGCATTCTACAGATTTGCAGGCATGTCTTGCGAACTCGTTGTTATAGACCTATGGAAATGATAGGTTTTGAAGACTGAACGGGAGACTCACCACAACGAATATGTTTGAAATCGAATACGTTGGGAAAATCCATGATAGAACCACACTCCAAGTATAAGCAACATCTAAATTTGCTGTTTGTTGAATGATAGGAATGGCAATAGCTCCAGACATTCCTGAAAATCGGGAAATTCAAGTATTGAAATTAGTTGAAAATCTTACCACTGATAATATGATACATGACGATTGTGGTGAAGCCTTTAGGAGCACTGTCGAAAGCGAATGACATCCAATAAGTAAGAGGTATAGATGTCCAGCCATACAATACGAGAGATAGGAAAAGAATCATAACCGTTCCAAAGTCATCAGTATATTGCTGGAATTATTTTTCATATTTCATTACACTAGGAGCTCCTACTTTCACATTAAACATGTAGAAGACTGCTATAAATAAGATCATACGAAGCAAATACCACGCAGAATCCCAGAGGAAAGTTGTTAGCCAGAACATCCAAGCTCTTAGGCCAGATAGCATCTGAAGGTTTTCAAAATGGAAAATATACTATCTGCAGAATACCTGAAGATGTTTGCTCTTCTTAGATGTTTCACGAATCAAAAACGATGAGTTTCCGGCAGAAACCATGGCCAAAGCAACGATCATAGCATAAGCTATCAGATAAGAGGACCCATCAGACAAGCTCTTATTCTTCAGAGAATCCTGACTGGAAGGAGGCAGTGGGTGGTTGATGACCTGCAAAAGTTAAATGATACGTTATGTGAGAATTACGGTCACTGACTGTAATTCCAATGTCTCGGTTCAGAGCATTCGAGAGTTTAAGAGAATCTGCCATCATCACCCCAATTACGGGTGAGGGGTAAAAATAGTTGTTGAAGAAAACTGAGAAAAGAAAGTGTGTCATAATTGAAAAGAAAACAATCTAACCTTTCAGAGAATCAAGTGTTGGAATAAGATTCATAACATCAAAAGCTAATGGGTAATGAGCGCCAAAGACAGACTGTCCAACCTGATATTCTCAGTATGAATCAAAGTATTTCATTAAAATGCTTACTTCTTTGGTTTTTTTGAGAATATAGTTTCGGAGATCAGTTTCGCTCTGAACATGAACACCAGACGGAGCATTCATAATTCGTACAGTCTTGTTAATATTTCTGAAGCATTGAGTAGAAAAAATCAAGTTCGAGGATGAACTAACTGTTCCAAAGAGTTTCCGAGAAATTGTTTTGCTGCAGTCATAATGAAAGCATCCTGATCTTTAGAAACTACTGGATCAAGATTCATTACAAGTGGAGGCTGTTCTTTAGCTGCAGGAATCGTTGTCGAGGACCAAACCATGAGACACAGATAAGCAACCTATTATTATAAACTGTTTTTGTTGATAAATCCTCATGAATACCGGATACACAACTTCAGGCAGGAAAATAGCCCATTTCCTTGTGAAATAAATACCTCTCTTGATGAACATGGCTTTGAAATGTTGGAAGTGGTATGAAAATCCTGTTAATCTGTTTGTGATTCGCAATTCTGCAAAGTTTATGCTCTCGTTATTGTAAGAAATACTATTGAAAACTCACTTTTTAATATTGGATCATCATCTGTAAGCTCTGTAACTTCTACAGGCTCTGACTCGTGCTCTTTATTGTATTTCTCCTCTGCTGCGTCGCCGACTCTGCGAATTTAAAGAATGAGAACGTGATCTTATGATAATCCTTACTTCAAGAAAACTTCTTCCATGGTTGTGATGGAGACTCCAAATGAAGATATTCCTAGAGCATCTTCGTTGTTTTCCAGATCAGCAAACAAATCTTGGAACCTGAAACAAAATACGGTTTTCTTCAGAATTTGAAACAAATATCCTTACTGATGCCTAGCAGACGCAGGTAAAAGAACAGTAGCTTCTTGTCCTACAAACGATGAGACTCTAGCAGACGGTATATGCGCTCTTATGACATTCATGGTTTGGTCGTTTCCACCACGAGTTCTCTGATGATTGTGATCGTACACAATGGTGAGATGGTATCCATCCCCTGAAGAACATTATGAAACAAAAAATATCAAGAAAAGCGCACCATATTCTCTCTTGAGGTACATTCCCGTTCCGTAGCATTGTAGTTCTCCATGAGCCATGATTGCGATACGATCACCAAGAAGATCAGCCTCTTCCATGAAGTGAGTTGTGAAAAGAATGGTGCGGTTATGTTTTTCTTCTTGCAGCAAGGTCCAGGTTTCATGACGAGCTCCAGGATCCATACCGGATGTTGGTTCATCAAGCATCACAATCTTGAAAACGAGAAGAGTTAATGAGAAATTTCTAAGACAGAGAAACCTCCGAATTTCCAATGAGAGCAATAGCCAACGACAGCTTTCTTTTTTGACCACCAGACAAGGAGCCTGCTCTTGCGTTTGCCTTGAATTCTATTCTTAAGCGAGAGAGCATGCTCATAGCTTCTTCTTCTTTCCATGGTCTGTTCTGGAACAAAGATCTGCTTTTGATATCAATCAGCTACTCCTAACCTTCAGTTTGCAGAAAAATTCTAGATGTTCCATTACAGTCAGCGACCCGAATAAGGTATTATACTGTGGACATAAGCCCATCGACTTGCGCACAGCAGGAAGACTGTTCCGGATATCCAAATTGTTAATATAAGCTGTTCCACTACTAGGAGGAATTACACCTAATACAGTATTATAAAAGGAAGTTCAGTTGGGAAAACACTACCGGACAGCATACTGAACGTCGTACTTTTACCAGCACCGTTGTGTCCCAACAAAGCAGTGATTTCTCCTTTGTACAATTTGAAGTTTAAGTTATCTACAGCCTTCTTGACAGATTCTTGTCCGAACTTGCAATCGAACAATTGCTTGAACTTCGAAGATCCGTATACTTTGCATAGATTAACGATATTCACGGTCATCTAAAATTTCAAGTACAGGTTGAGGATATAGAAATTGAGATCTAACCTCATCTTCAGTAGCGAAGTCCTCTACACGAGCATCTTTATTACCATGATTCTCTTGGTATTGTTTTTCAATGGGTACAGTGTTCTTTCCACTTGATGGGAACCAGTATGATGGCTAAATGATATCTTATCATGTGCTTGTTAATTTTCCCTCACCAAGACGAAGAAGTATGGTTTTTGAGGAACTCCTTCACCACCAGGGTTAACAGCTTCCACATACCACGTGATGATCATTAATAGTATTCCATCGACGACCAGCATGACCATTACATGGCCCATGGTCAAAGTCTCATCTGGGGATGAAGGGCTGAACAATTGTCCCCAATGCAAGCCACCAACTAAACAATGATGTTTTCTCTGCACTTTCCGCTATTATACCTTGTGTTTCAAACTGAGCTAAGATCGTCAAACCGAATCCTAAGGCAATATCTGGATTCAAGCAATTGACCATACGTACTCCATACGAATATGGTGTAGTAGTATCTATACTAGAGAAGAATGTGTACCAGAAGTACAATAACATCCATCCTATTGTGGCAAAAAGAGTACCAGCCGTACCTATAGAAGTTACTTGAGAAGGTAACAGAGAGTTAGAACATACCATTCGATAGGAATGTTGAAATAACAAACGCAAAGTATAACACGTTGAACGAGTATAATAAGAACAAAACTAAAGTGATTGAGAAGTCCGAACTGAACATTGAGGTTTGTGAAATGAAAAGCGTGTGGCAACAAACTTCGGTGTTATAACAGCCATCAATACTGTTATTATGACAGTTGTGAAGATCAGTTTAATGTAATTACTAATGAAATGAGCTACCCAATGAATCCATTGTGACAGACCCATGACCCGCATGTATTCCTAAATGAGGTTTCAGTTTCATAGTGTTGTGTTTCCTCTCCACCTTCAGTCTATCTTCTTTCTCCATAACAATGTTACGGACGATGTAGATCACACTGGACATATTTGAGAAAATGATAATGATCGGAATGAAGAAAGCTCCTATTTCAATGATCTTATTCTGATATGCAGGGAAAGGAAACCGTCCAAGCTTAAGAATCAGATGTTTTCTGTTTGTCTATTCAATACACGTACCAGAACATCAGTTAAAAGAGTGTCCGTAACGGTTTGAGTTAAAAAGTCACTAATTCCAATGTCAATAGCTCGTTGTAGAGTAATGAAGCCTTCTTTCCAATAACCTGTATGAATGATGCTGTTTGATCTTCAGTCTATCAAATAAAACCTGGATACCCTCCATCGGGATCATTCGGATTTATGGGGCCTGTCACATAGTTAACTGCGAACAGTCTTTTCGTGTTCCATGGCGAAAACGAGTCACCAAAACTCTAAAGAACCATGATTTCTGCTTTAACAGATATTAAAAATTGATAAGATCGTGATGGTAATAAAAGCCATGCAACCAAACAAAAAAGGGTACATTTCGACAGAAAACCGTTACAAATGGGTAGAAATCTATCCTGGTCGAAGTGCTCTGACGTAGCTTTTCAAATGAAAAGCTGCGTGGCAAAACTTTCAACAATGACTCAAGTTTGGCGCGCATTTCAAAATCATGCAAATTAGGAGGATCACTCACGGTCAGACGTCTGTTTGTATTTGAGAGTCTGATGGTATACGTCAAGTTTTTAGTAGAAGACTCAATGGTGTCTGCAAATTTATCGGAGAACACTACGCCACCTTAAGGAAAACTTCAATTTTTACTTTGTTTGCATTACGAAGTACCTAATATGGGATTACCACACTGATTAGAGAAGGATTGTTTGAGATAGTCAACCATTTCTGATTCAGATTTAAACCCTGAAATTTCATAAGTTCCAATAGCATATTCCGTGTACTTAAGGTCACACACCTCTCACAGAGCAATTGATCGCTACTTTCTGCCATGATACAAATGTAACGTTCATATTCTGTAGAAGTTTCTTAATATCATCAGTAAGAAGATTTTCTGATGTATAACGGTTCTATAAGCATGTTATTGAAGTTTCGTCTTGGAAGAATTGTACTTACATTCACAGTCTTCATAATAGCATCGGTTGAAGCTGTCATTGGAGCATACGCTACTTCCATACCTATCACAAACGTCCCCCCTACCATCGTCATATTTAAGAAAACACAGTTATCATCAGATTTAACGAAGACGCTGGGATCAGCAATGCAACTCTGCAAAGATAAAAAGCTGAGCATCAAGTGGAATCAGCAAAAAAACTTACTGCATAGTTATTAGGATCTGTTACAGTCATAAAATCAAACCCGCTACCCATAACGGGCCATGTAGTGAAATTCTGAACATTATACGACTTCTCGAAATCACCCCGTAACTGAACAAATTGATTGAGTTATGGTTAGCCAGAATGAAAATATTACTCCTATCATAAGTCCAAAACTAGCTCCCACGAGTATGAGCGGAACGAGAAACTCGAATGCTGTAAACCATGGTGAACGAAACTGAAGCACAAAATTCTTCCATAAAAGAAGCCTCAGTTGGCTGAATGTGCCCATAATGGGCTAATCTATCTGGAAGACAAAGAGCAAGTCAATATTTCGAGTAATTGATGTTAAGCAATATTGAGAGGTAAGTTACGAAATGAAGGAATAGATGGGAACATGACGTGAAAAAGAGTAAAGAAGGAAAAGCTTGAGAGGAAATAGTAAGGCAAAAGGAGTATCAAATGGCATTGCATACATGATGGTGATGAAGCTGAAGGAATGTAACATAATCTTATATTGCATAAAGTTGCTGAAAGTTCAATGATTTCATGAAGTGCGACTGTTATGTCTGTGATGAAGCATACTAATCTGGTTGAATCAGAGATGAATGAGCAGGAAGACATATTTATATATGAACAATTCTTGATCTGTACCGTCAAGTCTAAATTATTGAAACGACATGAGATGATGATAAGATAAAAACCCGAAGAGAATAAAAAATGTTGGAAAGCGATTAGTCACTGCGAGAATA
This sequence comes from Auanema freiburgensis, assembly GCA_030370435.1. Lineage (NCBI taxonomy): Eukaryota > Metazoa > Nematoda > Chromadorea > Rhabditida > Rhabditidae > Auanema > Auanema freiburgense. The sequence continues at coordinate 5,747,976 of CM059366.1, read as the reverse complement.
AGAGTCTAAATGCCATTCGAAGAGGAAATGATAAGTCAACAAATTCAGTTGTGAGGGTATTTGCGAATGAGCCAACTGATAAAATTTTTCAAAACTTTCTTTCATTCCTACTTTCTATTTCCGCGAGCTGATCGTCTTAAGCTTGTGAACATAAAAAATTACTTTTTTTTTTCTTGCACCCAGCTCCGATTACATTATCATTTGGAGTTGGAGATCGGAATGTTGCAAATCTCCAGATTACGATGTCTACTCATCCAGGACTTTTTAAAAATTCCTTCGACAAACTACAAAAACTAATTAAGCTATGGGCATCTCCTTTTCCTTGATTATGATGTCATAGAAAAATAAGATAAAACTTTATGAAGCCGTGACATCATCCACTGTTATGAATAATCAGCAGAGATATTGAGCGAGCACGTTGATTCAGACTACCAGAGCATACGGAAAAACCGCGGGCAATTCTCGCTGCTCTCCTGGCAAATGACGTGTGCTCCTGGATCAAAAACCATCTTTTTTTTATTATCAAGCCACTCTCCATAGTACTGAACACAGAACAGCAAACATATTCGATATATATTAACGAGGTAAAGATTGAAATAATGTTAACTCAGAGATCTTTCCTTGGGCGAGAGGAAAGTCAACGACGTTTCGCTTCTCATTGATCACTGTTGCCGAGCAATTTTTTTTACGTCCAGTTCGGCTCGCTTTATCCAAACAAACATTGCTTGACGTGCTAAAAAAAAGCTGAGCAATTGAAATGTAATTTTTAGAAATTTTATTATAAATTGAGTCATCTGACCTTTATCATCATCATAGCTTCTTTCAATGTTTGCTTTAACGATTAAATAAACACATCATTTGCATATTCTCTATGCGAGCAGTTTTCACGAGCTTTTCCACGTAGACTCGCTTCGTCTCGCCTAACGTTTCATTCTTGATCTGTGTTTGAACGTAGTTCGGTTGCATTTGTTGACTTTATATTCTTATAATATTTAAATTTCCTTAATCCCAATACTATACGTGTGCATTGAATGGAAGTGTCGTTTGTCAATGGATTTGCGAATCGATTCATCGGCTTCCTTTTATGCATCGTAATGATTAAAAGTGCATGATCGACATGAACGTTCTCCAGGACGTCAGGGAGACACCGCGTATTGGTCAACAGAACTAAACCCCGTTCACAACCTTCAATGATCAACACTTCGAGCGCCGTTTTTATCAGACAGACAAGGTTGAGATTGTATTATTTACACGAATAAGATCATGTTAGTTATTCCAATTCACTAATTGTTTGTCTTAAGTTACTTACTTAATTATTTAAATGTCTTGATCAAATAAATATATATATAAAGCCACCGAGTATGTTACATTGGGAATCCTCGATTTGTATAGATGTTTATGTAACGACGATGATTAAGACCATATTGAGACTTTACTGATAGCTGTTCTGTTGTATGCCAATCCCACATATATGTGAATCATATGGAACTAAGATACTTGTACCTTATGATGATTAAGCATTTACTTACATGCACTCATGTTCATCCTCGCTTTCCCCCTCCTCTTTCGCCTCCTCACCTTCACCCCCACTCTGTCTCCTCATCTCTGTTCTCTTTACCGCTCTCCCCTTTCTGGTTACAGACATCTGACTCCTTTTCGCTATATATAACAGAGGGAAAAATAAAGAGAACAGATATTGAATGTTATGTAAGCATCGGCTGACTTGAAGAAGAGGTAGAGAGGGTGGGGGGTGCTTTCTGGCTGCGGGAAAACTCCTCTCAGCCGTAACATGTTAGATACAACGTATTACGAAGAGAACAGACAAAATTCGATAAGAAGACTGTTTGCTCATCGGCCAGCGTAGAATAAGTCAGATGCATAGTCCGTACAATACACACAAATTCAGCATACATACAAAGGTTCTTGTGCAATTTATTTTTCTCTAACTCTCTCATTCTCCCATGCTGTGTTTCTCATTATATATCATCTTATGCCCTCTGGGAGTATGGTTCTGCTTTCCCTTTGCATACCTTACGTATTCATTTTAGTTATATGCTTCATTTCTCTCCCCTTTGACCAGCTAAAGGTTGCTTTTTGTATTTTTCATTTGTAGATAGTCTCAGCTGTACAAATCAGTTGCTTCTATTTCTACAACCAGATACCTCATTGTACTCATCCATCGTAACCTCATGTGTTTCTCGTGCAATCATAATCTCATGAGTAAGAGTGTGTATGCCTGTGTGTGTTTTTTTTTATGGAAAACCTATTTCTTGTCCGATTATTTAATCGTTGGGTAATCAGACGTTTCCTTTTATTGATTGTTGCTTGAGGTTAGTCACCTGCTTTCAAACCATCGAAAGACATGTCGGACAAGAAAAAGCTTTTGTACATTTCTTTTTTCCCATTCATCCGCGCTTATTTCTTTTCCTAATCGTCAATAGAATGACACCTTCGGATATGTAAATGTATCGGAGTTGGGATGTCGACACAAGATATGAATTTCTCTTATTAAATTCCCAAAAACTTTCATAACTTAAACGCGTGACAGGACCACTAATATTTTCCATTTCGATTAATTGATTAATTGGACTCAGTCGAATCTTTAAAAATTCAAATTGCGACTTAATCGATTTGTCCGAATAGTGTCGGATCGAATGTCCAACTCTGAGATGTACATGTAAGTGTCAATGTTTATTCATGTATTGATTCTGATTTTATATGAAAGAAATTGAGATATAGCGATTTAACGTGTGAACATTATTGTTGAGCCTTTCAAACATTTCCTTTTATGTATATAAATCGTCCTCGTTGACTGATAAGATCGATTGAAATATATGAATCATTTGACAATACTTCACCTTATGTTTATCATTACTCACTCACTCAATTGAACATTTTCCAAGCAGTCATCTATAAACTTATTCCATCTAATGTGATTCAGATGCTTCTTTAACTATCTCCACGTTCGTACTACTTCTTTGTCTTTTCCGCATCGTTTGCCCTTTATATGTGTGAAAACGACTGATTACAGACAGCTCAATGGCGTTTCCTAAGCAGCTTTTACTATGCGGAATAATTAAGATTCTGATTGTGGTGAGTTTGCAAATTACATTTGGAATGTTATGTTATTGATCGATATATGTAACCTCGGAAAAGTAAATAAACAAACCTCGAGAGATGGAAAAAGATGTTTGTCTTATGTTTCCACACTCTCATCTCTCCGTTTGCTAAATTCATATTCATTTCTGCATTTCCCGTAATTACAGTTGCTGACTATCGCTGTTCTAATCTTATTGGATCCCACCTATGTGACAGCTTACATCTCCATCAATTATGAGATCGTACTCATCTACATCGTTTCTGGATTAACACTCCTTTATTGTATTGTCAGTGCCCTCATGTACTTCACTCTCACCAGACGAGAGGGTGAGATCCCACTCACGAACGTTGCCTTGACTGTAAGTCCTTCTTATTTCCAACTGTATAATTGAAATTCTTTTAAAGGAAGTTATCTTGTGCACAGCCGGAATTATGGGATGGCTTATCATCATTGGCATTGGCGGAACAGTTTCTCAAAGAACTATCATTGAGACTGGAGAGAGATTCGGATGGTTGGCTGTAAGATCATTTATTAATAAAACGAAAACTATGAGAATCTTATTTGAAGGCTATTGCCGGAATCATCACTGGATGCTTCTTAGGAATCTTCGGAATGTTCATCCTCACTATCATCAACGAGAAGATCTTAGCTCGACGTACTCCTAAATACGACAAGGGATTCCAACAATAAGCTATGAATACATTGCTTTCATTTACTCCTCACTTAACTCCAAATATCTCAAATGTTTTGTAAATTTTGCGAAACTTCAGCTAACTTATTCATATATCTTTCAATTCTGTTGTCCCCCATTACAGAAAAAAGCTTTTGTTAGCTAAAAGCATAAGACTATTCAGAATTTTCAAAAAGCCCACTAATGTTTTTGATGAAATGAGCATATTGCTGCATCTCTTCCTTGTATTTTACTTTATTCATATAATAAATCTTCTCTGTTAGCTTACAAGATAACTATGAAATCTGCATTGGATGATGGAATTGTCACTCTACTACCAACTGGCAGTCCGTCCTATTACACACACACTCGCTTATCCTGCCAATACTATTGATTGCCAACATTGAGCATCTGATTCTTATTGATGTTTGGAACATTTTTTTGATTCTCTCTCTCTCTCTAATAATATGACACAACCTGCTTATATTCGATCCGGCTCAGAATCCACATTCCCCTCGGCATCTGATGATGCCAGTCGACGAAATTCTATGGAGGTCTGATTTTCTTTATTCCTTTTCCAATTGAGTTGTTGGGACAGGTCGCGGGATTACGGGAGAAGCCTTTGGTAGCGCTGGTCGTTTGCTTAGGATTCTTAGCTTTTCTTGCCATTTTTCTTTTAATTGTATGTTTGATGTTATTTGAGAACGCAGTTAACGCTCGCCATGCTCAGATCAACATAATGATTATTCTTTCCTTGCAAATGGATCATCATGGAATGAAGTTTCTCAGGTTTCACACCATTCTAGATAAGAAGACAGGTGAAATCGAAAAAGTCAGTTGCTAATCAAGCTTTCTTCGTTTGAAAACAGAATGTTAGGTTGTTGAGTTCAACGGCAATGACATAGACTTGGGAACTGTGATATCCAATGGTCAGGTAGTAGGTTACCACGAAGACAATATTGAAATCTCTGGATCACGGGTACATTAACATTACATGTTGGGGTTTCTAAATTGCTTTGTTCCAGCTTTTGATATCAGGAGAAGAAGATAGTGCACGTTTCATTTTACAAGATAACAGTTGTAAATACCAAAACATTGATGAATTTCAAGTAAAATGACTGATTTGTCTATAAGTCCAAAAAACATTTTTCAGGTTCTGATGACATCGACGAACCGAACCATTTTTAGTGCCCAGAACCCTCTCATCAATATCGATGAGAAAATTAAGAAAATTTCAACAAGCAAGATAATAACGAATAAAGTAGGACCGATTATTGTCATTCCATGGTTTTACATTGTTTTGTTTCAGATAAGAGCACCCATTGATGAAGACCTGAACATATCAGTTGAGAACTTGTCGATTCGTGGAAATGAAGGAATTCGAATGGAATCTCGGAGTAATGAAATCAGTGCGAGTACGCAAATTGCGTTGAATACTTCGGTACATAACTTTCATCACTTCCCTTCCACTTCTTTCTCTTATAGAGGGACGGTGCCATTAGGTTCTCAGGCCAGATAGTTCTAGGATCCGCTTCAAAAACTTTACCATTATCTCCGTCTCCGGCATTGGCCGCTTCTATAGATGCTTTTCGTGTTTGTGTGAGTTCATAGTTCAGTTAATTTTTGAAATACAACATTTTAAGGTTTGTCATGGTTCCAAACCTATACTGTACTTGACACCAGGAAACAAACCATGTATCGCCTCAACGGATATCTGTGGATAAGTATGTAACTATATTAATTTTATCTCAATTAAATTATTATCATGAATACACTTCATTTCATTCATGATTAGCATATGAACTCCACGTGATAAGCGTGAGGCAGTTGGCAATCTCATTTTTCCTTGTCTGCTCCAGCAGAGCGGTTGCATTCTATGAAAGTATCAATGTATCAAAGCACAATACAGCCTTGACGTTTTTTTTACAATTAGTTATCTTTCACTGCCTCATACTGTATTTTAATCGACGAAGAAGCAGGGTGAGATTATCAATCATTTATTGATAGGATGAAACAATATCGAACAATAACAAAACATAACTTATTAGGTGCTATATACAGAATATACAAGTGTCAATAACTATTTTCCAACTGTGCAACCACCTGTTGCAACGCTACATGTTAACATAGGATTAAGTTCTCCAGTTATAGCAAAAACCCACTGTCCATTTGCATTGCAACTTAATAATCCAGGTGGTAACGCTGCGGATGCACATCCACCATTTAGGATGAAAGGTCCAGTGGCCTATTTCGCAAGTAAATTAGAATCGTTTACGTTACTTACCGTTTCAACAATAACCGCGACTTCCAAATTAGCATCTGCATAACAGACATACGTCGCAGTGGTACACCCGGAACTACTATCGTAAGAGAATTCTATTCTGCCATCGAAGCTTCCTGGCAAAGGTGTGATAGGGCTTGCAACTAAGGCCGGACAACTGGTGCAACCTGTAATCAAACAGTCCAGTATTATGGAGAAAAAAATAGTTACTGACTTGCTTGCGGTACTGTTGTAGTTGTTGTAGTCGTTGGAGATCTGAAAATCAAAGAAGAGCATAAGATAATTAGTTAATGAAACAAACGTGGTTGTAGTTGTCGTAGTCGGAGTTGTTCTGAACCAAAACAAATTAAACTAATGGTAAGTACTGAGAAACAAACGTTGTAGTAGTAGTCGTAGGAGTAGTCGTCGTAGTTGTCGTAGTAGTTGTCGTTGTAGTTGTTGTAGGGGTCGTAGTAGTTGTAGTCGTTGTTGGCGTAGTAGTAGTTGTCGTCGTCGTTGGCGTAGTAGTAGTTGTCGTCGTCGTTGGCGTAGTGGTAGTGGTAGTTGTTGTCGGAGTGGTGGTCGTTGTAGGCGATGTTCTTAAAAGAAGTAGTAGACCATGAAAGTAGCATGTAACCTACGTAGTAGTTGTCGGTGAAGTAGTGGTTGTGGTAGTAGTGGGTGATGTGGTAGTTGTTGTGGTAGTGGTGGTGGTCGTTGTAGGCGATGTCGTTGTTGTAGATAAAGACGTGGTTGAAGTTGTCGGCGATGTTCTTAAAAGAAGTAGTAGACCATTAAAGTAACATGTAACATACGTCGTAGTTGTCGGAGAGGTAGTGGTTGTTGTAGTAGTGGGTGATGTGGTAGTTGTTGTTGTAGACGTCGTTGATGTGGTGGTATCTGGAGAATTTCTAAAAAAGGCTCATGGATTGTTCTAAATATCGCAACTGAACTTTTATATTTGGACTAGAGTAAAGTGATTTGCCTTGGTCAACTCATTCTTACCAAGACCATCCGGGTTCAAAGCTATATCAACGTAGATATTACGTTTCATAAATCCCTCTATTGATATAGTGAACTTAGGAGTTTTTCACAAAGGCATGAATCCAATCATCGAAAAAAAACAACAGAAGCGTTTTTGTGGACTTTCCATCATTCCGTCAATTTGTTCACTATACAATGCACACTCTTCACTATAACTATTCCCTCAAAAACGAAACGAGTGGAATTTCAGTCGTTGGTTTCGTGAATATTAACAAAAACACTGAACAGCTGCTGGGTATAGCAAGGTGGGAGCACATGGCTAAGCTCATCAACTAATATTTCACAGAGTGGTGACTGGTTTTTTTCCAAAAGATACTTTGAGCTTTAAGAAGAACATAAAGTAACTCACCCATCTGTCGCCATACATCCTGCCACAGAAGCTAATCGAACTGCCAAAAGCAAGATATTTAAATTAAATATTACAGACTTTTGCATACTCTGGGATGAAGAACTCATAGTTTAGTCTTCATACCATTCTTTGATTTCGCTGTTCTCTTGATTCCGGAATAGAACAATGACGTCAAGACCTCCCCTTCCCACTTGACATCCCAATTTACTTTCATAAAGTCTGATAACCTTTCTATCCGGAATATCCCATCCACTTAAACTTCCTGAAACCATTTGTTATAAACGCCCCAAGGGACGCGTCCGAACATAAACAATAGACGTTTAAGAATATATGCTAATTAGGCGCATGCGTGGCTTTTTTATTCTTCAAACTCTTTCAGCGAAGAACGGTTGCGATGAGAAATCAAAAGAAAACGTCATGAATCCAGCTGTCTTCAAAAATCATGTCTATCCGGATATTGTCTCAAGTAAACATGCAATTCACGATCATTTGAGCGAAGAGCGACAATCGTGCTAGCTTTATTTATAGTTGAATATACATTCTTATACAAAGTAGACATTACTACTGGAATTCTTTTTTTTTTTTTGCTTCGTTACTATCAATCTAAAGCTCAAGATCATAGTCTGGAGTGCCGGCGAAGAACAACTTCATGAAGTGAACGGTGGATTCGAATGACTGATTTCCAGCTTTTACCTATAATTTCTTTATTAAATAAGTATTCATGTGAATAATGACCTCAGGCAATCTCTCGACAGTTTTGTACCAAACTTGCAGTTTTGGGTACTTAAGAGATGGGAAACTTTCTGGAGAGAAAGGAGAGAATCCGAGTAGAGTTACTCCACGGAATCTTTCGAACAAAGAGAAGAGCATGTAATCAGCGAAACCAGGATTCGCGCCACCATAGTATGCATCAGTCAATTCGCTTTCAGCAAGAGCGAAAAATTTTTCAGCAGCTTCGTACTTCTCAGCTTTCAACTCTGGGTTTCTAGCAGTACCTACGAGACCATAGAAAACGGAGCCAATCTGTACATCCACTATTTGAGAATATTACTAACGTCATTTACCGAGGACAAGCGGTCGAGAATCAACTTCTGTTGATATTTCTCGAAAGGATCAGCTGGCAATATTCTTGACTCTGGGAATGTATCATCCAAGAATTCAGGAATTAAGCCTGATTCAATTACAATTTTTCCATTAAATTCCACGAGAGGAACTTTGCCTTCAGGATGCTTCTTTAAATACCACTCGGGCTTGTCTTTGAGGTTAATATTGATTACTTCAGAGCTTGAAGCAAGGACAAAAAATATATATATCAATACATGTTCATTTACCGAAAACCATGCTTAGCAGCATAGAACAAAACACGTTGAGCCCATGGACAGAAGCGCATGCTATAAATACGAACCACTCCTTCTTCAGGAGGGCTTGGCTCCGTAGATCCTTCAAGAGGGGATTAGAGAGCTTTGCAGCACATTCACCTTACCAGACCCATAGCAGGGGGAGTTGTTATTGATTAACACTTCCTTGGTCATTTCTGGAAAGAAAAACAATATCCTTAATAACTCTACGAGATGAATAGAGACGAAATTGAACAATGAATAGGAGGGTCACAAGATATGCCATAAATAAGATGCTATGAAGAGAGCAGATGTTTGCCCAAATCGGTTCAAAGAATCTGTACGCCGTTTACGCGTCGATAATGTACATCGGAGGATTCAATTGCGCTTTACCATATCAAGCTTGTTAAAATTCGCTCGATATCTCTGTTTTGCTTGTTCGAGAGATATCTTTTTTAGTTTTCGTACTGGTTTACATAATTGAATGGATATTTTATAAAAACAATGCAAAAATTTTTAAATTTGGAAAAGATTGGTGAAGGTATTACTTTCTTGTGGCTTCATAACACTAAACAAATGAATTGCAGGCACATACGGAACTGTTTTCAAGGCTAGAAACAAGGAGACTGGAGAAGTTGTAGCGTTGAAGAGAGTACGATTAGATGACGATGATGAGGTGTTCAAATAAATCAGTTTTAACTTTTGGTTTGCTTTCTAGGGTGTGCCAAGTTCAGCATTACGTGAAGTCTGCATTTTGCGGGAGTTGAAACACAAGAATGTAGTTAGACTGTATGACGTAGTTCACTCAGAGAATAAGTTGACGCTAGTTTTTGAATATTGTGATCAAGATTTGAAAAAGTTTTTTGATTCCTGTAACGGACATGTGGATGAACAAGTAAGAGGGTTAGGCAATTTCTTATAGAAATTTGGTGTCATTCAGCAAGCCAAATCATTAATGATGCAGCTTTTATGTGGACTCTCTTATTGTCATCAGCACCATGTTTTGCATCGTGATTTAAAGCCTCAAAATCTGCTTATCAACAGCAACAATCAGCTGAAGCTGGCAGATTTCGGTCTGGCACGGGCATTCGGAGTTCCTGCTAGGTTTTACAGCGCTGAAGTAAACAAACAGCTTTCCCAAAATAATGAGGAGAAAATAATAATCTAGGTTGTCACACTTTGGTATCGTCCACCGGATGTTCTATTCGGAGCAAAACTATATAATACTTCAATTGATATGTGGTCGGCAGGCTGTATCTTTGCTGGTTGGAAAACTGAACAAACTCTGATAAAACAAACTGAATTTAAGAAATATCTAACGCTGGTCGCCCACTTTTCCCCGGTGCAGACGTAGACGACCAACTTAAGAGAATATTTAAACAACTCGGGACGCCAACAGATGAGTCCTGGCCGGGAGTTTCACAGTTACCTGATTTCAAGGTAAATATGACAAAAGATTTTTTTTAACTGATGTACTCTAGCCAATGTGCTTATACCACCCAGCTATGACATGGGGTCAGATAGTGCCGAACTTATCTCATACGGGCAGAGATCTTTTGCAGGTAAGGCGCTCCTGAAACGTTGAACTTGATTGTGTGGAGAGAGCGGCCAAAGACCAAAGTCATGTTTCTGTACTTTGCCGATCAGTTTAAACTCTCTTATCAAGCTTTGAATTTGAGACTCGCTTTGTTTCATTTATCAATCCTTTTATGCAGGCGGAATCGATGATAACGGATTACGTCATCTTTGTGTAAATATATCTTTTCAGAGGCTTCTTGTGTGCAATCCATCGGAACGGATTGATGCCGAGGCAGCTCTGAGACATCCCTACTTCACGGATGTTGAAGCCTAGTTTTGTACCGATCTCATTGCGTTTTTAAAATAAATTTGCTACTTCCACTATTTGTTCTTTTGCTTCGAGTTCAGTTATAAACAATGTAACCGGGCACGTTTATTATAAAAGTTCACATGTGTAATACAAAGAGGAAACTTTCAATCTATCTATCTAACTATGTCCTGCATACAAATTAGTCTGAGATTATTTTAACTAAACATTTATAAGAACGTCTCGGAAATTGCAACAACATCGTATGTTTCAATACCCTACCCACAATCTACAATAGCTAGTTAATTAAAGTAACATCTAACGTCATTGCAAATGTGGGACAATAATCAAAGCTAGTTGAGGAATACAAACAACGGGCTCAAACAGGGTTTGAAATTTAAATGAACTTTTGGATTTCATCATAGATAGCCAAGACCAAAGCTCCTCCAGTTCCACGGAAAACGTTGGAGAGGGCTCCCTTGAACATAGCTCCCATTCCTTCGTTGGCGATGATTTTCTTGGCGCAGTCGAGGGTGTTCTTGTAGAGAACGTCTTTGCGTCCAGATTGCATCATCATACGACGACGGACAGTGTCCCATGGGTAAGAAAGGATACCAGATCCGACGGTGACAACCTAGAAGATTAAGGATGAGTTCATGGAGCACATGAAATTAACTTACTTGAGCGATACCCCAGGCAGCGAAGAAGTTGAGCTTCTTGTCAGAAGCGAAGACCATCTTGGCGGTATCGAACATACCGAAGTAAGCGGCACGGTAGATGATGATACCTTGGACGGAGACGAAGAATCCTCTGTAAAGTCCAATTGGTCCGTCAGCCTTGACGATCTTGATCAAGCAGTCAGCAAGACCCTTGAATTCACGGGAGTTGCCCTTTCCGACATCAGCAGCGAGACGGGTACGGGCGAAGTCGAGTGGGTAGACGAAGCAGAGAGAGGTAGCTCCGGCAGCTCCACCAGAGGCCAAGTTTCCGGCGAAGAATTTCCAGAAGTCCTTCTTCTTGTCAAGTCCGTCCAAGAAGATCTTCTTGTAGGTATCCTTGAAGGCGAAGTTCAAAGCCTGGGTAGGGAAGTATCTGATGACGTTGGCGAGGTTTCCTCTCCAGAGAGCAGCGAAACCTTGCTCTTTTGGAACACGGACAAGGACATCAATGATACCCTTGTAACGCTTGTCAGCGGCAATGGTGGTAGAAGCATCTTGAACCTATACAAGATAACATTAAAAAAATTCATGAAAAAAATTTTTACTTGGAGAAGAAGCTTGACACGCTCGATTGGAGCGACAGCAGTCTTGGAGATGGCAGCAGCGGTACCTTAAATGAGGAAGTTAAATTTGAAAAAGTCCAATGGCATGGATGTAGGGTCAATTAGTAAAAATTTACCTCCGGAGGCAAGATCGATGAAGAATTTTCTAGAGTTGAAACCCTTATTATCGGAAGACATGTTGCAATTGAAGACGAGACGTGAGCCGCACTGAGACCCGGCAAAAGCAAAGACACTACTTCTCTTCTGCGATCTTGGACATTTTTAAACCATTCCGCTCTTTTAGTATATGAGGCTCCCGGCACGAAAACCAAGAATGCATGCAAACACGGTATTGCGCGAATTTGAATCTTGGCATATTCTCAACAATTATTTTTGGGATAACTTGTACTATTCAATAAAAGATTTAAAATTTGTTTAACGTGTTAAACTTACCGATTTTCAGGTAATAAAAGTTAGAACTTAGTGTTCAATAACTCGTGAAAATGCCCTCAGATGCTAAGAAAGCCAGAGATGCTGCCAAGAAAGCAGCGGCTAAAGGCAAAAGAGGAGGAGGTAGTAAAAAAGAAGAACCACAAGAGGAAATTACAACAAAACAACCCACCGCAACAGAGAATGTTGATGGTACGTACTTTCTTACTTTCATTTTCTATTGATGTTTTTATGTACTTCTTGTTTTTCAACTGATGTTTAACTTTGTTTTATTTTAGAAGTTATCGATCAAGCGGCAGAAATCTTAAAGAAGATTGAGTTTGAGAATGCTCAAGCTCGATCAGTTGCTGGAGCTCTAACTTCTGATCCCAAGGGCTTGGATCATAAAGTCGAAGGCTTGACTGTAAGCGACTTGCGCAATCAATTGATTCAGTTCATAAATACTATGTAGATTACTTTCCACGGAAGAGAAATTGTCACTGATACCAAGTTAGAACTTAACAGAGGACGTCGTTATGGTTTAGTCGGTCTCAATGGCAGTGGTATGATAAGTAAATGAGACTTGTGCGTATGTGCATCTTCTAGGAAAATCAACTTTGATGCACGCCATCTATAATCATGAAATTTGTATCCCCCAGAATGTTGATATGTATTTGGTAGGCAAACGTCTTTCATTTTTGATACAAAAATGATTTATTCAAGGTATCCAGAGAAATGCCTGCTTCTGAAATGACTGCTTTGGAAGCTGTAATTGATGTTGACTCCGAGCGTAAACGTCTCGAGGCTTTGGCTGAAGATCTTGCCGGAAAAGATGATGATGGTATCAAGCTGCAGTGCTGCTTGAAAATATAATTATTACTCTTGTTATAGAAAGCCAAGATACTTTGATGGATATCTATGATCGTTTAGATGCTATGGATGCCAACTTGGCCGAAAAGAAGGCTGCTGAGCTTCTTTTCGGTTTAGGTTTCTCCAGAAACATGCAAATGAAGAAATGTAAAGATTTCTCTGGTTTGTGATCTAAACAGCTCGTATCTGTTATGTTGTGAACTTTTCCAGGAGGATGGAGAATGAGAATCGCTCTTGCAAGAGCTCTTTACTTGAAGCCTTCCGTTTTACTTCTCGACGAGCCTACAAACCATCTTGATTTGGAAGCTTGTGTATGGTTGGAAGACGAATTGAGCAAATACAAGAGAATTCTTCTTGTTGTTTCCCACTCTCAAGATTTCATGAATGGTGTCTGCACTAATATTATTCATTTATTCCAGAAAAAACTTGTCTATTATTCGGTATGGTTCCGCTTCCAAAAATGTATTCTCATTTTCTCGTTAAGGGTAATTATGATAGTTTCGTCAAGACTCGCCTTGAGTTACTTGAAAATCAGATGAAGAGATATAATTGGGAACAGAATCAGCTTCAAAACATGAAGGACTATGTTGCTCGTTTTGGTCACGGTTCTGCTAAGCTTGCTCGTCAAGCCCAATCCAAGGAAAAGACTATGGCAAAAATGATTGCTGGAGGTTTAACTGAGAAAGTCACCTCCGAAGCTGTGAGTCTAATTGCATCACAATTTCCTAAATTTCTCATCATGTTCTCAGGTAAAACAGTTCTATTTCTTCGATGCTGGTGAGATCCCACCACCAGTCATCATGGTACAACACGTTTCCTTCCGTTACAATGAGAAAACTGTAAGTGTAACATTCAAATATACACTTTAAGAAATCTTTTAAGCCTTGGATTTATCACGATATTGATTTCGGAATCGATTTGGACACTAGAATTGCTCTTGTCGGTCCTAACGGAGCCGGAAAGTCTACTCTGCTTAAGCTTCTTTGTGGAGATGTCATGCCCACAGACGGACTCATCAGAAGGCATTCCCATGTTAAAATTGGACGTTATCATCAGCATCTTCACGAAGAGCTACCTCTTGAGAAATCAGCTCTTGAGTTCATGATGAGCTCATTCCCTGAAGTCAAAGAGAGAGAAGAAATGCGTAAGATTGTTGGTCGATATGGTATCACTGGCCGTGAGCAGGTAACATAGATAATAGGTTATCAAAAATTAAATCAAATATCATAGGTATGTCCAATGAAACAGCTCTCCGATGGTCAACGTTGTCGTGTATCTTTCGCTTGGTTAGCTTGGCAACAACCACATCTTTTACTTCTTGACGAACCTACCAATCACTTGGATATGGAGTCTATTGATGCTTTAGCTGAAGCTATTAACTGCTTCTCCGGTGGAATGATTCTAGTTTCTCACGATTTCCGATTGGTTTCACAAGTATATTAGAAAATCTGATCTGAACAGAAGTATTCATGACTGTTTAGGTTGCTCAAGAGGTATGGGTATGTGATCATCAAGCTATTAAGAAATGGGATGGAGATATCTTCTCGTTCAAACAGTTCTTGAGAAAACAGATCGACAAGGAGATGATCGAGAGACAAGAACGCTAATTTTAAAAATATTAAATTGGAATAGAATTGATATTCCTTTTGTTGTTACGTATCGCAAAATATCCTTCAGTCATTTGAACCTGGTGATCTAACAGCTTGGCTTGTTATATTAATTGTTGCTCGTTTTGCAAAAATGCTCATAGGTTTTTCAAATTTTACCTCTTGTTAAAGCTGTACTCTCTTTTCACAACTTGGGTTTTGAATTTTAGTTGTGTTTGTTTTGGTCATCATATGATCGTTAAAAATAAAGTTTGTTACAGTCTTGTGATCTTTTCAAATATGTATTAAAGGACAGATAATCCGTCTTATTTCTGTCACGAAGGAAGTGTGCTCCAACTCAAAAGAGCGAATTTCAAAAATCCTGGATCTCATTAGTACGAGCAGTTCTCCAGTGATCAAGACAGTCTTTCATTTTGTTTTTCTTTTGATATACTCGTTTATCATTCCAGATCTAGTTCTGAACATGGGTGATGCGGATTTGAGGTTGCAAAGGCTTAAAACAGAGATAAAATGCCTTGTCATGGCTTTCTCAGAGCCCTCTTCCTCCTTGAAGATTAACAAGGAGTACAAGTAAACAGTTTACAAATTGAAATGAAGTGAATAATATTTCCACTTCAAGAGAGATGTTTGATAGCACTATCAACTATAAACAGTTCGGATACAGTTGTCTGGAGAGTTTGTTGAAAGACTGTTCAGATTTGCAATTTATCAATGCTGGTGGTCAGGTCCTGTTCAAGGCGAAGTAATAGCCACATCATCTTTTTCATCTTCCATTCAACTTTCAGATTGACTAAGGAAACCGAATCTTTACAAAAGATGATTTCAGCTCAGAAAAAGAAGAAGAAGAAGAAAACTAACACTGCCAAACCGTCTTTCCACAGAGCATCCAGAGCTTATAGAAGTTTTGCTCCATCTTCTAAAGTGCTCACTAAATTATCCCTTTTTCCTCTCATTACTTCTTTCCAGCCTTCTTCTCAGTACAGTTTCAATCGAATGTCTTTCAGAGGTACAGGAACCTTTGAGAGGCGCGTTCCTGTCGTCGTTCCACATACTCCAGTACACTTTTCCGTTACTAATTTGTACACTATATGTGTGTTTCAGATTAAATCAGATGGTGTATTGGGAATGTCTAGGTTCTTGAGGATCATGAAAAACTACGAGGGGAAAGTAACTTTACGCAAGTTTCAAGAAACCTATCTGAGTATGTATGGGGTACCTTTGGATAAGAGGGAAATGGAATCCTTGTTTGGCTTACCCAATCTTGCTGCAGTTCATGACAAGTTTCTCCAAGACAAGGTCTTTTCAACTGGTCCCAACACTCATCCAATCATTGTTCTTACAGATAAACATCATAACTCTACCCAGTGGGTACATGCTCATTTCGAAAGATAACATCATGAAACGGAAAAGTAAGTTTTGCTTGATGTACTGAAGTAACTTAGTTGACAGTCTGGGAACAAACGCACACTTTCGAAATAGTGTCTAATAATCCAGTAAAATGGGATAAACCGTCTTTGGCCACTCTATACAAGAACGTGGTGCATTTGTTGAAAGAAATGTATCCAGAAACCATCAACGTAGAGTGCTAAAATCCTTATTGATGAAAAATTTCACAACTTTAGGTAGAGGAAGCTTCAGAAATTTACAAGCGATTCTATTCTGTTCAAGTAGACCCAATGGCTCTATATGCCAAAACATGGGAACAACTAACAATGGGAGTTTTTAAAGAAAAGTTGAGACTAATACATAATGTAGGTGTTCGAAATCTTCCTTTCCTATCATTTGATGTTTTCCAGTCTATATCTCTCCAAGAAGATGTAGTAGTTACCGAAAAGCTTCGAGCACCCAGTACCATACCATCATGCCAACAATCTACTTGCACGTCTGTCTCGGACATAATGATGGACAGTAGCGACGACGATGAGGATGAGGATTATCAGAATGGTCCTGACAGTGAGGGTTTTTCTAATGTAATTTCTACTACTCTAATGTCAAATCTTTTCAGTGGAATCCGTTGCCTCATATTTCACTACATCAAATACGGACAAGTGTTCAGATAACGAGAACGTCGTTTATGGCGTTTGGTTTTTATTTATAATTTTCTTCTTGCAGGATGAGAAAGAGAGCACATTAGGATTCGGATTTGGTACAGAATTTTTTGTTAAAATTGATGTGATCCGTTTTTTAGGTAGAGTATCAAGCTTACGTAAATCACGTACTATCAAGAAGGTTTTTCATCATCATTATCGTACTAGTTTGGAGAATTCAGAGTGAAACTAACAAAGTTGTAGAAAAACTAAGCGACTCCAATCAGGCAACTGATCTTGATATTGCTGGGCTTCAGGTTTTCAAAATTTTTTAAAAATTTTATAAAGAAACTTTAGATCACGGACACGGCAGAACAACAGCCGAAAAAGGTTTGCTGAAACTAGTATTCATAAATTGATTATGAGAACGAATGCAACCACTCATCGCGCCGAAAAATTCGAAAATGAATGCGATCAACGTTACAACGCTGATATATGCTAATCCATCTCTGATACAGTAACACGTGTACGATTTGAATTCTTTCAGGGGAGAGGTTTTGGTTTCAAGAGTTTTGCTAAGTCTTTGATTTCAAAAATATCTGATAAGGAAAAGGAAAAAGAGAAGACAAATACTAGAAAAGTATGTTCAAGTTTCTAATAGAAGACAGTCTCATTTTCATCACAGGTGTCGGATTCAAGCTCATATTCCATACAGATCAAAGTTAGTTTTCTTGATAATTCTCAAGTTATACTATAATTCAGGATGATGAAGTTGCAAGCAGTGACGGTTCTTCATATTATAATGGTTATCAAGTTAAATTTGTCGGGGACAAATACAAGTAACAATATTGTTTCATGGGTGGAATTCATACATTCATTACAGCAATGCCGCTGTAGAACGCGCTCTGTCTCACCACATCAAAAATCCTTTAAATGCCTCTACTCGCTAAGCGGGGTAGGGATGCCAATTTTCGTGTTAATTCGTTCAAATTATAGAAATTTTCATTTTCTTTCCTTGTAATAACAAACATTTTTTCCTTTACGGTTTTTCAAATATAAAATAATGTTTTGTACATTGTATTTTCTATCATATAACTGCTATTGATCTATTTTTGGCAGAGTGGGGAATGGCGTTTTTCCATTTTCTCAATTGTTTGGGCCTCGCTTATGCTCCTTATATTATTGTATACAAATACTCAGGTGAGAGTGTTACACTCTTCCCGCTCTGAGCCTATCCATCATTTCTAGGATTAAACGAATACAGCTCCGTATGGAAATGTGTTCAGTCGGCAGTAGGTTACTTCTTAACGCAATTGGTTAAGCTCTTGCTATTGGCCACCTTCTTCCCAGACAGTGATGATCATGACGAGTTTGCTTTCCTCCCGGTTAGTTCTTCCTTTTTATTCTTTCTATTCTTCTAACTTTCCTTTCAGGAACTACTCAAAAGTTTCGCTGATGTTGTTGATGTGATTGGATTACATGTCGTCATGAGCAACATTCTGACAGGAACAGGACAGGTTGGATTTCTCTCCTTAGTATGCATAACTTCGTATCTGCAGGTCCGATTCTTATCTGGAGGATTAGGATGGGGATTCGCACACTCAATTGCAAGTCGGCTAATCATCTTCTGGGTTGGAGCAAGGTAAGCATTTTGGTTAATAACAACCCCTTGCAACTCCACGCTTGATCAATTCATCGTTGCTTTTATACGTCTGAGTTCTTGCGATACGTGGTAAAGTATTGAAATATTTCAAAAGTTGGTTAAGGTTGAGAGATTAACCCTATGTTATACTGTCTTCGTAACTTAACAACATTTTTATAGAGCATCTGCTTTCTCATGGCGCTGGATCCAAACTGCATTCGATTCATCTTCTGACTTACTTCTGTTCTTGTCAATGGCTGCACTAACCTGGATGGCTGCTCGAAATGGACCTCGTGGATTAATCGCCGTTTTCTTGTCAGCTGCTGTTCTCCATTCCTTCGCTTATGAGTAAGTGGCTTTTAGATCTTTCGAAGCGTAATCTTTCATATTATAGACTGTTTTACTCGGTTTTCCATATTTCTTCCTGGTCACTTGTTGTTGCTCGCTTTGTCTATACTGCTCTAGTTTCTGCCGGTACCATTTTCACATATGCCAATTGGGGCACTCAATCAATAAAGCGGGATTGATGTTTTACACTTTTTACTTGTTATTAATTTATTACTGAGTCAGTAAATGGTTATTAATAAACTTTATTTGAAAATATGTAATTACGAACAGCAGTAAGTATCATATGCATATACCTTGTAATTATCAGTTCACTTATCACATCCTCACAGATGGATTCTGTGAATCCTCAATATGAAATGGTAGATGAGGGCCCGGTGGAAGATTTCGTTCTGCCGGAAACCAAGACCACCTCGACAGCGCTCGAGGATATGGTGACTCCTGTTTCTCCCACTAAGAAAATTAGGTTTTGAGAATTAAATGTGAATAGAAGCTCAAATCTCTAATTCTAGTGCTCGACTTACAGAAGAATCTGAGCCACCAGAGTCACCAGATATGAAATTCGCTAGAAATAGATTAGGAACTCTTTTAACTTCTATTAGAAAAGGAGACGCACCCTCGCTGGCTACCAACACCGAACAGAAACGGTACTCAGCTCTTAATAATCATTAGAACTTGTTTTATTTTCTTGAAGTGAAGAGATTGATAGACGTGGCCCAGGCAGACCGCGAAAGCTTCCGACTTCCACTACCAAGAGTAAAACTGGAGGTCTAATCACAAACATGTTCCTAATGAAAACCTGAAATTTTCAGAAGTAGTTTTTGAGTTGCGTGGTAAAACATTTGTATTGAAAGAAGGACAGGAGTCCACAGAGTATCAGTTAGTTAGAGCTTGGATGAGAGGGAAACCTGCAGAGGAGGAGCCTCCTGTTGTAATTCCGGAATGTGATCCTACTGTGTCCATGGTAAATATAATAACATCTGGTATTCAATATAGAACTATATGTTAAGGATTTATTAGCAACTAAAGAAGTCGTTGCACTTCCACGGGCCGATTCGCCTTATTTAGTTGATACTGAATATCCGAAAAGAGACAGTCTAGACCAGCTGAACACACACGTTAATGCTGAAGACATTGATGCTTTGAGAAATGAGTACGCAAGACACTGGAGATCTGTGAAGAAAAGGTGATTATTTTTTATCGTTTTTACAATTGTAAGCTCTTGATTCAGCTGGCTTGATCACCAAAGGAGACGTAAAGCACGATATCATAAGACCATTGGTTTACTTGAAACGATTTTCACTATTGCCCAACAATCTCACACCTGATCTGTTCACTTCTTATGTTGTATCACATTGTAATTTATCAAGTTTGATTCATTAATTTCTGATCTTCCCTTATATGGCTATATTAATAAAACTTATTTGTCCTTTTCTTCGTTCTCCCTCTCTGATTATGGGCGGGGCAAAATGGCTTGGCTTTGCTTCGAGACGTGGGCGTCCGTGCATAATGTTTGGGCGGGAATAATTATTATTTGAATTGTGCCGCTGTTACTGTGCGTCTAATTGAATAAATCCTTCCTTTTCAGCTTTTTTATTATTAATCTATTGTAAATTGAGTCCTTAAACATGAATTTAGAAGAAAGCACGGAGGTAATTTATCTTTTTAAACTCTTTTTTTGAACTCTTGAATCTCCAGAGAATCATGGAGCGTGTGAGACAGAGAAAAATGGAATTGAATGAGAATGAAGATCCCAAAGAAAATATGAGAGCAAAAGAAAGTAAGGAACAACGATCGAGTATTCCACCAGGTTTTTATTTTTTATTTGATCCTATTTGATTACTTCTGTATCAGTTATAAAGCCTGTCGATTCCCCTCTTAAGCCTTGGAACAATCCTCCTCCCCCTCCTCCGTCAGACACAATTCCTGAAGAATCGGTGGTAAGGATCTATCTCAGTTATTATTTTTCTATTTTTGTGTTCATTAGGTTGATTCAAGTAAGTCTAAATCAACTTTTGCTGCTCTTGCTGAGGATCTTGATGATTTTGTATGCTCTCCTCAAAAGGAAAAGCCAAAAGAAGCCTATTTGAAAGGAAAATCTCCTCGATTAAGTATTGGAGAGGTATCAATTCTAATTTGAGAAGTTATCTCATATTATATGTATAGACAAGATCTTCCGTACTGTGCACACCCGCCGGTTTCAATCAGATGCGTTCACCAAACAGATCAATTTTAGGCGAAAGCACTCGAAGTGACCTAAACAAAACTAACTGTATGTTGTTTTAGCAGATTGCACATCTAATACCATCATTTAGCACCTGGACGTCTGTCTTTGAATGATGATCGTCGGATTCGCTTTGCACATCCAATATCGGCAACTACCAACTTCATAGATGATTCATCAATGACCTACAGTGTAATTGAGAGAATTAATGGGCTCTTAGTCAATCTTTTTTTCAGCAAACTGAAACGTCCAGTATTGTCCTTTCCGATTCAACTTTACCAGTTCCAGAACCCCGAGCTTCTGGAGAAGATGAAGGTGGCGCTCACATGTTCATGCGGAAGGTATTATCAGCTTTCAAACTCGGCTTATCTAGAGCTTGCAGAAAACTCCTACGAAGAGTGAATCTTCTTCATCTATTAAGATATGCTCACCTAAACCTTTTGTAAGTCGTTTCTTTAAAGTCTTCATTAAAGCTATCTTTGTAGGTTCGCGGCGGAAGCAACAGCCATTTCTCTCCTGTACAATTCGTAAGGGTCTTATCTCATATGTCATGCGAATCGAACGTTTTCAGAATCCAACTAACACTTCTTCTCCTAAAGTTCAGGAGTCTTCGATCAAAATTTTTAAAGCCATCACAACTGAGATCGAAGTTGGAGAGAAAAAGCTTAACCCAGTTCATAACAGAAGAGATTTCGTTGATGAACTGGAAAACAATGCCAAGTTTGCCTCTTCTACTCCTACCACACCAGCTGCTATTGGAGTAAGAATATAGATTCATTTTTCAGAATTCAATTTTGAATTTTAAGATTACTCAGGCAACTGGCAATAATCTGTCTCCTGCTAGAAGTGTTGCCATTGAAAATGCAAAAGCCAAAACCATTGCTCAACAGTTAGAGCAGAAGTTAAAGGGGGCTCCTGTCACTGTACGTGTTGCGCAAGAAACAATCTTATTTGTTTTCATTTAAGGTTCCTACACCAAAATCATTCGTACCGTCTCAAATTGTTAATCGCGAGGTCACACCCAAGCAAGATAAGAGTCCAATAAAAACACAATGGCGTGGGGCCACTGGTACCCCAGTTGTTGTAGGGAAAAACCCATGTGAACCAACAAAACCAGATGTTAGAGCTTCGAATCTCAAAAGTCTGAAGAATCGTTGGGAGGTATGTGGTTAAGCGTTTAGTAATACATTAAAAGAAATGTTAAGTTTTCGTCTCTCACGGGCACTCCTATCCATCCTGATGAGTCTGAGGACTCTCTGGTCAAAACCGCCATACGCATTCGCGATACAACGATACCATCTAAAACTGGTTCTGCGTATAAAACATACGGCGATGCTGGAAGTGCAGTCACCACACCTTTGAATGAGAGGAAAACCTATGCTACTGTGAGTGAATAAGAGTTAAACAACTTATTCGGGTGTTTTTCCAGGTAGATACTGATTCTCCATGTGCCAAGAGTCCTAGATATTGCGATCAAGAGAAAGTTCAAGAGGAACTTTCTCCTACAAAAGTAATAAGGGAAGAACCAGAGATGATTGAGGAAGAAGTAGTGATTGAAAACGATGAATCAATTAATGAACTCGATAATGGCACAAACATGTCACGTTTCATTGACGACGCCTTTGACTTTATGAGCAAAAGTCCGAATAAGTCTTTAATGAGAAGTCCAACGAAGTCGCTTAAAGATTATCCAATCACTCCTGTTCGAGAAGCTCCACTTGCAACAATGGTAGTCGAATCTCTGAAGCATAGGTTGAATGTGACAATTTCAGGAAAAGACTCCTGATTTCTTGGAAATGGACTTCTCGGAGTCTCGAAACTTACCAGAAGTACATCCAAGTAGACCTTACGAGGGTGTTGCTTCTGCCATCAAGGATTGCGTTGAAGAATCTGAAGAGAAAGGTCAGTTCTCTGGAAAATGAATTTGAAGAATTTGATCGCATGTTTCAGGTTCTCGGCTACCATATACCATTTCTTTCTACCGTAAGAGAGGTCGCATGCAGTCAGAAGACAATTGTGAGAAGATTGACCTGAACGTTGGATTGAATCAGGCTCCTAATCAACAAATCATCGGTGGTGTACATGGAGAAGATCATGATGAGAACACTGATGAAAAGATTGTATGGCTTTGATTCTTTTGCAGTTCTTATTGTTTATCGTTTCAGAAGAGAATGGAACGTGAGATTAAAGTACAAGTTGTTCGGATTCAGCAAGCTTCTCGTGCTCTCGAACATTGTCGCCAGAAAGAGGAGTTCAGAGGAAGCCGTGAAGAAGTTACAGCTCAGCGTGCTTTACTACTTGCTGGAGAAACTAGACTCGCATTACAAGCTCAGATTGAAAAACTGAACCGTGGTGCTAGAACCAAGTACAGCACAATTCTCTTTGTTTCAAAACAATCTCGTTATTTACAGCTGTACTGGCCCAAGAGGATCCATTACTATCCGATCCATTCGTCTCCACGTTAATCGCGATTTTGTTGGCAGTGCTAGCTCCGCCACATCAAGCCCAATCTATTACTTCTGTGTTCTCCTTACAGTTAACGACCAGGTTCATGCCACCACTATTGCAACATCAGACGAGTGTATGAAAAAGAAGGTATGTCGTTGTTTTCAAATTCAGATCTCATTTTCATTTCAGGATTGCTATGTTGAATACACAAATCCTATTGAGCTTGTACCTCTTGATCCAGATTTTGTTTGTACATTAGAAGTTTATGCTCTTCGTGGTCATAGAGAACAATACACTCATGAGGAAAAGTATCGGTTACGCGGTACCCAAGGTCGTAATAAGGTATGATCTAAATAATCACATTCTGTATCATGCGGTCTTTACAGACCATGTCTCGTGCTGGAATGAATTACTCTACTGGTGGCCCAGGAGCTATTCATGACGTAGCTTTCAATAGACTTGGCCGTGCTCAATTCGATATAAATGTCCGCTGCGGTCAGAATATTCTTCAACTTCAAGATTCGATTTATCCACTCGACGGAACCGTTAGTCTACGTGTAGAGAAGTAGTTAAAGTTGCACATATCTTTTTAAAAATTATTTCTACAGGAGAGCTGTTTCTCGAGTTAGCGCACCTCATCGAGGATTCTTATCCATGTTCCAAAGAACCAAGGAAGGACTGGGATCATGGAATAGATATTGGTGTGTATTGGAATGCGGGGAAATGAAGTTCTGGAAGTGTCCCGAAGACGAAACTAACCCTGAAAAGGTTGTAACTTTGTGGTTCAAGCCTTGTTTCATGCCTATTTTTGCAGACTTGGCTTGTATTATTAGACCTTCAAACATGTGCTGGCGATGGAGCTTCCACCATCCGCGAAACGTGTCCTTATCCCAACTCTTTCCATATTGATGTGTGGGTTCCTAAGGAAATTCAGAGTTCAAAGAGAAGTAGCCCAGAAATGGAAAAATTGAGGTTTGTTGCATAGTTTTCATATGAAACTCAATGGATCATTGTAGAGTAATGTTGGCGGCAGACACGAAGAGTGATATGAACATATGGATTGAAGCAATTAATACAACAACTATGAATTTACTGATGTGGCAGAAGTCTATCAATGGATAAATATTGTAAATGGTTTTCCTGTTTATCCTCTATTAACATGTTCATACTCTGACAGATTTTTTTCACTTCAGCCATTTTTTTTTCTGAACCTTTTTCTTAATAATCAAATTCATAACATACATATTGCTTCATCACATTCATACATTCATTTAACGATCGTGATTCTTGTTTACCTCCCTTGAACTATTCGAATTGTGCTTATATTCTAAAATACTCAATAAATGATTTTGTAGAAAGCATATCAAACTTTTGTGTTTGAGTATGAAAAGGAGCTCCATTATATGCCTTTCTTGATTTCACAACAATTCATCAAGGGTACAGGTTGATGGCAAGTGTCAAAGCTCAATATGATGCCGTGAAATGTCGAGAAAGAGTTTTGAGCGGAGGGTTTCGCTTTGTCATACCAAGCAAAAACTTCGTTGTTCCTAAGTTCAAGGTTTTCAACCATGTCTTCGAAGGAGATAAATGGTTTTTATAGTGTTGTGGAGGAAGACATACTGGAGCTAATATAGAGTATAAAGCTGAAAACTTCTGTTTGAACAATGATGTTGTAGCTCAGGTTGTCACGAATTCTCCGCGTTTTTGATTTTCGGTTTAGACTCCGTTACCTCCAATTAAGAGGCCTGGCCCTCCTCCAAATGAGTCCTATGAAACAACTAGGTTTCGTATTCTTCGCTTATCACATAATTCTCTTTATATATCTACAGGCAAGCACCGAAGTCTTCTCTAACTTCATCAACTTCTTTCAACAGAGCGAATACTTTTGAAAATAATGCTTGTAACAGTTCCTTTGATATCCCTGTGAGTACTGAGTCGGATATTATCATAAATCCCGTTACAGGCTATACCGCCCTCGTCGTATTCGACGCACAACAACTACCACGATAACACTTCTTTCGAACATGCTCCGATTAATCGTCCAGTTATCATTGAAGACAGACCTATGGGTATAAGTGTAAATGATGGACCTTATTTCAACTTTCACGCTCTAAGATGATGTTGTCGACGATTCAGATCCAGAAGAAATAATGTTTTGCGACGACCCTCGAGATGATCCCAAGTTTCAAGATGATGTACGCCTTTGCTTTGTATAATCGGAATACTTCCGTTTAGTCTTTCGATAATGAAGATATACCGGCTTCAGAAGAATTACCAGCGGATGTATCCATGGCTGGACAGTTCGGTTTTCCAACGGATTTGGCTTCTTCGGTAACTTCATTCAAATGTTGTATCTACATGGGCTCTTCAGGCCACTGCTAGTAGCAGAATCATAACTAATGATAGTTTTGATGAATGTGATATAGTAGTCAACGAAGTGGTTTAGTTTTGTGCAAACTTTAACTTTTGAGATTGAGTTTCAGCCTACAACAAGTTCAAGTTCCAAAGCAGTTCATAAGACCTCAAATGAACGACACGACATGCACGGACAGTTCCGCGGATTCTTGAAAGATGACAGTGATGAGTTTGAAAACGAAGGTTCATATATATACCAGAGTATTCTTATGAACTGTGTTACAGTCGCTGTGTTGGGCCAAACACGAAGAGATGAGCTATATGACACCCTTAAAGCTAAATTCGGTTTCAACTCTTTCCGTCACAGACAGAAGACGGCAATCATCGCTATTCTGAGCGGCCATGATGCTTTCGTTCTCATGCCCACAGGTTCTCTTGTTTGAAGGGTTCATTCTATGTATCTATCTTTAGGAGCGGGAAAAAGTTTGTGTTACCAGTTGCCTGCGGTTCTTTCTGAGGGAGTTACTGTGGTTGTCTCTCCTCTAAAATCTCTAATTGAAGATCAAAAGTTCAAAATGAAAGAATTAGATGTAAAGATATATGTGTGATCGTAACTCAACTGCTGTCTCAGATTCCATGCGAAGCTTTCACTTCTGAACTGACTCTTCAGCAGCAGGACATCATCTATCAGAAGCTAACCATGAACCCTCCTTTAGTTAAGTTACTGTATGTCACTCCTGAAAAAGTAATCATCGAAATTGTAACATCGTGTTTATCGTTAACGAACCCAGATCAGTGCTTCACCAAGATTAGCAACAGTGTTTTCTACACTCCACAAGAGAAATCAATTGGCTCGTTTCGTTATCGATGAGGCTCATTGTGTTTCTCAGTGGGGACATGATTTCCGACCAGATTACACCAAACTCACATCTCTCCGACGGGATTATTCTACTCCCAGGGTAATATTGATTTCGAATATGATTGACACTGGTTTAAGGTTCCTATTGTGGCTTTGACAGCCACTGCTACTCCGAAGATTGTCACAGACACTCGAAACCATTTAGCTATTCCGCAGTCAAAACTCTTCATCAGTAGTTTTGTTCGGACAAATCTTAAATACGATATTGTACCGAAAGCTGCTAAAACGCTGGTGACCATGATCGAAAGACTGAAACAGTTGTACCCTGGGAAGTCTGGAATAGTCTACTGTTTGTCGAGGTAAAGCTCATTTCTGTTCCAAGACATGTTTTGTTTCCAGAAAAGAGTGTGAAACTATAGCAGCTTCTTTGACAAAAAATGGGATGTCTGCTGATGTTTATCATGCCGGACTGGATGATAAGAAGAGAATTGCTGTACGTTTTGAACTTCTGGTCTTCTAGTACATGGTACTCAGGTTCAACATCGTTGGTTAGGAAATCGAGTTGATGTCATATGTGCTACCATAGCTTTTGGAATGGGAATAGATAAGCCTGATGTCCGTTTCGTCATTCATTACAGGTGAGAATAGTGTAAGATGAGGGGCTGTAAAGATTCAGTTCAGTTTACCCAAGTCCATCGAAGGATACTATCAGGAAACAGGTAGAGCTGGACGTGATGGTTTACCCTCATACTGTGTGATGTTGTACAGTTACTGTGATTCTGTACGATTGCGCAAAATGGTTGAAAGTAATATCGTTGTTCTGAGCTGTTGCTCTAAAGTAATTATTTCTAGTGGATGACAGTACTGTGGGTGTTCGTTCCATGCATTTAAGTAGCATTTACCAAGTAGTGTCGTACTGTGAAAACATTTCGATTTGTCGTAGGAAACAACTAGTTGAGCATTTCGGAGAAGTAGATACATGGTATGACGAGAGATACTTATGAAAATAATTTCAGGTTTATGATGCTCAAGCTTGTTTCGGTAGTACTACCCCTTGTGATGTTTGTGAAAAACGCAAGAAAGACCCAGACTCTCTGAAGTTGTTCGATTATTCCGATGAAGCCACGCTTATATTGAAAGCTTTAGATCGAATGGGAAATGTCACACTAAAGTTGGCAAATATTTTTATCAAATAATCCGCAACCTTTGCAGATATTTATCAGAACTATATCGGGGTCAAATGCAAAAAAAGACGGGTGAACAAGCAATGCGACTGGGTCACACCAATCTAGGATTTTTCGGTAGAGGATCAAGCATGTCCGATTTAGATGCTTTGAGATTCATTAGAAAAATGGTATCAGGAATCATCTGAATCAAGTATCTGAATCATTCATTGAGGTTGTCGATGGATATATCTTCGAGAAACTGTTCACAACAAGGATGGATCTTACTGTTGCTTATGCTCAGTTGACCGATAAAGGAAGAGCTGTAACTAGAGGGCAAGCACTTGCTAAGGTATTTCAGTAGTTTTTGCAACGATGACATGAACTCCTTCAAGGTTTTCTTGCACATTAACGTCGGAGGCAAGAGAAAATCATTCAGTACAGATGGTCTACGAATAACTGCTGTTTCTGAAGCTCGTGCTCTCAAAGAGAAGTAAAAGAAAGTGTTTTTAAGTTAAAGAAGTTTCTTATTAAGACATATGGTCAAACATGCTGATATATTCCAAAGATGTCTTCGTGCTCTACAAAACCTTATGAGCAAGATAGCTGAAGAAAACAATTTGCCTGGCAGTACTTCTATCCTTTCTAGAGAAGGCATCGAACAGGTTTTTTGAACACTTCAACATCAAATAGCTTCAATTCTTCAGATAGCAGCTTTACTGCCGAGAACGAACTCCGATTTACTCCAAGCAGACACCATGACAGCTAATAAAGTTGAAAAATACGGAGCTCGAATCATGAGCGAACTTAAACCATACTGGCTTGAAATAGATGGTGAAGTGTTTGGGTGAATAGCATTCATGGTTTCGTTGCAGCTAGAGATACTGCTGAAATACACGAACAATTAGAGAAATTGAAACAGAAAGAAGAGGTTATGGGAGGATTTGCTCTCATTCCATCTCAACCCGTTAGTAGTCAAGGTAAGCATATTTCATTGCATTTATTATATGGGTTGCGTCTCTGTTTTAAGCTCCTAGAGTGTCGTCAAGCCGATTCCGAGGCAAATTCGGTAGAGGTGGTGGACGAGGTAAAGTTGGTCGAGCTACGCCTAGGCCACGAAAGAAAGGAAGTGGATCTTCTCAAACGTTAGACTAATTTCATGAAAGTTGTCAGTTTAAGACTGTTTACAGATCCCAAGCACCAAAAAGAGCAACAAGGGCAACCCGTGCTCAACCGAAAGCAGCGCCAGGTCTTAACCCTATGCTCTTCCCTTTCTAACTTTTTAATAATTCATAATATTCTGTATTATTTGATATCTGTGAATATTGGTTGTGTGGTTAATTAAAAAAGATTATCTAATATTTGAAGAGAGTCGTCTCAGTTGTTCAATTTCGCTCGATCGAATGACAATGTACTTTGTGTTTTTGTAGTTTTTGCTTGTTGTTGATCCCGCCTTTTGAGACGATGGGTCAATTATTTTGTTGAAAACTAATTCTCCGATATGTTCGGTTGTTTTAAAGGTAATAAAGTTTTAATTTCGATCGTTATTAAGTTTTAATTAGGATGCTGCGGATCCTTCGATGCAGGGGATGAACGGCCATACGAAATACCCCGAAGGGATGAAAGGAAAATCAGTCCTGTTGCCGTTCAACCATTTCAGCCTGTATGTAATTTCCCATTATTTTTCGAAAATTGTGTTTTAGCTCCGAAACGACGGATTAGCTGTTAGTTTATGTCCACCTCCTAAAGCTTTGTAATACTTCCTTTAATTTATTTTTTTGCATGAATAAGATTCTTCAGATGCGATGGTAAAGTCCATTCATTACTTGATCATAGCTCATTCGATCCTCCACTATGCTCCACCAAGTTGGCCGAAGAGAGCCGGCGATCTCAATCAGACACTGACCGTAATTCAAAATAACAATAATATTTCATAATATTGCTTGTTTTTCAGTTGTGAAAAATTCTGGGGGTGGAACATTATCCGAGACGTTCTGGAATGATATTCGACGATGGGATGAAAAACAGAAACCCAAAAGACGCCAAACATTCGGTGGGGTGGGCAGTAGACATTCTCATTCCAGCTCTAGTGGTATTACTTCCGTTGTAGAGAAATCTTCTTATCACCAAATCATTCAGATTTCTCAACAGCGTTCGAGTTACCATCCTATACAGGGAAACTACCTTCAATAATTGAAGAGGAAATTAGAAAGAAAGATTCCTTTCAGCTTGATTCTCCACAGGTCCCTTGTCTGTCAGATTATCTTCAACCAAATGTCTGTTTCAGTTGAAAGAGCCTAAATATGCGCCATCAGAAGTAGGAGACGATAATGCTCTAGAGGATACTCAGGATATCAAACAACCAGCAGTTCTAACGGAGGTTGGTTTCCGCTCTGATCCAAAATTCATACTATTTTTCAGTCTATGCTGGATGCACCTACTGATTCTTAACTTCAAAAATTTTGGTTTTATCTAACAATTATACTGTTTTACTCCGTCATATCCATGTTTTTTTAATAAAATTTCGAATTTTTATCCTTGGATTATTCTAATTAATTACTGTAAATTTGCAGCATGTGTCTCGTACGCAAGAATAGTATATTGCGTACGTGTGCTTGAACAAACGCCCAATATTTTATTTTCCAGGCGTAGGCGTATTGAGCGGTTGTTTATGTCGTTCTTGTTAAAGACTTTCATTTAAAATCTCATACTGCTTCGGGTTAATTCTGTTCAATCACCAGATACCTTTCATACTTTATATGCTTCTTTCAGCGTTCTCTAGACCGCCTTGGTTGCAATGCCGACTGTTGTAAGTAACTGCTTATGTATTCTAAGTTGATTGATTTCCAGACTAAATTTGAGTCTGATGAGTCTGATCATGAGAAACGTGTAGAGAAAAAGAAAAAGAAGAAACACGATCGCAAAAATAGAGAAGATGAGAGTTTGGATAGCTCGTAAGTAATCATTGTTAAAAAGAAATTCGAAAGTTATTCTTTCAGTAAACATTCCGCTGATGAAAAAGTAGACTCAGAAGAGAGAGCTGAGAAAGAGCATAAACGTGCTAAACGTAATAAGGAGTACAAGAAAGAGAAGAGAGACCGAAGTAGAAGTCGAAGTCGCTCAAGAGAAAGACATGAGGACCGTCGGGATCGAGAATCACACAAGCGTAAAGACGACAGGGTATAGTTTCTTTTCTTAAAATATTATGAACTTACGTTAGAAACTTTTGGAACATATTCGAAATTCAATAATTGTGTGTAATGGTTAAATATGTAGTCGGTTGTTCCTGCAAATCGTCCCGAGGAACTTTAGAGTGGATCAAGCCATTGGAGGGAGCAAGACCGCCGCGATGACAAGCGAAGCAGACACGAAGCAGAGCGAGGAGACCGTCGGGACCGCGAACGAGACAATCGACAGGAGCGAAATGAATGGTGTGAACTTTTCACTCTTATCAAAACTGAAAGTCATACTCTAGGCGTCGAGACAGAAATGGACGGGGTGACAAGCCCTGGGAGAACCGTGATCAAAAGCAGGTAAACTTAATTTTGCTCTCCCCATGTTCGTTCGATTTTAGGTAGCAGAGCAGCGTAAACTGCTTTGGGCTAGTAAGAAAACTGAAGCTCCTCAAGTGGTTAGTTTTTGCCTTAATTTGCCTTAATTAACTTAGTGTTTAGACTGAGGGAGCTACTTCATCATCAGGTGCCGCTCAACCAAAGAATGCAGGGCTCTGGTCGAGTGCTATAGCTGCTACTGGAGTGGGTGGCCAACAAGCTAATAAGTTCTTGAAACTAATGGGTATTAAAAATACCACGTCATTAACGGAAGAGACGGTAAATCGATTTTGTTCTTGGCAAACATTTTCATTTTTTTCTGCTTATAGGTTGACCAAAAGAAATTACGTCAAGAGAGAGATAAGCAGGAGCGTATGCTGTCTGATCTCGATAAACAATATGCAATGGCTCGTGAAACAACACATATGGGTCGTGGATTGGGTTTGGGATTCCGATAGTAAAAATTTTTATTCATTATTGATTTTTCCCCATCCAAATCTCGAACTGTTGTTATGAATTTTTTCGAATTAAAATCTGTGTTTATCAAACATTCGCGTACTGATTTCAATTCATTCGTTATCTTGCCTCAATTTCGACCGCTATAAATGGCTGTTTAGAATTATGAAAAGCTAGACAAAGATGGGCAACACCCTAACTAGTGACACCTCTAACCATTTTCTGACTGTTGAAGAAGCGAGATCTCGTTGTTTGTCATCCTTATACAACTAAAGCTCAGACTGCTTTTTTTCAGTAACAGGAGAGGAGTATCATCGCATTCATACAGCATTCAATCGTTTTAAGAAACCTGCATTGTCTTTTGATGTGAGGACTATTGCATAGAAATCTAATCGAGATATATCGTTTAAGGATTTTTGCTATCATCTACTAGGAAATGCCCCGATCCCCATCGAAGAACAGAGAGCCCTCTTTCTATTCTTCACTCGTGGAGCAGATTCACTTACTTTCGAAGACTTACTATGTGCTCTTGTAGGATTATGTCAGGTCGAGGATGTCCAAAAAAGTAATTCAGCTTTGCTAAACGTGTAATGCGCTCCTATAGGCTTCAGCAAAGAACATGCGCAATCAAAGGAGTGGCGCCCTCCTCTCATTTCCCCCAAGATGGATGACTCTTTCATATCATTCTATGAAGTTATGAGTTATGTAACACATCGTAATGCTCTTCAACCACCTTTTCTTTCTAATAGTTTCTCCTTAAGTTTCGGTTGGTGAAGTGATGGAATTGGAGAAAGTGTTTGCAACCATAAGTGATAGAACTGTTTGCAAAATGTCTAAAGAGAGATGGGACGAATGCTTAGGCGGCTGTTTTCCTGAATATTTTTCGGAAAGGTCTTTCTTATTCTAAATTACTCGAGCTATAATTGTCTTCCAGGTTGTTCCGGGTTTTTGATGAAAATAAAGACGGGCATATTGACTTCCGAGAATTAGTTTGCGGGCTTTCGGCCATGTGCAGGGGACCGTTTCCTAGTCGTTTATCATGTAACTGAAGCATGACTTCTTTTGGCTAGTTTCTCTTTTGCAGTCTTGGCTAAGTTGTGGGATGAAGATAATGACAATGAGTTACTCGAACACGAAGTACAAGAGATGTACAGAAGTTTGAATGTTGTATGTTCTAAGTTTGTATAGATGGTCGAAGAAAATAATATTATAGGCGCCTGAACATCAGAACCTTGTGAAAAGTGGAGGAAATGCTGCTGCCTTAGTTGATTTTGCTACTTGGGTTCTTGTTAATGAGAGCTATACTGAAGAATACTATCGAATGGCTGTTGAGGTTCTTTTCCGATAATTTCTGTGACTCACTTTAGATTCTAGGTTGGACATATCTGTTTAGGTCTTCGCCCGGAATCGTATGAGCTCGAGCATGGAGTAGTGAGCAACTTCGAAGAGAGGACAAGAGATTTGGACCTGCCTGTTTGGAATATAGTTGCTTCAACTTGGCATAAAGATTGGAAGTTTTCCACTGAAAAAGTACATTCAGCTGGAAGGTTTACAACAATTCGAGTTTGTTTTTCAGAATAAGAAACCTCCCCCCGTAGATAATTCTTACATCAAAGGCTCAAAAGATGATGACGGTTGGAGTGGAAAAGTTGCTTGTATCTCACCAGAATCTGCAAGCTTGCGAAGTGATCTTCAACGCTCAGAGTATGT
The DNA here is from genome assembly GCA_030370435.1 of Auanema freiburgensis. Classification (NCBI taxonomy): domain Eukaryota; kingdom Metazoa; phylum Nematoda; class Chromadorea; order Rhabditida; family Rhabditidae; genus Auanema; species Auanema freiburgense. The sequence goes on along the minus strand of CM059366.1, from coordinate 5,714,444 downwards.
GGTTGTATCTCCGGCACTTTGGCGAGCTTGGCTCCGATGGCACGGAAGTGCTTTTTCTGTAGGGTTTCATTAGAGCATCTGCTTTACTTTGGCTGTTCAGGTTGATGGACAGTTCACAAGGAAACGACTCAATGAAAGTTTCTTCGACGATGCAACACCTGGATTAGAATTGTATCCGCTGGATATTCTTCTTATGGGGCATGATAGGAAAAAGAACCGAGATTCTGAAGGCATACAGCCAGTGTCTCCATGGGCTTGCGCACAAGTTTGTTCATTTCATTAAAGTTTATTCTTATATGTTCATTAGGTATCTCGATCTATGACTGTTGATGAGCTTTTGACTATGTGCACAACAGAGTTACGATTGAGAGAAGGAGAAGCTAGACTTTGGCTTGTTGTGAAAAACCAGGATACAAATGAAGAAGCTAATACCATGCTCGATGACGGACAAAGAACACTTTATCAGTTGGGTCTTAGGAACAAGAAAGTAAACAAGGTTCTCATCAGCAAAACTAAATTTCGTTGACAATCGCAGTCTTTCAGTTTCTACTGGAAGTGCGGGACCAAAGCAATGGCGTATGGCCTGAGGAATTGAGAGCATCTTTGACAGGAACTCAAATCACATCCATAGCTAGTAATACCTATTCAGGTTTGCTTGGAGATCTGATAATATTCTGATGATCAAGATTTAAGCGAGACCCGGAGCTGTTGGACTCGTTAACTCCGGCAATTTCTGCTATAGAAATGCAGCAATCCAATGCTTGGCCAGGATCGTTCCTCTCACAGACTTTTTGCTGGATGAGAACAATCTGGATAAATTAGACAAGTATGCCATAGGTTCATGATAGTGCATTGTCCTATTTTACAGTCTCCGAGCAGATATCTTAGCATCTCTTTCATTATGTAATAGGAAGTCATTGTCCGTCACATTGGAGTACGCGAAGTTGATTCAGGAGCTGTGGGCTGGAAAAAAGAAGAACATTGTTCCCAATAGTTTCAACGTATGTTTTCCAGTTTGCACTCGATGCATATCATCATTGCAGGACGCTGTTCGGAACGCTTCAGACATGTTCGATTCGTTTGAGCAGCATGATTGCCAAGAGTTCGTGTCTTTCCTACTAGATCAGCTCCAAATGAGCATCCAGTTACTGGTACGACATCAGACTATTACATCCAAAATACATGAACCTCCAGGAGAAAAACGAGAAGCCAAACATAGAAACTGAATGCAAAGATGATGCCCCTGATCAAGAAAAAGCAGAAGTATCTTGGAATAAGTACTTGGAAAGAGAAAACTCTCTTGTTGCTCGACTTCTCGCTGGTTTCCTATCGTGGAGCTTTTCCAATTATACTCATTCGTTTAGGGCAGTTACGTTCTAGACTTATTTGCCGATCATGTCAGAATTCTTCTACTGTTTTCGAGCCCTACACATCTATAAGTCTTCCGATTGGTTTCGACAATGTCGAGCTTTATCAAATTATTGGTTCGATTCTAAGCAATATCATATTAGTTTGTGCCCTTTTAGTTGCTCCGAGAGATGGAAGTATTCCTAAACGATTCGGTTTCCGGTTACCCCGGGAAACTAGTGTTGGACAATTCAAAACGATGGTTTCCTATGCATCCAAGATCGATGCAAGTTCATTAACTCTTCAATGTGTTGGGAGTCGAGGGACGTTACAGGTTAGGTTGAAGTTCGAAAGAAATAATATTTTTTATTTTTCTAGCATAACGGTAGAGGAATGGATAGTTCTTTACTCTTGAGAGAGTTTCCGGCCAATGCAAGATTGTATGCTCTCGAAATTCCCAATGGAACTGTCAGTTGGAGATTAGGTGCTCATCGAAAGCTTGTAAGTCCTATTGAACAAAGCTGTCATCAGTTATATTTCTAGCAATACAATCATGAGCCGTATCTGCTAGGTTCCACGGGAGGATGTCTGATATCGAGATTTGGACTTCCCTTGATCATTTCCTGTTCTGATAAGTCAACAAACAAGGATTTGTATGATGATGTCATGCAACAAGTAATCTCTTCAGTTAACTCTATTCGTATCTAAACTGGTTCTTTAGATCAGGAGATTCATGGATTTATCATCCTCAGCATTCACTAATAGAGCTATGGACCCGTAAGCTTATTCTTTCTTTAACAAAACTTCAAGACTCTTGTGTAGATGTGAGGATGCTTCATCTGGTTACCCATTCAGTCTTTGTATAACTGATGTCAGTTGGGAATGGTGTGGACAGTGTGTTGCCTTGAATTTCTGTAGAGGATGTAAGATAGAGCCGAACAACAAAAAGGTTTGGTTTACACTGACAAACTTAGTAAAAAAATATTTGAAGGTTTCCGTTCCTGAAAACTGTAGAATTTCCGTGGATTGGTTACCTATCGCTTTGTATTTGAAATACAATCATTCTCAAGAGCTGGCATGTATCGATGATCCATCTGTTGATGAGACATGGAACCAACATGTAGCTCCGTCCTCTTTAGGCGAATGTCTTCAAAAGTTCAGGTCTGAAACTCTATGATTTCATCCAATCATTATCCGCTCATTTTTCAGTTGTCCTGAAACACTAGAAGAGCTCTTGCATTGTGACAAATGCGAGCGAAAAACTCAACGGGATAAGGTCATGTCCATTTGGAGAATGCCTAAGTATTTAGTAAGTCTTCGAGTGTTCGAGATTGATATGAGTCATGTTGCCTTCCAGATTGTACATTTGAAAAGATTTGAATATTTACGAAATGAAAATCGGATGGGTAAATGTAAACGAACAATTGATTTCCCTCTGAGTAATTTCGATCCCTCGCCTTATGTTGATCAGAAGGACGGAGGGTTGTATGATTGTATAGCCATAGCTGTAAGTTTGAGAGAACAAGACGGAAATGATGGTTGTGTTGTTTTCAGAATCATTACGGACAGTTATCTTCTGGACATTTCGTGAGTTATGCTATTGGAAAAGATAAGAAATGGCTTCTACTTAATGATTGCTCAGTCAGGGTAAACACATTTCAGAGATTATGGAAAACGTCTGATTTTCAATATTTTTAAGGAAGTTTCGGAGTTGGATGTTGATAAGGCTGCTGCGTATTTGCTGTTCTACGAAAGAAAAGAAACGACGAAGGAATATTAGTTTGACCTTATGGTTTTTGTATTTTCGTTATCATTACGTCTTTTCTTTTCTTTACATGTCTTCCTAGATCTATGACCTGGCCTATCATGATTTTGTATAATAACAGTTTCTCAAATATGCGTGTGTGTGTGATATTACCTGTGCAATTGCAAAGCTTCAACTATATTTTCTATCTTTTTTTCTCTTTCCCTTCATCTTTGTGATATACGTGGTTGTGTCATTTGGTTTTAGAGTCTTCATTTAAAGAAGACATTTCAGCCATAATTAATATTTTCATAATAAACTTTTCATTTTAAGTTATCAATGAGACTTCTCTTACTACTACTTCTTCTACACTGCACTTTCTCACAATCGTTGAGCACAATGATAAGATCATGTTACTATATGTGAGTTAAGGAGAGTTAAGCATTGAAGTTTGATTTCGCCCAGATTGAATGATCCTCCTGTCTCATTAATAAACGATCACCTCTGCTCTCATATAACTTTAATTGGTAAAGCTAAAGTGGACGTATTAGGCTTGCTGGAAACACCTAAAGAACACGACACCCTAACGTTTCAATCTCTCCGAGTAAGGCATGGCATCAAGTATTCTTGACTGAAGTAATTCAGAAATTCGCCCCATCCTCAAAGTTGCTCATCTGCATAACTGGTACAAACCCATCATTTTCTCAACTTGTAAGATAAATGCAGATTTTGAATATCTTGAAGACTTTAGGTCTCTTCTCTACAACTCATCGACCGCTTCGTTAATAAAACTCTCGAATACATCACAGCATACGAGTTCGATGGAGTGGACTTGGACTGGGAGTTCCCAAAATGGAGTTCCGACGCAAAGAAAACTGACAAAGCTCTATTCCCTGTATTATTGGAGGTTGACTGCTACTTTATTACATTGCAATATCCTTTATAGAAACTTCATGAACGGTTTGCCGGCAAGTTCTTACTAACAACAGCAGTATCAGGTCCACCAACAATAACGAGAGTCGCATATGATGTTGACAGCTTTAATAAGTAACAGTCACTCGCAGCAACACTCTCTTACCCTACTCTTTCAGATATGTTGACTATGTTCAGGTTATGAACTATGATTTTCATATTTTCAACTATTTCTATCCCGTTGTTGGCTTTAATGCACCTTTGAGAAGGTTGAAGCATGAGCTGAGCGTATTAGCTGAGATGAACTCTGTAAGTTCTAGAATTCTCACTATTCGGCATTTTGTTCTAGGAAATGTCCATGCTGACATGGAAAAATATGGGACTTTGGGAGAACAAAACGCTGTTCGGAATTCCAACATATAGTAGAGCTTATGAACTTGTGGACAAGTACTTCCACACACCTTACGCCTTAGCTGAGAGAACAATTGACACTATCAGCAAAACAGCTGTAGTGAGTAGAAGTGTTCGTATTCCGATTCTCAAAAAATAATGTTTAGGTGTGTGAATTGTTGAAAGATACTCGGAACTACTTCCAGTTTTGGAACAAGAGAGCTGCTTCACCTTATGCATACGGTTTGTAGTTCGTTTCATCGAGCATGACTTCAACAATTAAGGAAATGACAAAACTTGGATTAGCTTCGAGAACGAAGAGAGTGTACATGAGAAAGCTATGTATGCGCGTACTCTTTCAGTAGCTGGAGTGATGATATACGATTTAGGTTGATTTGTAACATAAAAAATAGATATTAGATATGTTTAGGATCTGATGATTACTATGGTTCTTGTGGAAGAGGAAATTTTCCTCTCGTGAAGGCTATAAACAGTGCATTAGGCTATTGAGAGCAACAGTATTCAGATTGGAGCATAGCTTCATAATAAAGATCGAAAGAGATTATCACTTGTTGGATTCATTGTGTGCTACATATAATATCAATTTCTGAATAAAAATACAACCTTTCTGTGCATCTGAAGAATGTGGTAATGATTTAGTTTGCCGAGAAAACAGTTGCACACATTCAAAAATTGAAAACAGCCGTTAAACCGCAAATGTAGGACGCAGTTTAATTGCGTACAATTTCATATTAATGGGAGCTAACGATTTCAAAGAATATTGTTTCCTTAATAAGTATTGTGTATCGTTACTCATAGCTTCTTTCTAGAAATATTGAACCATGGCTGATCAAGGAAGGAATCCTACAACTATTCCTATCAATGAACTGGGTATCGAACAGTTAAGTCAACTTCAAAAGCAAGTTGAGCAAGAATATGCCTTTTTCGCTGAATCTGCCGCACAACTCAAGGTTTGTCCTCTTTTATTACCCTTTTCACAAGTTTTTTCTAAGATGTTCATTGAAAAGAATCAAAAGAGCATAGTTGCCTTGGAAAATCTGGAAAAAACCCCTGCTGGTGAAAAAACCCTAATTCCCCTCTCTGAATCGGTATATCGTAAACCTCATGTATGTGCTTCATCAAGTTATAATGTTTAGATGTACATTCGAGCTGAATTATCTGATCCTTCTATGATGCTTGTTGAAATTGGAACTGGATATTATGCTGAGATGACCAGAGCGAAGGCTATAGAGTACTTTGAGCGCAAGAAGAAGTATATCAAGACTCAAGTAAGTTCTGATCGTATCTCTGTGAATTAACAGTACTTCTCAGTTGGATATTGTGGATAACCATATCGCTGATAAGAAACGCTCCCGTGCTATACTTCAAGAGAGCTTCCAACAAAAGATCGCCGCCCAGTTAGGAAGTGCCAAGCCTAAGTGATTGCCAACATCATAGAACTCGTTAAAGATCAATTTTAATACGCTTATAAGTCAAGACTACTAAGATTGTTCGCTTTATTTTTGTTCGCGCATTATAATCTCGACTTTTTATTTTACTTTAAATTTTTGTTATAAATGAATTGTTTGATTTGAACCGATTGTCCTCAGATTTGTCCTAGCTCAAAAGTATTTTAATACACACTGTCATCGTATTACTATTTAGTTCGCTGTTCAGATGCGTCAAGATCCTTTAGCGAATTGTGAAAGAAATTTTATAACCGAATCTTTGAATGATGGCTTGGTTAGTATATATCTAGCACACTGTCATTTTCTTCCTTTTTCAGCGGTTGGACGGTAGGACGTTACAAGAGTTCCGTCCGGTTAAGCTGATTGTAGGATCACAGTGTGGCACTGCACTATGCACTATGGGATCTACGAAGTTATTACAATCATAACAACGTTAGATTAGTTTGATTGTTTCAGAGTATTCAGCTCCGTAAGTGCTGTTCTAAAAGAGCCAATGAAGAGTAGACCACACAAAGGAGTCATTTATGTCGATGTTGACATGAGTCCTATGGGAAATCCTGGTTTGTCGCTCGTAATTTGATCTGAATTCGGTGTTCTTTTCAGCATGTGAACATAATAGAGCTGGAGAGCGTGGTATGGAATTGACACGTTTGTTAGAACTTGTTTTACGAGATTCCCGGTGTGTAGATACTGAGGTTTAAACTGTTCTATGTCATACATAACCTATGAAACATTGTTCCAGTCATTATGTGTTCGAGCTGAGAAGGAAGTTTGGTGTATACGAGTAGATGTTAAAATCTTAGACGATGACGGTTCTCTTCTCGATTGTGCCTCTGTAGCTTCGGTGGCAGCTCTCCATCATTTCAGAAGACCACAAGTCACTGTTGAACCCCATCATACGATTGTGGTCAGTTTTTGAAGTTGAGTTGATAGAGACTATAGTTTGATATCAGCATTCGCAATGGGAGAAGCCTCTGATTCCTCTGAATATTTACCATATGCCCATATGTGTTACTTTCGGGTTCCTCGAGAATGGGTTAGTAGCTGAGAATGAAGGTTGATGCCTCTCTTATTTCAGCCGAAATGTACTAGTCGACCCAACCAACAAAGAATCACAATGCTTGAGTGGAAATCTAGTAGTCGCTTGTAATAAAAGGAAAGAAGTCTGTGCTCTTCACCAATCAACTGAAATGATTCTCACAGCAAACATTGTTTGTTAATATCCATGAAGGGTTTCCTTACTCTCAGAGTTTCAGATTGAGGATTGTGTTAAGAGGGCGATGCAACGTGTAATTAACTTATCAGATTTAATAACTGATGTAATCAGAGATGACTCACAAAAACGCGCAAAATATATTAAGCCTAATGGATTCGAAGTTACAATATCGCCAGAGTTGTTGACTTCTAGGTTAGCATCTCTCCAACAATTCTTCTTAATTTTTTTTACAGGGAATTTAACCCAGACGAACTTATAGCTCCTTCCATCGAATTCCCAGAACCTACACATTTCGTGCAACAGAATAGCGTGATCTTGAATGTAAGTGATTCTCAAAGATATAGACTAAAGCTTGTCCCAGGAAAATCCTCTCAGTGGCGATGCCGTCAAGCAAGAGAACAAAGAAGATGAACTTATTGAAAAACAGGTGAGTATCATTCTCAATCTACTTGATTAACAGTTTTCCAGGTCAAAGATATTGCTGAAGGTTTAGATAATAGGGTTCAGTTGAATACAGAGGAACAACAGGTTATTCGAATGTTGTTTCTGTTCTAAATACTGTTTTACAGAGAACTTTGAACGAAGTCGCAGATTTGCTAGATGGCTTAGATGACGATGAGGATGATTTGGAGGGAGAGACCATGGTTCTGGGAAGCTGAACACTTATAGACTTTGTTAATTTTTTTTATTGTTTTTGTTGGAATACATGAAGATGAATAACTCATTTTCATATTTGTTTTCTCTCCAACTGTAAAACGATCTAGGATACAACGTTCAATAGATTGTTTGTGGGCAAGTACAATCTTGTCAGACAGATAACTATCTGAGTACTAGGACCTCGTTGTCTGTTGTGGGGAAGTTGAGAAAGCGAAGGTGTTACTTCAATTAAATTCAGTCTCAGATGTTGAAGGATCACAGAGAAACTGAGGAATTTATTCAATTAGTAGATAGCTGGGTTCAAAGTCTTTGCTGAACTTGAAACCTCCTCAGTGTTTGCCATTGCACTGTTAAGCTCTAGCAGAGGTTGCTTGGTATAATACTACAGGTCAAGAAGATCTTCCATTTATATCCTATGATAGTCCTCCCTCGTCGTAGTTGTGTTTTCTAGTAATTGTAGGGAGATTGTCGTTTCAGAATCTTGTTTACCTAGGAATACCCTGAATGAACTGTGTTCTGTCCAAAGTTTGAACTTACGAAACATTAAAGATTGGTGACAACCAAGAAAACTCTTAGTTGGAAGTTACTCTATGTGATTTTGCTTTCTCACTATTTCTCGAACGCTCAACCAACTCGAACGAATTTTAAAGAAATGAGAAGAAAGAAATTATTTTTGCCGAATCTTCGGTGCACAAATCAAACTTGGTCGATGGAATATGAGTACGAAGTAAGACAACTCATATCAAAACGAGAAAGTGGCAGATCACGCGGTATTTATATTGAAAGAACATAGAGACATAAACGAATGTAACATGAGGGAGCGATTGTTTGATCAAACTCCAGGATGCACGATATGATCACAAACTACGGAAACATTTGAGAAGCTTTCATTAGATTTTATACTTTATTTTATATTATACACGAGATAACATGTAGAGAAGAGACTCTCTGGTACAGTATTGTTTTGGCAAGCAGCTAAAACTATTATGTGGCTCAACGAGGTTTTGTTCGAAATACCAGTATCCATTAGTAACAAACTAATTAAACTGAGGCTGATCTTTCATTGGTCAGAGACCGTTTGCTGCTGACACACTTTGTGCAGGTAAAGGTGATTGCAAGCCTGTTCCACTAACCAGAGATTCCAGAACGCTGCCGTGCTTAAAGAAAGCACAGTCTTTACAAAACTTATTTGAGAAACTTACAGCAACTTTACATTCGCAGTAGGAGCCTGCCGTCAAGACAATAGTCGTTTTAACTCCATTGTCATCTCGAACTACTTCGACAGATCGATGGCCAACTCCGCAGCTTGCATACCCTGATGGAATCATTCACTTATATCAAGTTTTTTGAATATGACGTACCACTCAGACAAGCATTGTCAGAATTGTCACAAACCAACTCGTTGATGAACTGTGGTGTGTAATTGTCGGGAAGCTTCCTCCATGCCCAGCAGGAGGAGCAAAGACTGACCAAACCAGTAGCATCTGTAGATACTCCTTTTGCAGAGCATGAGATTGTGAATCGTTGTCCTATTGAATAACATGTCTTCTATCCAGAAATAGGTACATACCGACAACAGTTGGATCATTTACAGTATTAAAAGTTGCTTGGCGACGCCGACGACGACTTTGTTCTTTGCTTTTCTTTTTGTTTTCTTTTTCTCTCTTCTTTTTTTCCTTCTTATCTTCTTCACTCGAAGAAGAATCATCTAATTCGGATATATTTCACATCAGGAAACTATAAACTGAACTACCTTTCTTCTTTTTGCTTTCAGAATAAGTTCCCTCATCCTTGCGAGTGAAATGATACTTGTTGCACATACTGTTGGTTAGGAGGTCAGGTTGTGCAGAAAAAACATCATTGATCGTACTGTCCACCAGTCCAATCTTGCAGAGAAATCAAATATAGTGCCCAAGATCTAAGGAACTCACTGTTTTGAGTTGCTGAAGGAGTTCATCATGACAACGTAAGCATTCCGGCGTTTGACAAGTAGCTCGCTCCTGAACGTACGTGTGATTAACAGTTATGGAGAGAGATCAACTTCGAGAGTTTCGTTATCAGACGAGTTCATCGGATCATTGATTGTTAGATCTGGAAAACTTGCCATAGCTTCTTCCAAAGTAGCAGCTTGGAAACGGGAGTCATAACTAAGACATCCAGTACCGGATGGATTTGCAATGCAGTTACACTGGAAAGTGAATACGGTAATGATAATAATAAGAAGCTGTTAATGGTTTGAGAAGATCCGTTGTTGAACAAGGGAACACGAGGTTAGTGAATAAGGAGTTTGCAAAATCGAAAGAAAACTAAAAGAACAAACGTTGACTAAATGAGTGTACTATTTACTCAGAAGCAAGTGGATTAATCTATTCTCGAACTTCATGAGATGTTCGTCAGACAAATAAAAGTTTCTTTTCAAAATGTAAACTAATTTGTCTTCATGTTTTTATGAAAACTCAGTAAATGAAAGTGATGTTCATCAATATGGGAGCACTATTGATTGAAAGAAATCGTCATGTAACCCAGAAGTTAGTGGAAAAGAAGGAGTAACTACCTGCTGTAACAGCTGAAGATTGGGATTTGAAGTTACCGATTGGCCATGTGCGATTCCTATCAGGCAAATGAGTATAATGCTGCAGAGCGATGTCATTTCAACTACCACAAGGGGTTCTACAAAGTTTCGACTCACAACAATGAGAGACAAATTAACATGAAAAAGTTGTTGAGGGGCGGAGTTTATTCTAAGTAAATACAAAACCAGAGAGCGATCACACGTGCATTTGTTCAGTCTGTGATTAGTATTTTCAAGTAAAGTTTTTAATATTCAAAAATATCATCTGCTCTCATCATCTTTTTTTTCATGGTACCATGTGTGTGTCTATTTCACATTTAAGTGAGAGAAACTAGTTTGTTTCCCTAAATATTCATAACAACTGATGTGGTTTATGGAGGATTGCCCTAACGCAATTCATTTTTTCGGCAGGTTACAAACAAATGATGCGATTTTCCCGAAATCTGATCGCAAACTGAAGGTTAATCGCAGCTTAAATCGAAAGTGGAAGATGAAGCTCAACACGTTCAACAGATCATTGGAATATCAGCTACTGATACGCTCCAAACATGACTTTTAAGTAAGTACATGCACGCCGAAGCGCTCGAAAATAATCATTATTCATAGGGAACCATACGAGAAAACCGTACGTACACTACTCTTCTAGCTGGCTTACTTCTTCCTTCTCTTTATGGAATTGAGTTAGGGCAATCCTACATAACGAATAGCTTGTTATCTTCGAATTTATATGTGACAGATTCTGAGCTCGATGCATGGGAGATACGTTGACCGATTCTCTCTCAGCACAAACAAATTGATGGAGTTGTGCTTTTTTCGAGAATGATTTCACGTAATGCTCACGTGAACCACCGCTCCGCTCTTAAAGATAAACTCGTGAATGATCTTACGAAGCGTCCAGGTAAACCACCGGTCGACGCGGAGATAAAGTCGAAAATGATTTCATGAAGCGCACAGGTGAACCACCGCTCGACGCGGAGATAAAGTCAAAAATGATTTTGCGTAACGCTCACGTGAACCACTGTTTGGTATGCTTGTCCCATTAATCGTTTTTTGGAGAAAACGACTAACTAATTGTAAAGTACATAATCAGTTGGTTTCAACTGAGTCTAAAAAAAGCGCATTCAAAAGATATAGTTTAGAAAATGCTTTGATCGGTAAAATAAATTACCAGGAGGTAGTGCATTCTCTTTCGAGGTAAGATTGATTCAAAAACTAGATCTCTCTTGCACAGAAGTCGGATTGTAAAATGATCTTGTCAAGTTTTCCGATGATTTTGACAACACAAGTAGATACTTTGAATTCTTTGTCGAGACAAGAACGAATTACAATCTCATTAACGATGTGTACGAACGGTGTTCGTTTGTTCAGGGATAGGCAAAAGGAAGGCATGATTAGTATGATATGCCACCTACTACAGCCATTACTAAGATACCTATTTTGGTGTAACTGGGGAATTAAACGATCGTTTGGATGGACGTGCAGAGAGAATTCCTAGGAAGAAATAGCTGATTGGTAACAAGAGCAAGGAGCAGCGATGGCTGGTGTTCTGAGAACGTCTTCCTCCCTAATACACCGTTTTTGCCAACCTGTGTTCCTTTGTGTGTGACGTCTCGCCCACTCAATCTCATGTCTCAACCAATCGTGGTCATCGAAACTTTTTGGAAGTTGTAGGTGGAATCTAGGAAATTGGTGGAAGTACTTCCACCATAATGTACAAGTCTATCCCTTGAGGTTATAACCGATATTGAAAACGATCTTAGGTGACGCTGCAGGATGTATAATTCTTAGTTTCTTTGCTATCCGTGCGTAACAATGAAATAAAAATAAATGATCTTGTTAAAACATTGTTTATTATGCCTCAAAAGTATATTCAAGCTCTTTGATGAGACAAAATCAAGAAGCTTGATCTATGTACATCTATCAACACTAACGTAGTTGTAAAGATACCATCTAGAGAGAAGATGATACATGAAAAGATCAATGAAAGTAACAAGAACTATATACAGCAGTAAATACTACAAACAGCGCTACCGTTTCCGGCCATATCCTGATCGAATGCTCCATTGTGTGGCAGTCTTAAAGAAAAGATGAATAAACAGTTAAAAATATAATGTGATATACTCCATTTCCATAACAAGCCAATTCCAAGAGAACATTGGGACCGGATGGGTGAAACGTTCGGAACCTGAATAGCATGGTTTTTGAGCTTAACGAATAACATTGAATTACCGGCAGTACGGGATATCTTCTAAGTGATGCTGATCGAATAGATTCATGCGAATACCAACTGTCCGGAACTCGCTGATAGTAACAATAGAGTTAAAAACTATATTACGGATAATCCAAGGCGTTACAAGAGATCTCCAACCCTACAAACAACAAGAAATAGAATATTGTTATGCCATTATGTGTACTAACCATTACAAAATTGCACATATCTACAGCAGTAATGGCAGTGACAATTTGAGGCACATCGTTATACGCCGAGAATTCCAATGATCTTTTATGACCTTGTAGGAGAGAGTTTAGTATGGAACCTGAGTTGCAACAAAAGAACAATAAAAACAGAAGAAGCAAATGATACATACCGTCCAGCTCATACCACACAGTGTTTTCCAACTCTTGCTTATGAGTGACATCCATCCTCAGATGCAAATGTCGTATTTGGGATAAATCTACTCCTCCCTAAAGGTTCAGTTGTCGGAACGAATCGCCACTGTAAACTTACAAGTACTGGACCTTCTCCTAAGCAATCTATAGCTGTCATATTCTCTAATATTAAGGATTGTAATCCATGAAGGCCTTGGAATCTTTTTGATGATTGAGCAGCAAAACACCATGGGAAATGTGGGCTTCTCGAAGACAAATACAGTGATCTGAAGATCATGAAACTAATAAGAGGTGGATTTTTATGTGCATACTTGGCCTGTACTTTACCACAAATTTGTTCAAGGAAAGCTAGAGCTTGGGCAAACCTATCATCTGTCAGGCGGCTAACAAGTTTTCTTCCTTGTTTTCTAACTTCGAATCTTAGCGCTTCAACCTCAACATATTTCAATATCTTAAAATAAGAAGATAAATATTGTTTTTGGCTCACTAAACAAACTTTTCTAATAAGTTCACTATCAGCTCTCTGCGGCATTTTGTCGCTACCACCCCAGACACATTCTAAGTTTCCACCTCTTGAACAACAACAAATAATTTGCATTCTTAATCATTTCTCTTCTCAAACCTATGAGCCATGAATAATTCTCTGTGAGCAAGATTTCCTTCTCTACACTGCCTTAATTTCTGCTTGTAATCTGAAACTCTGGCGTTAAGTTTTGAATAATAAACAAAGAGATAATACCATCGCGAGATCTATCAAATAACGAAAAGTAATATTGAATCAATGGATTAGTGAAATCATCAGTAACGAAGTTGCCTTCCATATCCATCACTTGTATGAAACAATGGACGGGCATCCTGCAGAAAAGGATGAATGTCCGTTCATAGATTTTGAAAAGACTTACAATGGCAATCGTTTCAAGTTTCCAAGTACAACTTTGCGCCATCTTTTGCTTACCATGGCTACATTACCATATATATCTGTGGGGGGGACATAACCAAATACCTAAACCGAAGCTTTGTATAGAAAACTTTGCGCAAAAGGCATTACCTTGACTAGAATTTCTGCCGGTAAATACGAAAAATAATCAACTGCTTCTGGCTCTTCTGACATAGAGCAATCCATTTTAGCAAGTTATCCTCAATCTCCTTCTAACATTTACTGCAAGCGAAACGTTATTCATACAATCATTTATCAAGAAGGAGAAGAAAAAACAGAAAAAAAACATAAAAAGGGGTTTCTAGCAGGCACAGAACATGGCATAGTCCCGAGCAAAAAGCTCCAAACAGTTTTTCGAGGGGAAAACAAACACCGAAAGATAAAAAAAAAGTGGTTGGATGAACTAATAGTTAAAAGAGCACGAAATGAGTTAGATGACGAAAACATCATGTAAATGACTGGTTTTCTCTTCAGTAAGATGTTCTTTACACGGTAAAGGACAGAAAACACGTGTGAATGTTTAAAATAACGAGAAATCACAAGATTCGCTCAAAAATAATTGATCAAAATTGGAAATATTGGAAATATGCAAGGCTTGTGCACCATAAAAGCTTATGCAAACAAGGAGAAAGAAAGAAAAGCCGGATGTCCGTTGTAGTGAGGCTGACTGATAGAGATGAACAGAGGTCGGCGAGCTTTTGAATGAGTCAGAGTAAATGGAAACAAGAATACATCCTTGATAAGAAAGGATTTTAAAAATGTATCCTAACGACTTCAAGATATTCGTCGGCGTTCAGGTGCACCAAGTGCGTGGAGATATCCGACCAAAGAGCTGGCTGACGCCTCGCTCGGAAGGAAGTAAACAATAAGAAGAATAAGTGGGTGGAAAACGAAGTGAACAGAGTTTCTCAGGATATCATCTAGCCAGAAACCAGGTCTTCATGAACGGAACCAGTTAAAGGCAAAGAGGATAGAAGTTGTAAAAGAAGCTGTTAGCAGCCAAAAAAGACCGAATTTGATATATATATATATATTCGCAAAGAAAGTTTAGTAAACTAAACAACTCCAAAAAAAGAAACATTTGTAGCAAGAGGAGAAGGGAAAAGCGTGGAAAAGACGATGGCAGGAAAGGAGAGACGGAATAGATACTTGCACGCTGTCTTTAGGAGAGAGGGGATTCCCAGAGGACAAGGAAAAACAATCATGTTTTTCTGCCCTCATTCCATATTTCTTAGCATTTTTGGGAGATTATCTAATAATAACAGAATATATAATAAATAACCACACAATGCCTCCCGAAATTGTTTGAAAGCTCTCCAAATTCAACAAGCAACCATGTCTCAAATTGAAAGAAATGTGTTAAGTAAAGAACATAAGCAGTCTAACAACCTAAGACCGAAATGCAAAGACAAATAATCCAAATATGGGAATTTCACTCACTGCGAAAGACTATTTAAAATTCAAATTAGTAGAGGATGATGATGAAAGAGATGAAAAAACCATCCAAGTCTCTCTCAGCACAGCGGATGAAAGGAATGAAAGATAGACGAAGAAAGAAGCATTCATTCGAAAGTTCATTCAAATGTCTGTTGAAGATGTACTAATGTGAGGTGGGAAGAAGATCAGATAGATCGAAATTGCTCATCAAAGTTATAAGCTGAACACATGAAGAACGCGCTGAAATTTAACAACTTCAAACTGAGTGCACATGAGGAACACCTGTCTGGCAGACGCATTATCTGCTTCAGATTCCAGATGTCCTGTGCTAGCAGCCACAGCTTGAGAACCACGTGCGGATTCCGGGAGCCTCTTTTTACTCTCTCTTTTCATGCTTTCCAGCTCTCTTTCTATGTACACACTTAGCAAAAGGCATTCCCGTTTGCTACGTCTATTGATTGTCGCCGTCTATGTTTTGCCACAACAGAATAAGCTAAAGTTTCCACTTTTTTTTCAAACCGAACAAAACTTAATTTCTAATGTATAAACAGATTAACAGACGCCGAAAGCTGTTCTAAAACGACATATCAGACTTCAAAGAATAACTCTTGACTATACATTCCAGAGAGTGGGTTGAGAAGACATCACAAGTTAGCTCGAACAAGATACTACGACGAGGATATGTCGAAACTACCTTAATCGAAATCAAATTGGGTTCTAATTCAGTTATCAATTTGATGAGAAGAAATATGGAAAACAAGTGGAACAATAGGATGACATAGTAGTAGACAGGGAAACTTTGAGAGTAACAAAATGAAACTGCAGTGAACGCATGCGTATTGAGTAAGTGAGCAGTGCTCGTCTCATCAAAGTCGATGACGTACTCTCGCTTCAGATGAATTATGGTCCCTCTTAGCTTCAAGATTCTTTCCATTTCGTGATAGCTGCACACGATAAGTTTCAACAAATGCAATATAAGTTCATAAATGGATAGAAGACTAGCTGAGCACCAACAACCAGATTTGAGCTCTTCAAGCCATCGTAGGTCACTATGCGCTCAGAAAGCAATTGAACAATGGGGGATTGAGCAAAGTAAAAAACTAAAAATTTAACTTCTGAATGAATTAAGTGGATTGATCATTACTATCAAACAGCCATCCTTCACTCATAATGTTCGGATAAATAACAAAAGAAACACGACAGCTGATGATGTTGTGAATGATCAGAACCAACAAACAAACAACCGCAGGAAAGCCCCATGTTCAGTTTTTTTCATGAAATTGTAACACTTCACGACCTTCTCTCAAGGTCAGGGAAAGTTGAACGACATAGATAAAGATCCAGACTGGCGGGAAGTCATGGAGAAGATCACAAAAAACACAATTATAATTCATTTTTTGAACCGCAGGTCATTTGTGAATTGTAGAAATTGTTCGTCAACACTCATTCAAAACCTCGACAGAACATTAATGTATGATGATGTCTTGTGAGAGAGAGACGGAGATGAGGAGACGACAGCAGAAACTGCAGCATTTAGAATTCGCGACGAAGAAAGGAAAGAGAAGGTTAAAGCAGAAGCAAACGTTTGAAAGAGGAAGTGTGATAACCCCCAAAACGAAAATGAATCAAAGTCATTAGAAGAGATACAATGAATGAAACTTCATGACTGTTCCGCTCATGGACATTACCGACACTTGATAGCAGCTATAAGCTGGTGAAATAGTTTAATTTCAACTTTGTTTCGCTCTACAATTGTCGCAGTCTCCAACCGCAGCATACGCCAGAATAAATAAGCAAAGTTATTTGATCTGTCAGAAAATTAGCTAAATTTTGCGACTAAGAAGAAGAAAAAGGGCAATCGCATAAACGAAACACAACAAAACAATATTTTTGTGCAAAAACCGCAAAAAAACGAAGACGAATAGCAACAGCATTAAATGTAGAGTATATTACCAGGACAGTCTTTATCGATTTCTTCGCTCTAATCATCGTGATAGCTTCAATAAACAACGAAAAGTAGGTCATAATACTTAACTTTTTTGAAAAACTATTACTGGATTTGCGACTTTAGTTAGTCAGTAATCCTATCACTAAAGAAACGAAACCTATGGATACATAGAGAGAGAGAGAGAGAGAGAGATCGAAGAGAGACAACCACGACACAAAATGTAAAATTGTAATTGCGCTCTTTCCTTTTTTTATAGAAAATGTATCTTGAATGGGCAAATGCAACCGCTCTGTACGAAAACATAAATGTAAATGAGCTAGCACGTGGAGATAGAAGGGCCGTGCTAATGCTAATGAGGTAAACAATTCGCGAATTAAATAAAATGTCGAGAATTTGAAAAATATTTTTCTTTTTCTTGTTTTTTGGCAGATCACCATCCGGTTCGAAACAAGCGAAGAGTGATAGTGTAGTTAGGATGCTTTAACTGCTAAAGTTAGCTGTTTTATGAGAATAAAAAGAAAAGTTCCTCTTCAAACATTCTCTTCATCTTCTATCCCTTTCACTTCATTAGTCACCTTTCGTTCTCTACCGAAATGATGTACGAATGGTAAATTAAGAGAAGCAAAGAATGGGTAGTTGAAGTGTTGAAGCACACTTTTTTGCGTTTCGGAATCTTTCAAAACCACACACACACACAGAAGCAAATCAAATGTTGGGAAACTCTTCCTTCTTCTCTTTCTCTGTTGTGTTGAATGTTTTACAAAATTCTTTGAAGAGTGGCGTCAAACAGTAATAATTGCTCAAATCGATAGAACGTAAAGAAGCTAATTGAGAATCGTTCGATAATGTAGTTAGTAAACGGAAGAAAAAGAGAGAAGGAAGGGTCAAATAGGATGAGCAACAATGATTTTCTATTCCCACGTGTCGAACTCGTCTGGTTCAGAAACACTGGGGACAAAGTATTAAACATGTGAGAGAACAGGTCTATGTCACATCCACTTGTACAAATGAGACAATAAGATAGTAACGATTTGTCTTCTCTGTTAATATCATTGTTCGAGAATTGGAAAACTAAGTTGGATTTACCACTAATAGGATGAATGAGAGATAGAGAGCAGAAGGATTTCAAAGGAAAAACCATATAAGGAATAATTACGTCATAGCAAGGTAGTATTCTATTGATGGCGAGTATGAAAAGATGTAAAACAGATTGTTAATACTGGTTTGAAATCAACAAATACTTATAACATTCCCCCAGATCCGTGGTCTAATACAATATGTCAAAAGATGAACGAATCCCAAATGTAGTACAGAGATAATTCATAAATAATATAAATCCATAGACTTTTGTATCAAATAGACGATACAAAGCAAAGTTTAGTGAAACGAGATCGTATAAGCAGATAACAGCCGGCTAAACACGGGTTTCTGTCAATGCCATTCGAATGAAAAGTTTAAATTCGGATCGTCTGGTCGGCATACAGACAGATACTTTCCTTCTCGGTTACAGATGGGATCAAACAGCCTCATAACACACTCACACACACTTGAGCTTAGGAACAGCAGCATGATGATCAGGAAAACTGTTAACCATTGGCAGAACTTGTTGCTTTTCCCTTTCTCTTTTACACTTCTTTCATCTGTCTCATCGATGGAACTGTAGCAAACGGGAAATTAAAACAGGAACTTCTCTTTTACTTCACTTTCTCTCATAGTGTTTTGCCTTGCACTGCCATTATGATGATTTACTCGTCAATCGAAGTAAGTGAGATAATCTGGTTTATTAACTATAAATTAACAAGAAGTAATCAGAGAATCATTGAAAAAAAGATGCAAAAGGGACCCGCCTTACGACTGCACAATCTTCAAAATCATTTTAAGAACCTGCAATTTCGTTTTTTTTCGTCATCTCTCTCAGCTTCTGCTCTTCCAACGATTTCAAATATCTAAGGAAATAGAATGAATTACAGACAGAATAGAAGGCGACACCTCAGAGCCCGCTTGGCTGCGGTCGTTTTGGCGATTCTGTAGTTCCTTCCCATTCCGGTGAACTTCATCTTGTTGCTCACTTCAACCGTTACTCGCACCTTTAACAAATAAATAGACAAATAAACAAGGAGATCTTAACTTTTCCATTTTCTGTGATTCTTTCCATTTTGCTGAATCTAGTCTTTGTTGGTTCGAGCTCCATAAGTTCTCTGATTGGAGATCTTGGAGGATTAGCACAACATTCTTCGATAGTACTCTTCATTAAATTATGAAAAACTCTCCAAACAACATCAAGATTGCGACCAGAATCCTGTGAAATTCATATCTATTGCCATTCTATTTGCATTCAACTAACTAGATATATAGCACCTGCGACACTTTCGAAGATGTCACTCAACGCTTTGGGAACTTCAATATCTTCTTCTTGTCCTTCATCAAACTCTTCCTCAGTTGTTACCATGTACATCTGATTCCACCGAAATAAGCACAAACATAACGCATTCTTACCTCAGCATTGAAGTTAGCATCAAAGAAGTTTCTTTCACGACACAAAGCAACAAACTTCTCTATCATATGATGTAAGCCTGGACACATTGCCAGAAAATGCTGGAAAATCACATCATCTTGTTTTTTGTCAACACCAAATAAACCTTATGAAATTCAAACTTCACAGCTAAGCTGGCGAAAATTGTGTTGTTGACAAGGGCCGATCGCAAATCTGTCAACACCTAAAGAAAGCAATATGGAAAGTATTATAACTCTATACAAACCCCGGGACTGTATTGACGACCGTCTTCAAACAAAAATCTTGTGATCATGTAATCCAACACAGCGTCACCCAAAAACTCGAGCCTCTGATTATCATGCTTGTATGCAGATCAGGACGGAAAACAACAAAACCTGATAACATCCAGTGATACGGTTCTTGTAATAACTGGCATGAGTGAATGCTTGTAGTAGATAAGCTTTATCATTGAAACGATATCTTAGAAATTGAAGTTAACTATCGAAACTCTTTTGTCATACTGACCCTATTACTTCCTCCAAATCACCAAACTTATATTGAGTGAAAAGAAGAGAAAGTTGATCTTCTGAACGAGTAGGATCCTCGGGTGTGTCAATAAAACTGAGATGATAGGCTCTTATACATCTAGGTTATTCGAAAACATACCGTAAAAGAGGTGGCTGAGACTCGACCTCATCGACCAAAACCTTCAACCCAATCCATTTCATAACTTTCAAAGTTGGCTTGGGACCCAATGTTAGAAGATGAGCTCCAATGATAGCTTCAACAGCATCAGCAATGGATTTGTCACTGATATACTGCTGTGTGAGCATATTGTATGGTAAGGGAGAGATTTCTTCCATAGCAGCAGACGAAGCAGACGGCTGAAAACTCGGAGCTTGTAGAATAGTATTTTTAGGACAAACCTTGGTGAATGTGATGGTTTCAACACCGTCTACTAATTTTCTCGAGTCCATTCCATCAACCTGATCCCATCCAGTCGGAGCCTTCACCTTAAACAGAAAATATGAAGGATTTACAGAACGGTGTCTTGTACCTCTTCGGTGACATCTTTCTTTCCATCAAGAACATCTTCGATGAACTTGTCTCGTTCTTCAGCATCCTCTGAGTTTGGTGCTTTAAAGTCTATGGTTGGAACATAGCATGGTGGTAGCCAGGAATCTTGCACATCAAACTTAGATCCCACAATCAGGTTGGGAACTCCGAGCTTTTTGCCGAGGCGATAAAGATTGCAATTGGAAACCTTGAAACAAGCAAAACAAAACTTTAACTCACATATGCCATGAACAGAACTGACCTCTTTACTTCTTGCGAATGACAGTTTTCCTTCATGCTGGTCGAAATGAGAATGGTAGAGGTAATCCGTAACAGAATATTTTAAAAATGAATCTCCGATAGTCTCCAATCGTTCCAAACTGATTCCTTAAAACAAATATTAGAACAAGCTGATTGACTAACTGCACAAACCGTCGTTGGCATTAGAAGTTGTGAGTGCCATCAAGAGCAAAGCGGGTGATACACCGTAAGGATTCTTTACTATCAGATCGTCACCGTGAACTCCATCTTCGGGGATTTTACTAACAGATGGTGATGGCTTACGGAATGAGAACTTTGATTCATTAACAGGGGCAAGAACTTTTCCCTGTGATGAAGTAGAAAGTGAGTTCAGCTTCAGTATAATGGAAAAACCTGACGATTAATACTTGGCAAGCATTTAAGAGATCTGAGATCTTTGACTGCTTTATCATGTTCGCCATCCTCCAATACTTTGAAATCTTCATCTTCAGCAGCCTCCTCGTTCAAATCTTAATGAATTTCACTTTAGCTCAATGTAACAAAACTCACTGGTTTCATCGTCGTCTCCCAATGTATCATACAGAGCCAAATCAATGATTTCTTCTTCAACCACACGGTCTCTTTCTTCTGTTTTGAACTTTTCCATGGCATCAACATACATCTTTTTCAT
The DNA here is from genome assembly GCA_030370435.1 of Auanema freiburgensis. Taxonomy (NCBI): domain Eukaryota; kingdom Metazoa; phylum Nematoda; class Chromadorea; order Rhabditida; family Rhabditidae; genus Auanema; species Auanema freiburgense. Next base: position 5,692,724 of record CM059366.1, on the reverse strand, counting down.
CGTCTAAAGATTAGGCTAGAATGATGTTTCACATGCACGCTCACATCTTCCTGAGCTTTCTGGTTTGCTCTGCGTGAAGTAGGTGCAACTTCAACCGTGGGCATGATTTGGCGACTGACATCAGCCATCAGTGCGCTCATATTGATGCCATTAGAATCAATGTCAATGATTTGCTGAATTACCAAATTTACTAGCGTAAGCTTTGTCTCATCTTACGAAAGGCGAGTCTGAAACATGTCCATCCAAATCTCCCCATCCACATTCATTTCCAATTAAATCTACTCGTGGAGCAGCAAAATCTGGCTGAGCCTCTGAAGAGTAAAGAAAACAATACGAATATCGAGCATAGTACTCACCTGTCATTTCAATAAGAGATTTCACGAAGTCAGTCATTACTATTGCTTCTCCTTCTTCTTCATCATCAGACATATCTCCACCGCGAACATTTGACGATATCAACCCAACCTGAGAGAATAGTTTGCTATTTGAAAAGACTTAGATCTAACCGTCTCATCAACTTCGTTTTCCACTACCGGAACAATAGCTGGCTCCGTCATGAAACAGCTTGGATCCCAAACACCAATTTCATAATTCTACATAAAAAATTACACATAGTTATGAAACTACTAAGAACCTCGTTCGTCACGGGAAGATGTGGCTCATTGACCTCAATCGTCTGCTCTGTTGTTTTATTAAACTCGCGTAGTTGCTGAATTTTCGAAACAATTAAGAATTGTTTCTCCTCATAAGTTGCTGGGTAAGACAAAGGAATCCACTCAAAATCTTCGCGAGGCACAGTATCCTCCTGGAAAACATAATGACACGTAGTAAGAGCTATGGCGGTGTACTGTAGTATATCCAAGAGCATCTGTCATGACACGTGAACGCAACTCATCAGCAAGCAAAAGATGATTCAATCTATAGAAAAAGCTTGGAAGAGCTGCGATCAAATTCCATAACGTTGCATTTATAGGATGTTTTTCCATTAACTCTGGAACGAAAATCTGCTGTTGTGAGCTGGACGCATCCGTTCGAGTTTTTCGTTTTCCCGGTCCATTCCTTGGAAGAAGAAGATTCAAGCGACTTCAAAAGATAACAGTTGTTAGTGAAGCGAAAACGACTATACTTAGAAGTGAAATCTACATCGAGTAGACACTGCTCCTGATCATAAATTTCCAAATTGTACTTTTTAATGAAATATTCATTAAAAGTAGAATATTCGGAGTCGGGGAAGTTTGAGCTAGGGCTCATATCATGAAGTATCTGAACGATGAAGGATTATTGAAAAAACTCCGGACGATATAATAGAGCATGTTTCTCAGTGAACAACTTACCTCTGCAACATAATAGAAAACAGGATGATCAATATTTCTATACCAAGGCATAACAACAGCATCGGTGTAATCTTCAGGTCTGAAGCAAACAACTAATTAGCATACACGCTGACCAAAGCACACGTTTCTCACGCGCGTTTTTAATTCATTTTTGGGTCAACAGGAACCGGTCGGAGCTGCTGTGTTTTTCTTTTCTTCAAACTTATCAACTTATTCTTCATATTATACTTTCAGAAGAGGTTTTCCTGAACATACCTGAACTTAAACTTTTTTCTTTCTTCGGCATCAGGAACCCTTGGCATAACACCCATGTTCATAACAACATCAGACAAGTACTGCATGTTGATTTTGTAAGTATTTTTACCGTTATTGCTCTCTGAAAGCTATCATATGAGGGGTTTAGCTATTGGGGGAGCATCACCTATACAGAGCGGGACAACGATCGTATTAATGGGGGTGTTCTCATCCACGCCAAACTCGAGATTGGGCTTGAACAGTTGAAGTACATTTTTGAAAACGTAATGATGGAAATGCTGACACAAGTTCAAGGTATTCTCATCTAGGATAATCTGAAATCGGTTGTATGGTAACGTAATGCTTTTTTGAACAAACAGGGTCTGCGGCGCGGACTAAATGGATTCTCATGTCGCCTTGTCGGAGATATGCTGGGAACGAAGGTATTTTGGGGAGCATTCTTTCACTCAGAAAACCAAAAACGTTGTTATATTCTTCAGGATTTCTGAACTTTCGGTTTTTGGGATTAAGAGCAGTCGATGGCTCCTTGACCAGCTCCAAGTGCATAACGTAGATGTAACAAGGTTTTCCTGTCTTAGGAAGAGCTTCATGGAGTGCACGGGCAACCTGAAGACTGAAGTGATTTCTGAGAGAGAGCAGAGAATACCTTCTTGTCATATAGCTGTTTCCTTCTTACTGAACCGACTTTGGCAGATATTCCTGGTGCCCATTCATCTGGATCTTCATCGAGATGGCTCATCATATTTGCAATGGACTCTCTCCCAACAGGCAACAAGTTATCATTCAATTCTCCCTTAGCATGAAGAAGTTTGCAAGCTTCCAATGAAACAGCCATTTGTGCCATCTTCTTGCTGCTCATAGGAGTCGTTAGACGGATAGGCTATGAAAATACTTATGTACAAATTTGTAAGAACTTCTTACCTCCTTTACTGGTGAATTGATAGGTAATAAGAGTTCAGCCGTGTACATGACTCTGCCCTGATGGATCACAGGGATGATTTTGTTATCTGGTACGAGCCTTGTGAAAATATCGGAAGGCAGTTTCGCACAATATCTTAAGACACATATGAATTGTAGTGGCTTCTATCCTACCTGTTGATCAGAGATATGGCAGATGAAAGCTTGACGATTGCTCCAGTCTCTTCTACTTTATACGGAGGGAATAAGTCGTCCACATTACTATCACTAATATAGTCTGTATTAGGATTGTGAACATTCCGTGACCGCCTCAATAATATCTGAAAGACGCATTAGTTCTGAAGTTTCTAGAGCTTCTCATACTTTTTCGATGTCCAGGAAGTTACGAATATCCTCGGAGACCTGGCTTAGCTCATGTTCCTCGATGAGAACTACGTAGTTAGCCCCTGCCTTTCGAGCTCGTCCTTTTGACTAGAAACAGAACTGTAGAAACACAAGATAGAATGAGGCTTCTACCTGCACATATGCCCTATAATCCAGAGGACGATCGAATTTGATAACCAAATTACAAGTGCGAACATCTACGCCTTCTTCCAATACATTTGTGGAAACAATTATATTACATTCACCACGTCTGAAGCTTTTCAAAACCTGAATGAATGACTAGTTACAGAAAACGTTCCTGAAATAAGTGAAACATCATCTTGTCGTTTGTGATGCCCCTGACTATCTTCTGTTGATAAGCTACCGCCACTGAAACCAACAATGTAGTCAGGTCGGATGAACTTGAACTGTTCTAATCGAGATATCGTTTTGAGGAGATTCTGAATCGAAGAATTTTGCTGATAGAAGAATATGATAACTCACGCTCAGAACGTAGGCGACGTAGCGCTGTTCAACGAAAATGATACAGGAAAGCTTGTTTTCTTCAGAGTATCCAGACAAAATTTCTAATAATCTTACAACCTTAAATAGTATAAGGTTAGGAAATGCTGGACAAGTGTTTTACCTTATGCGGGAGGTATTCTTTGAAGCTCTCGGTCGTGTTCAGATTTCTCATCTAGAAGTAGTTTTGGTCTTATATAGTTAGATAAAGTGCAACAGACCACAGGTGAGAGTATTTTCTTGATTGTTTGCATACATGTTTCACCCATGGTCAAAAAGTCTGTAGCTTTTTCTGGCATCATAGACTGCTTAGACAACTTCTTCAACTGCTTCTCCCATATTTGAGACACCTGTTACGACTAAGTTTGAAACTTGAAATCATCGGTAATATACTTTCCAGGCACCCCATGGCCCTAATATGTTGAGAACCGACCGGGTTCTTGTCAACCCTTCCACAATTGGGCGACGGGGATCCAAATCAGTAGCGAAAACAGTGGTCTCGTTGCAAAACTTCAAATGTCTCTCCTGTTATGAATTGGAGCATTGTCCTTTTTTTTGTTCAAAGCATAATCTTACAAGGATTTCAATGATTTCATTCGCTTTCGGTACTGTAGTGACATCGAACTCTGCACAACTCACATAATGCTGAGTTGGGCGAGCACCATACTTGCTAAGCTGAATACAGAACTCAGAAAAAGATAAAGAGCAGTACGAACCGAAACAAGGTTGGATGATGTTTCGATCACAGAGTCTAAAACTTTCTCAAGCTTCTTGAGTTTTGATTCTAGTTTAGCCGGAGACGTTTTATCATTTATAAGTGAGGCTGTTAGACCCAATACTCGTGGCCGATCATCTGAAAGTCTTTACTCAATTTCTCAATCTTGAAGAGCTTACAACCTCCCGGTGTCTCTTTATATTTTTTCATTATACCATGGTACGGATGCTGAGCAGATAAAGCATGATGACATTCATCAAAAATCAAGACTGCAACAGAAGACAGATCAACGAACGAATGGTACAGCAGATTCAACAAGATTTGTGCAGTTAGTACGATCACCTACAAAACTTCCATGAACTTTTTACTCTCAACGAAGACCTACGTTATGATTTTCTAAGAAATCTGTAAACTTTTTCTTTTCAGACCATATTTGGTTGTTCAAACTTCCGTGCATTTGACCCACATTTAAGAGAGTTTGAGTTTGAATATGTTCAGCTTGTTGCTCAACCAATGCGACTGATAAAAATGTGTTCAGAACATAGAGCACACTCTATCAAACCTCTATCAACTACGAAGAACGCTCTCTTTCCTCCTGCACATAGGGGAGGCAAGATTTGCAAGGAAAACTCTTTCAACAGGAGTACACCGATGAAGGTTTTGCCTGCTCCTGTTCCCAGTTGTACAATAATGTTTCGCTGACATGCTTTTTCAAGCAATTCAACCTAAATTTCAACCCGAACAGTTTCCCAACTTCAGATCTATTTCTCAGTCTGTACCTGATAATCACGAGGAGTGAAACAATCACCCTCAACTTCTCGTTCGTTTACCATTCTAGTGGAGCATTAACTGAACAGAAAACTTTTGTAATATGTTGAAAATGCGTTTTCGATAGGGAAATTGATTCGAAGTACAACGATACAACCAATATGTAATAAGCTTATATATATATTGTCATAATTTCCTACATGCTCAATCTTAGAAATCAAATTCAAATTCAAATGTGAATTTCCTTCAACCTACAGTAAAGGGCGGAGAAAATGGTCCTAGCGCGCGCTTAGAACAATGCATTCGTTGAATACTCAGCCTAGGGCAGGCAAAAGTCGTCTGCAGCCTTGCTTTTTCCCAATTTTTCTTTATTTTCCTACTTTTTGAGAGATTTGTTTTGTTGTTTTTGGTGATATTTCTGAGTTTTCATTGTAGTATAGTACTCGGAAATCTTCATGAGTTTCATTTTTTCTGTTTCAGTTTTCAAATGGTGGGTTTCGGTCGCAACTTTGACCTTTCTCCAGGCATCAGCAGATTCTCTGCTGCTCGTCTTTACACCAAACGTGGAACTGAAAAGGTTCTTGTTCCCCCAAAAAGCAAGGAAAACGTAATTATTTTTAATTGTTTCGCGTATCTAAGTTTAATCTGTTCAGAAGTTAAACCTTCCCTTGACTTTGGCTGTTCCCAAATTCCATGCTGCCAAGCCTCACCCAGCTTCTCTCCGCAAGAGCATCACCCCAGGAACTGTCCTCATTGTTCTCGCCGGAAGACATAAGGGAAAGCGTGTTGTTTTCCTTAAGCAACTCGCCAAGTCTGGTCTCCTTCTTGTTACCGGTAAGTCGTTTTTGAATTTTAATAGTTTGTATTTTTCAATCTCATGTCTTTAGGACCACACAAGGTTAATGCCTTCCCACTCAGAAGGATCGCCCAGAGCTTCGTCATTGCCACCAAGACTCACGTCGATGTCTCCGGAGTAAAGGTCCCAGATCACATCAATGATGATTACTTCAAGAGAAAGAGAGTTAGCACCAGAAAGGGAGAGAATATCTTTGCCTCTGGAAAGGTTGACTACGTCGTAAGTAATTTAAAATATTTTCATATTCTCATGTATTATATCAGGTTACTGAACAAAGAAAGACCGACCAAAAGGCTATCGATAAGGCCATCCTCGAATCCATCAAGAAGAGCAAGGATTCTAAGGCCCTTTTCGGATATTTGGGAACCAGATTTGCTCTCCAAAAGGGACAATACCCACACAAGCTGTTGTTCTAATTTTGTTGTTCATATAAATTGTTATTGAAATAACCTCATAATCAAAGTTTTATATTTATTAATAACTATACTTCTTGGAATTTGAGTGGGGGAGTACTTTCATAATCACCGATATATTACAGAGTTACAACAGGCAAAATGGATCATGATTGCAATGTATGGCATATTAAATCTACGTCGTTTCCGTTTTTCTTAAACAATGGCGATATACTCGATTGGTCTGCTGGGAACACGCGGACAACTTTTGGTTTTCCACCTAGTGAGCAGTTCAGTATTGGGGCTACAGAGACTAGTGGCCTTTTGTAGTGTAAGCTGTAAATTGAATACTTTACTATGTTCTATCTGCGAGTTCCTTACGTGTCCAAATGGGCAAATAGTGTTCCTATTACTTCTCCAACTCGGTCCTCGTCTTTGGGGTTCTTAGTGCATCCAAGAAGATCGTTTTCTCCAATATGGAATACCACGAGTCCGTTGGGTTCTGGGGTGACAGAAATACATCTTATCTAAAATTGCTCTGGTTCATATCTTGTTTGAATTCAATGTGCACATTTTGTAATGGGACTGGTTCTTTGAGTAACTTGAATTTCTTAGCTTCAAGTTTGGCTATGAAACGATCAGTAATTATAAGGACACGTAATGACGATTTGTTGAACTTGTTGAACTTTTGGATGTAAGTGCTGAATAACACTTTTCCAAATGGATGAGTTTGGGCCAAGGCATGGCAGCCCTCCCGATACTGTAGGCTAGAGCTACCGACTTCATGTTCTTCTTGCTGAAAGTATTTTTTGTTTGCACATTTTTATCTTTTCAATATTACTTGAAGAAGGTAATCTCCTTTCCATGACCTGGGATATCCCCAGTGGTCTCTTTTGCCGTTCAAAGCTTCAAAAGCTGCAATTTTTTGTGGCAAAGATTCTCTTAGGTGCTTTGGAATCCGGTTCAAAATTGTCGCTGCTCTCCAACGCCCGTGCACTATCTGCAGCATTTAAGGTTATTCGAGAATGTTTTTTGAATGTGACCTTTAGCTTGTTCACGAACGGAGCTAAAACTATTGGAGGTGCTGGCCATCTCACACTTTTACCTAAGTCTCGCATATGCTTGACGCCCCTGTAAGTAGTAAATTTTTTAAGCGAAAAGTGCCCAGCTCATACTTGAATGCATTGATGACACTAAAAATGTATGTCCTCAGCTTGTATTTGCGATAAGTGCCCATAATCAAATAAACTGCTCGGATTTGCTTGTACCGTCTTCTTGCTTGGTATCCTCGTACCATCTTAAAATAATGCATTGTAAATAACGTTTCAGTTACAAGCTTGCCTTTTGTAGGAACGTGACTACTTCCGGAAGTTTTTGACTTCTCAGTTCTTCAAGCCTGAATACAGTCTGTGGACTTCTAATGAAGATCTGAAAAGAAAGTTCCAAGAATCATGCGGAGAAACTCTAAGTTACCTTAGTTTTACCATTAACACAATCGTTCAATTCACCAACATGCTGAAGAATCTTCGAGCAGTTATCACGCGGGGAACCGTGTCTTGGATTGGGCCAAGTTGCTGGGCAGAGTAGCTTGTATCTGGAACATTATGTTCGTTTATCCTGTCTTTTCGTTCAGAAATACCTATTTATAAATCGGTCATACGGCATTCTATGAGCGAATCCGGCCCTTCGGACACGTACATTTTCCAATAAGCCGAGATATCTGGCCTAACAATAAGAAAAATGTTTCTACTGATCTTCTTGATTCTCTAACCTGGTGTTCAACACGCTCAGCATCGAAAACTGATCTACTCTTTTCTTCATTTGGTTTGATACAACGAATGTAGTAAGGTTCTTTACTGGCCAGTTGTGCAACTAGTTGGGACATTGAGTTCTGAACAATAAATTTAAAAAACTGATTATAACGAAGTTAAAACTTTGAAAATGAATCCAGCTGTTGGAGGGCGTCTGTTCACTTCGCTAACTGATTTTGAACCATCGGGGAACAAGCTTCTGAGCAGAGGATCTTTGCTAAAATGGAAAGTATATATATATTATATGCATTTTTTATTTATATTGTTATCTCACCTATGATAAAGTAATCTTTTCAAGTCCTGGAAGAGAGTGTCACGATTCTTATCCATGAAGCCATTGACAGCATAAGTTACATCTCCAGCATAATGAGTTATTCTGAACGATGCGATGAATGGCTTACAAAGATCACAGCTAACCTGAATTCTTCAAAACCGATTGTCTTATCTGTTTGTTTCACCCCACGACTGCTATAATGTTGGTGAGTTCCCATTTTCTTGTCCAATTCACCGAGGAAAACCTGAAAAGAGAATTGTGAGTGTAGAACGGACTGAAGTTCAATCAATGCAACCGTTCTGTGTGATTGACTGGGTATTGAGCTGGGGAAAAAACTGGGAAACAAATGAGCAGTGCTCTCGTTCAGTACCTCAGCATACCCACTGTTCCCTAATCTTGTTGTAGACATACCTTATCTGTCACACGGCCTACAGATGCACAAGCATCATCAAGTGTAGCCAAGATTCCATTGCGTGGGTGTTCGACCAAATCACATATAATCTACATTCATAGAATTCAGTTAAGGATCATGAAAGTTCATTTCACCTTGTTATTGAAGTAATCAATTTTCTTCCACTGGATTCCTTCTCTTTCATATTCTTCCTGTTCTTGCTTCAAAACTAATTCGATGAAGAGCTGTTGAAGTTTCTCATTGCAATAATTGATGCATAGTTGCTCAAAGCTGAATTGTATGTGTCCAAGTGAACGACATGGGAAGTATACCTATTACTTCCAAAAATTTCGAAACCATATATATCGAGTACACCGATTACGGTTGTTTTGCTATATCGAGAACTGTTGTCAACAGTTATCGCGTCATTAACTTGCTGTACCACCCAGGAGAACAAGCGTTCATACACAGCCTATGAAGAGAAATACGTTAAAAGTCTTGAAAAAAATTGTCACCTTTGCAAGCGCATCTCTCGTGTACAGAGCAGCGTTAACATCATGAGCTTTAGTCACAACATCACCTCGTGCAGCAACGACCTATCGTAACTATTCATGAAGAAACTAAGATAAACTAGGAAACGGTACCTGTGAGCAGAGGGCCTCTTGTAATTGAGAAGAACTTACTCCGAGACATTTGGCAGCGATAGATAAAGAATCTCTGTTTGTAACAATACTCCCACCCGAAGATCCTTCATCAGGGGCGAAGTTGATGTTACCCAAGTGCAAGATTGCTGCTATCGTAGACCACAGCTGTAAAAAAAACAGTACTTTCAAGCTTCATAAATGTAACGAACGCTGTCAATCATAGCTTGTTTGATAGTACTGATAGTTTTAAGGGCTTGTTGAACTTCTTTGAAATCTTTGTTGTCATCGATGCTGGATACCTAGACCATCACATTGAATTTAATTCTAATTCAGGTTTAGCTCACCCTATCTGAGTTTCCTTGACTAAGATAGTAATACTTTCTTGGATCACTCTTCAGGCCGAGCTCGTTTAGAGTGCCATTATCCAATCCTTTCAGTAATTGATAGAACACATGGAAGTTTCGTTCTCCATTCTGTTGCCGGACAACTCGAGACTGAATCATTCTATATCAATACGTCAGTTAAATGATTCAAACTTTTTCAAGAAGGTAATTCGAAATATTTCCACCAACTGGGTCTCCATTATAGTTGAAGTTAATTTGCATATATTTTCCAAAACGAGATGAGTTATCGTTTCTTGTTGTTTTCGCGCATCCCAAAGATTCCAATATGCAGTTAGAACGCAAAAGAATATTCTTTACTCTGAAAGTATCACTGATGATAAGGATCTATAAGCATGAGTGATTATTTGATAAGTTTCAAAGAATAACAAATTAAGATGCACACTTCCTCCTTTGCTCTACACCACCCCCCTCCCCCTACTGATTCATCTACAAGATACATGCAAAGCTGGTCAGTTTATTGAACTCATGTTCAGCGGAAACCATTAAATTCGTTATATATTCGACCGCTCATCAAACAGTAACAAATTGGGGCTGATGGAAATGTAATGAGATCATGCGATTTCAGAATAAACTAATCCAAACAATTATATAGCAATGACATCGTTAATGAATCACAACTGAAACATCATGTACTCGTGTTTCTTGACTTCCACTCATTCGCTAACACCACCCGATACTCAACGTTTTATGAGAGCTTCGAAAATATAGTATATCCCTAGGTATTTTTCCAAAAAGAATTCTGATAATTATAAAACATCAAATGGCATTTCCCTAGTGGACGACCTTGTGGTCAATCAACAATCCAGAGGAAAATGAACGTAAAACTATCTAAGAGACTTGCTGTTGTGCGATAGAGAAATAATCGGATTATTCATTCTATTCTTATAAATTCTGGAAACTCCGATAAGTCAATCAATTATAGTGACCGCTATATTATTAGATGTATGATACTTAAAACACGGTGTCTTCTAGAAAAATACGACACAATCTCCAACCCTCTAAGAATACTGTGTAAAACATCGGAAATACATACTGGGGGGCCTAAAGATATGGATATGACACTTGAAGGTGACAGATGGTTCCAAAGCGAACAGAGCATCATACAGATAATCATCTAGCTTTGTTCATTTTGAAGAGTACCCGCGTGGAGACACTACAGCTGACATACAATCTCGTTTATCTCACTCTGGGAACATCACACCCGTTTCTTGAAAAGAGTCTATTACTGCAAAAAGCTTCACCATATGTGGTACAAATGTAAAAACCCTTTCCCACCAGATACAAAACAACTGACCGTTCGATTTCGCGTTGTTGTTGGACATTTGTAATAGCAGCCAGATACTTCATTATAATCTTAGATGTTTCGGTTTTTCCTGCTCCAGACTCCCCTTAAAGACAAATGGAATGTGCGAAGAAAAATGAGATGATAGTTTACCAGATATGACAATACATGAATCTCGTCCATAACGTTTCATCGATCTGTAAGCTGCATCAGCAATAGCAAAAGCATGAGGTGGTCTTTCATAAAGTTCTCGGCCCTATAAGATCATTAAATAAGTAAGAGCTCTTCGATAGCTTGTTAAACCTTGTATTTGTCAATCGTAGCTTTTTCATAAATATCCAAGTTACGATATGGGTTTACAGCCACCAATACTTCTCCAATGTAAGTATAAATTCGACTTTTTGAAAATCTGAAAATCCATGGAAATATAAAAGCCTTTCTAGAAGAGTAGACAACCAGTTTTCGTTCTCAATCCTTCAAAATGGAAACTTCACGTGAATCTACCACGTGAGACGCGCGCTTTAATGCAAATGAGAAATTCTTTTTTTGCCATTATGCTGTTCAGGCTTAGATTACTCTTCAACTCTCAGAAACTCTTTTTTTTATTCTAAACATTTCATTGTTACACAACATCTGGAAAACACGACCCTTCTCTAGGTATCCACTAATACGACAACTTGGATGAAAGAAATGAAAAATGAAGGAGAAGATGTCTTTGACTGACAAATGACCGTTATTGCTCTTTTTTTCTTCAAAGTCCAAAAGGAAACAAGTCAATGACGGTTTGGCTAGAAAAAAAGAACAGGAGATAAAATTAAAACAAGAGCTGGTATGATTTTAGCTCGTATTTTGACAAAGACGAACTTCCTCCCTCATTTCAGACGAATTCCCCCCCCCCCCCCCCCTCATTTTATTTGACATTCTTCGGGAATATTCCCAAAAATGAATGAGAATGAAAAAAAAACCAATTTAGGAGCCTTACAACGGTATTTCTTCACGCATAACGTCATTTCCCTATTTTGAAACAGAACTCATTTGAATTTCGTTTTGTGACTCAGAAGCTTGGAGTTGTGAAATAGGGAAAGCTTCGGAAATTCTTCGACGCAGAGGAATTTCAAATGCTTTTTGAGTCAGCCGATTTGGTATCATCAGTCTCGAAATAGACGTTTGGAATTTCATGATTCAAAACATGGCAAGGAAGGCTTACACATATGCACGCGCTTTACTAAAGAAGCAATAGTGAATTACCTTAATTTCAAATTATCAACAATGTGAGGCAAGTCTATGGTAGATAGAAGAACTAAATCTTCTACACCATACTCCTTAGGATCGTGCTCTGCCAACGCCATGACAACAGAGGAATTAAGTACCTAGAAGTTGGGTTATAAATAAGAAACTGAAAGTTCAAAGAACGTAAAACGAGAGCAATGATTACAAATTGATAGCAACTGGATATGTGTTTGAGACATTGTGATGGGAAGATTGGTGTTCGTTTTTGAATTACAAGACTAGTAATGTTGGGAAGTGACGTGATGAAATTTCGATCGATTTTCAAAGATTCCAGAGCAGTTGTTGGAGAGTTGTTAAAGGAAATCAGCGTAATCTATCAAGATATGGTTAAGCGGTTATAAGCTTTTCGATTATTACAACTATAAAACTGATCAAAAATCGTTTGAATTGCTGTTTGTTAAACGATTATTCATGCTCCGTAGAAGGAATACAGAGATAAGCGGAGCATAGTACCTCTTTTTGGAACAAATGGAATAGTAAACGATTCGAAAATCAATATATCAACAAAGAAATTCGGTCCTGAAAACCGGAAAAGGTAAACATGTTATAGGTTTCAGAAGTTTGATGACTAAATAATTCAAGGTGGAAGAGGAAAATTGGATAGAGGACTACGAGTATTAAGATCACAGAATATACAAAGTAAATGGATTAAGGGCAGCAGGGCTGTTTACAGAACTCATAGGTTGTGTGTGAGTATGTGTGTGTGTGTGTGTACGTTAGCAACTTTTTTTCAATCTTCGTCGTCGTTCTATCTATCAGAGTTCAAGTAAGAGATTTCTTTTTTGAGTAAACGTGGGCCGGTTGGAAAGTGTCTAACATGGCCAAAATGAGTCCGAAGTGTGATACATGGAAACAGAATACAAACAATAAGAAATAAAATAAATTCTTGAGTAGAGTTGTGTGTATATGTACGATAAGCGGAAGAGAGAGAAAGGGCGAGGGTGGTGGAGATAAGCTTTATAGAGAAACGATGTGAAAACGATTGTGCTTTCCTTGTTCAATAGTTCCATGTTAAATAGACGGGTACATTGTATATGGATAGGAGAGCATGGGGAGCGATGACGAACAAGAAGTCTTATTTCATACTCCTTTATCATTCTTCAATATTTTCTTAATGATTTGATAATATGGTAAGGCAGATAGATATGGAAAAGACACACAGAATATGCAAAATTAGATATTTCCAAAAGGAAGTTTAACCCTGAACACAACCATACGAAGTAGGTCAGAGTCGGTAGATTATGCAAATTTGGTGATCAATGATCGCATCTTATGGATCTGCTTCTTATGAATCATTAGTTTCTAAGATGATTTCGATACCTCCGATAGAACGAGAAACAACTACAACACATACATACACACCTACTTACACGTAAACACACTCTTACTCACTCTATGAGTATGACCGTAAAAGGTAAAAAAGATTATTTTTAGCATCAGCATCAGTCTCGTTCAGAATGCTGTTGAAGCTTCTTCCAACCAATGGAATTATGCATGAATAGGGTTAAATGGAAATCAAAAGATGTCTGTCTAGCTGAACTGACAGAGAGAATATGAGGAAGAAAACAACAATCTTTAAAAGAATAACGTAAGAAAGCATTTCGAAGTATAATTAACCGGCCAAGTGAGATAGTAATTCGTTTTATGACGTCATTTCGTGTCAACCAAAACGGTTTTAGGCTTGTCCTGAATATGCCTGGCGGATTAGCAACGTTTCAATATAACTTTAGAACTATAATTATCAGATGAAGATGGCGGGAAAATACTGGAATCTTGAATTGAATACAGACAAGGCTATCGTTCATGATGTCTCAATTGATCGACCGTCCTTTCACTGTACAAGAATCATCGGAAACACTTTTAAAGTACATCTGAAGAGCTTTCTTCGTTCCTCCCATTGGTTGAACTTAGCATACAAGTTGGAGACAAGAGGTAACGGAGTTATTTGAAAGAATAACGAACGCAGATACAAATGTTTATAACGATCATATGGACGAAGAGAATGAGCTAAAAATAAAGTGAATCAAGCTTAAATAGATAGGGAGAGACCCAAATGGAACGACATTCAACGAAGACTGGGTATAATGAGCTGTCAAAATAGGAGGAGTGAATCGGACAGACAGAAAGATCAATAGTCCTAAAGAGCCATATTAGGTAACCAGATGTTCTGCGCAAACTGCTTCAACTATATATTGTTAGAAATGAGGTTTAGAATAACCAGATGAAGACTGTGAAAGGAAGAAGCGGCTTTGCTTAAGATGAAACCCAATGCAACCGTTCAAATGCAATTTTACAAGCTCCGCCCGTCTTTCGAGTCAAATTTTTGTGTTAAAACCTTAGAACGATGGAACGATTCTGTATGAACAACCATCTCCATCATTACAAACGACTGTGCTTTGGAAACTGAATTTGAAATTGTATTGATTTATTGATTTATTCTCTTACCATCAGCACACAAAGCATCATTAATCAGCTCGGTTATATTAATATAAAGCTGCTCATGTCTTACGAACATAATTTCATGGAACAGAAAAGTGTAACCTGATATTGTATAATTCATTATACATAAACTAGGAATTTTGAATTTTGAATTTTCGATTTCGTATATGCTTCAAGATGAACAAACTCACTACTTTACGGAAGGCGGTAAAGGTGACCTCAATAAAAACCGTCTTCGCGCTTTTAAAAATTTCAAAACGGCAACGAAAAAAGAAGAAGAATGTTTCATCTCTTCCTTCTCCGAATCATCAATCTCCATGTGTTTTTTGACTTTATTTGAATTTACAATGAACAGAAACGTTTTTCATAACTTCTTCATAATCGCCTTTGATCTCCTCGAAAAGACTAATAGCAAACGGGAAAAGTCAAATGTGCCAAGTTCACGGTGATTTCCACGTGAAACGTGTAAAAAATCATTCTCCGCTCAAACCGATTAGAAGACGGTTGTGTTTGCAACACCGCAACTTTTCAAAAATGAAAGAACAACCATGAATAGAGAAGGGAAGAAGAAGACTTCGGTAATTTTGTTTTATTTCTCTTGCAATATAAATACAAGGGATGATGACATGAAAGGGATATGCGATACACTGGCACACCTCCATTTAGGTTTTTTTCCTTTCAAAGCTGTTTTGGTTTTACCATTGATGGCAGTTTAGGCGCCAAGGAACATTCATAGAGATATCCATACAAGTTCGCGTTAGAAGCCGTTCACTATTGATTTTTTTCTTTTCCGCATATTAATCTATTGATTTTGTTGTTTTGTTCCTTTATTCAATGTGAAACAATGATATCCGGAAATCTGGAAATTAGCATAAAATTAGGTGGGAGTATTGGTAGCGTTAGGGAGTCATCTTCCCAAGTTCAGTTCGTATTGAACATGTGTCGTAAACAGTTGAAACTATTATCTCATACTAATATATTCCAGATGATCGTTGTATCTCTCTTCTAACTTCCACAAATCTTACGAGAGGTGACATACGTAGCTTACAAAGCAGCAACTAGACTGAAACTCGAATTGACTATTAGCCAGCAACAATGCGTTACTTAAAAGGTATTTTATTTTTCGATATCCCTTTCCCCATATTCAGTCAAGACTGTCTCAATAATCCAGCCTGTTGATAATTGTGACAGTTCATAATTCTTAGCTATTGATATCTAATTTCATTCCTTTTGTCGGATTGTCGCGCTTCAATCCAGTCTGTATCCTTTAGATTTGTAATTTGCTGTCTTTTCTAATTAAGTGCCGCTTACATGATTCATGACCATCGTTGGCAATTGAATGATAGTTCACTCAAATCTTTTTTCTACCACAACTTTCAATTTTCCAAATTGAACCGCAGTATCCGCTTCCAAATCCTGGCAGAAGGTTCAGCGATATAGTTGTGCACTCAGTTCATATGTTTGTTGGACGTCATGTCGTTCTGTTAAATGTCATGTGTGTTTGAATATCAGATGATCTTAGTGAATCTTTCTGATTCATCACCTCTTTGGACATTCACAGTTTTTCTCTTTAGCCGTTCCCATCATATCTCTTTGTATTGTTATGACTGTCTATGGTCATTCTGTCCATCATTTTGTGAGTTTTCTAACCATTGCTTAGTTCATACATATTCTTGTGCATCTATCAACCAGATGGCTCAAGATGACGTTTGTTAGGATTACCTAACACTAACTTGTGACCCGTATCACAGCGGTTAGCAATCTATTCAGATAGTTATATTTAGACAAGCCACTTGGCGCCAAGGTTTTGATTAAATATTGTTGCTTCTTGCAATGCATGTTTTCTATTCTTCCGGCTGACGACCCTCTCCAACGTTTGATTGTCTGGTTTCAGTTTTTTTGTAATATTTTGTAACATTGAAAGATATATTTTATTTTTGGATTTTGAAGCTTTCTCATAGTAATATGATGTATATTTGAATGATATTTCATGTGAATCATGCTGTCTCATTCTTTGTCTTTCATTCTGTCCTCTTCATTTCTCTCCTTTTCTCCAGTTATTCCACATTCCAACATGTATCACTTCCTCCACTTTATCTCTACATGTTTCCATCTTGACCATTACTATCACCTTCATTTTTTCAGTGTTTTCTGACTAAACCAATATTGCTTGCTTTTCCGCTGAGAACGGAAGTTTTTACTTGTCGTATCAACGAATTTCATTAGTCGAATACCCTGATTTTCCTTTTTGGTTTCTAAAATCTCTGCTAATGTACCATGTACGCACTGTTTTTAGTCGACCTTGCATCAAAAGAGATGTGGTGCAAGAATAATACCTCGTTAATTTGCCATCACGTATCGCTATGTCCACGTGACCCTCACTACCCATTGATTTTTTGTCTTATACTGCATATATGGCATCTGCCGTGTTTGCTGTGTTGCTCTGTATGTTTGATAACTAGTCATTACACACCTAGGGAGCTCGAATGCTTTCGTCGTTTTGACTAAATGCTGCTTTCCCTGCCATCGCTCGTGTTTTATGTGACAAGTCCTCTAATACACCACCTCGACCATCCATGATGACCTCAAACCTCAGTCATTCCTTTGCTCAGGTGGACGCTGACCATCCTGCAAAAAAAACACGCGATTAATCGCGAGTGAACTTAATAATGAACATCACTTCTTATCTTCATCATTAAGTATCAATAGTGCTTATGGTTCTTGTTCTTTTATCATTTAACTTTTTACGCCTTAACAGCCTTTTCTTCGATATAGGCAAATTGCTGCTTTGATGCGTTTGTTTCAACCCTAGACTTCTTAGATAATCGAATTAGTGTAGCCTGCCCTGTCAGTCGTTTTCCATTCGCTTTCTTAGAAGTTCAGACCAATTTTCCTTGGTTCATGATAATTTCATCATTAAATGAATAATACTATACTGATTTATTGCAAAGAGGCAGCGATCCTTTATAGTGTTATTATTGTTCCATAAAGACGCTAACGTAATATGATTCGCTCATAATTGACAGTTTGTTTGAATTTTGACCTTATTTAAGTTGTCTTAATACAGATCTTTATTACCTCTTTTGGCTTATTTCATTCGCTTTCGATTGATTATGTGAACGCATGAATTGCGTGCTAGTTAGGTAATGTATTACATGTCAGTTCTTGTTATGCACGTGCTTCTTATACTTCTGTCTGTTTTTTTTCAAATTCTCGGGAATCTTTATTCTTTTCTTCATTTGCAGCAACCATGCAAAAACGGAGAGTGACAGTCCATTTTGGGTCTGTCCGGGTAGTTGTGCCTTGTCCGGAAGATACTCTTACAGTCAGGGATTTAGCTAATGCTTCTATATTGAGATATAAAAAAGCTACAGGAAAAGTGAGTTTACTCTTTCTTTCCTTCCTTATATAGATGCTGAGGATTTGTAGAGGATTGATATGTGCATATAATCGTTATTTCATACCATTATTGTATGTGTAGTCCGATATTGATGATATCTCTTTGTGTACTGCTCCGTCAGCAAACGAAACGATCAAAAGCCCTTTAGATAATAGGAATTTTTGGAAGTTTCGGGCGTTTATAGTTAGCATCATGAATATGCATGTTCTGTTTCATATTTACATGTTCTATATAGTAGTAGTTCTCAGAGTTGTCAGACTTCGACGCAGTCATACTAGTTCCTCAAACAGTGTGCGCTCTTCCAAATTGTTTAATTAAAACTTTCATTTTTTCCCGGTCTGCCTTGCTAGCCAACATTTAGCGCTTCTATAGTCATAACTGTTTACCTTGTACTTCGTTCGCTCTCTTTTTCTCTCATTTTTTCTTCCAATCTTTCTCCCAAATAGGATGGAAGGGTCAACCTCAAAGCCTTGGTTTGTGTTTGTGAGAGATAGCATGGCAGTCGAAGGAGGACTCTGCTAGACACCAGGTAAACGGAGGTCGTCGAGCCTCAGTCTACCTTGCCAGACATACAGACAACATCTAGATTGAATATAACAACCCGTCTTAATATCTAACTTTACTTTTGCTTCATATGTCTCAAGATAGAATAGACTGTACGTAAAAACTGCCTTTGTTGCGGTGGCTGCTACAGCAAAATCAATCAATTCGTTGATGCTTCACGTTAGTCATAGCTCAGCTGGCGAGACTATCCGTACCTTTTCTGTCCCTCAAACAACCTGTTGTTTGTGCGAGCCGATCGACAGATAACCAGTAGGACTGTTCTGATTGTCCGTTTGATTATTGTTGCTCGAGTCACCGCAACATTTCATCGTTTGTTTTGATGTTTTCGATAGTATGAGCGAGCTCTCGCACCTTATGACCTCAAGCTGCTGTTGGTTTTCTGGCGCTTTTTGATATCAATACTTGTTTTTGAAGTGTTTGTACTTGCTTTCTCTAGTTGTCACACAATTTTCGCTCACGTTTATTGTATCTCTTAGACGGTCTATCGATTTTCATACGGTTTTGACGTGATATCCTCTTGCGTTTTCGTAAATATCTGATACGATTTCTCAAATTCTTCCCATTCTTTTCTGTTTTGGATTGGTGTGGTCTTCATCTGCATCACTTATAATTCGTTTTTGATGGCCTCACTACCTGAAGAAAGACTATTTTATGGTTTTGCCGTTGAAGGGCATTTTTTTTTGCATTCAATTGCACCTTGCCAATCAATACGCCTTTTACGTGGAAAAACAATGAAATGTGTTTTTCTTATTCGTTTCTTCAATCTTCACCTACTTTTTCTCTTATTCTCCTTCTCTACTTTTGCTCTTAATTTGAGATTGTCTTCGTTTAGTTATGACCGGAAGACGTTCTAATGAACATATATAATGACTATGCAATATCAGTCTACTACAAGTCCCGGTGACTATGTAACGGTGAGAACTTTTTTATAACTTTCTTGGTTCCATAGACGGATTCTGATGTTCGTATTATACATATGGAATGTCTCCGTGACGGAGGCATATTAGACATGGACGATCGTTTAGTTGATGTATTCGATGAAACCACAGACCAGGTAAAGTTGTGGTTATCAAATAATTTGGACCATAGATGCGGCTCTTATCACACGTTT
Source organism: Auanema freiburgensis (assembly GCA_030370435.1). NCBI lineage: Eukaryota > Metazoa > Nematoda > Chromadorea > Rhabditida > Rhabditidae > Auanema > Auanema freiburgense. The sequence goes on along the minus strand of CM059366.1, from coordinate 5,672,991 downwards.
TATAATTCTATTTCTCTTTTAACATTTCCGTAAGTTTTTTTTATTAGATATTTTCAGATTCTCGCAATTTACGACGAACAATCTCCGAATGGTAGCGGAGAACCCGGAAACACATATCAAGTGTTATCATCTCCCTATGGCAACTATTCCTCACCAACAGGATCATCTCACTCGAATAACTTCCCTCCCAGTAGAATGACTAGCTCTTCTTCCGTTACGACGTGCAATATATCCTATCCTTTAACGCATTCTTCATCTATGGACATGGGGCCAATGAGGAGAGCCTTGCCAAACGGTCGATCTCACTATGTTCACATTTCCCAAGATCAAAATGATATGTCAGAAGTGACCTGTAAGATTTTAGACATTTTTTACTAATTCTTATGTTTTTCTTTTTAAGCAAACTACCAACGGGTTTCACCTCCTTGTGAAGTTAGGCCTGGAGTTTCATCGTCTTCGTCAAGCAGCGATGTTATATCTCCTCCTATCCGATCATCTCTCCGCTCTGAGACTGCTACCCCTAATAGAAATCGTGTAACTATGAGTCCTGGTGAGTTATGCCATTTAATCTTCTTTTCAATAACAAATGGTTCATAGAAGTAGAAAAGAGAATAGCAGAGTCTTCGGAAAAAGATGGACGACTAACTCGATCTTCTGCTCGTAAATCCAGAATCAGTGATACTTTTTTCGAAGCAAAGGTTCGAAAATTTTAGTTTATTCGTTCTCGAATAATTCCTTCAGGAGCGAATGGATGAAATGCAGCAATCCACGAGTTCGATAAAATCGTTCACCAATCCCTCAAGAACACCTCTAGTTAGAAGTCCTGATGATCCGGATAAAACTATTATTATATTTCCGGACGATGATGAAACGAGTATGGGCATTGAGGTTTGTGCAACCTATTCTTCATAATCGTGAAGTTGTTTCGTTTAAGGTTACAGGTGTTGATGATGAGTCTACTGGCAACTCTGATCGAATCGTGGCTGTTCAAATTATTCGTATTCATGCGGACGGGCGAGTAGGAAGAGATGGACGTCTTGTCGTAGGCGATAACATAGTTTCAATTGACGGAAGACCTGTTTATCAGGTGAGAGTACTTCAAACATTTTTTATTTATCCGCGCTTTCCCAGATGTCGGTTTTGCGAGCGCGAGGATATTTGTCTGATCTTAAGAAGAAAAATTCACCATCCCTCACTATTGCTCGACCGAAGGAGCAATTCCAATGTGAAAAAGACGATCCAGAAAAGAAACGCCAGGATTTGGCTCAGAAAAAACCAATTCTCTCTGCTTTACAGCAGGCTAATACTTCTCAAGCTTTGGGACAGAGCACAATCATCAATTTGAAGAAAAGTATAAGCACACATTTAGTTCGCATTTTAATTTTCCGTGCTCTAGGTAGCAATGGCTTTGGCTTCACAGTCACTGGTCGTGAAACGACAAAAGGAGAACGGCTATTCTATATCGGTACGGTGAAACCGAATGGTGTAGCGTTAGGTCATTTAAAAACAGGAGATCGTCTTCTACAGGTGTCTATTGTTTATATATTGGCTCTTCAGTTCTGTTTTTTGAAGATTGATGGAGTACAAACATGTGAATTAACACAAAATGAAGTTGTCGACCGTCTGAAGAGAGCGAGTATTGGTCAATCAGTCGAGTTTGTGGTGTCTCGTGTAACCGATGAGAACAAGGAGAATCAACAATCAACATCATCTGCTAATTCGAGTGGTATTCAAAAATACTCACCTGAGCCAATTTCTCCTACGCCCTCAAAAGTGAGCTTATACTTTTCGTTCATCAGAATTAATCTTTGATGTTAATAGAAATCGAACTCTGATGAGGATGAATTGAAATTTGAAATACCCTTGAACAGTACGGGAAGTGCGGGACTAGGTGTGAGCTTGAAAGCACGTGTCACAGTCAAAAGTGACAAGAGTCGACATGATTGTGGAATTTTCATTAAAAATGTATGTTTTATTGTATTTGAAATCATAGAAAGAGGAAAAACCAACCGTTACTGCGTTCTGCTATTCAAATGGAAGAGCATTTGCGCACACGTGGTTTTCACGTAATGGACCAGCTTATGCTAATCATTCAATCGCTAACGAAACTTTCATTTTTGCAGGTTTTGCATAATGGTGCCGCTTTCAAAGATGGTAGAATTCGGGTAGATGATCGCATAATAGGAATCGAGGAATTAAACCTGATAGGAATGTCTAATACCGCCGCAGGGGAAGCTGTTACGAAGCGTTTGAAATCAATTGATCCTTTCGCTAAAAGCGTAACGTGAGAGCCAGTTTTCACTATTCTCAATAACGCAAGCGTTTAGTTTAATTGTACAAAGGAAAGTCTCTATGGGCAGCGATGATAACATAGTATCTTCTTCTCAAAGAGAAAGTTGCTCTTCTGATGGAGAAAAGCGATCATCCACAACTAGTGAACAACCAAGGTTTTATCTCGAAAGTATCAAGCGTTATAATTTTGTGATTCAGACTAGATGAATCTGAAGTGGCAACTGCAGTTGATCCTTTTGATCGTGAGGCTCCTACAAGGAAAAGTATGAGTGAGAAAAGAGGGATGGGGGCATCTTTAGATCCCAACAACTTGAAATTGTTCCAAGAAATAAAACACCAACGGCAGTCCAGTGGTAGGTTTATCTTGCATATACTCTTTTTTTTGCTTTTATTCACCTCTTTTGCCCATATATGAACGTTTAGCTCCTCCCCCTACGCTTACCTCTTCCTCATCTTTCCATGGCCATGCTCAGCAACGATCTGCTTCTCAAAGAGCGGCAGCTCGTGCTCGCAGCCAATCTGTCCATCCTCGCGACGGAAATTCTAAATCTGCTTCAAGACCCCATGTGTCTATTAAAGGTATCGCTCGGGCTTCAACTTAACCATATATATGTTCTCCTTTGTTACTCTATATTTACAATATGAGATTTTTTTTTCCTTCCAGAACCTGCAAAAAGGAGATCTTTGAGCGTGGAAAGTATACGAGTTGGACCTCACGGCGACGCCAAGAACGGACAAGTCCCCCAAGGAAGATCTGGAGAGTTTAATGACTTTTATGGTATACACAAAGCGTAATCACGATAAGGTCATTTCTATTCATTATTAGCCACATCTCCCCATCCTTACCCTCCCGGATCTCCTGGTATTGTTATGGATAGACAATATTCTGTGAACAAAGATCGCCATAGAAGAAAGTCTGTTGGAAGGTATGAGTTAAAGGGTCAGCAAAAATAATTTGTTCTGTTAGTACGATGAAGAGTTGGTTTGGATTCGGATCGAAGTCCAGGGAATCTTCTCCCGAAAAGTCGTTGGAAGCTGATCGACGAAGAAAGGCTAGAGAAGCATTTAATAGGTAGGTTGCTACTGTAGATCTTCATCTCATATTTCCATTTAAGAGGGAGAGACAACGTAGCTGAAACAGAAGGGTTAATGAACAGATCTTACGGAACTCCTAATATGAATAGAAGAGATCCTCAGATGTACTCTATGTATGCCAATGAACCCTATCAGGTATGCTTGAAATCTTTCTACTCGAGCATGTACTAGCTAAATATGTGCGACTATATTTTTTATATTCATACAAACTATGTTATTCATTTTTAAAAAGTTGAATGAGCTTACGACTGATCAATACTAATTCTTTTTGAATTATTTCATGCGTGTGTGTGTGCGTGCTTTTGTGGTGTTTTCTGTTCTCTATATGAAGATATCATTTGAAATGTGTTCAACTGGGCATGTTTTCATTCGTTTACAGTTATCAACCCAGGACAAGCCTTTGATTGTTTCTAATTCTCGATTCTTCGCAAATTGGGCTAGGTATGCCCTTTTGGTTACTATCCTTCCATTCCTCTGTATGCATGCTTTCTTTACCTATTTTTACCTCTGTTGTTCTTCGGGTGGTGTGATCACTTAGTCTTCGTGAAGAGATTTTCTCTAACGCTAAAGATGTAATGTTTCTTTTCCCCTTGCACGACTCTCTCTTCATGGTTTTTAACCGAGCTCCACTATTTTGTTTAGAACTCCTCAAACTATCACGACTATGAACTTGTCGACCGATTCCAAGCACACCGTTACCCAGAAGGTCCCTCTGTCGTTCGATCCTCCGCCCATCCCGCCACGCCTCCACCGGCCTACCACTACGCTATTCCCAGGTAATTGTTGCTTTCTGTTTTTTCCTCTATGCATTCTATTTAAAGTTCAAAGTCGTACCACGGATCAACCTCTGTATCAAGCCCAATGCTTCCCGGCTTCGGTAGCGAGAGAACACCAGTTAATAGACGAGCTCCAGCACCGGACTACTACCACATGTTCAACTCATGGTTTGCATACAGCGGGGGAGGAGGTGTCGGGGCAGCCCCCTCCATTAAGGTAAGAGTATTATCTTCTTCAACTCTTGATATATACTTAAGGCCGCGTATGGCAATTCCAATAGACCGGGTATCCACCGTCAGGAAGGCTCCACTTCCCGATCCTGGGCAAGACAGGTTGCCCCTAACCCCAACATTTACTCACCTTCCACCGAACCATCCCAGCTCTATTCGCGCTTTTCCAACTACTAGGTATGAATTAAATCCGTTTCCTACTTCTCTTAAAGTAAAACTAGGGAAATATTCCTGATTATATAATAGCATAAGAGTCATTCATGATCTTTTTTTCCAGGTTTGCTTACACTCCCTCCGATATATATCAAACACCACAAACCGAACGACTCTCTTTAAGAGCTCGAAAAAAGTTGAGAAGATCTGCACGTTTGAATACACCTGATTCAATGTATCTGAATAAACTAACGTATCCTGAATATACTCCTATATCGCAGTCTCCTCATATCCAAAAACGACATGTTATCAGGCCAGTCCAAGATTATCGAAACAGTATGTACTCGTCGACGGACGACCATGCTTTCATAAATACGTATAACAACTGGAGAACTCAGACTGGTACTAGCCTACCATCTCGGGGTCCTAGAGCTGTACGTGGAAAAGTAGAGAACGTGTTCGACGAGTCTGTCACTGATTGTTAATTGTTTTAATTAATTTCCTTCACTTATGCATGCGCTCCATGCTCTCATGCACATTTTATGTGACCCCTTCCGAGCTTTTCTTCTTTTCTCTTTGTTTTCCTCGTTTTATAAGTTATTAGAGTCTGTGTGTCGTTTTGCCACACATCTTGCCTTATCAGAACAGTTCCCAAAGAAAGTTCTTCTTGTTGAGCAAGATGACAACTATACCCTTGTGCCATTTCTTTGTTACCAAGATTTTTCCATGTACATTTAAGAGCAAGTTTATTCATATACTTTTATTGCGAATATGTGAAGTGTATCGTTTTCGACACCCTTTGTACTGAACGTTATGACCTGCGTTAGTTCTTTACGGAAATTTTGATCATAGACCATTCGACTCAAGTCTGAAGGAAGCCAGGCTTCCGCAACTTTGTCTCATAGATTCTATTTATTGTCAAATCTTTCAACCTGTGAAATAATTAGGCGTTATATAATTAAAGATAATTTAATTTTCAATTTTATATCTTCTCATTTGACTAATTGCTAAGTCTGATAACTGTTAACGTTAAACATTTGCATGTACTAGAAGAATGAAGAAATACAAAATTCAACCGTTTTTAATGCAACAATACAAATCTTTTAATAATCCTAAATCTACGCGTTTTGTAGTTTAGTGTCTTCTACATTCGTATATGAGTCGGGCACGTCTAGTGTTCATTACGTATGAATGATTGAAACATACATAGTTGAGGATATATCAAACTATGAAAATCTCTTTATTCGATGGTCTTTCGCATTACTTCTTGCTCATCAGACGCTTGAATGTTATCGGATGCTCCAGGGTATGACGAGGTTTGAATGTTTCTTGTTTTTCTGATGACATTCTTGAGCAGTCTTTGAGAGAGACTTAGAAAGCAGGAACAGGCGGTATTTGATAGAATGAGGAAGTGAAATCTGTGTAAGTCAAGCATATTGCTCAGCTGGCTTAAAGAAGACGTTACAAAAATAGAAAGTTGATTCATTTCAATATAATAAAATACAAAGTAATTGAATAAGCTGTTCAAAAGCGAGAGATAAAGTAATACCGGCTTCTCATAAGACAATCTATGTTCACAGGACTTTTTATATTTATTGGCTGAAAGGGGTTGGCAATTGTATAGTTTATATTTATATTTATATATTTATATATATGATTAACGGTTTTATAAGTTATGAACTAAAGGTGTTCGTGTGTCCGTCTGAATGCTAGTACGAGCTTTGCATTCTTTCGTCATCGATCTATTCTCACAGAATACGGTCCATCGTTTGACGACGCACTCCAGAACTGTCTTATTCGTATAACAGATGATGATACTTACAGCACATCCCTGAAAATAATGATAAGGAAGACCGTCATCATCTTCATGTTTGCAAACGAAAAGTTTTGAATGATTGAAAACGTACTTGTAATCCATCTAAGACCAAATTAATCACTTGATGAGTTACACTTGGAATGCGATATATGGTGAACAGGAAGTGCAACCCAAAAACGGGGATAAGCATCAAAGCTGCTCGTACAGCCTTACTGTAATAAAAACATTTCATGTTTGCAGAATGCAATTGTTTTCATTACCGATATTGCATTCTTTCAAGATGCGGATCACAACGTAATTTCTTCACCAAAATATACATGATAAATGTAACTAACAGCATATTGACCTAAAAAGGTTTGTTTTTCATTATGTCCCATCTTTTTTAAATTTTCTATTTTACTTACACATAGAGCAATTAGACAAGGAGCCATTACGGTCCATTCTATGAAGCCGTACACGGAAGGAGATACCCAACATCCTTCGTTATCAAACAATTCTCGCAGTATACCATATACGGCAGATAATATAGCAGGAACGCCTTGAAATAATTCGTGTATGTTTGCTTATTGGTTTCTTTAAATATGATTAATTACCCCAACAAAGTATTTTGTATGGACGTAGACTTTCTCCTTCAGCACTTGTACTGTGCAGTAGACGATACAGATACACTCCTTCAGCTAACATCCATGAAAACGTTGATAATCGCAAAAATCGCAGTTGAACTAAGAACAAGAGTCGGCAGGATATCTGTAAACGCGTATCGTCATGTCGTTATACAAGATTGGGATCATTACGTCATTGAGCAAGTATAAGTTGTCACCGGGAGCTCCGTTAACTATGAAAAAGAAACAGTTGAACAAGTAAAATAAGCCAGAAAGCAAGAATGATGTCAGCAGATGCCGATGAAGAACGAACATAGGCTGACTTCTTAGTGGTCTGAAAGATTATTCAAATTGAACTCTTTGGTCTCCGATTTTACTTTTTCTTTCTTTATTTCTTAAAACCCATCAGACTGACGTACAATCGATTATCAGCTAGTTGTCACGATTTCGGTAAAATGTCTTCATTTGGGTAGATGCTGCCAAGCAAACTATTAAATGTTCCATAACGATGCAGCGTATCACATATGGGTGCCCCCATTCGACTGCTGTCTCAACGTTAGTCTTGCGTCTCCCCCCTTCTCATATCTTTCAGGGTGCCATCTAATGGGTTCGGTTATCGGTTAGATCCTATGATCGGGTCACATACAATGTTTGCAGTTACAATGATTTCGGTACAGTTTTGCAAAACTCATTTCAATGGCACCCGCCAAAGATTCCTTTTGATTCTCATCTCCAACTACATCGTTGGCTCTAGCAACTGTGGGCAGAAAAAACGAAAACTTTACCTCAATAAAGATAATATGCAAATAGCCGGAATTATGCAGAGCACGCTGATAGAGAACGCCACGATCCCTGCCATAAGTTTCACTTGAGCATCCTGCAACGATTACTTTTCAATTTGGATCCCTCTCAATTATCAAAGAAGATAGCAATTTATTGGTTAGCTATGCCTGTGTGTCCCGACGATTGATTGCGAACAACGAACATGTTCCTGATTTACATGAACAAAAAGAAAACAATATCAAATGCTTCGACATCGCAGATTATTGAACGGGTTAATGGGTTGTTACGAAACAAATCAAATTTCAGATTCTCCAGTTCATCTGATAAGCAGCAATAGCAGCACATCTGACTACCAAAAACGATTACATTGTGTTCATAAGACTCCATTTCGAGATATTCCTGTTGATGCCCTTAAACTCTCGTACAATATCGAAGAGAGCTGTTCAGAAGCCGGAAAGGTGTTATAAACAGGCTTATGCGAGATGAAATGTAAAAAAATACTTTCAATTGAAATCGTGTGAAAGCTATTTTTCGATTTGCTTCCTCATCTCGTTCATTGGCTTGTCTATGTCAGTCTCATGTAACATGAACACTTCTACTTCATATGGAATGAAAATATTTCATGCCAATTCATGTGCGTATGTTGTTTAGTGTCATTAAGGAGCATAAAAATATTTTTCGCACAGTTTGAGTTTTTCAGTTTTCTTAATCATCATCTCTTCGCTCATCCCCTCTTCCCCCCTCCCCCCTTTCGTTCTTTTTTACTCTCCTTTAACTTCACGAAACAGCTTGTTTATGCTAATCGAGAAATTAAAGCTTCAGATCAGCTGAAATCCTAATTAGCATATTAAAAGACACGTGCGCCTTGTCAATTTCATTTTGGAAGTGTGCTGTCGCATGAACCGGTTGATTTCTACATTCGCACAACTTTACTGCTCGGAAAGATAAAAGGAAGAGAAAAGAAAGAGATGGAGAAAAGTTTTGAACTTTTGCCTTATTCCTCCTTACCCAACACACAGACACACAGGCAGTAGGAAGAAGTATTTGAATCGTTTTCTCTAATAATAACCTGCTGGACTGAATGACATCCCGTATAATCCGTCCATTCACTTGAGCCATGTGGAGATTTGCCCCATCCATCTATTGTGCATTCTTTAACAGCATCTGAAGAAAAAAAAAACTTTTTTTTTTCATATAAGTTCTTATTCGTTTGAATGTCTTTTCATTTCTTGAAATCGATGAAGCTTTGTGAAGTTTTTGATTAAAGCTTAGTTGAGAGGACGAAAAAAACGGAAGAAGCTTCGAAAGAACATTTCCAAAATGAAAAAAGACCTGTCTAAGGCATTCAACCCCCTTGGTGATTTGAAATATTTTGGTTTTTGAATTGCATATGAGATGATGGCTAAAGATGAAGCTTCGCAGTGATGCTTCTTCGAGGTTCACTTGTGAAAGAATGAAAAATTGATAAATCTCTCATAAATCTTGTTGCAAGAGTTCATCGATGAAACTCTTTCGAATGCTTCAAAATACTTGTTGTTTCTATTAAAAGAATATAATGCATTACGCCGGTCGTTTCTAATTCCCAATCTACTCCTTCTTCAGCATCCAACCTTTCATTGGAGAACTGCCAAAAAACAAACACAAGCACTGTTTTCATTGTGTTCACTCAAGAAATTCCTTTCTGCCTTTCTGTTTAAAGATCGAAGCGGGTGACTGTCAACAGACACGTAATTGATACTCAAAAGTGTGATTTTTTCAGACAAAAGAGCTTCGATGTTCCTGATTTGACCGGCTTTTCTAACGACTGAAACATTCTTTTCTGGTTCCCCCCCCCCCTTTTTACGTTGGCATGTTCTACTTTTCCTGCTCTTCATCGTCTCTTAGTCTCTCTATCCCCCCATTCGCCACTCGCTATCTAACTTCAAATAGAAGGCTGAAAAGATGTGAAGAAGGCCATATTTGAATGAGAATGAAGAATTAAAAAGTATATTACTTTGTCCATACATATTCCTCGAGTAATCTCCATAGATGTATGTTGGACACTCCGTGCTCACAACTGATGGATCTGAACTATCGAAACACTGCCATCCATCCCAGGTTGCGGGACATGCTAAAGAAAATAAACTATATATAGTTATAGTTAAGCATATGATATACCTTTGCTAATATTTAAATTCAAACTGGCCGGCAAAAGTACATTGGAGCAGCATTGGCGAGCTGCTTCACAACACTGCTTTGTCAGATGGTAGAATGTGTCTGGTAACGGTGGAGTGAGAACTAACTTATCCAACGATGTTACTCTCGATCTGAAAACATTTACGTTATAACTTCATTTTGTCAATTTATGCTTATGCTTTGAAAGAGAGTCTTAATCAGATGATGAGGATTAGAGATTGAAGTATGCCAACAACCCCTTCATTAAGATCTATCAAGTGATTGTCTTTGGATCCTCTGTACTATGAAGCAGAGAAGAGTAGAGTGACTAAGCTCAACTAGTGTCCTCAACTCATTCAATCTGATTTTCCGTTCAAAATACAATGTTCACTAGCCTCATCTATTAGCTTGTTTTTGGAAATTTCTCGTTGTGTGGGATGAGCATTTTCATAGAAATCATCTTCGAATGGAATGAATGATTAGATAAAGAGAGAGGAGATGAAGGGGATGGGGTAACGGAGAGGGAGATGAATAGCTTTTCAAGAGATTATGCCCTTCCTAAAGTAACAAATTTAATTAAATAAATGGATTGAAGATGACACATTTTTGAATTCTCACTCGTCAATCCCTCCATTTCATTCATTTGTTCCGAAGATACAAACAGATGATGTTCAAGTTATGAGCTTACAGACGGAACTGATATGGAAAGTAAGAATAAAGTAGAAGATAGATAGATATATAGAGAGAGAGGGATGAAGTAAGAGGGAGATAGAGAGAGAGATGATCATGATCAAGATACCTGAAGAGATCAGAGACGTTCATAGTACAAATAAACTTTGTGTTAACCTAACTATATCATACGATTAGCTACAGCACATTGTCACTTCCCAATTTCTATTTTTGCTTCAAAAAAAGCCTTTTTCGTCTTCTTCTTCTTCACAGATTATCTTACAATGAGATTTAAATTATTTATTTATCTCTTCACACAGACACACACATACATACCAACCATGAAAGACGAAAAATCTATGAAACAAACGTTTTTAACCAAATATTGCCGAAGGCTGTGGGTGGTTTCTATTTCGAGAGAATTGAAACTATTCAAACGTTTCTCTATTTGATTGTATAAGTTTCTTATGAATATATTAAGCTTCTCATTACATATTTTTATTAAAAATCGAAAAATTCTTTTCAAATACCCATAGGAGAAGTACGTTATGGAGCACTTCGATCATCTAATCGAGCATTCCAAATCCAAAAACTATTTTTGCAGAAGGGCAAATGGTCCCGCGGAAGGAGAACTTTACATCTAAGCTTATGGACGGTTATCAGACTTTAAATGATTTTCTGGTTACATGGGTTGCTTCTTCTCTTCCCTCTCTATCTCAATCTCTCCATCTTATTCTCTTTGACACCAGCTTCTCTCGTTGGATCTCCTCTTTTTCTCTTCTTTGTTCGAAACTCTCAAACAACTTCTCTTCCAACTTTTTCATGTCGTTCTATCTCGTAAACGGATGCTGTTGAGTAATCCAATTGGCCCCCACAAGAAACGTGGTCCACATGAGTTTCTCCTTATTTTCTGCATCTTTGTCCAATGGACGTTCAGCTTTAATTTCAGAAGAAAAAACTTTTTCGTGTGCACGTGTGTGTGTGTGTGTGTCATGAACTTTCAGGATACATCATGTAAGGAGCAAACTGAACTTGAGAATATGATGAAGCTGATCGTCATATCCATGGATGTTGCTTTCTCTAACCCTCTCCATCCCAGTCAGTCTCATACCTCGTCCCATCGGTTCCCATTCCATTTGTGGAAATTGAATTAAAAAAAAAAAAAAGAAGAAAAAAAAAATTCACTTCGTAGCAACTGGATATGATGCAAGAAGAAAGTTGAGAAGAGCAAAAGCTCAAAACTGACACACAGGTGACATGTGGTCTCTTCATAAAGAAAATGCGATGATCACATGGAATCAGATTTCCGGAACTACTGTCGAGAACATTTGGGTTGAAACGAAAATTATTTTTGGAAGGACGAGCCTTACAAATATTTTTTTTCGCCAAATAATCTTATCTGTTTGCTAATTATATGTAATTGAATACAATCTGAAAGGAAAAGCTTATGATAGAACAAAGAGAGCGGGGAACAGCTCTCAGAGAGTGGGAGAGAGGAAGAGAGAGACACAGAAAGAGGGGAAGATGAGGTTCAGGAATATTACTCCAACAGAGCATAATATGGAACAATTTTGTTTGAAATTTTGAGTTTGATTACAATGCTAACGAGCATGTTCGTCCTTAATCCCCTGTCTTGGTTCATAGTTTAGTATTTGAAGCAAAAAGTGAATCTCGAGAGTTCTTGGCATCACCCCCCCCCCACCATCCCCTTCGTCTCTTTTTGCTTCTGGAACATCTCTTTCTAACACTCTCTCAATCCCTCTATCTGTTCGGTCTTTATATTCTTGCTGGACTTTAATTCTTCTTTTTCGTTCCACCCTCTGAATGGATTTCTTTCATCATCCATGAGGATCATTTAAAACTTTTTTAGGCTCAGAACCATCTTGATGAACTCTCGCAAAAATAAAATTTCAATCGTTTAACAGCATCAGAGAAGAACAAGAATGAAATTGCAGAAGAAAGTAATTAAGGAAATCTTAATTTGATTGGATAAAATGGGATTTTAGGGAGGTGAAGCCATGCTTCTGCACTGCAAGGAGGAAAGAAGAAGAGTTGTAATTCAGTTTTATACCCATTTTATGGGTCATTTAAATGAATGCTTCATCCTTTTTCTCTTTTTTTTCTCTTTGAGATGGCAATAAATCAGAGACAGACCACCTGCGAACGTCTCCACGTCATCAACGTCATCATCAGCAGCAACAGAAGGATTACCAGCCTCTAGTTCATCTTCTTCTCTTTTTTTTGAAAATTTATTTGGCAAAGCAGACAATGATGATGAAGATCAGTATGTGATTGTCATCTGTGTCGTGACGGAGTCAGGTGTTGTCGGTGATTTCAGTTTCAACTTCATATCCTTCATACTCTTCCCTTTATTAACATTTCACGTGAAATTTACGTGGAATAATGATGAATCTGCTTGTTCATTTCTCTTTCTGAATACTCAATGATCGGTTGTAACCTGGGATTTTCAAAAAAAAAATGTAAAAAAGAAAGAATTATGGTTGAAGGTTGTCGAGAATGAAAGGTTCAAAGGAACATTTCAGAAATTCATTTGATTTTGTAAACGAAAGAGCATACATAGGCAAGAGGGCATAAGGAGACAGAGTGTGAAAGTAGTATGTGGGAGAGTGAGAAGCTTATTAACCGTATTGGTCCCCAAGCTGAACTTTTGGTATGCTTACATGGTGACACATAAGCCATAAGAGAGCATGGATCCGTCAAAAGGAGTTGGATTACGTATTTGGTTGTCTATAGTTAGGTTTAAGCTAAGAAAAGAGTTGATGAAGGCAGGAGAGAAGTTCATTCGAAGAAAACTATATGCGGAGAAGCTGTAGAGACACCAGCACCTTATTTCGATGTGAAGTATGAGGCTACCTCTCTCCGTCTCTCTTTCTTCCTCGATCTCTCTTGTACTCTCATATTCTTCTACATGGCCTGGCCTGCTATTTCATCTGTTTCATCTTCATTTTTCGACCATAGGTTTCTGGAAATGTTTGCATGGCAGCCAGTAATATGATCTTGAATACAAAAATGAAAATGAAGCATAGGCTGATAGATCATCTTATAGATCATACAATCTGGAGAGAGTTGAAAGAAAGCTGAGCGGCCAAACGCATCACACTTCGTTGCTCGTTTAAGCTTGCATGTGTTGGCCAACTTGAGCTTCAAAGAAAAAGAAAAACACCGACAATGTGATCAGATGACGACATCGCAATCTTTCATTGGACGTTTGCCAAAAAAGGCAAAAGACATTACATCAAATGAGATGAGCAGAGATAGCAGACAGCTATCCGTTGTCTGATGTTCTCATTCCATCAGCTGATTATAAAAAATATTTATTTTTCCACTGTTTTTCCTGTTACGGAGGACAATCTCTCTATGCCTGACAAACCGACTAGCCTGCCTCCTTCAAATAATTAAAAACGATAAAGCCAAAAGCAGCAGAGGAGCAAAAGCAGGAGAGATGAATCAGAAAAAAGCTTAAAGCTTATTTTTCTATAAAAGCTTAAGCCTTTAAAGCATAATGCTTGATGTAACAAAAGGAAATGTTGGGATTGTTAAAGAGAAAACGACCATAATTGGATGTCTCTCACTCTCTACATCTCCTTCTAGTTCTGGACTAATCTGAGCCACAAGTTTTGTCATCTTCATTCATTGCACCAAATGCTCAATGGTTTTTAAACTTCATATTGATTCTGCAGTTAGCAACTTAACCTTTTTGAACTCTCTTTGTTGTTGCGGCCAAATCAAAGAATGAAGAAATGAAGCTTAGACTATAAACAGCCGATCCTTCCTCATCTTTTGAACTCTGCAGACGTCATCCCCCATGCTGACTAGCAGAAAAGGAGTTCGCCTTCTCTTTGTCCATCCACCATACCTTTCTCTCAGCCGTTTCCCCCTCTTTTTCGCAGCTCCATCCCTCATTGTCCTTTTCCACATTCCCCGACGTCTTCTTTTTTTTCACCTTTCATATCCTGTTTTGGACATTCAAGCTATTTTCTATTTAACCATATGAACTTTAAGCTATGCAACATATATTATTTGAACTAGAGCTCTTCGTCAGTTAGTTATACATATAGTTATCTTTTCTGTAATTCTCCTTTTTCTGTATTTTCTCTCTATCTAAGCCAGCACATGGAACAGAGAGAATTCCAGAGAAACGAAGTATAAATGTTTCTGATTTTTGTCAGCTGAAGATCGAATTTCTGCACTTGGTGTTCTTTTAGTCACAGCTCACTCTCTCTATTCCAATGTCTCCCTCTCATACCTTCTCTTTCGTATTCTTTCTTGCGTTCAAGGCATTTTTCCGAAAACGATTCTCCAAATTTTCCGGAAATACTTGTTAAACGAACAAGAGAGAAGAATAAGACGAAGAGGATGAAGAAGAAGAAGAGAAGGAGAAGTAAAAAAAATTCGATTTGGTTGTGTTAAAGCGATGAAGCAACAGCAACAGGATATACGGGCAAAGGGTTAAGGAGAGGAAGACAGTAGTAGTCACGGAGGCTGAACGAGAAGATGATGTCAAGGAATGGAAAGGACATGCATTCATAACAATTAACCTTTGTGTTTCCATTTGAATGTTTATAGAAACGTATAGTTAGTGTCAGTTAGTTGTTTGTACAAATTGATTAGAAAGCTCACTCACATTCACCAAACATGCTAATTACTTATTTAAAGAAAACTTTTGACGTTTCAAAAATAAAAAATTTCTTTTTATGGTCAAAAAGGCTTGAAAGTATGTCTCTGACAGCTGTTTGAAATTGATGAGTAAACGCCTTTATTTCCGTTTCAATTTGTTACATGGCACACGGAGAGGATTATAGGAAAGCATAGTTAACATTACTATATCATATAATTAACATCGGCTAGCCCAACAGCTTAAGCTGTAATGAAATTGAACTGACTGCCAGATTTGTCTTTTTCATTCGAAATTCATTAACATGTTGATTCTGTCAATCAAACACATTTCCGTACCCAAGACTTTATCTCTCTCTTCCTCTCTCCCTCTCTCTCTCTCTCTTTTACTTACTTCTTACTAACTCTGTCTCTTATTGTCCTTCTCTTTATCTATTCTGCACTCTCATTTGTTCCTTCCAGTATTCCCTAATCATTTGTAATGCTCTCTTTTCTTTTATAAATGTTCATCTTACGTCGTATCATGCTAACGCTTTGTCCATTCCGTTTCATCTGCTGCCCAAACCCCCTTCTCTCTTTTCATCCAATCTCTTCTTAAGCCTCATTCTCTCACTACACATCCCTTTCTCCCTCATTCTCTCTCTATCAAATGTGAAATGTCTACATTTGACTCTTATATTATATTGTATAGTGAATTATACAAGAATAGGAGGAGGTTACAATTTGTTTTTGAAACCAAAAAAAACGGGAAAAAACATGAGCAGCGGTAGCTGCAATCCGCCAAGTGAACAACCCTTTCGAGGAGGAAAAACCGTCTTCTTTCCATTTATTTTCCTCTTCTGTGAAGAAAAGGAAAAAAGTTTGTTTTTGAGTGAAAACCGATAGTTTTTTGTCTTCACATCTTCCCCTCACTCACTCTCATCCTGTTCATAATTCACAATACTTGCGTACCATCCTCTCATTCATTCCCTCCCCAGGGTGACGTCATTTGACGGAAAATTAGAATAAACTGTATAAGAACGAGGACCAAATATGAATACTACAGAACTACTTTGTGCCGTACAGTTGCACTCATGCAAACAAACGTTCACGCTCCAGTTGATCATATGAGCAGAAGAACTGTTATGTTCAGCGAGAAGGAAGAAGATGGAATGGAGCATCCATTCCTCATTGTTCTTCAAAATAAAAAAAAATCGAGAGGCTAATTGATTAATGAGGTGCTTGGGTGGTCAATAACGATGGAATTGGAGACTTTGCAGATGAGTAATTGCCCCCTATGGAAATGACAAGACAGATGGACTTTGAAATATTCACACCAAAGCTATTACATGAAAGCTTAAATGGAAAAGAGTTTCATCGCATATCCAAGTGAATATCGTTTGCCATCGTTTCTCTTCTCGGCTTCCTGCTTGAGAAAGAAAGAAAGAAACTGAAAGAGAGAGGGGAGAGTTGACTTTAAAACAAATAGTTTGTTTGTTGTCAAGCTTCTTCCCAGCACATACAAACATAAGCAAAGACAGTTGAAATTGTAATTGTATCTCTTGAATGACCCAAAAGGACGACTACCATCATAAAAGTCTTTGCTGCTGCTTCTGCTGCTACTGCTGATGCAGTTGCTCTCCAAATGAAAGTTTAAAAGTAAGAAAAAAATAAAGAATTATATAAATAGAAGTGTAAATGATTTTGAAAATGTAAAAGTTTGCTTCATGACTTCATGTTTCAATGGAATTTCCTGTTGCCAATTTTCATTGGAGCATGTATTGAAGAGGTTATGATCGGTGAATTGCTTTGCAGCATGAGAGATCAACAACATTGAATTTCGAATTAAGCTAATCAGTTGAGGACAAGAAATCGAAAAACAGTTGCAGAACAACGAGTAGAATGGGATTGATGATTGAAGAGAGTCGAGACCAGAGAGAGAGACAAAAAAACAGAAAAAAAAGCTATTGAAATGGAGAATATGAAGGAATAGAATCTGAAGTAGGGAAGAAGACGAAACATGTAAATGATTGGTGAACAGAGAAGTTTGTATTGAAAAAGCTTAAAGGATAGTCTAAGACAGAGAAATGGAGAGAAGAAGCTGAATAGTATCCTAGGAGAATGTGAGGAGAGAGGGTGGAAGATGGAAGTTAGCAAAATGAAAAGGAGAGAGAGAGAGAGAGAGAGAGAGAGAGAGAGAGACAAATTATAAGTTTGAATACAAAAGAGCATATGCAAGAGAGTGGAGAACATTCTTTTGTCAAACAAATATATATTTTAACTAACTAACCATATACATATAGTAAAGGCAAACTTACTTATTTGATGAAAAATCATGAATATTATAGACATAATTAGGATTATCACATGAGCAGATATCATCAGCTTGTTGAGACTTTTGACAAATCAGTAAGCCATCAGTACAGCGTTCCGAATAATAAATATCTTGATAAGGTTTCATCTGCATGTAAACATAATAGAAACAGCTGGCACATGCTAATGAATAGAATTCGGTTGGTGATAAATCAGATAGCCCTGATAGTCGACAAGACATCTTGGTGAGATCTGTCTGGTTGTTGTTGTTCTTCTTCGTCTACGTATGCGATTGCTCCAATCACGACTCTATGAGCTGATGTTGATGAGTGTCAATTAAAATTTGTAATACTTCTTCTTCCTCTCCTTCAGCTTGTGCTTAAAACAGAAAAATTGTTTTATAATCGTTTAATGTGTTGACAGTCTTAATTGACACCGACAACGATGAAGAGAACGTGGACAACGACGGCAACGACGACGAATAGTATGCGAATGCAAATGCAAATTGTATGCGAACATAGAAGAGATTATATCATATTGTTAGTCATGCAAATTATACAGAAAAATAAAAGAATTTGAAACAGTTGATGAAGTAGATGGATAATAACCAAAAGCCTTTAAGTAGTTGGAGATTTGTGTGAGAAAAAAATGAGACAGAAGTTGTGAATTGTTTGACAAAGACATTTCCGAGATAATTCGTCAGATTAGACAGATATGTTGGAAGATATTGCCTTCAGATGTCTTATGCTCATCTTCAAATTCGATGTCAAAAGACTTCTTCAAACTAAACAGAACCAGGAAATCAAAAGTAGAAAGGGTTTTTTTTAATAATGAGTATGGAATCAAGAGGTTGCGACAGAGAATGGAAGAGAGAGAGAATGAGAAATGAAAAACAATCTTCGCAAATCGTCTTCTCCTGAAAACAAGACTGTATATGGATTCATAGATATGTGATAGATATGAGGGATTAGTAACTTTCTTCACAATAATATTTAAATAATGATAAAAATTTTTTAGAAAATGAAATGCCTTGGGTATAAGCTGTGGGTGCGAGAGTGTATGTATGTGTGTATGGCTAGGGGGAGGGGTGCTCCTGGGCCGGGCAGACGGGGGCGACGACACACGTGGCCACGCCTCTTTCTTTCGTCGGAATGATCAGGCAGACTTCTAGGACTAAAAAGAGAAGAGGAGGAGAGAGAGAACGAGAGATAGAGAGAAAGAGACTAGAAGAAACATAGAAATGTGAAATAAGAAAAAATGGAGAGAAAACTTAAGAGAAAAGGAGAAGTAGAGGAGTTGCGATTGTGTGGAATGGAATAAGAAAAGACGAAGAAGAACAAGATAAGATATTAAAAGAAGAGAGTAGAAGAAGGAGTACGAGAGGCCGAGTAAACCCTAAGGCTATTGCTCAATCATTTAAATGAACCATATGTGGCCTGCGGGCACTAAAGCGGATGTGATTTGGGAAGCTATGTCTTCGAAATAATATTAAATTTTTTTCATATGCTCAGGTCAACGGCTTAATCATCATTCAAATTCGTTTCAATTCGATTAGACATGAACATGTCTATCTTTCCGGCTCTTCCGACTCCGCCCATTTGGTGAGATTTCACGTGAGTTCACGTGCCACGTGTAATGCACATATTTCAAATTATAAGTGTAACTTGGGTACGCAGCGAACGGTTGTTCATCTTCGTTCATCCTTTAAACTCTCATGTCGCCGTTATCTGTTTCTTCTTTTCTTTTTATTTTTTTTATTCGGAATGGAGAGGTTGATTAAGATTGAGGAGGAGAGAGAGAGAGAGGTTTGGAAATTTTTTTTCTTGTCATTCCTCCAAGTAAATCAGCCATTTTCAGAAGTTGATAGAAGGCATGTAATTTCAGTCTGTAATTAGCAGTTTTCGTTTTATACGTTCCACAGAACATTGGTTTTCTTTTTTTGGTGATTTGAGATGTTTTCCATTAAAATTAAAATGTTTTACAAAGCTTAACGTTTTAATATGATGTAGTCATCGTTGGTTTGTTGGTTGGTTAGTTCATCTGATTTCTAACGTTTTAAATTACACACGCATTCTTGAGTAGCAATTTTGTAATCAATAATCATTGACTAATTATTCTAAATCTGCAATGTTCTATTTATGTATATGTACGTGTCTATGTATATATATATATATATGCGGTGGTGGTGTTGTACGAAAAACATGATTGTAAATGAGCTTTTAAAATATTTTCAATTATGATATACTTTCTGTATGAAAGAATATCTTACGAAATCTATTGACAAAGGGTATGCTTAATGAGAGATCTTTGATATAAGATAATAGCTTTAGTAGCCAGTAAAAAAATGAAGAAATCTCATGTTTTTATTAAAAGAATGTTTCAAATATGTCTCCAATGGGAGAGGATCATAAGTGCTGCAAGCTAAGTAATATGAGTTTGATTGCAAGTTTGGAATAAACATCTCAGGTCGACACTAAAAAATATAATTAAGTCTACACAAGGAGGTGTCGTAACGTCTCCATGGAATAGAATTGTTTTCGAAAATTGAAAGCTTTTTTGAGTGCACAGAATTGGAGTACTGTCTAATGAAGCCATGTTATAAGTTTAATTACCTTAGGGGATATGTCTCTAGCATAAACAACAGGATAAGCTTATCAAACTATCAAACTTGAGCAATTGGTCCTTCGAGGGACATGTTCTGACAGTACGATCTGAACGATATCATGTTGCAGCTGTTTTGGGATGTATTCAAGCTGGAGCCATGTAATAACTTTTCTATTCTCTCTTTCCTCTCTCTCTCTCCCTCTCTCTTTATTTTATATCTTTATCTCTTCTTCTCTCTTCCATATAAAGGCTTGCTCATCGCCAGGAAAGATATCGGAACACGGGAACGTCCAGTCAGGCCGGAAATAGAATGATCACATGAACATGTTATTTCTGGGCTATTTTTAAACTCAATCTTTCATATTTCTAGAAATCGAAAGTGGAAATTATGGGGTAAGAAATTTATAAACATAAAGATAATATATGCACCATTAACATCATGAAATTGATAGTTCACTCGAATAACAAATCCTCTTGCATAGAGTAGCGTTAGGGATGAACTTTCTCAGACACAATCAGGTTGAACAAGAAAATGTGACGAGGGGACAGTGTGTCTGTCGGCAATCAATTATCAGCTTATGCCATTTGCAAATATTAGTTTCAACGAAGCGGTTGGTGGTCATTTTGTGTTTTCATTCGTTCGCATAATTCAAAATCGAAATCATTGAGAGTCGGAGTGACGACGACTGGACACAGTTGACTTTTCTCTCAGTTTAAACCAGAATATCAAGCTTTTTTCACCTTTTTTTATCAATATTTTACCTTCCGGACAATGTTTCGCGCGTTCGCTCTTTCGCTTTATCGGTCAAAATGATTGTATCTGTATGAATTACTCATTACGTATTTCATTAGCCATTTGCTAATGTGTTGATGTTGAAGGTGATTTCCTTACACAGACATTGCCAATTCATAACTTCATTCGTTAATAATTGATAATTCACTCATTTTCATGAAGCAATTTCAATTATTTGGAAGAAAAAAATGAAATTGATTCAAATTTGAAATCACGTGAACGAATTGAGAAAACATTAAGTTAACAGTCGAGCAATTGTCATGCTGACAGAAACGCGCTCTAATGCGAATGACCTACTGTTCGGGTCATGCTTGCATCCTTCTGACTACCTTATTTCTTTTTTCAATAATTTTTTGATATTAAAGCTTACAATTTCAGAATGATGTCGGGTAATACAAATGACAGTAACTTCGTAGATAAAGTATGGAGTGATTTGGAAGGAGGGCTTGTTTCTATATATAGTCGAGTACACATGACCCCTATTCGATACATGGAACTTTATACGTATGATCTTCTAGGCTTCTACGTTGCATATACCTATTTTTAGACATGTTTTTACTTTTTGTACATCTTCTACTTCTGGTCTGTCTCAAATTCATACAAGCAAAAAGAGCCCAATGAGTTTTGTGGACAAGAAAGAGCAGCAGCATTCTGACTTTATGGGTTCTGAACTGTATGACAGGTTGAGGAAACACGTGACGCGATATGTGACTGATGTTTTCAAAGTATTCTTCTGAATAATTATATTTTTACTTTTCTTGTTATTAAGCGAGGCAGTGAGTTAAATGGCGAAGATTTATTACGTTTCTACACTAATGAATGGAGTGAATTCAGGTTTTCCTCTAAGGTACAACTATTCAAAATTAAAAGTCATCAGCTTTGTGAGCTATTTAGGTCGTTGATGGTATTTTTTCGTATATCAATCGACACTGGATTAAAAGAGAAGTGGAAGAAGGGAACAGAAACATATTCCGCTGTTTCACGGTATTTCTAAGCTCCTTAAATCTTTTTACTTTCCTCTTGTATTAAGCTTACTCTTGCCATTTGGAAGCAGCATCTGTTCATAACATTAAAAGACCGTATTGCTGAAGCTGCCTTAGAACAGATTTTCCGTGAACGATCAGGCGAGCCTATCCCTAATCAACTGATAAAGGGTGTTGTCGAATCTTATGGTAATTTAACTTTTCATTCGTCTTTCTTCATATTGTTTTTAAAGTTGAGTTGGGTATTGAGCATGAGTTAAGTGAAGCTGAGTTCATGTACTCTCCAACAGTTGCTAAAGCGGCTGAGAATGAAGAGCATAGGCTAACTGTATATAAGGTAATATGTGTTCTCTTCTCATTACTCAAGTTCTTATTGCTTAGACTCGTTTCGAAGCCAGGTTCTTACAAGGAACCAAAGAGTTCTATGCTAAAGAAGCTGTGGAGCACTTCCAACAGGAGCAACCCGATCAAATTGTGGACTACATGAAGAAAGTGAGCAACGTCATTAATGTTTATGTTCTTAAATTGCACTTCACAGGTTGAAAACCGGCTAATCGAAGAAGAGCAACGGTGCAACCTTTATCTTCATCAATCAACTCAGAGCAAACTAGCCAAATGTCTAGAAGAGGTGAAAATGTTGGGAAGAATAGTTTTTAATCACATCATGCTATAGGTATTGATCCAAAGTCGTTTGGAAGCTTTCAAGTATGAGTTCCCTATTCTCCTTGAGAACAGGCGAGATGCCGACTTAGCTCGGATGTATAAAGTAATGTTCCCATCTAGAAGTTCTAAACAGTATCTTCGATTGTTTCAGTTGTGTGATCGTGTTGAGTTCGGGTTAAATGATTTACGACTTTCTTTGGAGCAACATATTGCAAAAGAAGGTTTAAACGCTATCACACAAGTGGCTGATGCTGCTGCAACTGTTTGTTTCGATTTTTGATTCGAGTAAATTGGTTTTGTATGCTTCAGGATGCAAAATTGTACATAACGACAATCCTCCAAGTTCATAAAAGATATGTTGATCTTGTTAGTTCTGCTTTTAAAAATGAGCCTGGATTCATTCAAGCCTTGGATAAAGTCAGTTCAACATCAATGTTCTAACATACTTTTGAATGCTTCAGGCTGCAACAACCTTTATTAATAGAAATGCTGTAACAATGAAAGACTGTGCGAACGGTTCCACAGTTAATTCTAACAAGAGTCCCGAGCTTTTAGCGAAGTGAGAAAGTTCAGACATTCAGTTTTTCATGGAAGCGTTCCAGGTACTGTGATCAGCTTCTTCGTAAAAGTAATAAAATGCCTGATGAAATGGAACTCGAAACAATGCTACTGGATGTGGTAAGTCTCTCTGTGTCTTTTATCTTCTCATTTACTCATTCATTAGCTGGTTGTATTCAAATACATCGAAGACAAAGATGTTTTCTCTAAATTCTACACAAAAATGTTCAGTAAAAGGTTTGTTCTTGACTCGTACGTCCATTGCTTAACTGTTACTCAGATTGATTAACGAAATATCCGCGAGTGAAGATGCGGAAATGAGTTTGATCAATAAGCTTAAGCAATCATGTGGTTTTGAATACACGAATAGAATGTCGAAGATGATCAATGACGTCCAAGTTAGTAAAGTGAGTGTTTGTTTATTGTTTATCTTTTGTTATGTTTCTACTACACTTCAGACTACTTGCTCGGAATTCCGAAAATCTTTACAAGGGGATGATCACCTTGATTTGAATATATTAATTTTGAGGTTTACATAGTGCTTTCTGAATAATCTCTTAATCATATGGTTCAGCACGGGTGCTTGGCCTTCTATGAATCCCACCTCTTTCTTGCTTCCCCAGAAACTTACAGATTCGATGGAGGAATTCAAAAAGTATTATGACGCGAAACATAACGGTCGAAAGCTCACTTGGGTAAGATCTCCTTGATTCCCTTCAACATACTATCTACACCTTTTACAGGTCTTATCTGTCTCGCGTGGAGAGTTGTTATGCTCTGCCTTTGGAGTTAAAAAAATATTTACAGTATGTCTAAGCATTCTAAGATTCTTTTAATGTGTTTGTTTTTTTCTAGTGTACAACGGCTCAAATGGCAGTGTTGATGTTATTCAACGATTCACTGGAATACACTTTCGGCTCTTTGAATAGGACTTTAGATATGGATCGTAAAGCTCTATCGATCACATTGAACTCCTTAACGAAGGTATTCTTTGATCATGCATAGCACTGAGATGCATTAACTTGTTATTCAGACTGAAATTCTGAAAGGATGTGAACCAGGAACGAACGTTGATTACGAAGACGGTCGAGTCGTCTCACTTAATATGGGTTATACTAACAAGAAAATAAAAGTAACATTTGCCGTCTTGTTAATCTGAATCCTCCATTACAGGTTGATATATCCAAATTTGCTATGCGAGTGGATAGCAAGCAGGAAAATGAACAGGTACAAAAGACTGTTGATGAAGACAGGAAGAGCATAATTTGCGTGAGTTCTCTAGTATATATGCGCCTTGAACTTTACTTTACCTTTTAAGGCATGTATCGTACGTATTATGAAAACAAGAAAAACTCTGGTTCACCAACAATTAATGACTGAAGTATGTTTTGTTTTAAGTCTCGCCCTTCTTAAGTTTCTACCCTCTTAGGTGTTACAACAGCTCTCTGTGAGGTTCAAGCCGAAAGTTGAGCTTGTAAAACGGTGTATAGGTCAGATGATTGAGAAGGAATACATGAGAAGAAGTGATAATCAGCGTGATGTCTATGAATATATCTCATAAGGATGCAATATTAATTTATCAAAATCCAAGCTTTTAATGCAGTTTTTAAGACGCAAACGGTTATGCTTTCTGTATAGTCGGTTTCGCAAACTTGAATCTCTTCTAAACTAATGTTCGTTCATTCATTCAATCGTTCGTTCGTTCATTATACTCACCAGAGCCTCTCTCTGAAGTTTTTCTAAATGCGCATGATTTGAGTCAAAACGGTTTTTTTTTGTTCAACAGAGACTGTATATTTTGAATTCTAAAACATTGTATTTGCATGATAATATATATAACATGGTGTTATATAGTTCACATTTTTTGGTGTTTACGAACCTCATTTACCTTTTAGTTTTAATTATTTTTTTTTCTTTTCCATCTGCTTCTTTTTCGTCTATCTCGTAGTTGATGAACCCGCATCTGGCCATGTGGTACATCTGCTGACCTTAAGAGAGAAGCCTGACCGGCAATTCCGTCCGTCTGTTAGTCATTTCTCACAACTTTAGTTCTTCACGGTCTTCAAATCTGTATCATGAAGTTGGATCTACAACATAACCTTAAGTTTTTGTTTTAGTTGTACGTGTATTGATACTTTCGAGGCAAATGTCACCCAAATATGTTTATCTGTAAAATTAAATATTTTTATCTCATCCCTTCATGTTCTGTAGTCGGATTACCTTTGAATGGTAATTCCGTCGGTTTGTGTTTTCATTTACGCATTCAGCTTTTACGCTCTTTCTTGAGAGCCACGTTGTAATAGAGCGTTCACGCAAAGGTCACGTCATTTTCAATCGGAACAGTTGCGCGTACGGCTGTGTTGTCTTTCGGATCTCTTAGATTTTCAAACAACTCTTCGTAAATCGCGAATGTAATCCTCCGTTCTCATTTCTTCACACACTTTTCCTCTTTCAGAATGATTTTGTTCTATTGGAGTTGTCTAGTTACGACCTCGTTTGCGTTGTTTCCTGGAGCCGTACCAGACGAAGGCGATGTTCGTCATATCTATCCTATCAGACAAATAGTTGTAAGCATTCAATCTATTTATGTTTCTTCGATCGATTGACTCACCATACATAAGCTTCAACTTGCGTAATTCAGTTTGGTTTGAAAGATCATTCACACGCTCTACCTTATCTTTTGGGATGGCTGGAGAACTTGGAATATCCTAAGCACCGATTACACGTGGAATTTTATTTATCAGGCACCGAAGACTCAACGACTGAGCAGATTTCTTGGTTTGTTTTTGAACTTCATTTCTTCCATTTTAAAAAATAATAGGTGGAAGAATTCTGTGAAAGACTTATTCAAGTCATTGAGTATCAAAGAAAATGAGGAAGATTGGTTGGAAGCTGGTTTGCGATCCGCTCGAATGAAGAAACTGTCCTCCGTACTATTGCTGTCAGGCAATACGATTCCGAGGGACGTGAAACTGTTCCAGGTTTTTTCGAAGTACTTTCACTATTCTCATTCAACCATTTGCGTTTTAGCACTTGAATTTCAACAAATCCGAAGTAGTTCTCTGTCCTGTTTTCCATCCTGCGATGGAGGGCGAAGTATGGAATAATCAATTAGTGGATGGAGATACAGCCGTTGTTTATGAAAATCAAAAGAGAACTCAAGTAGTGTTTAATTTGATTCACTAAAAATGAACAATGATTTAAAGGTGAACACGGTTTCTCTACCATTATTCATCAATCTGGAAAGTACTGATTCTTCGTATGTCACTTTTGATTTCAATAATCTGCCTAATTACGATGGCAACAATGATTACTTAGAAGTATTTAGATATTAATTGATGGCTTCATGACTTCTTTCACTTTTCAGGTGTTTCAAGCATCAAGTGCTCGAATGAACATTGCCACATATCTTGTTTCTGATAATTATTATGGTGTTTTCATAGATGATAGTGCTGAGTTAGATGATCAGATTGGCAAAGTAACTGAAGCGGTGTTATGCATATTGATGTTCTCTTACAGCTTAAATACCATCTCTGTGATTTGGTTGCTAGCAGCAAAAGCCTACCTGATGTTTCACGAACTGTAAGACCCTGGACGGCAGAACCATCACTTCCCAAACGTGTCGATGAGTATGTTTTCCCAACTTGTAGTGATAATAACAAATCAATGTTCAGAGTTTATTTGATCAACTTGAAAAGACGAGATGATCGCCTAAAACGAATGGACAAAATGTTTTCCATATTAGGTAATGTTTTTTTGCCAACATTCATTAATATTCCAATGTTTATAGGTGTGCAATATACATTATTAGAAGCCTCTGATGGTAAAAAACTGGACAAAGACTTAAGCTTCAAAATACTACCTGGCTATATGGATCCATTCCATAAGCGTCCTATTAAGTCCGGGGAAGTTGGCTGTTTCTTGAGTCACTACAGGTAATCCCGAACCTTCTCGAATTTGTTATTCCTCTCACATCACTTCAGAATATGGAAAGATGTTGTTGACAGAAAACTGAAGCAAGTTTTAGTATTTGAAGATGATCTTCGATTTACCTTAAACGGAATAGAGCATGTATGTTGCCTGGGAGCAGTGTAATTCGTAATTTGAATTTTTTTCAGATCGAAGAAGTTTTGGAAGACCTTGAAGCTTCTCAATTAGATTGGGATTTGATTTATGTTGGCAGAAAGAAGCAGTCCAATGATCAGCAAGACTTGTGGGTTCCGGAGCACCGTCATTTGAGCACAGTTGGATACTCATATTGGACATTAGGATATCTGTTATCACAATCAGGAGCAAAGAAGCTGCTAGATGGAAACCCTTTGGAGAAATTGCTACCCGTTGACGAGTACATACCAATCATGTTTGACAACCATCCAAATGAGGTAAATACAATAACAATAACAATTGTTATGAACAAAAACATTGTAGACATGGAAACAATTCTTTTCTCCTCGCAATCTGAAAGCTTTCACTCTCTATCCGCTTTCTGTTAATCCTCAAAGATATACAACAGACGAAGGATACGTGAGTGATACAGAGGATTCCATTATCATTTCATCGACCTTAACGAACACGAAAGAAGAAAAAGACGAACTGTGAGCGCTATTGCGACAGACTACAAACTTTGTTACAAAAACAAACTTAATTTATTTTGCCAACTTATGTTTATTGTTGTTGTTTCATTTATGTTTGACCTACTGTTCAAATTGAGAAATGTCATTTTTGCTTCCTTCGTGGCGTTCTTTTACTGTATTGCTCTATTACACATACTGGTTGCCTCCTCTACACACACTTTCATTTTAATATAAATCTTTTTATTTGAACTTGTTAAACTTGAGTTTGTTCAGAAGTTGATGAGAGACAGGTTGCTCGACCACCTATCTTTTGAATTTATTTTTGCCATAATTTCACCTCCAACAAACCAAATTTGGTGGTTTTGTTAGAATTGTAGTTTGGATTCTAGTTGTTTCAAGTTTACATTCAAGTTTGAACATTATTCTCTTGCATCACTTATTCGTTTCTCATTCGTCTTTAACTATACTTATATCAAACTGTATGAGTTTAGAACTATGGGCGGGTGTGTATCGGGGCAGTTTACTAATATTAAAGTCGCTAAATTAACATTCATTAATAAAGGAATTATTAAACAAGGAGGATTTGGAACTGTACGTCGCTATACTTGCTATCATACGTACTATTTCCTTTTGAGGTATATCGCGCACGCGAGCGAGAGACTAATGAGGAATTTGCCATCAAAATCATCGCTACCAAAAACGATGAGAATCTTGTTAAGAAGGCCAAATATGAGGTTTGTTTGCTTATATATCCATTGTCACTCAATTTCTCTTCCAGATTACTATTCTCAGGAAGTTTCGAAATTTTAAGGAAGTTATTCACCTCATGTCAGCCGATTTCGATGAATACGGCAACTATTACCTCGTGTTTCCATACTTCCCTCGTGGAAGCTTAGCAGACCTGTTAGCAGATTTCCGCAAGTACGAGCTTCGCTTAACTAAAGAAAGAGTTAGTCTATACAATTCTATTTTGAAAGCTTATACTGTTTTCAGGTTGTGTTTTTCCTTTCGCATATTTTGAATGGCCTTATATGGATCCATACTATGGGTTATATCCACCGAGATTTAAAACCGGCTAACTTTGTGTTCAATGAACGCGATCAGCTTGTAATAATTGACTTGGGTTCTATCATGAGGTAAGTGAATTCTCTAAATCTATAGATTCTAATATTTGTTTGTAGAAAGAATATAATTATTGGTAATAATAATGAAAGGAATCGGCTAGTTGACGAATGCAATGAGAAGTGCTCGATCCTGTACAGGTTTACTCCGTTAGAGTTTCTTCCAAAATGAAATATGTTAAGGCCTCCGGAACTCTTCAGTTGCGATTTAGGTTCTTTCATAACGGACAAGGTTGACATTTGGGTACTCATTTTTGTATTTCATAATTGTTTTTTTTTAATTTTAATTCAGATGCTCGGATGTTGTTTGTACGAAATGGTTTATACCCGGAATCCTATGGAAGCTGTTCACGCTTCAGGCAACAGTGTGGCATTAGCAGCACTGTCTCCAGAGAGATTTCCCTACCCTACTGATCACTGGTCTGTCTAAAGTTAGTTATTGAACTAGAACTTGTCATTTCAGTGTTGATGATGAGATTATCAATATGATAAAGAAAATGTTGCAAGCAGATCCAGCAAGAAGGATTTCACTTCGACGGCTCCGGGAAGCGGTTGCTGCTATGCAAGAACTTGAAGTCGAAGATGAAGAGGAGGAATTGGAGACTGGTTCAACATGTGTTCCACAAAGTCATCTTACAACATTACTAGCAATGGGTCGCCTCGAAAACTTTCATCTTGAAGGAGCTCCAGATTTAGATGAAAACCACTTGCGTACCGTGCCGGAGCAGGACGAACCTACTGATTCAGAAGAACCACCAACTCGGCAAGATTCGAGAGCTGAAGACGAGCAGTCTTTGGAAAATTTCGGTGATTATGTTTGTGGATCGGAACCAGCACATTCTGATAAGTCTAATTCGGATAAGCTAGAGCGTGAAGAAAGTGTAGACTCTGGTGCTGAGCCAGAACAGGAGTTGGAAGCAGTTGTTGAACCAGAACTGGAGTCAACAATTGAACCCATAATCGAACAAAAAGGTGAGCCAAATGCTGGATCAAACTCTGAATCAAACGCTGAGCCAAACGCTGAGCCAAACGCTGAGCCAAACGCTGAGCCAAACGCTGAGTCAAACGCTGAGTCAAACGCTGAGTCAAACGCTGAACTGAAAACCGAACCAGTAGCTGAACCTGAAGCTGAATCGGGAGATGAACCAGAATCTGATCCAGAAATCGAGTATGAAACCGAAGAGGAAATCGAGCGACTACCACGCGTTCAAGTCGTCGTTGAAAAGGGTCCTCCTCCACCAATCACTCCTCGTGGTCCAGTTCCTTTCAATCCTATGCGCTTTTTCATCAAACGAGCTGCTGATAATTGTCGAGAAAAGTATAGAAGGAAGTTTCGCCGAGCTGGTCGAATGAGTGCTGTGCGCGAAGAGCCGGAAGATACTGCAAGGACTGCTTCATCTATGTTCTCTTTCCATGATGCTACCAGCTCCGGAGGAAGTTCAACTCCCTTAGTCAGAAAAGATTTGGAGTATTCTTATATGCCACCTCGTGCTGCTTTGGTTTCTGGTCAACGGTTTCCAGAGCGAGGACAACTGATTTCGAAATACTCGAATCCGAAAAATCCACAAGTCACATTCACTCCAAGATTCATCGAAAACTATTTGTATTTCAAGAGAAATGGATTCTCCATTCCAAACGCTAGTTTACCTGTTAGTATTCTGATTGAAGAGGAGAAAGCTGCTCACGAAAAGAAGATGGCGGTGCTGTTGAAAGCTAAGGAAAAAGCTGAGGAGAGAGAAAAGAAAAAGGCAGAGAACGCGCGGAAAAGAAGGGAACTCCTGGCAAACGAATACCAAGACGATCCCGATAGATCAGCTCCGCCAAGTCCAGTTGTTGAATGTAGAGAACCACGCCCTTCTCCGTATCATTATATGCCTTTCAATCCAACTTCCGACTCATTCATTTCTGTTGATGAACAGATTGACTTCATAAAGGATTATCATGATGATTTAAAGGTTATTCAGCAACCAAATCCGCCACCTATTCGAACTTTCGCGGATCTAATCAGACGTTTTAGAACTGGCCAGAAACGGTTCTCTGAGCCATATTTGATTGACCCACCCGACATAGTTCGACCAGATCCTGAAATTGCATTGATTGAGGAAATCCGAGACGTTCCAGAGAGACCAGATTCACCATTCTCTGTCTGGAGACAATGCAAAGTTTACAACAAAGCATTCACTAAGAAGGTGGCCAAAGATGCTTTACGCAAAGAGCCTTTCTTGCCTAAACATCATCCAATAGACCGCGAAAGGATGAAGCTCCCACCGATAGCATCTCCTGTACCATCGATTACGGAGTCGAATAAGAAGAGAAGACGAACTCCACAGTCTCCAAGTGAAGACTTCACTCAATTATCATCCATTCAATCCCGTACTAATCTATCGCGGTCATCCACGGAAACCGTCGAAATTGCGATGACAACGTTTTCAAAACCAAAACAAGAATCATCTCATGTGAAGACCGAGGTTTTTGTAGAGCCCGTACCCACTGCCCCTTGTACATGCCAGCCGAAAGTTGTTGAAACGGAAATTATGACTGGAGAGCCACGTTATGTTATCAACGAGCTAGGAATATCAATGCCAACCAATCCAAAAGCTTTTGAGAACGACAGTCCGGAAACTGCTCGGATTAAATCAAAAGGAGAACTGATATTCCAACCAGCGTTGCATCTTCCTGATACTCTACCCGCCCTTTGTGATAACAGCGACACATCAGAATCAGAGGAGTCAGAATGTTCTCCATCTCAGCAATCACAGAAAAAACTAATTTGACACATGCAATGTCTCACCTATACTTTATTTTGATATAATCTTCATATTTAAATAACTTTCAATGGTTGTTTTGTTAATTATTTCACTTATGATCATTTAATATTACATATCATCTTATGTGTTGACAATAAATCGTTTTCTCAAAACATCTTTATGTTCATACTGAGTACTCATCGATGAACAGTCTAACTAGTTCTCCTCACTCCTTTCTTTTGTCGGTCTATAACTTTGAAGACTATGGGTTGAGGTATCAGTTGTTTTCTTGCTTTACAAGTTCAAAAACAGTGTGCAGAGTCTCTGTTAGCATTACAACTGTTCGCTTGGCAGAATGCGAACCAGTCGGAGAGTGTAGCATGTGGAGTGCACACTTCCTTTAGAATATTGTACAGTCTGGGTGTGCAAGAGCAAGCCTTTCACCAGTTCTACTCTCATTTTGGAGAAAAGCATTGTCTTGTAGTTTCTTAAACAAGACACATTTTTGGTGAGCTAACACATTTTGTGGCGCTCTTTTACTATTTGCTCCACCAATAGGCCCCGCCCATTTTTCTGCGCGTGTATCCATCGACACCTTGGGTGCTCCCAGGCCCCATTCTAGAGTAGAAAATTTGAATTCAATTAACACTTTTCATAATTTCAAATTTGGATGTGTATTTCGTAATATATATAATAATGAACGTTGATGATCTTGAATAGGAACATCGCACTAGTTTTCCTACTCTTTTTGAGTTTTATACAAAAAACTCCGTCATCGCTCTTTCATCCACGGACGTGGAGAGACTTTTCGGTACTGAAACGTGGCTGTACAGTCAAAAACGAAGAAATCGAATTAGACTTTACAACAACTTCAACTCTCCAAAGTTCCTAAATTCTATTCGTGCATGCTTCACATGCGCCACCCATCCCATTTTTCGTGCAGCGCCCGATCTGGGGGTCTGTTGAACAATCAACAAAACTATATTTTAATCTTCAAAAAACTCTTTTCTATTCTTATACGTTTGTCTTCAAAAAATTCGAGCATGTCATCCTGAATTGTTACAAAAATATCCGTCTCTACATACCTCATTCTAACACAAACTCAGCTATGCGCATATTTATTGTACTAGACGCTACTCCGAAAATAATTTTACTCATCTCCTTTTTTAGAAGCCCCAACAAACCTTCAAACATGTTTGCGCATGTTAACGTCTCGGAATCAACGAAATTTATTACCGTGATTCACAGTAAAATGCTTTTAGTTATGGGAGAGTCTAAGTAGATACGAGCACCCTTCCAGCCATTAGTGAGAATGATGGAACCATCACTGATATTAGATTTTAAAACATTCTAATAACCATCTCCACCTGGAAACTTTTTTTCTCATTCATCTTGAATACTTGCGTCTTGTACATTCTTTCGTTCTATTAGAATTTCCCTGTAGGCAAATCTCCCAGTCCTCTCGTATCATGCTGTTAGACATGATTGGTGTAGCATTAAGAGCGTACAGAATACCGTGGAAGATAGATTCTCGACAACCACGAACGTGGCGCAGAAAAATGGGCGGAGCCTAGGGAAGTGTCAAATAGAACAGAACCAGCCCCGGGCATGACTGAAATAGCGGTTTACACTCAAGAGACATAGAGATAGTCTATAGAGCGAGAGTTGAGTCTACACTTAAACGAAATACGATGGAAATAGTGGGCTGTATATATATTTTCAAACTTCATTCTTAGCAACAACTGGTCCGGAGTTGGAGGGTTATCTGATTCTGGTACTCGTTGGAGTGCCAACCCGTTTCTCTGAAACAAAACCCGCTTCTTCGGAGGCAAACCCTACCCTTCAGCATCAACTTGACCGTTCTTTTTTTTGAAGTTACGGGAGATCATTAACTATCCGAGCTTTCGTGACTGCAGTAATAGAATGAAGCTGGGCGGAGTGCTGGTGCTTTGGGGTAGTTCATGCATCTTCTGCTTCCAAAAGTTTAATGGATCGTCAGTGGAGTTTTCAAATGTTTTTGTAGTTGTTGAGCTCTACCTTAACGGACATGCTTGTAAATAACAACAAAACAGCTCCCAGACCATCTCGGAACTCTCTTGGAAAGTTTGATAGAAATCCTACAACAGAGGAGCCCATTTCTACTCTTTAAACCCTAAGGACCATGCAAAACGAGGATCGATGTGCACATAACGATCTTGCTGTTGATCAAAGCAGAATTGGTTGATTCCTGCCTATTACCTTGGTTTTCATTTTTTGTCAGAATGGTTTGTGAGAGAGGATTCAGATGCAAAGAGTTAAATAGACGTTCTGTTATGGATTCTGCATGTTTATATGAATTAATGGCACACTCATGTTATCCCGGTAGCGATGGTAATGCTGATGGATAACTCAGGTAGCGGTATTTGAGCGTAACAGAATTGCCTTGGTATGAGTAACATTCTTTTAGATTAAATAGGTTTTTTAGAAGTTAAAGTAACAATGGTTTAAAAGCAAGAGTTCAAGATAGGGTGGATAAAAGGATACTTGATCATACACATGAATATACATTAAGACATAATAAGCATAGAAGATGTGATAGGCATCCTCTAGGAGTACTCTGGAACGAGTCTGCTGTGAAGCAGCTCAACGGTGTATCTCAGAATAACTCAGAGATCTACTGTCTCTGCTAGTTTATATATGGTTGTTCTGCGTCCATGCCTAACTCTAACCCTATGGCTATGACTTAGTCTACATGTCTATAGATTCCGAATGGAACGTAGAAGACAGAAAGAGAGATGATTAATAACTTCTAGAAGTTGAAAGAGAAGAAAAACTTAATTTTGAGCTGCTTTTTCTGAAAAAATGTCTTTTTTGGGGGATGCTATACTATTATGGCCACTACTGTATATATATATATATATATTCATCTAGGTTTAGAGGTGCAAAACGTGTAAAAACGCGTTCTTTCCCTACGATTCCGCATTAATACACGCTCATTTTTTTGTGTGCGTTCAAGAAATTCTTCGTATAGCCTTAGGCGTCAGCCTAAGCCTAAAAAGAGTTATAGCTGAGATAGCCTTAGCCTTTAAAAAAAGGAAATAGTTTCAATTTTTTTATTAAACATAGTACAACAACAAACCACACATTCTCAACAATCTTCTGAACTGTAAGCTCTGATGTCATCTAATATTTAAAAAAAGGTCGCTGGAAGCATTACGTCTTCTGTATATAAATTCTCCTACTCTCGTGGTGACGACAGTCCCTTTGAACAAGATTTCACCGGGGTTTTACCCCACGCACTGTACACATTAGTACTTAAACCTAAATCATTTTTGATAGTTGAATACCTATCTTGTCGCCAGGCCCAGAAATAGTTAAACAATACAAAACTAGAATATTTCATTCTACTATTCTCCAAGATAGTTTGGTGACGGGGTGACAATCCCTTTGAACAAGATTTCACCGGGCATTGAAAGTTCAGATTTTTTTAAAATCATTTTTCTCATACAGTTCGGACATTTCCTCAAAAAAAAATGATCCGACCAAATGAACAAGCTAACTATTTCGCTCTTCAAGATTCCTTTCATTTGCAAAAATTTGGAGCTTCATCTCGCTCTTAATTGATTCACATAACTCTTTGTAAGTTAGCATCTCGAGATATTTAAAACTAAAAAGTTACGAAAATGAGTTACTACCAATGGCACCGTTCTGTTAGGATTCTGCTTAGGGTGAATGATGATATAAATGAAGCATGGCACGCTCGCGTTAAT
Source organism: Auanema freiburgensis (assembly GCA_030370435.1). Classification (NCBI taxonomy): domain Eukaryota; kingdom Metazoa; phylum Nematoda; class Chromadorea; order Rhabditida; family Rhabditidae; genus Auanema; species Auanema freiburgense. The sequence continues at coordinate 5,637,701 of CM059366.1, read as the reverse complement.
ATAACAATCACAGAGTAACTGTTACATAACGTTCGGATTATCCGAGGTAGCGGTGTGAGCGTAACAGAAAGCCATTATTGATATAAAACAATCCAGTAAGGTTTAAGTGAGTTTATTACAAGATAAAATGTTTCAATTGTTCTGTATAGCACTAGACTTCAGATGGTTGTAGGATATAAAGATACACTTGCTCAACACATAAACATAAGTGATATAATCAAATACATAAAGTTAGAGTCTACCTAAGGTATACTCTAGGAGTACTCATAATCGGGTCTTGCTCTGAGATCTACGGAGCAGTCTCAGTAAGCGACGTACGAAGAGTATCGTCTACATACGAGCTCTGGTGGTTTATATAGTGCATGCTCTGCGTGTCTGTGCATCCTAACTCTCTGGCTAGTATGAAGTCTACATGTCTATGGATTCCGAATGGAACGGCACCTCAAAAACCAAAAAAAAATCATTCCAGTACTACTGATTTTAACTAACTTATTCTACAATTTACTTGCTCATTTTTTTTTGAGAAAGAGTGCGCAAAAAAAAAATAGGCGTGGCTTTATGTTGAATCGTAGGGAAACAGCCCCGAGAAAGCTTTATGTGTGTGATTACAACAATATGAGAAGAGTGGAGCAAGTTAGACATAATAGAAGACGAATGGTGATCTTCACTTCAAACCTTGCATATGCGAGCTGTGATGTCTGCAACGTTTACCAAGAGTTTTTGAATACGCTGAATCTATCCACTAAGTGGTTTGAGTTTGGCGATCGAACTTAGCAGTTCAACTGAAGAGCGGCGCAGTTAACACTGAAGTTTGACAGTAACGTATTAAATAAAAATAATTGCAAACTAGTTCAATCCCGAATTGACTCTCTTCACGTTTGCTCCACCATCAGCCACTATGGAAAAAAGTTTGGCTGTGCCAACCTCTAACCGGACAATAGTATTTTCAGTTATTCTTTTGATAAGATCTGCAGTATGTCTGAAACGAAGTGTTGTGAGAAAGAAGCCTATCATTTACAAACCCAACCACACACTTGAGCGGTGTCATCGTTGAATGTGAAACTGCGTTTCATTTTCATCAGAATGCTCAACGTGGAGCGGTCGTACACAAATCATTCTGCCTCCAGACTTATGCGATGAGCGGTGGTCTTAGTTCATTTACAAACCTAACAAAACACATGAGCGGTGTCGTCACTCGACGTGGGACTGCGTTTCATTTTCATCAGAGTGCTCAGCGTGGAGCGGTCGTACACAAATCATTCTGCCTCCAGACTTATGCGATGAGCGGTGGTCTTAGTTCATTTACAAATCTAACAAAACACATGAGCGGTGTCATCGTTCGATGTGAAACTGCGTTTCATTTTCATAACCACCACTTTGTCAAGCGGTTGTACGCGGATCAGGAACTCGTACTCACGCAAACATCAATAATACTACTCCAGCAACAAATACTTTCCTAGCATCTTTAAAACATCCTTTTACGATACATGGAGTTTCTAGCTGTAACAGGATGTGGAGTAGCTTTCCCTGAATCCATGAACATCCTCGCTTTAGCAGCGTGTTCTATAGCCTTTTCAAATCTCACTCATGATTCTAAAAAACCGCTCAGATGAGCAGATCACAAAAACTATCCGTTGCCGGTCAGTTCGCGGTCATCAACTTCCGAGGAAGTTCTTCACGCTCGTGGCCTGCTCATATCCCTTTCACCGCAGTCAACTTGTGTTGCATTTAAGGAGATAATGTGAAATTCAAACTACAGAAAGGATTCTGTGTAGTACGATTTCGAAGATTTCAACGTTTTTCTTGGCTTGGCTTATCCCATGCTCGTACTTCACTCGAGGAACATCGAACAACCTCGTACGATCCATGAACTTCCACGCTTTAGCAGCGTGTTCCGTAGCCTTTTCAAATCTCACTCATGATTCTAAAAAACCGCTCAGATGAGCAGATCACAAAAACTATCCGTTGCCGGTCAGTTCGCGGTCATCAACTTCCGAGGAAGTTCTTCACGCTCGTGGCCTGCTCATATCCCTTTCACCGCAGTCAACTTGTGTTGCATTTAAGGAGATAATGTGAAATTCAAACTACAGAAAGGATTCTGTGTAGTACGATTTCGAAGATTTCAACGTTTTTCTTGACTTGGTTTATGCCATGCTCGTACTTCACTCGAGGAACATCGAACAACCTCGTACGATCCATGAACTTCCTCGCTTTAGCAGCGTGTTCTATAGCCTTTTCAAATCTCACTCATGATTCTAAAAAACCGCTCAGATGAGCAGATCACAAAAACTATCCGTTGCCGGTCAGTTCGCGGTCATCAACTTCCGAGGAAGTTCTTCACGCTCGTGGCCTGCTCATATCCCTTTCACCGCAGTCAACTTGTGTTGCATTTAAGGAGATAATGTGAAATTCAAACTACAGAAAGGATTCTGTGTAGTACGATTTCAAAGTACTAACCTAGTCGTGGAACTCCATAATACTTAGAACCGTATCTCATTCGGGTTGAAAAAATGATAGAGAACACTTTTCTAGAAATTCGTTACATGACGAATGTAAAGGAATTTAATCACGCCTAAGCCTGGTCAAGATTTACCTCGAAGAACAGAAGATGCTTTGTTGAATTTCTCATCATAAGTAAAGCAGATATCAAAATATTCAAGGAATCAGATGTTTTCGTTTTCCCAGTAGTAAGGGCCTAATCATGGCTCATCCCCGCTCTGTACTGGTTTTACTGAGAGGCGTAAAAAACGCAAACTCGTGTTATATGATGTGAATGCAGAGATTTGCCGGTTTCCCAGTATGTAAGTGTTTCCGGTTTTTTTGATTCCGTTAGCCTTGTGAATCTCCTGAAGCTACTGAAACCATAAACATGAATTCGATCATCCTTTCATATATAGAATAGAATAAACATCATAGTCATGTGCATGCATACCTCTGGTTGAGAATGCCCAATAAGGTTGTTAAGCTGTTTTCATTGCATACAACTCAGTTCGCTATCGTTTGTCTCATTCTTGTACTTTTACAGATGATAAATCTCATGCTTATATTGGTGACTAAAATTCTTTGAGAAACGAACGAAAATAGATTGTGATCATGTGCGAAATGAACGACCGCTAACACCCGTGATTAACGTTCGAATACATTCACGTGAGAAACGTAGGAGGGAGGCTAACAGAGAACCAAGATTGATTTGAGAGATGGATGTGTGTGTGCGTGTGTGTGTGTGTGTGTGTTAGGTGAGTAAGAAAGAGAATATGTTCTCGAGACAGTCACTACTAGTTCTCTTAGAAGGTTTTTTGAAACCATTACGCTCGCTCTTGCCTTAACGAGAAGAAGAGTCTTAATTAACAACAAAAATAAGAAGAAAAAAGATGTAATAAAAGAAGTTAACTATATGTATATAGTTAATAAAGACATTTATATGTTCTTATGGCGAACATGAAAAGAAAATTCTAACCGGTTTTCGAGCCCTTTTTGCCTTATTTGATTGTCTCCGTCAGTCAGTAAAGCATCTTTCGTTTTTTCCAGCTGAGAAGGAGAAGTGATTGTAATGAAGCAAAAAAAATTTATTTTTTCTCCTCTCCCTCTCTCTTTACCTTTGAATATGTCTAATTCGAGTATTGTCTTGAGCTTATTACTTAAATGGTTATGATTGTTGAATGTGATTGAGATTTCGTCTGACATGATGTCATCATCATCATCGTCACATGCTTCTATCGAACTTCATCTCTCTCTCTCTCTCTCTCTCTCTCTCTCTCTTTCTCTCTCTCTCTCTCTCTCTCTCTCTCTCTTCTCATATATGGCTTGAAAGTCAATAAGACTTGTCAATAAAAAAAAATATTTTTTTCTCACTCCTATTTCATTCTTCGAAGCTACTTCTGTCCATCTCCTTTTCCCATTAATTATAAATAACATAACACATATTTGAGCTTTTTGTTCGTGTAGCCGTCGCTTCTGACTCTTAGACTCCGAAAGGCTTTCATTGACTCGAAAGTGGAATTAATATCCACATGTCATGTTATAGGTCACAAGAATGCTCATCTCTCTATCTCATGATTTTAAATCATGTATTAAGAGAGATCGAGAGATAGTGAGAGACAAGCAGACACACAGAGATATTTAGAAAGAGAGAGAGAGAGAGAGATGAGGGAAGATGGATAGATTTAAAGAGAGAAAGAGGAATGGAGAACGACAGGAACATGAAATTCGATTTGAAAGTCAAGGATCTGATGAAATAGCAGAAGCTTTATGAGAGCCAGAACTAAAGGAGAAAATGTTTTCTCAGTCCAGTAACTATTCACTTCTCTCTCTATTTTCTTTATCTCCCTCATTGTCTTTCACATTCTCTCTCTCTCTCTTTCTCCTATTCCCTCTATCTAGTTTACTATCTTTCATCAGTCCAGCTATTTTTACTTCAGAAATATATAGAATTTCTCTCATTTCTCATATCACACATCTTCATTTGGACATATGATTGTCTTGTTCTCATCATCATCATCATCTTCAACTTCAACATCAGCGGCGTTTCTTCTTCATCTGGCTTCTGTCTTCTGTCTTCTTCAAGCTTTCTGTTTCATGTACCAGTCATCCTCATCCATGGTCTAGACATGTAACATGAAAAGAGAAAAGAAAAAGAAAAAACAAATAGCTTACGGCTCCGAAAAAGTTCATTCTCAATCAATACCGTCATTACCAATGGAATAAAAAATTAATTTAAACTCTTTGTTTTTTATCATTTTCCACTGCCAAATATGTGAAAAGGCAAAATGCCGCTTCGCAACCGCATCGCGTCATCCTCTCTCTCTCTTCCTCCTACTCCCCCCCCCCCTTCATATCGAAGTGCTTCTGTCGAAAAAGGAGAGTAAGAGAGAAGCAGAACAGAAAGAATCTAAGGTTGTACTTGGAAGCTTTCCTTTTCAAGCTTCATCAAGCTTTCTTTTCCAATTTTTAGATTTTAAACAAGATTTTCATTTCGTTTTTCGAAGCTTTTCAAAGAAATAGAAAGAAAGTAGCAAAAACATTTTCTTCATCTTTCTTGGAGAAAAAAAATTTTTTTTCTCGTCTTCTTCTTTCCGTCTCTGTCTCTCTTTAACGATCTCTCATCTCTGTGCATATTCTCATCTTCGTCTCTCTATAAAGGAAAAAGTCATCGAAATTGCGCATTTTGGGCGATGTTTATACACTTAGTCCACTGTGTCCAAGGCTGAAAAGACCATATTTAACAACAAAAAATGAAATATTTTGCGTTCAAAGTTTGGCCTCTTTTGATTTCCAACACTCACTCTCTGAGAATGAATGGAAAACATTCCAAAAACCAAACTTCTCCTTTCTTCCCTTCTCTCTCTCTCTCTCTCTCTCTCTTTCTTCCCTCCTTGCTCTATCTTCTCTATCTAGCACCCTTTATCTTTCAGTCACCTTGCATCCTCATAGAGTTCTCATAACCTCTCTTGCTACCACCTCTTGGTGGTGTCCCTTTACCCGCTTTAACGGTTCTTTGGTACCTCCACTCCTCCTTTTTCTCCGTCTTTTTCTCCGTGCACCTCTTGCATGCTTCTCAGTCATTGTTGTGTGTTCGCCTTGTCTTCCTTGTTATACCTTCCATTTCCTTCTGATCTAGCCTCTGTTTCGTCACTTACTCTCCCTTTCCCTCTATGTCTCCCTCTCTCTCTCTCACACACTTTTTTATTCTTTTCCAATATTCAGAATATTGGAAAATATTTTCTGTTTAAGACCAATAGCTCAGATTATCTTCTGTGTGATTATAAATTCTCATTTTGTACTTACTCTTGCAGTATCAACAACCATGTCAGCCGGAATAGCTGTTAAACGGCCTCAAACAGGTAAAATTATGCTAAATTATTGATTTATGCTAATTATGCGACACGTGATATTGCCATCGTCATACCATGTGCAAACCATAAAACTCAATTCCATGTGAAATAAAGCTGAGGATCGGTTGCATTCGAGCATTCTGCTCATCATCATGTAGACAAGAAGAAGCTTCTCCGCTCTCTCTCTCCCTGTCTTCTTCTTCCTTCCACCCTTCCTTAACTCTTATTGCCCTGCAAGAGAAGGTCTAATCTCAACTGTTTTCAGAGAAATTAAGGCTTTACAATCAAATATCTACGGAGACGTTGACAGAAAAAGCAAACGACGACCTTATCCGAAAGCCTATTACAACAACAACATCATCAACAACAATAACAACAGCAACACCACCTACACCCAACTGTTGCGAAAAAGAAACGGTTTGTACTTACATAACTATGCGGCCAGCTTCATCTACTAAGCCTCATCCTCCACTCACACTAATTGTCAGATGTTAAGTACAACAGTACTTTTTTAGTTTTTTTTTTTGCCGTTTTCCTATGTATTTTTGAGGAATCAAGAATCCACATGAACTCACTTCATCCACCTTTTGCACTTTAAAGTTGAAACTTTAAAGTTGAAAGGTTATTTGAGAAAGAAAAAAAGAATTTTTAAAGAAAGGATAGAAGAGGCAGTTTGCTTTTCTTTTTTTTTTAATTCGAACCATGCTTTGTTCTTAATCTCTTATACTCAACCACCTTCTTGTCTCACTCTCATTTCTCTTAAACCATCTTTCGTTCAAATCACATTCCCTCTCTATCTCTCTTCCACATTCTCGACATTACAAATCGCTTGAAGACAGTTGTTCTTCATTTGCTCTTCGGACTTTTCATTTTCAGTTGTTAAAAGCTGAAGAATTTCCTCGGCACATTCAAGCTCTTTCAGCCAGAAAAAACTTGTTAAAATCATCAAATTTGCTATTGAGAAGACTCAAAAAACGCTTCTTAAATAACTTGTAATTGTCATGTTGTCCCATCTCTCTCTCTCTCTCTCTCTCTCTCTCTCTCTCTCTCTCTCTTCTATCACTCCCTTAATCTCTTTCTCATTCTCCTTTCGTTACTCTACTTGTCATTGTGTGAGCTTTCTGTTTTCGTCAACTCTCAAACTCTTGTTCCATACATTCTGTGCTTGTATTGCCCCCTCGTGAACTTCAGGAAGAGCAAGAAGAGAACGGAAGGAACGAGGATGTAAAAGAACAACATCTTGTTCACATACTATCCATAAATAAAGAGAAAAAGAGAGGAAGAAAGAGAGAGAAGAAGAAGGAAGGAGTAACAGTAGGAGAAAGATGAGCAGGACTAAGAGAGTCAAAATGGAATATTATTTTCGTCACAATACATTCAGTTTTGTCTTATCTTTCCTTCACACTCACTCATCATCTCAAATTCCTATGCTCGTTGTTGTTAAGCATGATTTCCGAAATGATCTCATCAGTCCTGTGCGGTCTGCTGTCCACCAGCTGTGGTCACATGTTCTCTTGTAATCATATTCGTACTTGTTGTTTAGTCAAAAAGTGAAAGAAAAAATGAAATTTCTAATCCCATTATGTCATGCAGGTGATGTGTGAATGGGAAGACGTCTCTTTGATGATTCGAATTATTTCACCACCAGCAGATGAAGCTGTGAATGTGACTAGAACAGCTTGATAGTTCATGTGTCTTCAGTCTGTCTGTCTGATCTTACTTACATACAATTCGCCGAACGTACTTTCTCTTACTCTTTTCGGCTTTTTTTTTCTTTTTTTGCTTTTTCTGTTCATCTGAATATATTATTTCAAATTAAAAAAGATGTTGTACTTTAATGCTGCTTTATAGGCTTCATCTGCTAATCTCGAAGATCGTCTGCGTGCAGCTTTACGTGAACGAGACGAGCAGTGGCGAAAACACGAGAAGGTTCGCTTGAATATTCAGCTTTCGGGGTTTTTCTTATTTATTTATTTAAGGCTCAGATAACGTTCTTGCAACAAGAAAGTTCCAATATGCTTAAGGGGTTACATAGCGAAATTGAGCGATTAGGCCATCAATTAAGAGGTTCTACCTTCATTCTTGTCATCTACCCCCACATATGCACAAGCGTCGACATTCACGTGCAAACCACATACCCACCCTCTGCTACTAATCATAGAATCTAATATTATTGCTCAATTACAGATGCAAAACATAAGCTTCTGGTAACTGGCACAGAATCGGTTTCCATTTGTGATCATACGGAATTGGAGAAAACTATTTCACAACAAGAAGAAGCTATTCGAATGCTCGAAGAGGTACTGTAGTAATGTATCAAGATCATTCTAAACTCCTCATTTTGATATTGAAGAAGATTATTGGGAAAGAAGACCAAGTACAGAACATCGAGAAGACTGTCACAGCAACAATACACAAGCTACAAGAGCAGATTCAGCTGCAGGTACAGAGAACCATCTCAATCACTGAAACACCATGTACTTATAGGGTGAACGAATTCGACAATTAACATCTGAAATGAATGACAGAAATCAGACAGTCGCCCATTTAAGTAGCCAAGTACTTATCTTTCATCTCTTTACTCTATATTGATTGAAAAAAATTTTAGCTGAGAGCTTATCGCTTACGAGATGCAATGGCAACTGCTCAACAAAGACGACGAGCATCTCATGGAGGAAGTAGTCCTTCACCATCCGATCTCGTATCACCGACCACTCCATTCAGGTGATTTCTGAATATTGAAATTTCGAAAATATTGTTGAAAACTGGTGCTGCAGAGTCAGAAATAGAAAGTCCATATATGGCTTTCTAAGTGAACCACACATCACATACACGACATCGTACATTCTATGTTTCAGAGTGTTTCCACCAGCCAAAGGATTAGTGAGCGCATCAGTGACGGTTAGCTATCCAGGCAGTCGAAGTGACGTTCAAAGGTTTGCAAACACCATGAACTCTAATGATCAATCAACATGTTTAAATGATTTAAGTGATTCATCTGAAGCTCCTTGTAGTATTGAAAGACCTCGTCGTAGACGATCAACCGGAATCGGCTTTGGCAAATAATCTTCCAAACTCCCTCAATTTATGGCCAAAAAAAGGATTCGTAAATCCTTTTATCCCAGCTTTAAACTCTAATATGAATCATATCACATCATCTAACTATTCAATTTACCGCACATCTTTCCTTTCCACCTCTATGTTACTAAAGGAAAATCACTTGCAAATCGGCTGCTGATGCTGATGCTGATGCTGATGCTGATAGTGATGCGTCTACTGCTACGACTACTACTGCTGTTGATGTTGCTGTTGCTGTTGCTGCTGCTACTGCTGCTGCTGCAGTCGTCGCTGTCTTCGTTGTTGGCGTCATCATCATCGTCGTCGTCGTCATCGTCGTCGTCGTCGTCATCGTCGTCGTCGTCGTCGTCGTCGTCGTCGTCGTCGTCTGTTAGCCTCCCTCTATTTCTGTCTCAACCGTTGTTCGCAATATCGCGGGCTTCAGATTTTTTAATTTTTTTTTCTTTTTTTGCTCAAAAATTCTTTTTTTCGTTTTAATTTCTTTGTGTTATTATTGAAAATATGTGATGAAAGATATGTTTTTGGTATGTAAATATCGTGTATTATAAATATTATATTCTGATTCTTTGATTCGACAACGACGCTTTGGTAGTTTGTGACGTTTCACGTGGAAATCATCATCGACACGTAGCACGTCAAATTAGCTTTCTATTGTAGTCAGAGCAGAAGCTACTGAACGGTTGACTTTGACAATGTTATCGTTTAGATAATAGAGAGATTCAGTAAGAGATATAAAGAAAGAGAGAGAGAGAGAGAGAGAGAGAGAGAGAGAGAGAGAGAGAGAGAGAGAGAGAGAGAGAGAGAGAAGGAAGGATTACGGTATTTGGGAAAAGCTGATGAGACAGAAGTGAAGGACGACATATAATCTGATAACTTTCTCTTCGAATTTCAATCACTATCGCTTGTAAATGGATAGAAGTAATTACCCAATTCCTCCATTTCTCTTCAGGAGGTCGACGAATCAATCTAGGTTACCTATCGCATGTACAATGTGAAGAGAAAGGGAAAAAATGAAATGAACACGTAGTCAGAGAGAGAGAGAGAGAGAGAGAGAGAGAGAGAGCATCTTTCACATTTCTCATCGGATATTATCACTTGTATTGCATTCATCTAATATAAAACACCCACAATTCAACCACAAACATTCATCTTTCAATTATTCCGTGCGAGACCGATAACTGAAAGCTTTTAACTAAGAAATAATTAAGAAGCCCATTTGAGCTTTCTTCATAAATCACATATTTTTTATGCGAAAAATGAGGAAAAATGTTTCGTCTTTTCTTTATTTTCGAATAACAACCACAGCTCCTTTACTCTCATCATCAGCTCCAGCTTCTCCATCTCCTTCTGCTTCTTCTCACTTACAATAGCATGGATGGCTGAGAAAGAAGCTCACGCTTAAGTAGAGGAAGAAAAAAAGAAAATTATCTTCCAATTTTAATTTTCTTCAACACACATACATACACGGGCATACGCATATACACACACACACACACACACATCAGATGAAGATGATTATGATGATGATGATGATGATTACGATGTAGAAGAAGGAGAAGAGAAACGAAAATGTTTTGTTTGAAATCTCCGCCTTAGGAGATGGCGGGCAAAAGGTTTTTTTCTGTTTCCTACATTCTCAAAGCTTTTCTCATATAAATAACTAACTATATGATATATAGTTAAGCGTTAATAGATCATGCAATCTGACTTATTTTGCAATTCCAATCATTTACTTCAACATAACATCGACGACATCGTCATTTCATCGTCTACGACAACGACGACGATGTTCTTCATTCTTCTAGATGAAAGCGTCTTCGTCTTTTCGTTTCTCATAATTCCACCCCCCCCCCCTACACTCCTCTCTCTCTTTCCCCCTCTCTCTCTCTTTCAATCTCCCTCCTCCTTCATTCTATCCCAACGCCTTCCTTTTTATTTCCAAATAAATCTTTTTTTATATCATGGAAAGAACAAAAAAACATTTCACCTCTCTCCCTCCTTATCTGCTCTACCCCATTCTCTCCTTATCTTTCTCCCTCTCTGTCAGTTCATCCCTCCCTAACTCTCGATCTCTCTCTTTAATAACAATTAAACCTTTTCTTAACAGGAAATGAAAAAAGCTTAAACAATCTAAGAAGAGTTGGCCCGTGATGAGGCTGATGTAAATCCAGCTCCAGCTTATCTACTCGCTTCTTCATTTTTGAAATAAAAAAGAATTTTTTCATCTTCTCAGAAAACATTCATCTTATGCAGTCGTATTTCTTCATTCCAAATACAACTTTTATCTCGGTTAGTCAATTTGACCCATTTCCAGCCTTTCTCTCTCCCTCTCTCTATCTCTCTCTCTTAGAAGACTCTCTCTATCTCTTCTGCTCTCCTTCTCTTTCTCTCTCTTCATCGTATCTTCCATTTCATTATCATTATCATTTCATTAAATTCTCATCATCACCTTCATAACCTACTTGACTACTTTTAATCCTTCCTTTTCGAAATTAAAATTCTTTGAAACTTTGTCTTCAAATTTCTTATTTTGTACATGACGACACAACACACAAAAATAATTTTCAGCTTTATCTCATTCTCTCTCTCTCTCTCTCTCGTTCACTCAACTTGTCTCTTTCTACTCCTCCTTTTTGCTACCTCTTACTTTCTGTTTCCCACATTCATCACTCTCCCTCTGGATTTCTCCGTCTCCCTGTTAGTCTGTACCTCTCTTTCTCTATCCCCCCTCTCTCTCTCTATGTTCCTCTCTTCATCCTGATTTGGGGAGAACATCAGAAATTATATGAATTTCATCTTTAAACATCCTAATTATCAACGCACACACACACACATACACATATATGGACACATCCTACCCTACCCCACCTTTAAAGCATTTTCTACGACATTTGAACATCTAAGATTGCTGGAGGCTATGATGAGCTTCTGCATCTTTCCTGTTTTCTTATGAAGTGAACTGCTCTAATTCAATTGAAATGTACTTGAGCTCGTTGCAAGTACAGTTTGTATTTTATAAATGAACATTCTATTACTATAAATAGCAATTAAAATAAAATGACAAAACATTAATTTTGAGGAATTGTGACGTCGACTTTCTTCTCCTCTCCTTTCTCCATTCTCTTCTCATCCCCATGTCTCCATAATATCTCATTCAGACACGTTTCGTTTTCATGAGAATATTTTCTTTATTATATACGTATAGATATTATAATTGGTTTCAAAAAATCTTTTTTTCTGTTCCCAATGAATATAAGCAACTGCTTCCTTCATCCAAAAAGACAATACCCCCCCCCCTCTCTATTGCTCTCCCTCCGGTTCGTCGCTCAACCTCTCTTAGCTTCATCCTTCCTCTACCTCTTTCTGTCTTTCTCTCTCTATCTCTCTCTCTCTATCTTCTTCCCCTCCTAAATGGAACAGGACAGAAATAAGAGGGGGAAAGCCGAGCTGGCCGGAAGAGCCAAAGAGGAAAAGGTTTGGCTGAGCATTATCTCTCAAACTTTGAAACCTCAGTGACATCCCCCGACAGCTCTTTGTGAATGTCTGGGACCATTCGTTCAGAAGGTGCCGACGCTTTCCGCTCCACACAACTTATTTCGTCGGTTTTTTGTGTGCAATTATGGAATCGTTTGAGAATCTCTGTCTCTCATCTTCTCTCTTATGGCTACGTATTTTGTGATTTTCAATTTGTGCTTTGAGAAAGTTTGGGACATGCAATGAATAATCCAAGATGGTGAAGCAATTAAGCTTCGTCTTCAAGCTCATCTCTGAAGATTCAATTCGCTTTACTCCAGTTTCAGGCTTTCCATCTTACCTTTACTGGTTCTTTGTTCTCACAAGTTGTCGTCCAGATCTTCTTTCATTTCTTCTTCTTCTCCTTCTACTTCTTGACATTTTCGTTGTTCTACTTTCAGAATGCTAATTTTCATTCTAATAACGACGTTGATGACGTCAACAGTTGCCTTTCCACGTCTGGAAAGACAAGCAACTGGTATGTTTACATTTCCTTATATAACTTAACTTTATATGTTAATTTATGTTAATTATACGTTATAATCCATACTGACTAACTCTCAGCTAACTATGGTTCTTCAGATGAAATACGATCAGTCATAGATCGCTTTTTTTATCCACGCATAGAGCCTGATGAACGTTTCACGCGTAAGTCTGTCTATTGTACCTTGTCCATCTTGTCATTCGTCATTTCCTTATTTTTATTCTGTTTGCTTCATGCTTCTTGAACATCTCCATATTTCATCCGAAGTTCATCTTATTATCCATCCACGGACGTTCCACATCATCATCGTTTACCACCTGCATGTTGTTTACGCACCAGAGAGTATATTGCTCTTTCCGTGAACTTGCACGTCTATTATACACTCAACACATACACAAATAATCCGTGCATGTCTTCTGATCTGAAAATAAGGCTTCTCACTTCATGGTTTTATGTTTTCATCAGCCACAGAGAGAACCTTTCCCACCAGCCTAGTATCGCTTATGCCTAGTAGAGCTACGCACTTTTCACTGATCAGATTATGATTCTCTTAAATTGCTTTACAAACTATTAATATCACTCTCCTTTTCTCGTTTCAAAATATCTCATAAACGCACTTCTAGCATTTGTTCGCCCACTACAACTATCACCTTCGTCCTTCTCATTTCCTTCTTCACATCATTCTTCTTCTATCATATCGCAAAGTTTCTTCGAGCCACTCGTCACTACCGTAAACCCGGATCACGCTACTCCCACACCAGGTTTATTCCACGAAATACATTAAGAAACTATGACTTTGCACGTGTTTTTAGCTTTTTCAAAACATTCTTCCATCGTTTTTTCATGAGAATTTCTCTTTTATATAACACATGAAAAGTATTTTTCGAACCAGCACAGCTTCACATACCAACTAATCAAATCAACTTCAATAACATTGACGTAACTGATTTGCTTTCATCTTTCAGACTCGGCTAATGCTGAGAATTTGAAAACACTCGATCGTACAGTCGATATTGATGGAGATGGTCATCTGAATTTACAGGAAGTCCAATATGCAGCATTCGTTCATCACGGCTTGTCGGGCTCAGTCGTTAAGGATATGTTCCGAAAAGTATGTTTGTTTATCTCCCTATACCTTCCTTTCTTCTCCTGCTTTCCTTTTTTTGTAGCCCCCTCTCCGACCCCTCTTACATCCCACGTTATGTAAAAATATTTTACACGTAAATATTTTTTCCATTTCCCGTGGGATGAGCGTGTTGATCGGTTGCTTCTGTCCTCCTTATTATTCTGTGTCTAGGTTGATGCCGATGGCGACAACTTCCTGACTTCTGATGAATTCAACAACATACGACCATTGGTCATCGAAAAAGCTGAAAATGCAGCTCAGCATTATCTTCAAGTATAGTTAACGGAAAGATAGATTCTAATTCATTAATTATAGACAGTTGATCTTGATCATAACCGCCATCTCTCTTTACCAGAAGCACAAGCTTATCTACTCCGGGAGTACGGAATTGGTAATTCTCCAATATCCTAAAAGTTTTGGAAATTAAAATGGGATTGTAGGATCGCGTGATGTTGAGCGCATATGGAAGCTGGTAAATCCAGATCCAAAAGCTCAACTTGATGCAGCTGACTTTGCCAAATTGCGACGCCGCGTACGTGGCATGAGCATTCGCTTAAGCCGTCAAATAATGAAGGTGATTTTCTTTCAATAACATCGAATGACTTAAATACATACACAGTATGCTGATGTGAATGAGGACAATCATATTTCATTGGAGGAAGCTCAAGCCATCGCCTTTGAGCAAGAAGGAATTGGACCAGGTGAGATTTATAAATTTCAAACTTCTATCCGCTATGACGCAATCATTTGCAATCGAGAGCAACCTACAAATGGTGTCGAACGGAATTTTTACCAGACAATCTCATATATCTCCAATCTTTTGTCTTTGAAAGTCTTAAAAGACTTCTTTCAAATTCACACAGCTCATTGTGAGCATTCTGTCGTCACTCCTCAATCATTTTGCAGGAGATGTCGCTGCGATGGTTGCTTCCGTCGATGACAATCAAGACGGTGAGCTGAATGCTCCCGAATTTGCAGACTTTGAACGAATTGTACGAGCCCGAGCTATTGATACAAGCAAGAAAGCTTTGAAGGTAATAGATCTTACTGTACTCAGCAGCTTAGAACGAACACTTTCGGAAACCATTTTTCACATATCGTCTTCAGGTTGTTGATGCTGATGGCAGTGGCACTTTGAAGCTGGACGAAGCCAAACGAATTGCATTTGAGCACTATGGATTTGATGAAACTGTAAGAGAACAATAGCTCTCATTAGATGAATAAGAAGAAAGAGGGCAATTAAAAAATAATTTTCAATTTCCTTTTCAAGGTTCTCGCTCCATTCTTTGATCAAGCGGATGAAAATGAAGATGGACAATTGGATACTGTCGAATTCGCTGGCTTCCGCTCTGTCATTCGTAATCGAGCAGTAAGTGATGCAGTTCCTATTTTAAAGGTATGACATGATGGAAGTTGCGTATATGTCATGCTCGTATAGGAAGCCGATCTGGATGGAGATGGTTTAATAAGCGTTGAAGAGGCGTCCGAAAAAACTAAACGAGAGGATGATTTGGAAGAGTTCGAGACGAAAGCTCTTTTCACTTTAGCCGATCAGGTACGTTATCAATGCTTAAAGTCAATATAATCTCCGTGCAGAATAAGAGCGGAAAGTTGGATAAGGTCGAACTGGCTGATTTCATTCGATTGGTTCGCTTATCAGCCATTAAATTTGCAACTGACCACTTCAAGGTAAAACATAAATATCTTTTGTATCATTAAAGTTATCATCTCGACCATAAACGTACATTGACACATTAAAGGAATTCGATACAAACGGTGACAAGATTGTGACTCTGGATGAATTAGCTCAGCTAATCGAGACGAAATATGGAGTTCCATTGGAAATCACTCGCAAATTCTTCGATAAAGTTGATGTCGATCATTCAGGAGAACTGATTCCAGCCGAAATAGTTGACTTCCGGTTAGTAATGTATACGGAAACAAGTTACGGAAATCTTCTCATCAAAAATTTGCTTTTACCAATTTGTATTTTTGTTTCCGATGATGACGTCTCTTTCTCTCTCTTTCTTCCTTTCTCAACCGCAATTATCGAAAACACTTTTTCAATTATGTCTGCAAACTCAAAACATGCCTTGGGGAAGAGATTGCGTTTTTCGCGAGAAAATGCTCCAGCTTCTGCTGCCAGCCTAACCGATCATGTTCATATATGCTCGAGAAAGATGTGAAATACTATCTATATGAGAGAAGACGATGACGTCAACATTGGGCTCTAACAAATAGAAAAATGAGAATATTTCAGCAAAGCAAATCAATAGATATACAAATGAATTATATTTAGGCATGAAATTCGAAAGTATGTCTCCTCCTTACCAGTTGCGATGGAAGAATCTGAGAATACTAGAGATGAAATGAAAGTAAGGCAACTGATTAACAGCCATCTTCAACGAGCTGTGGTGACGCATTAGAGCATATTTTCCAACCTTTTTCATTTATATTTAAATCTTTTTTTCTTTTTTTTCATTCGCTCTTCTCTCTCTCTCTCTCTCTTTTCGTTTCGCCTCTTCATGAGACAAAGTTTATGTTTCTCTAAAACAAAAGAAAAAAAGAAAAAAAAAAGAAGAAAATAGTAATTTGTTGAGCAGAACAAAGCAAATCAAACAATGGTAGAAACTATATCGAAAGTCTGTATATAATTCCTTAATAAATGAAATATAAAAGATGTATTTGCTATCTTGAGCATCTAATCTTCTATCCTTAGTTGGCTTTTCCCTCAGTTCTTTTGCATGGCATGAATTACTCGTTTTCCAAACTTAAACTTTCAAATTTCGTTTTTTTCCGTTATCGTAGTGCATGATGTTTACAGACTACAACAGTACTCCCTACAACAACTACAACAACTTCCACAACAAGCACTTCCTCACCGATAAGCACGTCAGCAACGACTTCTTCAGTCCCCACAACACCACAGGTTCTTTCCTATGATTTCATTCTGCTGCCTGTTTTATCTTTGCTAATACTATTTATGTTCGCAGCATGCCTACTCATACCTTGTAATTACCCTTTCAGGATTTTTCTGAAACCACTAGGCACAAAGCACCTGCATTTAGAAACCCTTCACGCCTTGCAAAGGTAATACATACCAATCATGAGATAAACATAGAGTAGAAGTGATAAGACTACCAACGATGTTCATTCAAAAGCTAAATTTTGAATTTTGTTATAACAGTGCGTGAGCGTGATTAAGACGGGGGAGCCAGCAAGAAAAGCACAACCGTTTCGCGCGATGAATGAAAATGAAATGAGAAAAAGCCACGTAAACACTACGTGAAATTAGCATGAGTCCGAGTGTTCTGATTTATTTTTACGTTGAAACAGAAAGTCACGTGTGCTAGTAAGGAACTGAATTAAATGTTTTCGATCCAGGTACATGGTATTGCGACTCAGAATGAAGTAGAGAATGACAAAGAATCAGTTAATCAACCAATTAAAACGGCTCTGAAACTCAAATTTCTGCCTTCCAAAAGACCCAAAGCTTTCAAAGCAACTTCACCACTAACCACCACCACAACACCTTACACAACAGCATCACCATCCGAAGAGGACACATCTAGAAAACCAGCAAATCCATGGCACCATTGGAAACATAACATCGCATCAACTATGTCGATTGGTTTCATTTCAACTGAATTAAATGACTTCTCCACTACAGAAGATTTGAAAGCGCAAGATTTTCATAAAACAACAACAGAGTCGTTGAGAGAGGCTACTGTTTTAGCTGATTCTTCCGAAGAGGATCCCAGAGAGACTATGGAGTTGTTAACTGATCATTTCGATGCTCAAGAGTCACCTCTTCTCAAACTCCTCCCACCCAAAGAAGTTCTTGCAACTGAGACAACGAGCTTTTTACCTTCTACAGATACTACTGATGCATCTCCCAAACTGGAAGATTCCTCAACGTTTGCAGTTTCGTCAGTTCCTTCAGAACTTTCGATCAGCTCGGATGTTCCTGACTCAACGCCCTTTACAACGGAATTCACAACTTTACAATCGGAATCAAAGCAAGAAAAAACCAACTCTTCAATGACAGAATCTCAAAACGAAACATCGGTCAGGAACGCGACAGAAGAAACGGGCGAATCAACGTTATCACCAAAACAATCTGCTTCTCTTGACAATTTGTTGGAACTTTTAGAACGGGAAGGATCTGGAATTGAAGAAGAGGAGGATCTATCGCTGGCGACAGTACCATCTACTACACTAACCGTTTGTCATGTTTTGCAAAACATTCCCTAACACCCTCTTTTTGCACCCTATTAATCATCAAAGCTTCCGTCATACATCATGTTTTAATATTGTGGTTTGCTTTCAGACGGACGCACCAACAACATCCAGTGATGATGTTGAGTATGAAGTCATCGCTGTTGAAGTTGATGAGAAGGGTAATGAGATCGGAAGTCATCCAGTGGAAGATGCCGCAGAACGTCGCAGAATCATTCAGGAGCAGAAACGTCTTTTGAACATTCCTGCAAGTGCAGAAGTAGAGTATCTAGACGGAGACGAAGTGCTGACAGTAGCTGACAGAAAAAAAGACTCAGCAGGAAGTAAGTGATAGAAATGCGGTTTTGAACTGAGCAAACTATTGCAGCTCGAAGAAAGTTGGTGAGAGGAGATGATACCGAAGTGGAGCTGGTAGAGTATATGGAAGAAGGGGAGACTGGAACTACAACACCTAAAACCACTAGCACAACAACAGAATCAAAGAACACTGCATAGATATATCTGTATTTGGAAAAAAACTTGTTAATAATTGTAATAACCAATAACAAAATTAATAAAAAGTGCCATATAAAACGAAAACGAGTTTAAAAGTGTCTTAATATAGGTTTAACATGATAGGTGTGGATGCATAATTATCTGAAAATTACAATTCCCTCAAGGATGATTAACTGCGTACAACTTAAAAAAGCAAGAGTAGTAAAGAAAACTTAAAAGCTGGAATAGGAGCATACTGATTGACTGATTCCTGCCTGATTCGGAAAATATGCAAATCAGGCAAGCAGATGGAGAGAGAGAGAGAGAGAGAGAGAGAGAGAGAGAGAGAGAGAGAGAGAGAGAGAGAGAGAGAGATGGAATCTGTACACAAATAACTTCACACGTTGGGCGGCAGTGAAAAAGTTCGTGAAGACGGTGTATATGTAAAGTCTAGTGCATGCTGCTGACAAAGCAACAACACTTTTCTAACCGGGAGTGCAAAACGATGAATATGTGATTGTTGGGGCTAAAACCAAAAAATAACATTTCGTTAGTTCTTTAAGATTTTAATATTTAAAAACGTTTAGATAGACGAGTTCTAGATTTCTCTTAATAGTTGACAAAATACAAAAGTTGCTAAGATGAGAGGTAGGGCCACGAACTTCTTCTACCACCCAACATACAAACGTGGGAAAAGTACCGGGGATATATGACTTGATCCATATATGGACTGCCTTTGGCTTACAACAACAACAACGAAATGCAAACCTAAAGCTAACAATGCGACAGAAGTTTGACCAGGAAAAATGGAGGGTTATAGTAAGAGATGCGAAAGCGATAAACAACGAGGAAATCGGGCAAGCTGATTAGGAAGAGAAATGACCTCCTGTCGTTAGAGAGAAAAAGAGAAAAAAGTGTGGCTGTGTAGAGATGATGAGGAGGAAACTATCGTGCAACTGAAACCCTGAGTTACTATAAAAGGAATTATAGCTAAGTTGCGTGATAGGAGTGCAAATAGGAGAATTGTGTTGGTGAATGAGAATTGCTCTAGTTATATAACTAATGTCTAATGAATGAACTATTTGAGTGTGTGCGGAGAAAACAAAAAACGTGAGGTGCTGACTAAGAATCGTAGCGTCTCTATAGCTAAGGCAGTTACACTTTCGTGTGAAGAAACAACGAATAAAAATGGCTGATGTGTCACCATGTGTCAGAGGATAAAAAGACAAAGACTCAAGGAAAAGGATAAGATCACTTATTTTAGAATTTTGTGATGGCGGCTGTGAAAAAAAGATGGAAAACGCGTATAAAACAGGTGTGCTCTTTTGCCTGAATTTGTGGAGCAAGGCTACAGATTGCCGACAGGTGAAGAGGAATGAAAAAGCTGCATATCTGGCATCCGACGCCTATGACCCAGCCAACAGAGCGGACTGTTCATATAAACTAGAAGATAAGCAAGGAGTATCCGAAAGGTTAAACATAGTTTGTACTGGGATGGTATGATTTGCCTGGATGAATATACCGTGTAAGCATACGGGAATAGCGAATTGAAAGGCTTTGCTAACCGTTCCAATCCAGTCATCAGTCCGACGATGATGGTCGAGGCTGTTGAGCCGGACCAGAATCCGGTGGTGAACTTCTGTTACAAAGCTGAACAATATCAGTTGTTTCGAGGATTAAAGTTGTAAGCTCACTTCAATCATCCACATTGGCTAAAGCAGCGAACTTGTTACCCTTCAAATTCTTTCCAACCTTTGCTGACTCTTTCTGAAAACCATAATTGATGAGAGGATTTGCCCGAAATGAACATACTTTCACTTTCTTCTTATCCTTCTTCTTGTTGTTACTGTCTTCGTTGGAAGCTGATGAATCCACAACTGTCACAGGGATAGCAGGAGGTTTCTGGCTTTCCTTGATGGGTTGCTCTTTTGGCTCATTAGCATGTTGAGTAGCATTTTGAGGTTTCTGCTATAATAACATACTCCAAAGTGAAAAACACAAGTATATCTTACCTCTTCATTCTTATTAACATCCTTAGACGCATCAGATTTGGATTTGTTGTGATCCTTTCCTTGTCTATTGTCATCCCTAGGTGGTTTTCCGTCCTCTTTGTTTTGCCTTTCCTGGAACATCATGTTTATTACAGTTCGGAAAAAAAGTACAAACCTTTCCATAATAACCAGATCTACCTTCGCGATCATGACGCTTGTGGCTTCCTCGATTACTTCTCAGCGAAGCTTGTGAACTATGGTGTTCCTTGAGAAACTATATTATCACAAATAGGAACAAGCTCTATTCAAACCTTTTTCTCTGATTTATGTACGGGCGCATTCACTTCGATCTTATCACGGGAAACATCTTGTTGGCTTGAATAACTGCTTCTCCTATCCGAGGGGATGCTGCCACGACCTTGATGTCCACCTCGACCACGTCCTCCACCTCTACCGCCACGGTAAGATCTTGAAAACGACGTAAACTGCTATCAAGCTTCAGTTCAGGAAGGGTAGCGGGATAATAGAAAGGGAACTGTGAAGGTGTATAACACACTTGAACAAAGGAACGGTTTCAGATTTCGTATATGGACACATAGTTCCTCTGATGTTTGATGGAGAAAACCAAAAATGATGTAAAATGTGAAAATTGACTCACTCGACACTTTCTCTTTGTGCTATTTCACCAAGGCCATATACATACGTATAGACTTTTGAATTTTCCATAAATTTTATTTTTTATGAGCAACCTATCACTTTTTTTTCTCAAATACTCGACTGATTCTTCAGAGAGAATCAGAAGCTCTAGGGATACTCCGGTTTGGAATTACAAGGGAAGTAGAATAGAATGAACTCACCTGTTCTCGTTAATTTGATCAGAAGTGGCACTCTTCTGTAATGATCGAGTAAACGTCCTAACATGAGACTGAAAGAAAAAAGTAAAATTCACAGAGAAATTTGAATTTCTAATTACATTCTTTTTGGTTGTTCCCTGGTTTTCATTAGAGCTGGAAGCTGAAGATGCGACGCGCTCCTCCTTTTTCACTAAACTCTCACTCGAATTACGAGGCTCAAGGTTCTGAACATATAAGATGAATGCAGAAAGAGGAAGCAAACCCACATTATGATTCTCATTATGATCTTTAGATTCAAGTTCATTAACTTTCTCTTTTTGCCTATCATCCCGTTTCATAATTCTATAAAAAACATAAAATTGTAAATTAAACTTGAATGATAGACTTACGCAACTGATCCTACAGAACCGTCAAACCTGGAAGGTTGATTAACAACAACAGTTTGGTGCACTTGTTGCGCCATCTTTGGACCTCGCATATACTATAATGTGGAAAATACATATACAGGAAGGAAGTTATCAACCATACCCCGTGATTATGAGGAGGTGGCTTACTAGGATCGAAACCTGGGGTTGGTGGTGGTAAAAACTGAGGGGCTGGTTGAGATGAACTTGGTTGAGCAACCTCTTTCTCTCGTTCCTTCTCGCGAGCAACCTAAATTATTCGGTGAAGTTCAAAAAGTTGAAATCTCTGCTTACCCGTTCTCTTTCGCGCTCAGCGGCCATCTTCTTCTCTCTCTCTTGTTTTTCTTCGATTTCGCGTATTTTGTCGGCGGTATCGACTGGCTTGGCATCTCCAAATATGTCGCGAGAACTTGGCTTTTTAACAGGTTGAGGCTGAAAAAAAGGTTTGAATAAAGAAAAGTTGTTTCGCTTTTCTCACCCGTTCATCATCGAACGTATTTATGCTCAACCGTGATGAATTCCTAGATGTAAGTTCTAAGCGTCGACGTTCTGCTTGTTCCGAAGTTGTTGACTCAGTACGCGATCGACTAAAAGTTGATATGAAAGTCAAAGATATCTCTTGTCTCATACTTAATAGGAGCAGGCTTTTCATACTCATATCCACTATCACTACGTTTGTACTCATTGTTAGGTGGTCTCTGACGATCCATAGAATGTCTGTATCCGCCACGATTTGGATATCCGCCCCTACCATTCTGCAAACAAAACACCATCAAATGGTTAAAAGATTCACAAGTACAAAGTTTGGTCCTCCCCGGAAGCTTTGTCCATATCGATCATCATGATGCCTACCACCTCTTCCACCACCAGCTAAAACAAACAATGAGATTTGAAACAAAAACTGTAACAACTTGAATGCCGAGGTAGAGTTGCGTAATTGTTTCTCTGATTGTAGGTTCTGAAAACGAAAAAATGAGAAATAAGGTTATTCTTCAAATGCTAACCTTGGATCGTCGCTATATATGGAGTTCTGACTGCCGTGATGACTACCACGATTAAATTGCTCCTGGATTTCAATGAAATGATAAGAACCCCAAAAAGGTAACAAACTCTATAATCACGCTGATCCCTGCTTGATCTTCCGACATAACTATCTCGCGAATCACGTGCTGAACTTGTCCGATCAGAACGTTCAATCTGTGCCGGCCTTCTTTCTCTCGAAGGATCAATCACGTAAACCTACAATAAATGATGTGAATACCGGAAAACATGGAGATATAAACGTACTTTCAACTTCTTATTGCAAAGTTCTGTACCATTCTTCTCGATGGCCAAGATAAGACCTTCCCTATCATGAAATTCAATATCAGCCTTACCGGCAGCTGGATTCACTTTTATGAACTTTATCTGAAAAAAACGAAAACTAGTGTGCTAATGCTAGACTCACAACTTACCCTTTTATCACCACCAAACTCAAAATACACGTCCATTTCATCACAAGAAGAAGCAACATTAGTTACCTGGATGAAAAACCCGTTCGAAATTGTAAAGAATATAAGCTAACTTGAACAGAGAATGGAGGCCTATCAGGAAGTTTTTTCCCTTCGGTTTCAACTGAACGTTCCGGTTCCTCTTCTTCGTCAATAGTACTGTTCATTTGCTGAAAAACGAAGAATGGTCATTATCAAGGAAAGTAACAAAACGTACACTGCAACTGACATCTTCTTCCATCATTTTAGCCCAGGCTCCTACGGTGCTCATATCTTCAAATCCCTGGAAAACTCAAGATCCAGAAATTGCCTCAAATGAAGAATCTCACCTGCAGATCCTGGCTCAATGAGGTAACTATACCACCGGAATCCGCAGGTTCCGAAACAGACATCTTGCTCTATCACTTTAAATCTTAAACAAAGAAGCCTGGAAATGAGAGAAACATTAAAATCCATGATCACTCAGAAATTTGAGAAGGAAACGAAAAAACCGAAAACGCGAAATAAAAGGAATGAGAATGAGAGAAAGTAATTTCTGCGGTCGAAACAGCTGATATAGGGTATGAATGACAGTTCTTCAAGATAAATGTCGCAAAAAACAAGATAAACGTCAATTAGAGAATATAAAATAAGAATTGAACCAGGTTCCAGTAAAGAAGATGCCCGGCCGCGAGAGGACAGCGACCGCGACGCGCCTGATAGGCCACGCCTATGCGTCATCCTGTGTAGAGTTCTCACTTTAATCGGAAAAATCGATTACCTCGTTTAACTCGTACCTTTTTTGAAATTAATTTAGTTTCCAAATAAATAATCTTACGTCATTTTATCATGAACCATATTGATCCTACTTGATTACGCCCTTTACGTCCCCTTTTTTCGTCTCAAAGACAAGCCGCCAACGGTCAGAATTTGAAAAATCGCTTCAAGACGCTTTACTTACTAGGCTTCTAACAGATCGCTTAAGATAAAAATCCTAGCTCTGCTAACTTTCACATCCATCTCTCGAAGTCCTCGAATGCTTCCGTTTACACAGAATTTTAAAACTGTGAGGCTTTTTATCTGCAACGTGGCATTTGTATGACTTTCCATGGTTGCTTCGATCCCCCTGCACAGAAAAGGCTTTGGAAGGAGTTGATCCAACAACCCTGTCCTATCATTAGTCTCACATCATGCCGGTGAAATTGCAAACTTGATATAAATCTCGAGAAAAGTTTGTTTAAAGGCGCATTGTTAAACAGTATAATAAGGTGTGTCCGCCTTTGAGTGAGAACACACAACATACAGATACCGCTGTTTCCGATTACAAAGTTAGTCATCCTTACACCACATTGTGATAGTGTTGCGCAACAGCTGTTTCACTGATTAGGAACAGTGACAGTACTCGTAATTTATTAGATTTCCTAATTTAGAATGAAGTATAAGATCAAAGTGCTTACACTAAGGATTGTTGTTGGCCAAGCAGTAGGAAGTATGTGTGTCTGTTCGTTAGTTCCCGTCGAGACAGAGGGTCTATTGAGAGGAAGAGTGATAGAAAGGAGCAAGCACGTAAGAGAGGACAAGAGATAGGCTAAGAGAAATAGGATGAGTCTGAATAAGAAAGAAAAAGATACGAGAGAATAGCTAGCAAACGGCTGCCCCATGCGGTTGGAAAAGTTTAGCAGAGTTTGAAATGCCGATCACATTAAGTCGTGGCAAACCGACATATCAACGTACAACAGTCACCTCATTTATAGAAGGTAGTGCGTCTAAAACGAAGTGCGAGAGAGAGATAGAGACTAATGATCAACTTGAAGCCACAGCACTGTAGACTGGTAACCTTTTATGCGATCTGTGACTGCCAAAATCACGGAGACTCTGCCGCAGGAGGCGTTCAAGCAATGTAGACGTTCCCCAGTTGTTTTCTTTCATTGAGATTTAAGACGCATATACTCCGATGGCATTATAAGAGAAAGAAAATGTGAGAGATATAGGAAGCAGAATGTTTTTCTCAGATAAATTCAAAGACTTCATGTTACAGTTACTTTTGAACACGATCCCCACTCCTGTCATCTGGGCGACCGTTAAAACTTTGAAAGAGCAAAGTTTCCCTAATTGTTTCATAGCAACCTAGTCACACACACACACATACACACACGCAGACACACACAAGTTCAAGGAAACACTCTATGCGCTATAGAATTAGATTGTTTCTAGCTGATTTTCGAAATTTAACTCGAAATTAAGCCATAAAGAGCATGATACATCAAAGGTCAACACATGCGACAGCCCAACTCTAGACAGGAAACGAGAAGGTTTTCTAGTCCTGGAGCAAAAAAAGTGAGAAGAACAATGTGCAATTCAAACTTTGAACGGCAACACCAGTTAGCAGACGGATCGGAAATGATTGGGAAAGAAACAAACTCCTCAACAGCTGGATTGATTTAGCTAATCTCTCTATATAATTAACGACAACTATGTAAAGATTAGCATGTGCATAGCGAGCGAAGAAGTAAAAAAAAAGTTAAAACATCAGAAATTTATGAAAAAATGAAAATTAATACAAAATATACATAATTTATAAACGATGAGAAACACGAGAGATTGCGGGAAATACGCGGGAAATAAATAGTACGCGCTATTGCGTATCCTCCTCACGAATAATTTAACGTCCTTAACGTCTAGTTTGCTCTTATGTATGAAAGCTTCGAAAATTAAGCCGTTTTCTGTTCGATCCATCATTATCAAATCTCTATGGGAGCGGCTTTTCGCGGATGTAACGGCACTTGACTGTAACAAAAATAAATATAGAATTGCAAAAAGAAGGAGAGCGAGAAAGAGATAGCTAGAGAGAGAGAGAGCTACATATTGATAAAGAGAAAAGCAGAGAAAAAGAAAGAAAGTAACGCACTTTTCATTTTGGTACCTACGACAGCCGACGAAACAGGCGATGAAGACCAATCCTATTACAAGAAGGATAATTATAATTAAGAGAGTGACAGTAATTCGATAGATACTATCAACAGAAGCTTGTATACGCCTGGTTGTATCATAGTTATCATAGATAATGCCTTAAGTAAATAAATGAATTATATGCAAGTGAATATGGAAGTACTATACCTAACAACCCATTCAGAATGGCTTTCTGCTCCTCACGCAAAGAAGCACTGTACGGATCTATCCGTGCCATATTATGAATTTCTTGTAAACATGTTGATTGAAAAACTGAAACAAAATAAATGAAAAAAAGAAAGAGAGAGAGAGAGAGGGAGAGAGAGAGAATAGAGGCAGAGAGAGGAAGGAAAAAGGAGGAAAAGTAAAACAAAACAACAGAAGACGATTTCGGCAATGAACTAAAAATTAGAAAACATTCTGAATGCAACCACTCCATGCGTCCATGTCAAATGAAAAATGATGAATATTCGAACGATTTCACGTAAAGTTACGTGAGAAATCGGAATATGTAATAACGTGGAAATAATTGAATTCAAATAAAAGCTCAAAATTTAATGAAAAAAAATGAAATGAAAAGAGCAGATTGTTGCTACATGATTGTGCCAACTAAGAAGGTAGAAGCTAGCGAAGCGAATAAAATCGAAGTCCGTCAACGGAAATTTGGATATGAATATGAAAAAAGCTTTTAAAGACAATATTCAAATAAAAATTAATTTTTCAAATGTTCCTTCATAGCTTACTTGCTGGAGCTTCCGTATGAACTTTGGAAGGCGAAAAAATGAGTCAAACAGAGGAACAATAGACTCAATCTCTACAGATGTAAGAATGCAAGAGCTTCTCGCATAGAAAGCTGTCTTCTCCACCGGGAGCATCTCACCTTGACGCTTTGTTTTTGATGATTCCCTCTCAGTCTTTCTTGACCTCACTCACTCCTCACATTCAATGCTTTTTATTCTTCTAACTCTTATAAGGCCATTCAGACTCTCTCAATTTCAACTCAATTTTCTGCGCATTGAGCACTATGTGCGGTCTACCGCCTCATAAATGCAGATATGTGACAGAGCTGAAGACTGAAGTATCACCTTTTAAGCGAAACGAATGAGCATTACTGCAACATCGACATCGTCAAAAAGGACAGAGAAATCGAAATAATGAGTATGAGTAAGCTCTAAATATGGAAAAGAGCAATTTAGTATTGAATACGAAGTAAATTGTAAACTTTTAAAGAAAGATACGTCTGCTGCATTAAAACAAAGCATATATGGGATAGGAAAGTGCTGCTGTTGTTACTAGTTCCAAATCAAAGGCAGAGACTCAAAGCTTTCCGGCAAATGCTGAAGTTCACGAGCGAACTCATGAATTTCGAGAGGAACACAAAAAAAAACACACAAACACACATATTTTAACATCTGTTCAGTGCGATGGACAATTGAATGGATGAGAGGAGGAAAAAAAATAAAAAACTGCGTGAAATCATTAGAGGAGGTCTACGAAAAGAACTTTCAGTAAATGAAACATGGTCGCCAGTTGATGAACAGACGAAGTCAAGATGTCACGTTCATCTCTGACTGAGACTTTCCTCGTGGACGTCCGATGAATGTTGTCTTCGTCATGTTCATTCAAGAGTTTTATAATATGATTTACACGAAATACATTCCGTTTTTTATCAAAACCGCCAGCTTGTACCTTTCTAATTCGATTCTGTCCCTTTTCAAAAACTACTTTACGAAAATTCTTTTCAAACATTTGACTGGCCAGAGAGACGAGAGAAATAACAAAAAAACTCTTAACAAGACATCATCCATCATAAAAAAAAAGTCGAAGAAAACATGAGAAAATAAAAAGAAATATGTGGAGATGTGTTCTTGATTCTCAATATAGCTAATCCACAAATCATACCCTAATCCTCCAGTCCCTCTCTCTCTCTCACTCTCACTCTTCCAATCTCGATCCTCGTGCTTCTCCTTTACTCTCTCTCTCTCTCTCTCTCTCTCTCTCTCTCTCTCGTTCTTTCTCGATCGCCCTCTTTTCTCTTGTTTCCTTCATTGTACCTGTTTAAATGAGAGAACAAGAAAAAGCAACCATCCATCAGAGCGTTGTTTCTAAAAAGGGAAGAGAAAGAAGACGAGCAAACGACATATGATTTCACGTGAAAACATGAGTCTCTAATGGAGTTGGGGAGAGCAGATCATCAAAGCACAAAACGTACTGTGAACTGCGCAGCTGAATGTTTCAAGCGAACGAAGAAACTTCTTTGGTCGGACAGGAAAAGAAGTTGCAAAATTCAGTTTCTATCGACACACAAGAGTAATCAGTTGCATCGTCTGAGGCTCTAACCTCACGCATGAATCTCATCCCTGCTATATTCTTTTTGGAATCTCCCCTGCTTCTTTTCTCTCTCTTTCTCTTCTCAGCAGCTAAGTTGCTTCAATACTCTCAAGCGATATCCGTCATGCTCATTGCGAGAAGGAGTCGCTTTTACAAGTCCGTTAAACGACAAGGCAAGAAAATGGAATATGGAAGGAACAATTTTGGTAACAAGCTAGATCTTCCTCTTCAAATATCCTTCGAGACTACATGTTGTAAGTACTATATATGAGGATAAGTAGTAAAATCACGAATTAGCGGAGAGTATGAAGATTGTGGGAATGTTCAAAATGGTCAGATAGGTATGAGTGTCAGTCAGCAACTCTATGGCTACTGAATAGAGAGGTTAGGATGTGCAGAAGCTGAGGTGGATGTTGTAGGCGGGCAGCATGCAGCAGGTAAACGTAATGAAGTACACCCGAGTATAAAAAGAGCAACTGAAGGATATGAAAAATGAATGGATGATGACCAAAAACGGATATGTATTTATAATTAGAATAAATCTAAGTTGAGACATGAGACAAATTATAATAATTGCATAAATTATATTTTACTCAATGCTATTTCCTGAGGAATTGGTGAGGCTGAAAGCGAGCTGGAAAGAGTTGAACGTCTTTTCATTCTTTTTAACAAAAAGATTTACCAAAGAAATCAATAAATCTCATATTTAGACAACGAAAGTTCAGATGCGAAAGCAATGCTCCAAACATCCATATAAGTGATTCAAGTGATTCCCTTCATATCTGTGTCTACTTTCTAAAAAAGGAAATGGCATAGCAATCAATATCATGTTCTAATCTTAATCATTCGTATTATAATAATACATAATGAACAACATCGTTAACATCTCATTAGCATATTGTTATCGAATATAACGCTTAATTAGCATAATCCGGCATATTTTTTCTTCCGGATACGGCTGATTCATTAAGTTTCAGTAAAATAGACATTGGTTTTAGATGAACCTGCTAACAATATGATATTGATAATGAAAATCTAATCTACATCACAGATATCATCAGATGATTCCAATATCTTGTCAAACGTTGACACACATGATGTTCAGCAAATGTATCTGTCATGCCGAAACAAAGCCATATGACAATCAAAGTCAATCATATATTTAACAAAAAGACATTTAGTAATTTGATAGCTTAACACTTGGATTAGATTTGAACGACACAAAAAAAGATATTTCGTTACAAGACCAAAATCAGCTTGATGTATACAACAAGGAGATAGACAAGTGAATACCGCACAAACAAACCACAAACACATACACACACACACACGCCCAGCCTATACAGACATTCGTATACTTTGTAAGGACGGTGCTCAATTGCACATTTGAAAGATAGTTGACCATTTCTATCAACATCATCATCATTATGATCATCAATCAAACTTTTTTTGAATTCCTGATCATTGTGTCCGTATGTCAAATGCTTCAATGCGTTCTATTTTGTACCTTCGGCTACAGATAATCAAAAGAGGAATTGCTGATTGAGAAGAAAGAACAACCGATCATGACGTCTGTCAAAACATAAATGAAGCTACTTTACGCGCCAAAGATTCATGTGTGCTCTCTCATTGCGTATTCTAATTTTTTTACGATGGCTGAAATGATTTTCACTATTATAATGTTAAAATTTTGCCGGCTGGTCACCAGAAGCACCAAATGCAAATACTTAATGTTATATACAGCATGATGTCTAAAGCTTAGCGCATAAACAACAAACAAATCTGAGGTTCTATATGTGTATGTGTGTCTATCTCCATTGGCATGTAGCCAGTCAAACGACATTGAAATGGATAACGAAAATGACGACATTGGATTGACTTGAGAAGACAATTTGGAGAAACAATGGCTGAACGTTGAAATGTTCATTCAACGTCAGCTTTAAGATACTCTCAAAATCGTCCATGATGAGGAAGAGATTGAAGAAGTTTTACGACATCAATGACCTAAAGCTTTAGTAGTATAACATTAAATTGTTATTTCTTGATACTTAATTCATGAAGAGGTTAGATATGGCGTGTAAAAGATTTGTGAAAGCGCTTAAAGGTGTCTGTGTCTATAAAAAGTAGAATCGAGTCGGAAGTTGTGAATGATTAAAGAAACTGATGTATTTCTAAGCTGCAGGTGGACTTCTGAAGGCTATTGCAAGCTATTGAACTTCGGACGAAAGCAGTAGATTCAACTCATTTTCTTATCGCAAACATATGAAACAATACTGAAAACCGAATCAAACGAGATAATGGCTGAGAGCTAAAGGGGTTGAGAGACTAGAACACAAGGTTATAGCTGGATGTGTGTGGTGGGACACCAGTAACGAGGTTGAGGTGACTGAAAGAATGTGTTTTGGAAGTAAAACTGAACAAATATGGTCATCGTTGAGATGAAATTGGACGTAATCGAATGGTAGCAATGTTATGATAAGTAAAGTAAATAAGCATGTAAAGGAGAAAGACGTCAAGTAGTTCTATTTCTCCAAATATATATTTGTCTCAGAGGAATATTGGAAACTGCTGAAAAATTCTGAAGACGAAGCTAGTTATAAAAGGAGAAGATAGAGACGGTCAAGGCAATAGCTTCAGGTGAAGGTTTGGATAGAGGGGGGGGTTGTTTACTCAAAACAAACGAAGCGCGAATGAAGATGAAGCAGAGGAAGACGAAAAAAAAAGTGCCTGAGGCCATAGAAGGTTTTGTGTGTGTGGCAGATGAGGCATTAGAGACGTACACGCGCACGACAGTAGAGACAAACGACAATGATTTCTTTCTTTTGGCACAAAAAAATAAAGAAGAGAAGCAAAAGTTGTGTAATGGGCACAGCATATGGAAGAAGCTGCTCGGTTATGTGAAAGAACGATTTTGGGTGTTTTTTGTTGGCTCAGTCAACACACTGGACACAATGTTAAAATAATGATGTAAAAAATGTCATTTTGATGAAAGTTGGAGAAAAAGAGAAGCAGAAGGAAGAGAGGGGGCAGGGCTTAGATGAAAGGAGGGAAGGCAAGGGGGAGGGCAATAGGCAACTTGGCCAAAGATGCAAAAATTAAAACTTAATTCTCATAAAATATTCATAAAATCAATTAATATGTTGCTACTTGATAGAATATATGAGTTGAGTGGATGTAAAAAAGTTTGAAAGAAAGTGAGGAAAGCAGAGGTAGGAGGATGGAGAGAGAGATGCTGAGACAACTACCACACATAGAGAGGGAGACAGAGAGAAAGAGATTTGTCAACTATTTGATTGACCAAAAATGGACACAAATAGGCTGCTTGTTAATTCAATTGAAAAGCTATATAGATTTGCACACAATACGTCTGTTTTACAATGAAAACAATACGGTTTTTCTGAAGGAGAGCAAATGGGAAGAAAGAATACAAGAGTCCAACTTAAATTTGGAGGAAAATGTCATTGAAAACAGCCAGAAGACGGATTAGTAACCTCCCGATGTCGGGGTGGTCCACTGCCGTTCGCCTCTGCCGGACTCAACTCTTCCGTCTTGACCAGTGTGACTTGTGTTAGCAGATCATCAAGTATTTCCCGTCTTCCTCCATCCTCATCTCTGTCTTACTCTTCTATTTCTCGAGAAAATTCATTTTTGGCCAGTATCGTCGAAGAAGTAATGAGTGAAGGAGACGAAAAGGAAGATGATGAGCTCTGAAGATTAATTTGAAATATTTGTTTAACGATAGGATAATTTGAGAAGAAATTAAACAAAAATCATTTTGTTGTTGTTGTGTTTGGATCTGCAGCTATCGTCATCAAAACGAAACTAATTGTGATGGCTAAGAATGCTATCTTGGTGTCTCTCGTGAAAATACAAAAAATGCGCTAAAAATTGATGTTTATTAGTAAAACTAAGCTTATTAGGTTGTCAAAGAAAAAGCTCTTTGGAACCGAACTTTGAGTTCTGGAGGAAAGAGAGAGGTTTTCCAGCATTTCGCTCTCTCTCCCTCTGTCTTTCTCATTCAGTACTTGAACAAAACGAGATGATATGATCCTAATTGGAAACAGATAAAACAGTTATTATTATGATACACGAAGCATCCATGACCATCTTGACGGTATAGGACAACCTGAATACAGTGTGATCGTCAATCAACTGCTCCTTCCTTTGCTCAGTTCATTTACCTGCCAATGTTCTCCGAATAACGAATCCATGCCGTTACTCATGAACCGAGCAGCTTCATCACCCACTAATTGCTTTAGTTCAAAAGCTTCTTTCACCAAAATTGTTGTTCTCTTAAGAATTTCCGGATGAACATAACTGCGAATCACAGAAAGCTACAAATAAAACTTATTTTTGTTGAGTCTGACACATAGAAAAATATATTTTTTTGTCACCTCACAGCCCGTAGGGACATCATTTGTAATGGATTGTAATGAAATCTGCAAAAATAAAGAAAATGTTTTGTTGAACTCTTGTATCAGTGGTGAAGGCAGAGACGATGTTAATGAGCACGACGACAACGACAATGATGATGACAGCAGTGTTGTTACCTTCAGCTTTTGTATTTTTTCGTTTTTCTCATTCAAATCCTGGGTTAGTTCATCAACTTTCAGTTTCAACTCATTTCCATTTTGTGAACACAATGTATTATCAGCTTCCAGATCATGAATCTTCGACGTTAATTCATTTGCTTGTCTGGATAACGAAATTAATTGGAATTCAAATCTTCAATTCATCTTACACTTGATGATTTCTCGTTAATTCTTCCGCTTTTTCACTTTTCTCAACAAGTTGTTTCTGAAATGAATGCAGTGTCATGTCAGTAGCATGAAGGTGTCAAACTTGTAAAGCAGCGTTTTCTTCCTTCAACTTTTCCAGTTGCACATTCACTTCCAATAACGTTGTTTTTGTTTCTTCGTCATGTTGTGCGCTCAATTCTGATTTTCTAATCAGCTCTCCCAACTGAAGTAGCAACTCTGTTTGTGTAGCAGATAATCTGAAATTAGCATACACGTTAACAGGGAAGTTCACGTGCGTACGCCTTAACGCGTTAAATTCATTTTGAAAAGTGTTAACGCGGAAAGCGGTTGTAAATCAGATAGTAGAACCTACTTTTTCCGTTCCTCTTCTTTCTGAGAGATAACAAACTCTTTCTCATTCAACGTTTTCTTAAATTAGTATGATTGTTCAACGAGAAGCTGTAACACTCTTTACCTTCGTTATCTCAAGTACTTTCTGAGTTTCATGTAGCTGTCTTGTAATCTCTTCAATCTTATGATCATGGCTTAGATTTGTTTTCTCGTTTGTTTTCATAAGATCTCCGACTTTGCCCAATAATTCTGTTTGGATAGTTATAAGCCTTGAAGTTGGATTATATTCGATGTGAAAGAAAAGGAACGATCAACATACTTCTGTTTTTCTTCTTTGTTAGCAATGATGACCTTATCTTTATTCGTCAGCTGAATCTGAAACTCTTAGGGATTGCTTAAAGGGAAATGGCTTTACTCTACCCACCTTCAAATCTTGGTTGCTTGAAGCATTTTGTTGTAGCTCTTCTATTAGTTCTGTGTATTTCTTGATTTGCTCATCTTTCTCAATCAGTTGTGTCTTCTGGTTCGTCATCAGAAGCTAGAACAGAATCTTAATTGTATGATCGTCAAATGATAACTAACGATTAGCTCTTGACATCGAATTTCTGTTAAACTCAATTTCTGACCTAACGACTGGATTTCTTCGTCGTGAGAGGTTGACGATATTTCCGAGTGCCGTACCACTTCGCTCACTTTAGTTACTAATTCGGAGTGCATGTTCAATAAGCTTAAATGATGGAGCGTTCCTTATACTCTCTTCACACACATACGTCTGATGTTCCTCTTCCTGTTGCTTTATCTTAGATTCCCTAGCTGTCAATTCAATCTGTAAGTTTAGCAGTTAAGTCTGATAGTTCATAACCTCTTACTTTGAGTTCATCAATGGATTTCTCGGATATTTCGAGTTTCAATCTCATTTCTTGAATTTTCTCCTTTTGAGAATTTGAGTTGACTTCTGTATGTTTCAAAAGTTCCGTAATTCGTGCGAGAAGTATGTCTTGCTCTGTGATTAACCTTTCAATTTCTTTCTCTTTCAGTGCAGCTTTCTCATCTCTCTCCGCTAACTTGGATGCTAACTTCCTGTTTTCATCCTTAAGAACAATGTCATTCGAGTTAACTGATGGGAAGAAACTTTTAGTTGTTGAAGTACATAGCTATCTTGCGATGTGTGATTTGCACGCTGATATTCCCATTTCATTCGTTCGAAGTCTGTTGTTTTCTTCCGTAATTTTTCGGACAATTGTCCATTTTGCTGTTTTAAGTCATTTATCTTAAAAGAAAAAAATATAAATTGAGAACACAAGGGAGTCTTACTTGTTTGTTCAAGGATAACTTCTCCTCTTCCAAATGAGCCAATATCGTCTTGGCACCCCCAGAGGGAGATCGCTTTCTTCTAGTCTGATCATCTTCCATCTTAAACTTGATATCCGTTAGGATAATAACACAATATCCATACCTTATAAGGTAATCTTCGGCTGGGAGTTACGGGTTGAAAACTGGATTGTGGACGAGAAGCTTGGAATGGGACAGCACAGGAGTTCAAATTGGTACTACTCCAAAGATTTTGAGTGGAAACAGGTGCGAATGGAGCATTTGAATGGGAGCCACTGGCGCCTTCATGCCAACTCTTGGACCAAATAGAAGATGGAGCAGGCCTATTGTTATCAACACAATGACCAATTTGCTCTTCCAATCTTTGGAATTCCTCTAAAGAATTAGCTGGTGAATGCTGAGATTCATTGAAAAAGGCAGCGTTCTCTGGTTTTATGATCAAGGTATCGGAAATGAGATGAGAGTTATCAAACATCTGGGATGATCGGATTCTATTGGCATCTGTTGGAGGTAATAGTGGATTGTAAGACGCTTCAGCTACTGCATAGAACACAGAACAATGAAACGAAAGCTTTGACAACTAACCTATACTGATGGGGTTGACAGAATCATCTCTCTCTCCGATTATGAAGCTTTTTGTTATTTCCTCTACTTTAACAACATCATCCAAGAGCTTGTTCACAACATATGAAACAGCAATCAAGTCTTGAATTTCTTCCCGTAAATCCATCAAAAATGAACTTCAATGAATACTATTAATAGCATAAACAGTGTATCATGTTCAGATAAACACGGAAATGATGTAAGATTTATCAGTTTCTATAAAAATTATAAGTTTAAGACGAAAATTGAAAGCTTGTGTAGTAACGGATAGGATCTAATAGCAGCAGGATCCAGGAGATATTAGTGGCAAACAACTGTTTCTCGCACTCGGCAAGTCATTTTCTTCCTTGACTTCTTCTCTTTGCAACGACATTTGATAAAATCTGATACTTCTCTATGATTATACTACATTAATTATTATCTTCTCTAATCATCCGAAGGTATTGAAGATGTTTTCTGTTGGATATGTGGGATCAACTGCAAAGCACCAAGGACAAGCACGTTGGGCTGGTGTTCGGTATTGATCTCCTGAAAACAACAGCACAATCAACTTTATCTCAGATAAATAAAATAACCTGGGCGTTCAAACTGTTTTCGATACCAATCTCCATGAGCACTATAATACCCAGGGTAGATATAAGGAACGACTGAAAAATACAATTTTTCAATTTCCCAAACTCAAATACCGTTAGATTCAGGTTTAATGTGCTCTCCTTTTGTTGGCCCCATGACATAAGGCCCTGTTATCTGTCGCCTTGAATTGGGCCCCACATTAACACCGAAGACTGTTGCTTTCACTCTGAAGAAGGGCTTATTGGAGACAAAATAGTCGAGCGCTTACTTCACGGTATCATCAGCCGCTGATCCTCTGAACCCAACATCGACACCTGCACCCTGTCGATCCCATTCAACAACACCACCGCTGAAATATGGTAAGCTCTTATAAGAAATTTGCATGTCTTGTAGGGCTACAATGAATTAGGATACGAATTTCCTCAAAGTTTAGAGGTGTACAGAACACTTCAATTACTTATAGAATGAATTTGTTTGACTGACTTGCTATGCTTCCACAACTTGAATATCTTCCCTCTTTCCCCGAATTCTACAGCTCCTGTACCTTCATCAGCATCGACTACTGCTCCAATACTATGACCTATGTGAAACTTTTCATATAAACTACTCGAATATCACTTATCTCAGTCTGGTCTTCTATTCCTGGAACATAGAGCTGCTTAAGCAGCCGAATATCAACTCCATTTTTGTAGCCATATGCAGCTCCTGTTCGTTCACTCATACCTATACGTTCCCTCTTAAGAACTTCGACTCGGGGACCGAGACAGATATGCTCTCGTATTCCAGGTGTTAAACATGTAATCAATGATCTCAAAGGAGAGCATATGACGATGAATAAATCTGTTACCTCAGAGTTATTGGAGCTTCAATGCCCTCTTCTGTTGCAAGAATACTCTGGCGTTTAGAACGAGCGTGAACATCAAAGACTCTTGCTTCCGCAGGTAAAATCGCGAGTAAGAAGAAAAAACAAATCATCAGTTGCATAAGATTTCAAAAAGAAGATAAGAAGACAAAACGGGCTTGACATTCATTTCATTGTTTCTAATCACGCAATCAACAGGTTTTCAAGCTATTGTCTCATGAAAACGAAGCTAGAAAATGAAAAAAATACAATTTATAACATCATTGACGACAATACAATCGGAGATCTGAAGGAATATTCCTTGAATTCGCTTAGATACTAGTTTATATGAGTAGAGGTTTCGTGTTTAAACAATCCATGATTGAATGAGATTAGTGAGTGAGCAATCATTGTAATAAATAAGAGGTTTCATCAGAAGTTTGGCTTTTGCTTTCTGAAAGTCCAGTTTGGCTTCATGTTTCCTGGATAAGCTCCGTTCTGAAAAAATTGATATTGTTCAAATGAAATCGCTCTCATAATAGTGTTATTACACTCAGAGGTCTAAATATGTTGGAATGCGCTGGTGGTGGGGTAATAATCGGCTCAGCCGAAGAGGGAGGTGTTATCAATGGTACTGAAACATAATATGTTGAGAGGAAGTAGAAATTCAGAACGGTTACATCTTAAATTAGAGAGTTCGTCCTCGAACAGTTCATGCTTACTTTCAGAAGCTTTCTTTTGCCATGCTCCACGTAGATTAGATCGCTGTGTGCCACTAGGTGAAGATGAAAAAGATCCTTTATTCCTATGAGCTAAGCGCAAATGAACAGGGCGCTCGACTACGATTTGGCTTTTCTCCATGAACGATATTACTGCGAGCATCTCAGCACTTCGTGGTTCACACTAAACACTCTGATAATAGGAACGAGCTCTTTGAAGATGAGTATACCACAGCATCAGCAAATTGAGCATTAGCAATCACCCGTACAGATTCTATGCTACTGTCTTTGGTTAACCAATTCATCGAGACCATGGGGGAAGTGGACAAATGGCATTCAGGTTCATTCAACAAAATCTAAAGTTGTAAAAGTTCCTGAGACGTGTTTTTTGATGTTTTACATTAGTCTTATTATCGTAAACTGAAAAACAGGCACTCTTGATCATCTTATAGGTTGGTTGGTTCGTGGATTCCTAAAATGGAACTTCAAAATCGACGCAAAAACCAAAACATACATCTACGTCTTTCCAATCGCTGTCGATATAGAACTTGAATCTAGTCACCTTTCCAGTTGACCAAGTGGTGAAGCCTAGGAGAAGTGTTATATCATGAGTACTTGTTCTTCTCATATTGAATGGATCTCTTCCTAATTTCTGAAAAAAATCAATTTTATAAACTGCAAAAATGTACAGCCCGATGCGGGGCTCGAACCCGCGACAGCCAGATTAAGAGTCTGGTGCTCTACCGACTGAGCTAACCGGGCTTACACAACACTAGGAAGTGTTCCACACAATTTGATAGTTGTTTCAGAGTAAGACGACTCACACTTGTTTTGTCTATTATCGCTGCTTCATGAAGAGAAGGAAAGTTCACAGCTCTCTGATGATTTCCGATCAGTTCTCTGAGGTTTTTTTGAATTTCAATCCTCGACCCTATTTTAGTAAAAGCCAATTTCTCAAGCTCTCTTTCGTCCATAAGCAGTAGACGGTTGCCTGCGATAAAAAAAATATTCGGCGCCTGGAAGCTTGTAATACCTGTAATATGATGTTTCATCACATTTTCTGTAATGATGTTCAGCTCCTCTTCTTCAACTGAAAACAACAGACCGTTGCGCAACTCTTCCTTATCTCAAAACCCACGTTTCTTCTCTAAAATGTCTCTTATCCATCTGGCAGTGTTCTGTTCAGTCCACAGCGCGACATTGTCTGGAGCCTTACCCATCACTTCTAAAGATGAAGTATCTT
The DNA here is from genome assembly GCA_030370435.1 of Auanema freiburgensis. NCBI lineage: Eukaryota > Metazoa > Nematoda > Chromadorea > Rhabditida > Rhabditidae > Auanema > Auanema freiburgense. Next base: position 5,598,557 of record CM059366.1, on the reverse strand, counting down.
TATCGTTAACCGATTTGTTCACCTCTGATAGCAGTTTCTTGAGATTTCTTGCGAAGGGCTCTGTCTTTGGCATAAAGAAGCTCTTTGTTTTTCTCTAGAGCTCTCTTCAATTGTTGGATTTCCTCTTTCTGACCATTGATGACTTCAGACCAGTTCTCACCATCAAGAAAACTCTGACACTGCTCTCGAACATTAGCTGACCGTGCCATGGACTCAAGCTTCTCTTTTATGGTTTTCATGGAAAATCGCTCTTTGGGAACCATTTTCCAGCAACCGTAGAGTATACTAAAAGGAAAATTGAGGAAGAATAAGTACTTCTATACTCACTCTTTCAAAGGAATCGGACACTGCTCAGGAATGGCTAACGTTATTCCTTGCTCAGAGATTTGAGTGTAAACTTGAAACTCAGAGAAATCCTTGAAGGGAACTTCATGAGATAACATTTCCCACAGCACAACTCCATAACTCCAAACATCAGTCGCTATTGTTATTTTCTCACTTTGTTTTATCAATTCAGGACTGAAAAACCACTTTCTCAGCGTTGCACGTGAATTGCACTCGCGCTTCAAATCATTTTAAACGAGGCTGACGCAATGAGCGGTTGTGTTGTCTTTTCAACTTTGAAAATATAACAAAAACAGGTTCGAAGTTATGGAATTTGGAGATCAAACAGGTTATTTTTTGAGAAAGTCGTTAAGAAGCTATTAACCTCATCCATGCAGCTGTTCCAACCCAAGAATTAGATGCAAATGACTGTGTCATATCTTTGGATGTTCCAAAATCACAAATTTTGCATGCGAATTTGGCATCTAGAACCACGTTTCTAGATTTCAAATCGCGGTGAATGATAGTGGTGACAGCCTCGTAATGCAAATATACAAGAGCGGAAGAGATCTAAATAATACTCTCAACAAACGTTGATACAACTGCACTTACCTGTGTTGCCCATTCTAATATGCGTACAAAATCATTTCTGGGTGAATCTTTCTTATGAAGATAGTCGTATAAGGATCCGTTTTCAGCATACTCAGTTAGAATATAGACAGTCGAGTTGCCATTACTGATTCCATAGAATTCGATGATGTTCCTATGTCTGATCTTCGAAAGTATTTCGGCTTCTTTCTCCAGAACGTAAACTTTCTTCAAAGCGACTGTCTTCTGGTGGTTCTCTGTCACAAACCAAGTACCAACATGAACTATAACGTGATGATCATTAGAAATAATGAAAAAAGAATGACAAAATGCTAACCAGAACCGAATGACCCACGGCCGATCTGTTGGCCAAGTTTGATGTCATCGAACTTTATTTCAGGGAAAGCGTTAGGCACATAATTTGTCGATGCCATTGACAACAACTATGTATTCACGTTGGCATACAACTGAAGAGCAATGTAAGGAATAGAATAGAATCCGGATGTATCAATAACGTACTCAAGTTCAATCAAAAAAGCAGAAGTTAGCAAAAAATTGTGAGAATCGCCTGCAAACCGTAGGGAAGCGAAGTGTTATCGCACAAGAAACATGAAATATGACGACTCAGCGAACTTTACAGGGAGGGTGGGGGGGAACTTCGAAAACATCGACGCCTTTTAAGCCTCCTTCTCAATTGGAAGAGCAAAAGATTAAAAAGAAGTACTTCCATTGCAATTAATCATAGGAGAAAACTGCTTCCAATTGTGGGAAGACTGAACAGACGTGCGAAATTTCGGTCAGCATCGACTGTAAAACTATGTAAATAGAGAGAAACGTGCGATCAATTGATAGCGGACCATGAGTCATCGATCGATAATTGCGTTATTCGCTATACCCACGTTCCTTATATCGATATATAAAACCAATCAAACATATTAAAAATGTTTTATTGTCAAACATCATAATCGAACATTGCCGTGCGTAGTCTTACCTTATTCGGTATTCAATAAATTAGTTCAAGTTTACAATATCAAGCTGGAAAATGTACGTTTAAGACTTTTTGTTGCATTTCAACAAGTTTTTACCTTCGAAGTAACAGTTGGTTCGATTCCAATGGCTTTGCAAAGGAAATAATAAGTTGCTTCGACGCTCTCTTTCACAGCCTCCTCTCCTCTGAAGCCGTGTCCTTCATCTGAACAAAACAATTTTTATTCCATTCAAATCGTCTTTACTCACTCTCAAACAACATCAGGGCCGTAGTGACTCCTCTCACTTTCAGTTTTTCATACATTTCGACACTTTGGCTTACAGGAACCACAGTGTCTTCTTTTCCATGGAAGAAAGCAATAGGACAATTAATCTTGTCGATGTGGTTAATCGGACTTCGTTCCTAAGGCGGTGTTTTCGAATAAGAATGGCATTTTTCGTTTTACCTCGTAGACGGCAATCTCTTCTGGGAATTTACCTAAGAGAGTGATATTGTATCCCTTCTCGAACTTGTGAGTATCCTGCAATACGAACGAAACTAGACTCAAGTAGATGTTATCAGAAAAACCTTCACTAGTCCAATAAGATCTGCAACGCCGTATAGAGAGACAGCAGCCTTGAACACATTGGAATGTTGTATAGAGCTCAACAGTAAATAACTGTAAAGCGTTCGTTTCGTTCATTTCTATTCTATGAAATTGAATTTACCCTCCAGCTGAGCTTCCCTTGATACAAACTTGATCAGGGTTAACAAGCTTTTTCTCGATCAAAGTTTCAGCAGCTAGAATCATATCATCTCTATCAACAATTCCCCATTTCGATTTCAAGCTGAACGATTTAACTTCTTTGAAGTATATTGCCGGAGGCAGACCTATTGCGGAACCTTGCACCATAGCCAGTTGATCCTCGATAATTGACGTCATAGATTGCAAATCCACGACTAGTGAAATATTGCTTTCTCAAATCAAGTCCATTATTTGCAGCTGCTGTTGGTCCTCCATGACCAAGAAGAATAACTGGAGGTAAGGCGCCTTCTGGTCCAGTATACTTCGAGTTCTGTGAACTATTCATAGCACTTTATAGGATATAACTACGAACAGTAGGAGCATAGAAGTAGCCGTTGACGTTGAACCCACTAGATTTGAACTGAATCACTTTAGGAAGGGAGATATCATCTGGATTAATCATGCCGTCGTCTACAGCAGTTCTAATCACCTCAAGCTGGGCCTAAAATAAGAAAATTGAGATTCTCTTATAATACAGATATTACTTCTCTCTCCTTGAAGCAGACCTTCAGCAGCGTCGATGGTTTCGCTGGTCCCGAAGCAATGCAGCACATATTGTCATTATCAATCAAACTTATGTGAGAGAAGACAGTATAACCAGGTGTTTTCAGTTCAACGAGAGCATCTCCACGTTGAAGGAACAATGTAGTATCCATTGGGTAAACCTATCGCATCACGTTTGAGGGCAGCATACGGAAAGGAAATGTACCGTGCTTTCTCCATTACTCGAAAATCGACGATCACCGAGTTGCCAAAGAGGCAAACCAACGTCTCTGCGACAAAAAAACATGTTCGACTCTTTTCCTTTATGAGTAGATGTTAAAGTTTGTTTTAAGCCCGAATCACCCACTCTGTTTGGAGTAGAAGTTTGTTTTGTAAATGTTCCAATGTCCAATTTCATCCTGACTGAAGAGAATGTCGTCTCCTACCCATGTTGGTAGTTGGTAGTTGATCTAAGAGACATATTGATGTGTATCGCATTGTGACATAAACTTACGCCTCGACCCACACCTGAGCAGAGCATTTCAGTCGATGTAACGGTTCCGTCTTCAGTAAAACTAGCAACCTTGATCGTAGTCTCATCCCAAGGCTTTAAAGGAGTTAGCGTAAGAGAAGCTTCAACTTCATACAAACCATATTGTTGTGATTCCATTCCATCCAAACGATTTTTGTACCATTTCTGTGAATGCGAGCATTCGCATAAAAGTCGGCCCCAGTTGCCTTCAAGGTGGATTCAAAACAGGAAAAAAATGCTTCTCACAATATCAATTTGCTCCTTAGTCTGTCGATTGATGCAGATTATCTTGTTCTCCACCTCATCGTTCATATGAGTTTCGCAAACACAGATAACGAATTGCTTGAAGACTTCGAAATCGCCAAATCTGAAATCAATATTTCATGGGCGCAGAACACACGAAATAACCTTTTCGTTCCTCCTTCACCACATGCTATAAGACTAGGAGTGGCGGTTGCCGTGGATTGCTCGTAAATTCCTTCGTTTGTAGAATAAACAACACCGCCTTCCTTAATGAGAGCGAAACTTCCGCCACCATATTCGTGAACTGGAAAAATGAATTCGATTGACCTTTCGACACTTGAACAGATGAAAAACCTGAATTCTGCACCGATTGGTTAGGAGCCCAACGAACAGGTGCATCAGAACCGGACTTGAAATACAATTCCCTCTTTCCTTTCAAGTTTTGCTCGATCCAATAATAACCACCTTAACTTATATGTTATTCCAAGCTTGGTGACAAAGCTAACCATGTCCAGGATACTGCTCAGTAATAGCCTTACAGTTTCCTTTGCCGAAAAGCTCGGTGTTGATTTCGCTCTCCCAAGTCCCGAAGGGAGCAACAATCTTCGACGCCATTCTAATTGCGGTCAACCAAGGACGCTGGATACTCAGCTAAACCATTATCAATGTACATGTTAACTTCGATACGAGAACAGTGGAAAGACAAGTTCAACTTCTGAGTGTCGGCAGATGAAATGTAATATAAGAAACGTTATTAAAAATAATTCATTACAAATATCTAGAACGATATGGCATTTAAAGGTTGCATAACAACAAACAAAAATTTTCACCGGAAAATATTTAGGCATAAATTATTACAAGTTTTGTTTAATTACTCGAATTTGATTCCCTGAGCCAATGGAAGTTCTTTGCTGTAGTTGACGGTGCAAGTAGATCTGAACAGGCTTCTTTCAGTTTTACGTTCTTACTTCTACTTGTTTTACCTTCTCATATATTGCTTCCATGAGTCTGATCCAGATTCACGTCCACCTCCAGTTTCCTTTTCTCCTCCGAAAGCTCCTCCGATTTCGGCTCCAGAGGTTGGGATGTTGACGTTTACGATTCCACAGTCACTTCCCTTAGGTCTGAAATGCTTCGTTGGGAAAATAAAAATTAGTATGTATTACCCCATCCATTTGAAGACGTTGCGGACATTGTTAGTGAAGAGAGATGAGCTGAGACCCTGTGCAACCTGAAAAACACGATTAAGATTCATGGCACCGAGCACACAAACTTCATTGTTAATCTTGATGGCTTCATCAAGATCTTTGAACTTGAGAACATAAAGAATTGGGGCGAAAGTTTCGCGGAGAATAACAGGAGCATCATGAGGAAGCCCAGTAACAATAGTTGGGAGGACGTAGTTTCCTTCGCGTTCCAAAACCTTTCCTCCGTACTCAATCTTTCCTCCGTCAGCAATAGCTTCAGCAATGGAAGCCTGGAAACATTGAATATCATCTGTTTCAGTATATTTCACTTACTTTGTACTTCATAACGGCAACCTCATTGTGGAGGGGTCCGATGATGGTGTTGCTCTCAAGTGGATCTCCAATTCTTGACTCGAACTGAACGTAAGCTTTCTTCAGACGTTCAAGTACTTGATCGTAAACAGACTCATGAATGATAAGTCGTCTGGTAGTGGTGCACCTGATGACGATTCGTTTATCATTTCTTTGTAATCAAAAAATAACCTTTGTCCGGCGGTTCCAACAGCAGCGAAAACGGTGGCTGGAATAACCATGTCAAGATCAGCGTCATCATTGACAATGATAGCATTGTTTCCTCCTAACTCGAGAAGAAGCTTTCCGAATCTGCCCTGAACTTGTTGTCCAACAATTCTTCCGACTTCAGTGGATCCGGTGAAAGAAACAAGATTGACATTCTTATCCTTGACTAAAGCCTGGCCAACATCACCCTACCACAACAATAACAATCATAAGATGAATTAGAGTAGAGCTTACCTCTCCGCAAACAAGAGAGCAAAGAGCGCCAGGGATTCCGTTTTCAACGAGAACTTGTTCAACCAATCTGAAATATCTCTCGTCATTTCTCGTAGTTCTCTCTATTTTTATCACTTTGTAACAGCGATGGCAGTTAATGGGGTCGATGGTGCTGGTTTCCAGATAACAGAGTTTCCAGTTACCAAAGCAAGAGCGTTGTTCCATCCGTAGACGGCACATGGGAAGTTGAAAGCGGAAATAACTCCAACGACTCCTATAACAAACATGTCATCTTCCGTGCAAAGTGCAAATATTAATATACCCAAAGGATTCCATTGTTCCAAGAGGGAATGTCCTGGACGTTCGGATGGAATGACTTGTCCGTTCAATGCACGGGAAAGTCCAGTAGCATAGTCGCAAACATCAACATATTCTTGAACTTCTCCTACTCCTTCAGCAGAAATCTTTCCCATTTCAAGAGAAACCTGTCATAATTTTAAAATAATTTTCTTTTGTTTCTTTGTATTCATACGAGAGCTCCTAAGTTCTTTAATTGTGAACGAAGTCTATCTCCGATTTGACGAACGATTTCTCCACGACGAGGTGCTGGAATATCAGCCCACATCTAATAAGCAGAATGAGATATTTCAAAAAATCAATATTTTCACTTCATAGGCCTTTCTAGCTTCGACGGAGGCAATGTTATAATCTTCAACAGTTCCATTTTGAACCTAGAACCAATGGTTAAGGACGTTATTCAAAGTTCACACTACCTTGGCAATTGCCTTGTTGTTAGCAGGACTGAAAGATTCAGTAACTGGTCCACTAGCAGCCCATTTTCCGTGATAAACACCACAATTCTGCTCGGCCAAACCAAGTTCTTTCAGGAAGGAGTATTTACTATCGTTGATCAGATAAGAAGCCATCCGCTTGCTCTGGAAGACCCATCGATTCACTCCGGAAGGTGAAAACAGAAAACGCATTGTGCCTGAAGCGGGGCAGGGGTAAGGACACCAAACCAATTGGGAATCATAATGGGGAGAATTCCAAAATAGTATCGATTTTCCTTGGAACGCTCACGCCTCGTGGAAATATCATTAGCGAAAATCGACTTTTTTTGAAAGCAAACACGGTGCGCTTCAATTATTAGAAATCAACAACATAACGTGGAGAAATGTAAACAGAGGACAAACAATAAGAAACATTACAAAGTTTTTTGTTTTTTCAAAAAAAGTGCTGTTCGAAAAACATAAAGATAGAGAGCACGTTGTAATGCAACCGACTTCGCCTTTAAAAAGTTTTCAAATGAAAATTCAAGGGCACACACGTTCCAGACGAGACCTTTTCCTTCGAAAAACTCAAACAGCGCGGATGGCATGCAGGTTCTTCAAGGTTTGTCAAGTTTTGGAAAGGAAGAGTTGTTGGTAAAATGTATTGCGATTGTCATCACTGATAACATCTGGCCCAAGAACTGTTCATTGGTATTTATTCGCAACTATTGTGTAAGCCCCATGTAATAAAGAAAGAATTCAGTTCGAAACATTTTATGAAATACAAAAACACAAGACAAATCAATTAATATACTCAATTATATTGTAAAACAAATACAAAATAAAAAGGAATAATTTAATGTGATGGAATGATGGAAATCATAATTTTAAAAACTTTCTGAAAGAAAAATCTCGTCAACCGATAAATGTGGTTTGTACAAAGACCAGGATATGCACAAGCTAAGACACCTAGTTCGAACAGGTCGTGATGTGATAATATAAGCTTAGGATTAAAGTTTGGAAACACGAATTTTTAAAACACATACAAATAAGTATAAAACATCGTCATATTCAATGAATGATAGGAATGAAAATGTAAAACCCGTCCGGCTATAGCACTCCCGCTAAAGTTTGTTAATTTTTTAAATTACATGAACCGTATTATTATCGGCTCGATCTGCTTGTAGCTTCTTTCTAAACGAATATTTTCATGCCATTTATGGGAAGCAATTGGCTTACTTCCTCTTTATCGCTTTCAGCTACCGCTTTGAGGACTTCTTGTTCTAGTGATTTGTCTCTCAAATACTCCAAACTACTTCCAGATCTTTTTTTGTTCTTCATTATTATATCTAAGGCTTTCCAACACTTTCTGTTGTGAGAAATTGCACGATACGTTGAGATTCCTTCGGGAACTAGCTTCGAAAGCATTCTGAAGAAGTTCGTGTTGATACTCTGGGCCATAAACGAACAACTAACTCGAAAACTGGAAGAGCTACATCATCCATAAACTCAAGCTGAATCTTAGGCACATTAGCACGCTCCCGATCCATCATCTCTAGAGGTTCACTTCCGTTTTGCTTTTCCATGTCTCCTTGAGAGAAAAACTCACGATAAATGTTTTCCTGGAAGCAATGAAAACATAAAATATCATGACTGATCAAACATTGATTACCGCAATTGCCTTCGAATTGCTGAAGTCTTTCGACTGATCGGATAAATCACTGGCTGTCATTAATAAACACATGAAGAGGTATCGATGGTCGTGACTCGTATAATTGTATCCTTCAATCAAACAATGTTTTGAAAAGAAATATTGATGAGAACAAAGTACCTCCAACCATCTCTTTTATTCTTCCCAATTTCTGAAGATGAGCGGAAATGTCGGTGGCTAAAATAATATCACGAATGTGATTCATAACACGTTGATATTGAGTACGAGTGAGCTGTTCTAAGATATTGCAGTTGCTGTCCTAAAGTGCAACAATGAGCAGAGTAATAACATTGCAAAAGTGTACTCTAAGAATGGTGACAGTTTGAGCATAGTGGTGACGTTCCAACACGCTTCCTTCACTTGAATATAACTGGGCGAGTGGCGTGTTCTTAAAAAGGAAAAACACATTCTATGGCGAGTTCCGACTTCAAAATCCATACCGTCTGAACTTGGAAGTTGTTACTGGTTCCGCGGTGGTCAATATCGTGGCAGAGACAGGCGATAAGTAATGACAAACGCTCCATCTCGTCCAAACCTTCAAAAAATGAGAAAATTGAAAAATACGATCGGAAGAAAGTAAGAACGGACCATGACGAACAGCTTTGGTCTTCAGCGCGAGCCAACAAAAGTGAGCTACGGCAAAGGCGTGTGACCAGTTATGGTAAGGAACCTTAATAATTCAAAAGATGACATGAATGAAACTTGCAAATGTACTCACGTCACGATATCCGTTAGCAACACGTAAAACGAAATTAGCCAAAGTTCTTTGATTGATGTGATAAAGCTTCAAGAAACCGAGGTCCTGAAAGTAAACAAATTCATGACGGCAGAATAACTCCTTCTGGAGGAATGAAATGGATGACTTCTGCTCCCCAACTCGTTTCAGAGCACAAGCTATCAAGCACAACATATCAGTGGCTAAGCTTCGTATATGAAGACAAACAAGATATCACAAGAAAGAGAGTGAGATATAATAATTATTTTGGAGTAAAAACTTTTGGAAAAATTTGTGGGAAAACTATAATTAGTGCTTCTTCGATATGGAGACAAACAATCTCTCGAATCAGCAGTCGTACCAACCATTTGAAGTGGACGAATCTTGTATAGCACACATAACTAACAATCACACATGTACACACACAACAAAAAGTTAAATGTAAGAACAATACTCACATCGAACATCGTCATAGCAGCTGCTGCATAGTCGAAGGAATCTCCTACAATTCTCGGGGCGAACGAGAATTTGTCGAATTGCTCATGCCAGTCATGCCACGGCTTAATCTTATTAAGTGATAATGCCTCGACTTCTTTCGGATTTATCTGTAGAAAATTAATTTGCTTCAGGGCAAAACAAGAACGCACTCACCATATATGGGCTGTTTTTGATGACCCATTCATTTGCCATAGGGGTGCGACGCTGCGCTTCCTGAACTTTTCGGTAGAGAAGACACTGAAATGGTGAAAAGTCAAGAAAGGAACAGAATAAAATATAAAAGATATCAAAAATCAGAAGTACTCTTTCGCGCCTTTCAATGCATAAGAAATTGAAAGACAGCTTAGATAGAGCTGTCATGGGCAAAAGTGAGAGGAAGCAAAAACTCAGAGCCTTCACTTGACTCACCATCGGAGTCATCAGGAAAAAGGCTGATCATGAATATATTTATGAGACAAATTGAAAAGTGATATGAACAACAAAATGTTGTTTCAGGGACTTTTGGCAGTTTCATTCGTTCTGTTTCGGCATTGATGACAGAAGACTGCAACATAAAATGCAAATATTACAGATTCATGAAAATGCGCAAAAACAGAGATGATAGCGCTTTGAAGAGCAGAGCTCCACGAGAAGAATGAACTCAAAATATTAAAAAAAATACTGATTAGAATGGAATGTCAGAAACGAAAGTGCGAAAGAAAAGAAACATGAGGCGAGAACCATAGGTTTAGAACACTTACAACTATCCTTCTAAGACCTTTGCGAGAGTAGCGGAAGAACTGAAGAAGGACGAACTGAGGGTGACCACGAAACTGATCAGGGCGACGATAGTACATGTGCGAGGTTTAAGTTTCCGAGGTGGAAGTAGAGGTGGTGAAGGTGGAAGTGAAAAGCCGCAAAGAAGCTTGAGAGTGATGAAACAAAGTAATTCGGAAACCAGAGGAGAACATATCGATGTTGTTAAACAAATCACGAACTATGTAAACAGTGGGTGGTCGGGTTATAAAAGTGATGAGGCCACGTCATTCAATGAAGTCAGAAATAACCTTGTGAACTATGAAAAAGATGGCAGATGTTAAGAGGCAAAAGTGATGCTGGATAAAAACGCAGAAAGCTTCCGAGTCAAATCGAAGAAAAAGAAAGAAACGTGAGAAATAAATGAAAAACTGACATGCGATAGACTGGTAGCGCAGTATACAGCAAAAGTCCTGGCCTTTTGCTCGTCGTAGCGTGTGAATCCAGATTTTCCTTCTTTGTTGCAAAGTTCAACTACACCAACAAATGTACCTGAAATCATAAATTTTTAAATAAACAACTAAGTGAGAAGAAGGACAGCAATCAGCAACTCGATTGACTCTAACGATCAACAGATATCACACGATGAGAGAGGAAGGGCAGAGACATCAAACACAAAAAATAGAATGGTCGTCGTGGACGTATGGCACAAAGAATGAAATTGTTCCAACAACCACAATGAATGCATGTCTTTATAAGGCAAAATGATAAAACGGGTAAACGGCAGTGAACCCCTTGTAGTCGATTAGAGGCTGAGAAAAAGATTAACGAGACAAATGAAGACATAAGCTCACATAAGACGATTGTACTCATCGGCAATATCCTGGAATGTCATTGGGATAGCATTGCCAAGAAACATATCAAACAAAGAATATGCGTTTATCAACTCAATCTCATAGGGTAAATCTCTCAACATGAGACTCGAGAAACAAGAGGAAAATCAGGCGCAGCAGCAGCAGCAGTATTTTTCAGGAACGCATAGATTAGAAGGCAGAAAGGAAAGGGGAAGAGGGAATGAAAAGACGGCGAACGGAAGCCTGAAGCACATCGTGTGAGCGAAAGAGATGGAGAGGACAGGAAAGAGAAGGCAGAAAATGAGGGACCAAAGAAGAAGAAAAGGAGGAAGAAGTATGTGGTTGGGTGGCAAGCAGCAGCAGCAGCAGTAGTAGCAGCAGCAGCAGCAAGCAAGAGCTAAAGAGGGAAAGCTCGACTACTTTGTCGTTGTCGTCGTGAACTACTTGTGAGCGCCTTTCCAAATGGCATAAACTCAATGAAAATAAAATGTAATTATGCTTAGCTCGGCCCATTTTGCTCAGTCGGGACACAAACAGATGAAAAAAACATGCGTGTGTTAAAAGGTAAAACTCGGCACAATACATGTAGCGGTGATATATAAAGAACAGTAAAAGAATCGTTCGTTTGATAAGGAATGACAAAAGAAGAAATCAATAGCATAGGTGTTATCATATAATTGAATTCGAACACAACTTGAAGTTGATTGCCATTCAGCCATGCTTATACATCATATACGCTTCGGTGATGACGCTGATGATGATGATGATGATGACGAGGACGAGAATGATGATGGTGATGGTGATGGTGGTGATGATGATGATGATGATGATGATGACGAGTTACTGAGCCCATTAGAGAACACAGCATTACTCGGAAATTAAAGATCTTGCAAACTTCCTAGACGAACTTAGCCCTTTAAAGTGTTTGTTGGAAAAAACAACAGAACTACATTCTATCATAGGCTTAAACGACCATTCAGAACAACAAATCGAAAGTAAGATTGTATCATTTTCTTCACAACGCTACTAGGAAACAGAAGCTTATAAAGATTTGTTGAAGAGCAGCATGAGCGCTTTCACTTCATTTCGAGGTTCATGAGCAACGCGATCACATGGGAAGATAATGTGTGAAAAAAGCAGAAAAAATAAAAAAGTGAGCGGGGGAACGAGAAGAACAAGAGGAATGAAAAGCGGAGAAAGAAAATAAATGATGTTGATAACTTCGAGTTAATCGCTCATTCACTTCAAGCTTCTGACCAGCTTGAAAATCGATAGAGGAGAAGGATGCGTGGGGAAGATAGAAGAGTAATCCCTGGCATCTGTTCAATCCAATAACTAAGGCTGGTGGCAATACTATGCCGAAGGGAGGATGGACCGCCAATAAAAATGATCGAACAACTGGGGTAAGCTGGAACACGAGAATGGAGCCGTTGCCAAATTAGTAAAGCAATATTTTTAGAAAAGGCTTGAAACTGTCAAAATTGCTTTTGGCAGGGGTAGGCAGCTGCTGTTAGCTAGCCTCGTTTCAGCTGAGTAATTTCCATGTAGTAGTGGCTTTCTCAAGAAGCAATATTAATGGCAATGATGAGGAAGAGAAACGAAGTGAAAAGCAAAAGTGGACGAACACGAAGAAGAGAAGACACAAGATAGCAATAAAGAGAGGTCTACTGGGTAAGAAACAAAGAACGAGCTAAGAGAGGGGGGAGGAGAGGAGGTATTTTAGAAACAAGTCAACTTTCTCAACGTCGAAAACAACCCTGTCGTTCAGTGTTTCTGACTTGAGATAAAAGAAGCTAAGAATAAGATGACACATGAGCTGTTCGAACATTATCGTTTTGGGCTTAGATGTGATGATATAGCGAACGAAAAAAAAGTTCAGTTTGAGTCATTCCTATCAGCGACATGAAACAAAGCAAAATCAAAAGCTCACACATCACTGATTGATGCGTCATAGAGGGAGACAAGCGGAAGGGAGGGAAAAAGAGCAGGAAGACCACCCGTTCTCATTGCCTCCTTTTTCGATTCTGCTCTCTCTTCTCTCCTCATTCTCTTCATCTTTTGGACAATACAAAACATGAGAACATCAGGAGTTCACACATTCAAAGAGTAAAAAATGAAAAAAAAACACCAACCTGCATTGTCAATTATCGGGAAGCAGAGAATATTTCTGGTATGGAAGCCTGTCACTTCATCCACGTGTGTGTAGAAAAATGGACAACTAAAAACAAACAGGTTTTAGTTCCAGTTTCGTATTTAAGCCAAATTTTTTGAAGCTATGGCATGATAAACAGTCAATCGATATTTTTTGGGTACGAAATATGATTGTTCGAGTAATTTCATCATCTATTCGTTAGCAAATTACTGGGATGTCCTTCTAGCAGAATCTTATTAGCTGCCCGAAAGCAAAAGCATAATCAGCTTGAAAGAGCCGCTAAATGATTCGCCAAAAAAATTAAAACCTCGGTCTCTTCCGCGATTTTCACACGCCACTCGTACCATGACAGGAGAGAAAGAGAGAGAGAGAGAGAGAGAGAGAGAGAGAGAGGGAGAGAGAGAGAGAGAGAGAGAGAAAGAGAGATTACGATACAAGAAAGCACCGAAATGTATTTTGAGCTATTCATCTGTCTTTGACATTGATCACCTGCTCACTTATCTATTGCTGTATTTCTATTTGGGAAAACTATGGCAAATAAGGATGAAAGACAACGGCACTACACTGTATTTCTCACAATCACATCCATAATACTGTTGGAGAATGTGCAGAGTACACGCGATTTCGGAAAAAAGCTTCTCGTTCTTCGACACATGCACGCATACGCAAGAACACAGGTTTCAAAACTAATATGGACAGTAACCAGATTATTCCCATTTTCTTTTCGATCTCCGAAAGGTAAAAAGTTGACGAACTTACCGGTTTACATCACGAACATTCATCATTGTTCTTGTAGTTGCTACACGTCCAACAACTCCTTTGTCCATCGGCAGTCGAATCTCTGTCAGATTCTCAGCCCGATCAAAAACTTTAGCTACGAGCTCTTTATTTTCCTTGTCCAGTAAAAATAAAGAACATCTGAAAAACAGCACTTGTTACGTATCAGCTATAGGGAAACGATAAATGGGCGCCAGTCAGTCGCCTCGTTAGATGGTGACGATTCATAATCACCTTCCGGAGACACATTAGTCTAGATGTTAATGGATCCGTAGGCGTATGTTATTCTTTTCCTCAAGTTATGATGGAAGGCGAGAATCGTTACGAAACTATCTAACGAGAACGGAAAAACAATCACGTAACTGACTTGGAATGTTGCTTACGTTTCAGCCTTGATTATGCTCTTGGCCTCATGAGTGATGGATTGTATCAAACTTTTCAGATCCTCCGAATGATACAGCATTCGATGATAAACGCCTGGCGACACAGAACGTTCTCTTGTGGCTAAGGTTGTTGGAGACGTCGACGGCTGAAATCAGATTTCGTCAGTTGGTTGAGTTGTTCAAAGAATGTCTGCTTTGACGTGTCGTCGTGTTCAATACAAAGAATGCATTCTCGTTTCGTCGTCAGAATGTTCTATCCATTTTCAGAAAGAAGATACTTCCGGCCCAACAACATACCTTCGCATCCTGCATCATTAAAAGTGGCTGAACATCTTCTGTACGAACTTTGAGCGGAGGATGAGAAGCTTTTCGCCAGACAGGCCCACTGGTAGACTGCAGAGGAAGAGAACCGAGATGGGGGCTAGAGTTACGACGTAACTCTACCATTGACATTGACGATCCTGAAAGCACAAAGTATAACTAATAAGACAGCGAGTCATAAAAAGAAGTACACAACGACAAGAAACGAAACATTTTTAACCTTATCGACAACTGAAAAGAGGGAAAATATGTTGCTGAAGATGCTTAAAGATAAGAGTTCGACAGAGCGTTTTCCCTCAGACATGGTCGTCATGCATGTCATGGGAAAATGAATAAATGGAAATTATTAGGATTCTTAGACTCTCTACTTCAAATGGGTAATAGAAAAACGATTAAAAGCGACAATAAAAGATAAAAAGCACAGCTGAGCTGACTAAAAATGGAAATATAGTGTGAAAAATACGAGCGGTGACGTGACGACATGAGAGGTTGTGTGAGTATCTTCAATGATTCTGTTAAGGGATAAGCATTTCGTCATTTGAACATTGAAAATTCAAAAGACAAAGTGATAAGTGACACAAGAAAAGGTTGTGATGATGAATTTAAGCTTAGATAGAGACAGAATCAATACAATTACAGAATAGGTTGATGAAAAAAACCTATAATAGCATTAAAATCAAGAGATAATGGAAAAAAAAAGTGATAAGAGCTAGAATTTAAACGTTAAGAAGAGTTCAGAACAGATATAATACAGGCTGATAGATTGATCAGACAGTTCTAAGACGCGGTATAAATGAAAGAACGACCAGTTCCTCAGGAATTCAAAGTTAAAATGGACTGATGGCGCGGCTGCCAACTGCTGAACGTGGGGAACAGGATGTTCTCGATGATTCGCGTCTCGCACTGACTGTCAAGTTACAAATAAGGAGAGAGCGAGAGGAAAAGTACTTTTGCTCTTCGAAAAACATAGTCATGATGGGTGAGGAAATAGCCTACGCGAGCGCCAACAAATGGCCCCGGTGATCACTTAAGGGGAAGCTGTTTCGAGGGCATAGGGCGGAACCAACAGCTGGGAAAGTCCTAAGAAACTTCTCCACATGAGAGAGAAAGATAGAGAGAAAGAGAGAACTAGATAGCAGATTACTACCGATGATGCTAACAGATGTGTCAGTCAGTTCTGTTCAATATTTTGAAATGAAAAGATTGGTCGGCATTTCACAAAACTGGAGCTATTGGCTTCCATGACACACTTCCTTTAATGGGCAAGTGTGAAGAAGGAAGTCAAATTTGTGAAAACATAGAACAGATATGGTCATTTTTGGATCGAAGCTGGTAAGAGCAGTTGATGCGTCCAGGCGACTTCTCTTGTATTTGCTTTACTATGGCTGGATGCAAAAACAGAATTTTTTTTTTCAACGACTCAAAAAAATAACAAAAGAAATGATGTGAGATCATCGCGTTGATGACAATGATCAAGTAAGCAAGTGTGAGTGAGTAAGTCCTATTAGCGAAACGAACGAGACTTCTTAGTCGCTAACAATTCGGAGAAGAGGATTGGCTGAACTCGGAGGTTGAGACGTTTGAATGACATTCATGAACACATTTTTACATCGTTTGAACATTAATTTTCATCTTTGCTGCTGATGCCGTGATCATTAGCGATCTTCAGCCAAGAACATAATATCTAGAAAAGCAACATAAACATATTAGGAAATTAAAGAGTGTGAAAAGGGAAAGCTGATGAGAGAAAACGAGACGGTGTATGAGACGGAAAGATAAGGGTGATTCCAATGTTAGTGCGGTCACTTATTTCGTCATTGTTGGCCAAGGGTCTGCAACATTCGCTGAAATGCGTACAGGCACATAGATGATCAGAACCCAAATAGGTTGGCGAACGCTTTGCTCTTCCGTTTCCTTTTAACTGTATGATCGGGTTTTCATCTATTTCGGTCAACCGTTTTCCTTTCATGAGACGTTCTATTATAGCCAAAAGTGGTAAGAGACAATGGGCTATGCCATTTGTCGTTGCTACAGCTTCATATTACTTACACAAGGGGACAAATTTGCAAGAAAAGCTGCCCTCCATTTGCAGATGCTGTCTTCAACAGATCGTTTACGTGATTTGCAAACGGAAATTTTAAAACTTGAACTCTAACACGAGAAAAGAAAAACAGATTTTGTCTGTACTTTAGGTAGGTATTCAAAACGAATGTAGAGTACAATGTGAGATATCTAATAGAGCATAACCAACATCTGGTCGCCGGAGGAAAAAAGCCAATGAGTAGGGGAGAGAGGAAGAAAGTATGACAGGTTGTGCCGGATTCGAAAAGTTTCCGAAAACAGTGCGTCAGTTTTTCGCACTTGGACCTATGACGAAATTCGAGAGAAATGAAGATGGCTGGATGTGACGAAGCACATACACACACACGCACACACACACATATACATAGACAGTGGACACGGACAGAGGGAATGCATGGTCGCAGCCACTAGATAGTTAAATAAGGTATTAAAACCTATCTTGGAAAACATCGTGAGATAATTAATTTATTTGTAACAAGTGTATACTTTTATATCTACATAGTGTGGTGGCAGCTAGTAAAACAGGAATTCGTTTTTAAAATAACAAGCACTTCAAGAGGAATTCCAATATTGAAACATCATCATCATTTGCTCTTCCAATTTAAAACAGACGAAGATGATAAAGGAACGTTGGAAGTGAGAGGTCACTGATCAACATTCGAACGTTGCTATGACAATGTCTTCTGAGATTGTAGGTGAATTAAGAGAGTTTTCTCGAAATTCACCTTAATTGATATTCGATCAGAACTCTTGAAATCAGAAAAAATGAGCTGAAAAACTCTTTGAGGGTAATAAATCAAGTAAACAAGAGATTAGGAACAAAAGGAATTAGACGTGCTTCTAACAAACTTTTCAATCATCTGTTTTCGCTGTAGAAAAGGAGTGTAAACGGGAAAAGCATAAACAGGATGGAGAAAATCAATAAAAAAACAGTTACATCAGAGTTTTCCCTCTGTTTTTACTATAAGAAGTAACTTTCATCATATACTGTCATCTATGAGCAGAAAGCTTCGTGTGAGAAGCATAAACACACATAACTCAAGTGAGAATTTAGTTGGAAATAGGGATAAAGTTTGTTGCGATAAATGAAAATGAAATTTTCACATCGAAACGAATAATATTTCTTCCTCCTTCTACAGCTTACATTAAAAAACGACAAAGTCAATTGATTACGGAAAATGATGAAAACAAGACTAAAAATGGAAATCATATATGCTGTCTATCGTACAATGAGCGAAGTTCGGCAACAAACATAGAAAAGTCCAAAAAAGAAACAAACGAAGGATATGCTAAGTGCGCCGACCATTTCGAAAAAATCAATAAATGCATTTTGATATGAATTAGAATATTATGTGTGGATGCACGCGGAGACGTGAAATCACGCCACACACGCTTCCGTCATTTACATTCTATGTGCTGCGCGCGTACAGAACGGTTGATATTAAGGGATAACTGGAACGATTTTCAGAATGCAAAGACCAATGCGCATGATTAAGCAAGATCATCGAATATGTAAAATTTAATCAAATGAAAGACAGGACAATTTACTTAGAATGTACGCAAAGAAAATAAAAGAAAAGATGAAAGCTACATATGCAACAGACGCGACGGTTTTAATGTCAGAACAATTTCATGTTTTCACCTAATGTGACATCAGTCAATCAGCAAGTATAAGGTTCAAACCACCATATACTAGAAAATCGTCCCAATAATTCATATCTTACACCTATGTACATATAAGAAGATAGACCAGCTATTTATGTAGAATGAATCATTTCCAGCTACTTATGCGCCATGGATATCTTTCTTCCGTATTTGATTAAAAAACATAAAAATAAGGTTATTTGTCGCATGTAATGGAAATAGAAAAATATGAATATGTATTGATAGATATATATATATATCGGGCTGAAAGAGAGAGAGAGAGGGATAGAAAGAGAGGGAGAGAGAGGGTAAGAGAGAGAATAAGATAGAGAGAGAGAGAGATAACCTTATATTTCATATTTACATCTGCTTCTCCCAGGTGATAGAGATAGAGAAGAGATGGGAAAAACAATGATTATATTAAAAATGATATATCTTATATACTCATCAGCCTGGAATGAAAACACTTCAATTTCGTACAAATTGTGTTTTGCATTGAAACTTCTCTCACTTCTAGTCTTTTCACATATAGTCGTATTCGTAGCCAGTGCTATCTCTCTCATGCTCTCATCTCGCGAAGACGACAAATGTTTTTTTTTCTTCATAGAATTTCCATGTTGAAGGAACAAAAACGAACTCAAAATGGAACTATACTGCTTTCAGACACAGAAGCAATAGCGCTCATCATAAACAAATGTTATAATACGAGAAAAGAGGGAGAGGGAGTGAGACGAACAAGCCTTTCTGTGATCTTTTAGAAAAACGACATCATCACTAACGGCCTGTCAAGGCTTGTCATAGATGACACTTTACTACATCAGATCATGAATAGCGAGCATGTTAACAACCGAAAAAGAATCACCCTGCGCCCATTTTGTCTCATTTCAATCAGACTATTAAAGATCCTGATGACGCATCTAAGCAAACTTCGAATCAAATTCAATGAATAACTTCATTTTTGAACGCAGAATTAAAGAAAAATGATTAAATCATACTCATCGTGGAAAAAAAGAAAGAAGATGAATGAAACTATTGATTCCGTCAAAAAAAGGAAAGCAAAGCATAAGAAGCAATAGAAAAGGCATGGCGATGATAATGACGTCTTTCTTACCCAGGGCCAGATAAATATGTCTTCGAATTTTAAAATAATTTTGAAAAAAAGTAAGAAAAATGTAGTAACTGTGCTTGTCAAGCGAAACAAAGTATAAATTTAACAAAAAAAAGAAAAGAAAAAGCATGTCCAACGCACAAAAATGTTTTTGTGTCCCAAATTGTGCCGTCAAGAAATTGTCGAAGAGAAAAAAAAGACGTGAAACCACGTACAAAACCAATTAATTATAATTGGCTTCTAAGGGGTAAATCATAAATTAAATTTAAAAGTAATAAATGTGTATATAAGTAATGAGAATAAACATAAATTCATGTGACCACATATTGATATATGGAAAAGAGAAAAGGAAAAAAAAGTTTTATATGTTTAACAACATGTGATAAGAACAGAAAAGATAATATGAACGTTCTAATAGAACACATCAAGTATCACGTGAAACGCGTCATATGATATGCTAATGAGATTTACACGGATATTCTAATTTCGGGTACACTCAGTTAGATACATGCGTGTCTCGTGGAACGGTTGCATTCCTCACACATACTTTGTTTTAGTAAATAGAACACAGTTTTATCTGTTTCGTTTCTTCTTCTTTTTTCTTCATCACACACAGACACAGACACACACACACACACACAGACGCATAAACTCAGAGAACGCGGTATCACGTTCCCTGATACTTGAATATAGCTTGATTATTATATCTGAGAAGATTTCAGCATCATCATAAAAAGGTGAAGTTAAGTGCAAGCAGCTTGTTTTAATAGAAATGACGAAACAGCAAATTCCAAGCGTATGTTATGAGCGTAATGCTTCGAAAAGTTATATAGATTGCTCACTAACCCTTACTACTAGTACTCACTACTACTACTACTACTACTACACGTAACTACAAATTGATATTTGGCCTCTTCTCGTTAAGGAAAAATGAGAGATCGGAAGGTGTTGGACGTTGGGGTTTAGACGTACGACCAACCCCATCTGGCTGCTGTGATTAAAATAAGAAAGAGTGGGCGAAACTAAGTAAAATCAAGAGAATCAGAAAAGAAAACCGATTAAAATGCGAAAACGTTCAGAGAAATATAAAAGACATGCTGTGAAAAAGATGCAAAGGAGAGTAGGCAAGCCAAGAAGAGAAGGAGATTGGATGGGGGCTTATGGCAGCGTTGGTGGTAGTGGCTGACTGCCTGCTAGCCTGCTTGCCAGGCTGGACGACTCTAAATCGATGGAAACACGTGGTTGGCCGCATGCCAATGGAGGAACAAGCCAATAAATACCTCAAAGGCCGTATGATAATCTAGAAAGCCTGAGATTGGTCAGTTTATCCATTTTCAAATGGAAAGATCATTCTCATGAACGAGAGAAGCCTTATGGCAACATAATGAACGGAACAGAAAAAACTGCATTTTGTTATTTATTGTTGCCAATTTAACATTTGCTTTTTCTCAGCCAATTCAATATATCCAATGGCAGAAGCATGTACATAGGAAAATTGAAAAAAAGAAAAGAGAGAAAAAAGAGAGAATAGAGGAAAATACGATGAAGAATGGTCAGCAGATTATACATGCTGAGTAAACAGCTCAGAAGCTGTTGCTCTTTTATCCATAACAACTCTCATTTTTAAGAGAGAATGAGTAAAAGACAAGATTTACCTGTCTTTTCATATGTTTATTTTCCTTTTTCCCTAAATATTCAACGAATGTTCAATTCTGTTTATTAAAAAAAGAAAAAATGATAACAATGAAATGCAACAATTGCAACAAAAAAAGGTTGAAAGAATAAAAATAACACGAAAAATGGGTTTCAAAGGGGAAAAGGACTACACTACACTCGGGAGAGAAGAGCACAACCGTCATGCGCGCTGAAGTTTACGTAAATGAATGATGATGCGTTTACCTCACGCAATGAACCTCACGTCACTACACGCAATCATCATGAAGCACATCAGGTTATTATGCAAATTTGAGAAAACTATGTTATGAGTGTGCTGTGTGTGAGTATGTGAGTATGTGAGTATGTGTCCGTGTGTGCGTGTGTCATACACACTATTTGGTTTTGAGAGATGATGAAGAAGGAAAAAGGAGAAGATGAAGAAAAAAAAATTTTTTTCGTTCCGCAATTTAATTGAATAAGCTGGAATGAAGGGATTGTTAGTTTTCAATTATAACATTCGAAATAAATTTTTGAAACAATTAAATAGCTGATGAGATCTTTAAAAGGCTTCTTACAAAATGGCGATTAAACCTCAAAAATGTGAGATTTCACTTGGTGATATTTATATTTTACAAAAATGTGTGTTTCTGTCTATGTGTATATGTATGTGTGTATTGGGGGGTGTAATATATAAATATAGATATGGTGAAAGGGGATGAGTTCGTAGAGAGAGAGAGAGAGAATGAGATAGAGAGAGTGAGGTAAAGAGGGACAAAGAGATAGAGAAAGGGAAACAGAGCAAGATGTTCTTCTAAAACCTCATATTCCAAGACCTTTCTGCTATTCATCTCATATAGCATATATAGAAAGGTATTTACAAAACTGAAAACTATGAAATTACAGAAGACACTTCAAATCACATGGAATTCTAGATTATTCGTATTGTCGTCGAAGCAACGAGCTGGTCTGAATGAAAATCTCGATGCTTCCACTCTGGGTTTATTCCTTGTGACACATTCTACATTTCCCTCCCATTCCTTCGTTCCACCCCCTGCCCGCCTTCCCTCCATTAGACTTTATTTCTCTCTTCTCTCTCTCTTTTATTATGTTTACTCTTCGTGTTCTTCAGGCATGAAACTCTCTCAAGATATAAATCTTTTTTTCATCTCTCCAACCTTCACAGTATCTATTATCCACTCTCTCTCTCTCTGTAAATCTATCTCCATCTCTCTCTCTCTCTCTCTCACTCTCTTTTCACTCATTTTTTTCGATCGTTTCCTATGAAGAAGTAAATGAAGGTTGATCTGTTCTTCTTCTTTCAAGAATCATTCACGAAATAAGACTCTTAACATTAGCTGAATGAGAAACTTTTCATAACAAGTATTTCACGATCGGAAAAAGAGATAAAAGGCGACAAATCTTTTCAAGCTCCGCATTTGCGTCTAGTTTGCTCTTGGAGGAACATCAAAAAACAAAAAAAGGACTCATCTTAATGTTAGTCACGAGCGCCTGACACAAGCGTATTGCGAATGTTCAGGGGCAATATTTGAGGAGAACGTGAGAATTGACCGAAACCAAAGATGTTTTTGGCAGAGAAAGCGTGAGAAAGAAAGAAGAGAAAAAAATAAAATGAGTGTAAAACTTAGAAAGGATAATGTTTTAAGCGAGAAAGGATGATGAAGGGGGGTCTGTTTGAAGAAGGAAATGGAGATGAACATTTCAAATGACCTGAGAAGTGAAACGTAGAGAGAGAGAGAGAGAGAGAGAAAGAGAGAGAGAGAGTGAGAGGAGGCAAGATGAGAGAGAAACAGACATATGGTAAAGCACCTCAGGCTTTGTAACTTCAAAAGGGAAGACAAATAGTTTGAAGCTTAATATTCTAAGATTTCTTCATCCACTTTTCGTTGCATATAAGGCAGTTTTTAATGTTTATATGCAAAGTAAGTTTCTTTGATCTATTTACATGCTTTAATGGATATTTCCCGAATAATATCAGCTGAGGACATGAAGATGGGAAAGGAGAAAGCCTCTAAAAAAACAACAATATTCCATTGGGGAAATCAGTAGATAGCTAGCTAGAGAGAGATGAGAACGTTTTTTTTTTTTTTTTGAAATCAGAAAAAAGCGAAAATTTCACACATCAGGTGCCTCAGGCATGTTAGTACAGCTTTCCATCCTTTTTCGAATGTTTATTGTGGGCAAGAAAAGTGGAGAGCAAAAAAGGGTGTAGGGAGAGGGAGGGGACTGAAAATAATTAAAAATTAATGGAAGACGACTATGCAGGGTTACCTCTTGATGTGAGTTATGAAGTCGAAACTACAAACACACATTCGATATAACGACGTCCAGAAGTTGGCAGCCTTTGATTTTTAAAGTGCCATCTCTCTGTTTAGTTATATCTCGTACTCTGCTAAGCGTCCTAAGGGAGCATACAAAAAGCAAAATCAAGTGATATGTCCAGAGTTTTTCTTTTCTCTAACTATCTTGCTCACTCTCACTTTCGCTGCTTCTATCAGACGAAAAAGAGAAGAGAAATACTAGGGGATGTTTCGTATCATCCAAATGGATATGTACAGTTAGTCGTTTTGCAAAAAAATGACCTACCACTAAGTTTGTGAACTTCCGGGTTAAGTAGAGGAATCCGATGATGCATCGAGTGGCTGTGGGATGTGTCAAGCAAGCGGCTGCATGTCGGACAAGGGAAACCCAACGCAAGTAGACAACTGAAAAATTACTAAATAAGCTGACAAGACTCTTCATTGACTACAAACTACGTTAACGATAAAAAGAGATGTAGCCGGCGTGAGAGAGTAAGAGCGTAAGAGTAGCAGAGATGGAGAGAAGTAAATGAAATCAATCAATCAAAGAAGGGGTCGACTGTTACGTTTCGTTCGCAACGTGAGCTGATTGAGACCCAGTATTTTCAAACTAAATCATAACCAACCATCATATTACAGATAAATCGTTGAGAAAACTCAAAAATAATATCATACTGCTCCAATTTTCACCTTAAATGGAGCAAAATCAATCAGAGTTGTTTGTGGGCTTCGATTTGAGCACACAACAGGTACGGAAGCAGAAAGCATTTAAATCGTATTTAAAGTCTTCATTCCTATCCATCTCTCTTTCCATTTAATTTCAATTTTGTTGTCAGCCATCGAACAGACTAATCGAGTAGTAGCGAATTTTTGTTTTGTTTTTTATTCTTTCTAAAAGAAAATATATATTCGTTTCAGCTTAAAGCTGTTATCATCGATTGTAATGGAGTAGTTGTACATCGTTTCTCCATCAACTTTAGTCGGGAATTATCCAAATATGGGTTGGAAGCAGTTTTTCTGATCTATCAAGCTTAATACATATCATGCAGAACGGCGGACGGTGTTTTGATTGCACAAGATGGCAGAACTGTCAGTGCTCCTGTCCACATGTGGATAGAAGCCGTCGATATGATTTTGGAAAAGATCTCGAAAAACGTGGATATGAGTCGTATTCGCTGTTTATCCGGCTGCGCACAAGTATGTCTTCTGTTTATGGCATAGGATTCTTAACAATTCTCCGAAATGATAAGACTGACACGTAGACATACAAACAGACATACACACAGCTGATTGTTTTAGCAACATGGCACCGTATATTGGGGCAATGGATCAGGAGAGCTTTTATCGTCATTGGATTTCAGCAAATCTTTTGATGAGCAGCTAAAAAAAGTATTTGATGAAAATCTTTATTATTTCATTAATCTTCTTCTTCTTCTTTTTTTCTAGTGCTTCTCCAGAGATGTTTGCCCAATATGGATGGATTCTAGTACATTCGAGCAATGTCAGAAACTTGAGAAGAATCTTAGAGGACCAGAGGTGACATTTTGTTCGTCTCAGTCTTTTAAAAAGCTTATCTTGATTCAGATTTTGACAGAAATTACGGGTTCAAGAGCGAATCTTCGTTTCAGCGGGCCACAAATAATGAAAATTTTCGAAAATGAACCTAACGTCTGGCAATCTACGGAAGTAAGATCGGAGAGGACGAGAACGAGAGAGAGATGAATTTCGAAATGTGAAAAGTCACATTTTAAAATTCAAAATAACGTGGCGGATAAGAACAAAGCGAGAAACTCACATGAGGCATGATGCTTCACGTGAATGCCACGTAAGCGCTGGAATTATTTGTTTTTGAAAAACTCATGAGAGCGGTTGCATTCACATTAAAAGTTTAAAATTCGTCTTTGACATGTTGTTCTACAGTTAAATGGCGAATTTCAGAGAATATCACTCATTTCATCATTTCTGTGTTCACTCTTCATCGGAAAATATGCGAACATCGACTATACGGACGGTAGCGGTATGAATGTGATGAATATAAAGGTAATTAACAATGATAAATATCTGCAATATATATATATATTTATATTGAAAACATTAAAAAGAGAGGAATTTTTGAAGAACCAACGATGGGATGAGCAATGTTTAAAAAGCATATGTGGCTCGCAAAATATCGTGGATTTACAACAAAAGCTTGGTGACATTTGTAATCCATCCATTCCATTGGTGAATTACCGACCATTGAAAGACTGTTTTTCTATGAACAAGCTATTATAGGGCACGATTTCCAGATACTTGGTTGAGCGTTACGGTTTTTCTCCAGCTTGTAACGTTCTTCCGTTTATAGGGGATAATCCGGGTAAAAAGGAAAGCAGACTGATTTTATTATCTAAACATTAAGCTTCTCTGGCGGCTCTCTCTCTCTCATCCAACGACATAGCTATCTCCTTAGGAACAAGCGACACTTTATTCTTCACGTCTTCGCAATACAAGCCTTGCACAGATGCTCATGTTTTTAGCCACTTTAACGGCTCTGCAAATGCATTTATGGGACTCGTATGGTCAGGAATTTTAAGGAATCTATGATTTCCACTCCTATTTTTAGCTTCAAAAACGGATCCTTAACAAGAGAACGAATACGTACAAAAACCGGATTGTCGTGGGACGATTTTGGGAAAATTCTGGACGAAACACCGGTCGGAAATGAAGGTTTAATTGGTAGCAAATTGCATATGGATGTTCGCAGCCTAATTTGGGCACTTAAGGGGTATTCTTCGATTCAGATGAAATCGCGCCAAGATATCGACAAGGCGTTTACTACTTCGATAGAGAAAATTGCCAGCAATCAGAGATAACAATTAAGGTTTGAAGGATGGTGTTGCGGGAGAGATTCCGAAACGAAAATATATTAGGAGGAAGCAAGAGCAGTTATGGAAAGCCAGTGCTTATGGAAGAGATTCTATGCTGAGCGAATGGGATGGTCGAGATCTAGACAGGGTTAGTTAGTATGAGGGTGTCGAAAAAAGCTGAAAACAACGTGCGATTGTATAAACTGATGTTTAACAGCAGCAATTGGCTACACTGAGAATACAAATTAAGCTGAAAACAGCGATATGAAGTAATAAGTGAGAGTGGGAGGAATGATAAACAGTTGGTCTAAAATTTGAAAAGAATAAGAGGGCGAGGCAATGGCGATTCTGCGCTTTCAATAGTTCTATGAATGCAGTCGTCATGATACCCAAAATAGCTAATTATTCAAAATATTCAAAGATAGATCCAAACATGGCATGAAATCCAATGAATTTGCAAAATCTTGAGAAAAATAATTAAGGACGCTTGATGTTAACGGGAGGTGGAAGCATCAACAGCCACATGCAACAAATCTTGGCAGATGTATTTGGCATGCCTGTCTATACAATTAATGAAATTGATTCTGCAGCTTTGGGAGGAGCGATGAGAGCTCGATATGGTAGAAGACAGACTCTAGTTTTCCAACTTTGATGTTCATTCGTTTTCAGACTTTTGTGCACCGAAAGTGAGCTACGATGAGTACAATAGACAAGAGCTTAGAAGAGTGGCTGAGCCTATTGAGCCGAACCAGGAAATATTCGACAAGATTTTTGGTCGCTACGATGATGTTGTGAATAAATTAAGGGAATTTTCATATTAGAGAAGGTGGGACTAATTAGGGAGCAGTATGGAAATGTCCCGTGAAAACAATGATTATCTGGGCTCGTAACCCATATGAACATACTCTCTGTCGTTCCTCTCTAGTAATTATGACGGAAGAGCTCTATTTTCCGTATTATTTCAATATGAAAATGATAACTATATGAATAATAAAAATTTCCTTGTAGATTTGACTCATGTCCACAACTCACGCCAATGTGAGCTGCTTGCGCAACTTATGTGCTAGCGCAATTATTCAAAACTATGAAGTTTATATAATTTTGCATGGCATATAATTAAAATTTTGAATATTTATTGGAAAATCTGTAGCACAGTTCGTTTACTGACGAGTAATCGTGATATCTTTCTTGTCCATGACTAACGATCTCCTTGTATGGTAGTATGATCCATTTAAGATGTCAGGATTGAAGCTGAATCCTGCTATTGCCAAGGAGACAAGTAATGGACAAGTTCAGTGTCTTGTCTGTAACACACAGGTTAGTTTTGATGTCGTGGCCAAGCTTATTGACACGTATTACAGGTGAAACCCAAAGTTTGGCTTGCACATTTGAATGGACGCAAACACAAAGAATGCGTTGAGAACTTGAAAAAAAGTTTGAATGCTCCGAAAAGAACTGGAAAACGGCCAGAAGAGGAAGCACCTCCTACGAAGCGATTACGAGGTAGATTATTTTGTTTATCCTGCAATCATTAAAGAGATTTTAGAAGAAGAAGATTTCGCGGCTGCCAACAGCAATTCCGTAATTCCATCAGATTTCTTTGATGACGAAAGATTAAAGTGAGTTTCGTCAGCGTAGTTCTGTACTAAACAGGCTTCAGCATTCAAACCCCCTGGCAGAAAGCTCAACAAGAAGAGCGTGATGTTGGGAAGGACTTGAAAGGAGTCATTGAAGGTGTTCCACAAGGTTTCTTTGATGATAAGCGAAAGGATAACATGGTTAGTCATATGGATCGAGTTTCAATGATCAGCATCATTTCAGGTTAGGGATACATTGGAGAAAAATGCTCAAATGGATGAAGAGTATGATAAGCTAATGAGAGAAGTCAATGAGCAAGCTACTGAAGAGGAAATGAAGGTGAGCAACGAGTTGCGAGTTGTCTTATGGACCACACAAGAATTGTAGGCTGACGAAGAGGAAGAGAGAGAATACATCATGCGAGACATAGAAAACATTGAAGAGCAGATGACCGAACTGAAAAGGCTAAACGAGATGGAAATCCGTAAAGAGCAAATTTTAAAACAGGTGATACTCATTTGCTCAGTCGGAGAGATAACTTCTTGTTGTTTGATTTTTAGCGGAAGGAGAAGAAGAAAAGACTTGAGCCCGACAGTGACGACGAAGACGACCTAGGTGACTTCGATTTTGATGATTGGCGGGCGAAGAAGATCTTGTAAATCTTGTGCATTTAATAGAAAAAAAAGGATAAAAACGTTTGTTTTTAGAAGATTTATTTGATTTTTTATAAATCGCATTACATTCGTTGTGAACGAGATCAATATTTCGCTCTTCGATAGTCCATGTACAACATGTAACAAACTGGGAACATATAAGTGACAGTGGTATGTTATATCTACTTCAAGGCGTATACGAAATTCATTGAAAAAAAAAGGTGAGAGATGTGTCATAACTAAAAAGTTATTGTCCATTAGGGATATGAAACCGGAGATACAAACATTACAAAACGTACAAAAATAGATATCTAAGACTGATATTCGGTATCCCGTTAATTAAATAAATGCTCTGAGTGCAATGTGAGATTTGGTTATTCGTCCTACTAAGCACCTTAAAACAAAAGAACCGTTTAACGTTTTGGAAAGTATTCTGGAAAGGTTAATCCTCATCACTTGATAATATTTCTCCGTCGGATAACTCTTCATCAGCCGGCCTTGGCGCCTAAAATTGTCTCGTTTAAAAACACTACCACCCTTATAAGCTTACCTTGGGAGCTTTAGGAGGAACTTGAACAGCCACCGCGTCAGACGCAAGAGGAACGGCTTTTTCAAAGTTTTCGTCAGAAGACTTCTCGGATATGATAGGTATTTCTTTGGCATTCGATGCAGCAGAAGAACGTAAGGGTGTTGGTTTATCTCTTTTGGCAGGTGGAATAGCATCCTTCTTTTCACGATCGACGTCTTTGACGGATGGTGATCGTTGGCGTTTCTCTTGATCTCGCCTCGGTAATTTACTAATTTCTGAGCGTGGCTTCCTGTTGGGAACCTGAAAAACAAACAGTACAATCTATACATGGGCTTTGTTAATACTTTGAATTCTCCTCTATCAATAGGCCTTCGAACCACATTCTCCCTCGGAGGCTCACGCTGTTCCATTTCTCTGTTCTGTCGGTTGCGATCACGGTCCCGATGCATCTCATTCCTATTTTCCCTATCACGTTCACGATCCCTTTCATTTCTATGGAACGAATGGAAGTCTCTTTCGCGACCTCCAGTTGCTCTCTCTCTGGATTTATCTTTGGTGTCTTCCAAGCCTCTTCTCATAGCTTGTAGACGAATAACCTGAAAGACAGTTATGTTTAAAAGCATTGCATTGACGCTACAAACCTCATTAGAAATTCGATTCATAGTTCGGTGCTGTTGTTCTACCAACATAACTTTCGTTCTTAACCGAGCACAAAGTCGAATGAACACTGCTCTCAGATCTTCCGGTTCCACACTCATGAGGACTTCTTTTGCTTTTAATATTTTATGGATTTTTGGTTTTCCTTCAATGTTCCCAATAGGCATATTAGCAGCACAACTGTCAAGCTTCTCCATTATCTCCTCTATTTTAGCATCATCAATTGTAACAAATCGAGGAGGAAGCTTGTCTAATTTAGCTGCGTTCATAAGGTCTGGATCACCTTTATGTTTTGCCAACAAGTAAAGTGGATCTGAATATTTCAAGATAGAGAGACGCGAAAGCATTTGGAACTTACTAATAAAACAAGCCTTATAATTTTCGTGATCTAACATATCAAAGGGGACAGAAACTATCATATTTTCTAAGGGAGAATCTGTACCTAATACAACGTCAACAGCTGAAATGATGTATTTCAATCTTCCACTGTATCACTTTCAAAACTTACATATAGGCAATTCAGGAAGAGTTTGAGGATACACTCCTCGCAGGCAAAAATCTCTTCGTAATTGCATAAGTATCATACCCAGTTTGTTACCTCCTAAGTAGGGAGGACGGAATGCCATAGGCCGAGATGATATGTCCAACAGCTGAACGAGGAAACGTGACGAGATGTTGAA
Source organism: Auanema freiburgensis (assembly GCA_030370435.1). Taxonomy (NCBI): domain Eukaryota; kingdom Metazoa; phylum Nematoda; class Chromadorea; order Rhabditida; family Rhabditidae; genus Auanema; species Auanema freiburgense. The sequence continues at coordinate 5,567,969 of CM059366.1, read as the reverse complement.
ATCAAGTTTGTACCATTGATGTGGATATGTCCAACTCATGCATCCAGACTCTGAGATCAGTTTCCCGCATTCCAATAGATAACTCGGCCTCGGCAGACGAGAACCGACAACAATAAACAAGTAAAGCATCACCAGTATCTAGTAGAGCTCGAAGTAAAGCTGCGTGTTGTTCTAACAAGAGTTGCAGAGCCTCTTTAATAGCCTGCAAGATGAGATGATAATGGTATTAAAAACATTATGAGCTTCACTTTTTGACGTCGTTCCATGAACCAACTCTGAACCCTTTCCATATCTCTATCACGAAACTCAATTGTTTCATGTAATCTTTGCCAGCATTCAAGGGATGAGTTTGTTTCCATTACGTAGTCCGTATCAGATTGATTGAACCCGAGATACCTTGGAATATCAGTTAAATAGATCAAATTGGAAGCTACTCTTACTTGGCAGCAGTCATTGCAACATAATGAGCAGGAGAAGGTAAAGGTGGTTGGTCTGGACCAGGTTTAATTTCGGCAGGGTATAATGGAGACCATACAGACTCAGGTGTGAAGCAAACAAGATGTTGAGTGATCATTGGGGCAAAGCTGGCAGGCATAGGAGTAGCCTTCAAAGTTTAATGTTGTTGAATACGAGAGATATGTTTTTACCAGAGGGATTCTTTCTATAGTATTACTAGCTAATTTTCCTCGTAACTCCATAAGTAATAAACCCGTTTTGTTTCCTGACATGTTGCAGACTTCTTTAGCATCCTTATTACTCTGAAAACCAGAGATGAGATTGTCATGAACCACACATGTTCATACCTTGTTTCTCATCCAGTCGACAAGTATAGAGGGACCCACTTTGGACTTTGTTAACAAGTTTTGAATTCTGTCCTCAGGAGCAGCACATGTCCACATAGGTTCTCCATCTGAGATTATAACAGATGAATAACAATGGATTGAAGAATGGAACTTACATGTACAATCGACTATGATGGCATCTCCAGTACTCAGCAGAAGTTGTCGTAAATAATCATACTGAGTAATCTTAGAATACATATAGCTTATTGTACGTTCACCAACGAATGCATACCTTATGTTTCATGGCAGATTGTCGCCAACGGTCCATTTTGCTTCTCTTACTTTCAATTTGTTCTGCAGTTAGCTGAACGAACAGAACTTACACAGATCATATGGAAGATAGACAAACGTTTAATTTTTTGAATACACGGTCTGCCACAACAGGAACATCAACGGGATTAACAGTAGTTCTAATTTTTTCAAGCGATTTATCACTCAACTTCAACGCATCAAAGAGCTATAATCCAGAGACATGAATAAGACTTAAAGCTTCGAACTGGGGTACCTTTATGTAAGCATAATGCTCTACTGATCTGTACACTTCATTCTTCATCTCAAATGAGAGAGCATAGTAGTTACTAAGCGGACGGAAAATTCCCTTCAATTCGAACTTCAGATTGATCAAACAAACTATGCTCACCTCCAAAGATATTACGAGATCACATGCAGTAATTCTTAATGGTTTATCATCGTTATCCATAGATATTCCATCTAACTCTACGGCAGGCCTCATCAGCATACTGTTACGTTTTTTTACAATGGCTTCCCCTCGCAGATACATTAGTAGGAATCTGATGGGAAGTAGACATATCAAGTGGGATTATTTGTCAAATCATACCCTAAAACATTAGCACCTAAGGTTCCCGGTCGAGCGGCTTCGTTTCTCATCCAGAAGGAAAGAGCAGCATAATCTGTTTTTTCGCGCTTCATCCATTCCACGAAACCAGACTCGTCAAAACCTTGAAGGTTGGATAATTAGTTGTTCATAGAAACGCTTCAGTACCTATTCCTAGTTCTTTATCACCTTTATCACAAACAATAAGAAGGGCGTCCTTCGTGTCAATTAAAGCTTTTTCAAATTCTGAAGTCCCTACATAGATACCCGCAATGTTACATTGTTTCACCTGGATCTTGTTCCATTCGCCTTCTCATGGCTATTAACATATATGACTGTCTACTTCCGACCAGATAAGTCGCCAAAGAATTCATGTCATGCCCAAATGGCATGTTATCCAGTAAAAGTTGATTGGCCTATCATAGCCATATATTGCATGTACAAAAGGACGCCACCTCACCTTGCCTGGAACATCCTCACTTTTCTCACTCAAAAGGTCAGCAACAATCTCTTCTTTCAAACCAAGTTGTGACAAAATCATAGTGTGAGTATAATGAGTAGCACTGGGATAACTAAACAACAAAAATTTGTTCAAAAAATATATAAGCAGCAAGAGTTTACGAACCGTTTTTCTCCCTCCATAATGGGATAGGAGTACCCACAGTGCAGAACATCAGATTCATTTCCTATTAACACTATTTTCCCTTCATCCATATCGTGACCCAAGTCTAAATGGAAAAATAATAATGACTTTCTTGGAACTTTGAATAATTTAAGAAGAACAAGAAATACAAAAAAGGTGCGCTGCAAGCCAGGACATCACTTCATTCCATAGTAGTTGTTTGAAATATAAAAAAAGCTATTTTGATGAAGAAATTACTTTCGCACTTTCACCCCTCATTCACTCATACATTCTACCGGGAAAAAGGAGCTTCTCTACTAAATTATTGAGAAAAACAAACTGCTTGAAATTTAAATTTTAAAAAGCAAAGTCTGAAAAAATGATTGAAAACGACATCACAAAAACTATATAAGTACCGCATACCTTAACCGATCCGTTGAATAGATTTGTTGCGCAAATTTGATTATTAAAACCCGATTACTTCAACGATAAGCCTAATTTCAGGTCTTCGTTTAATTAAGCACCAAGCATAAACCAGGAACAAGCTTCATGAGTAAATTGGTCCCGCCACGCTATAAATTGAAATAATTCACTCGACTGAGTATTATACGCATCGAGGCAACAGCAGGCAGTCCTTTAACTACTGTTTTCACATCGAGCTCGGTTAGCCTACAAAAATTTATAACTTTTTCTATTATATATGTAATTTTTGAAAGATAAATCTGTAATCTTATTCTGGAAACTAACTTTTTTGGATTTTGACATATGATTCGGGGTTTTTGTTTTTTTCTAAGTGCCCGTAAACTTTGTTTAATGTGCATTTTCAAATGTTTATCCTAAATTTACTCTACTCACTGAAATGTGTTTGATGATATTTTAAATTTTACTGTTTTAGTGTCTTGGGCAACATGGCAACTGCCACGCAAATCACTAAGAAGAAGAAGGCCGTACTTGATGGAGTCTTCAAGGCTGAGCTTAACAACTTCCTTATGAAGGAGCTCGCTGAAGATGGTTACTCCGGAGTTGAAGTAATTATTAGAAATTGAATGCTTCGAATCATCTATGAATGTTAGGTCCGCCGTACCCCAGCTCGCGCTGAAGTCATCATCATGGCTACTCGCACCCAATCTGTTCTCGGAGAGCGTGGACGTCGTATTAAGGAGCTTACCTCCGTTGTCCAAAAGCGTTTCGGATTCGAGGAAGGAACCGTCGAAGTAAGATTCAGTAGTTTCATCGCTTCATTATGATATTTTATTTTTTAGCTTTACGCCGAGAAGGTTTCCAACCGCGGTCTCTGCGCTGTTGCTCAATGCGAATCCCTTCGCTACAAGCTTGTCGGAGGACTTGCTGTCCGCCGTGCTTGCTACGGAGTTCTTCGTTTCATTATGGAGTCTGAGGCTCAAGGTTGCGAAGTAAGTTCTCCATAGTTAATGCTTTTCTTATTTTTCTCTGTAAAGGTTATCGTCTCCGGAAAGCTCCGTGGTCAACGTGCTAAGGCCATGAAGTTCGTTGATGGACTTATGATCCACTCTGGTAACCCAGTCAATGACTACATCCAACAAGCCGTCAGACACGTTCAACTCCGTCAAGGTTTGTGCCGTTGATTTTTTATTAATTTCATATCTGTATTGTAGGAGTTATCGGTATCAAGGTTAAGATCATGCTTCCCCACGATCCTCGCGGACAAATGGGACCTAAGCTTGCTCTTCCTGATCACGTCCAGATTCTTGAGCCACTCCCAGAAGTTAACCCAACTGAGCCAAGATCTGAGCATATGCAAGAGAAGAAGGACATCGTTACCGTATTACCACCTCAACCAGTTCCAATCTAAACGTTGTTATTCGATTCAATAAATTGTTATTAAATGTTTTTTCGTATTAAATTGTTTATGTATTTTCAATCTGTTATACCACGATAACCAAGATGGGCGGAGTTTCTGTTTAAGAGCGAAGTGTCAAGATCTCAGCATTTTAATGTGGTTGTGTCTTCGTGTTCATTTCCTTGATCAATGTTCGGCTGTTTCTACATTTGCTTTTTGCTCACTGGGGGCTAGCACCTAGTTCCAGTTTGGTTAACCCTTGTTGTATGTACTGTGCCATTGTAGTTTCTATTTTGTCTGGATATAAGTTCATTAGTTCTGACAAGTTCTTATCAGTTAACTGCTCTTCTGGGTATCTGCTTGGTGTCGGTTTCTAGGGCTCCGTTTTCTTATCATTTTGAGATGACTGTCTGGGTTTTTAAACTAACTTCGCAATTGCATTTTCGTTCAGTCTACTAACTTTTGCGGAGTTCTCTTGTTGTTTATCTTGCTCTTTCCTCTCGTCCTCTTCAACTGCTGAGAATGGTTTTCATGCCTCATACGCAATAAGAACATATCTTTCTGATATGATCACTCCTTATTTCCTATACTATCTCAACTTCTGTAGAGTAGGCACATGCGAATTGCTAATTCACTTGCTTTCAGAGCTGCATTCGCTTTTTCTTTATTTTTAAAAATGTAAGTTCGTTTGGCTAACTGAATGTGTTCAGATTCGAAATATGCCTCTTTTGCCTCCGGTAATGAAGCGTCGCTCTGATGAAGAAGTCGCTGATTCCCCGAATGAGAAGTAATTGTTTGTAACAAAAAATGGAGACTCGAAACGCTTCTCGCACGGCTTCTCTTGTTTAAAACTAAGGGACAACGTTGGCATTGATGTCACCAATCTTATCACTGCGAATTGTCTCAATGTCACGCACAGAAATATTTCTTTCGTTCTTTCTAGTATATGTGTTGCTGTCTGTCTGGGTGTATGTGTGTATGTGTTACAGTGCCGTAAAATTATTTTATTTCTTTTGATATTCGTTTCATTTCAGGAAACGCAGTCTTGACGCCATGGCTTCTATCACTCGTCAGATTATCCACTCTGCCAATGCCCCTGCTGCTATTGGCCCATACAGGTCTTGTTTTTGCCTTAGTCTCTTGCCAATGTTGCCCTCTTGAAGTCAGGCTGTTCGCGTCAATGATACCATCTATTTGAGTGGATCTTTGGGTCTCGACCCCAAGAGTATGGAGCTCAAGGAAGGAATCAAGGAACAAGCCCATCAATCTCTTAAGAATATCGGAGAAGTTCTCTCTGCCGCTGGTGTTTCATACAAAAATGGTATGTTTTCATTATTTTCTTCTCTGCTTAACCAGATAATTAAGTTGTAAAGACCACTGTTCTTCTCGCTGACATCAATGACTTTGCCACTGTCAACGAAATTTACAAAGAATACTTTACTGAGAACTTCCCAGCTAGAGCTGCTTATCAAGTTTGTCCATTCTTCTCTTATCTCCGGCATTTTATTTTTTAAAGGTTGCTGTTCTTCCCAAGCATGCCTTAGTTGAGATTGAAGCCATCGCTGTTGTTGGTGAAATCAAGGATATCTAGATCGCATTCCCCTTTCGTCATTTATGGATCATTTCAAATAAATTTTTTTGAAACTTCATTCTTCTGAGTACAAATCCTCGTGTGGATGAAATATGTTTTTCCTCTCGTTCCTCAGTTATTCGTTTGTCACAGAAGATTTAATGGGAAAATGGCTGAAGGACTTCCGCTACCGGTTCAGTCCTTTGCTCATGGCCAGAATCTCCAGAACATCTTTGAGAGAGATACCTCAAACTGTAGATATTCCGAAGTCTGCGTTAGGTTCAGTGATATCCTCTGACTATTCAAAATTGTTTTCTCAGAAAATCAAGTCAGGATTGTTATGGGTTCTCTTCAAGAGACCCTTCCTTCTATTAACTTTGCCGGAAAAATAGAAGATGGCGACATTGATATAGCTCATAGTACTTTGTTTCATAACCTCGGTTTCTCTTTATGTAGGAAAAGCAGCTCTGTTTGTGATGGAGGGAAGGGAGTCTTCGTGCAAGCAGGCAACCCATACACTTATCTTATCCATCTATTTTCTTATTTTCAGGGCGAATTCAAAGAGGTCAAGTAGCAGCATTCTATCCCGGCACAATATATGAGCCGGGTGATTCTATACTGCTCCAGTCGCTTGGTAACCATTTCATTCTCCGTTGTGTCGATGGCATGACTGTCGATGGAAATGACCGACGATTATCTAAAATGGTTCATCGCTCAGCTAACTTCCGCGATCTCTCCCCCGCAGTATCAGACCAAACGTGGCTATTAGAACGACCTTTGAACTACTTAACCATCGGGCAGTATGTGAATAATGCTCCTGAAGTTCATCTCCATAATGTGCAATACGTAGACTTAGACATTAGAGGCTGGTCCTATGTTTATCGTAAATGGTTTCCTTATTCAGTATATAATGCTTCTCCTAAACACACTGCTTTACGAATAGTTTTATTAGTAGCCATCCGTGACATACTCGAAGGCGAAGAATTGATGTCTGCTTACATTTCCCGTTGAATATCCTTATCTTTTGAAATTAATAAATTGCGCCTTGTTGACTTCCTGCCGTTTGCAACTATTTTTAACTTCGAGTACTGATCCTTGCCGCGAAGATAAGGAATATTTCCCAAATGCCATCCACAAGTAAACAGTGGGGATGTGAGATTTTTGTTCTCTCAGCTTCAGAAGAGTCTGATTTCTGAAACTATTTTTCTGTCTCTTAAGTGTTTCAAACATCCAGCTTCTCCAGAATAGACTGCGAGAGCAGTACAGAAAGAAAGTTCATCACATATCATAGCATAAATCAAATAAGTGTCACGCTTTAATAGAAATCAAGTTTTTCAAAACATCGCAAGAAAAATATGCTTTTTCACTGCATTTGGGCTGAATGGTTTCCAATACATCAGGCCCTGATGGGCGAAAAATCTATTTCAAAATAGAATGTTTTATTGCAACAAGATAGGAACTGTTTTGTTCGAACTCGAAAAATGCCTAAAAAGTGCTGTAAATTGAGAAAGGTTGAATGTTTCAATGGGCAAAGTTGGTCTGGCGTCAATACTTTCTGTACTACTTGCGAGGAGCAGCTTGATTGACGTGTTATGGGGAGATCCTTGTTTTTGTTTCGAAACTTTCTTAGATCATTTGTTGTAGTAGTCGCGGTGACAGCTCAGAAATCATACAATTCTTCCAGCTACTCTTCCATAGCTTGTGTTATTCGTCAAGGTTTGTTCGAGAGTTTCAAACATTTTCAAACATTACATGAACTATTCGTCCTGCGCTCATCATAAATCACTCAAAAAGCCATTTCTCGTCCGGACATCATGTTATTGGATGAAATTTTGAGCCGCGTTATATACAGAATCAACTTTACGTCACTGAGTAATGAGCTAGATCAAAGTACTCTGTGACACACAGTTGATGTAACTAATGCCGGATTACATTCACATGCCTTTATGCTTTTCCTCAAATGTTCCCTCTACACTGTTACTCATAGATTGTTAGTTCCAGATAATATAGTCATTTTTCACGCTGTGAACGTGTTGCTAACGTATTTGCCTCTAGAATTAACGTCTCTTCTCATTCCCTTGGGATGTGCTTTTTTCATTCAATCTCTTGTCTTTGGCGCAATACGAATAGCCACTCTGCCATGACTGACCCTTGCTTAACGATTTTATGCTTCAAATAATTTCTTAGTTCAGCTCTAACATCTTCTTTAGTTCAACCCGTTTTTTCTCATATCTTCATTCTCTCTGGTTTTCAGTTACGAGTCAGAGTAGACAAAAAGACACCTACTAGCTTAAGATAGCATATCACGGAAACCGATCACATTTATTCTCAATATTATTCAAGTTATTCCTATTCGTCAAAAATATGTGGAGTATGGCGTCCAAAGGCAGAAATAAGTAAGTTAAGCTTTTCATAAACTGTTCTGACGTTGTGCTCCGAGGGCTTGTTGTGACACTAGTTAGAAACGAGTATTTCCAATCATTATCTCTAAACGTTAATTAGAAAAAAAAACTAAAAGTTTGCCGCCAGCAGGGGTCGAACCTGCGACCTTGGGCTTATTAGACCCACGCTCTAACCAACTGAGCTATGGCGGCTATGAAACAACGTCAAAAGAAGACTCGCTATCATAGTAGAAAATTGTAGACCGTGGTGTTGGAATGATACAACCGCTCAGCGCGTCGACAGAATGAAAATGAGTTTAGTTGATCATTCCACTTATGAAATAGAAAGTAGATTAGCATACGTGGAGAACGTATTCAATGAAAGTGTGATCTCCGAATGTTTCCACGTCGTCTCACACTTTGAAACGAGAGTTGTGACCTTTAGTCAGCGAGGAAGAAAGACTGTTAACGTTCGGAGCACCTGAGAATGTTGTAAGACAATAAAAATAGCCCTCTGACGTCAAAAAGACATCAATTTCATTCTTTTATGTAAGCTATGAGGTTTAAGAGGAATTTCGATGAGAAATTTCTTCTTCGCACTTGTTGTTCTGAGACTTTTATAAATCGAAGCTCCAATTATTCCCTACCTGCTGGATTTGTACTCTTATGCTGTTATAAAGAAAGTACTTCCAATTTCCTCAAATCATTTGGTCATAAGGCAACGCCATAAAGCACAATTATATGATTTTCTTTGGTCTTCCAGTAGCTTTCATTGCAGAGCCATAAGGTGCGTTCTTTATTCAATTCTTCTGAACTTCTCATTGCTACATGCGAAAACAATAGCTTTTAATAAATTCTAAGCCTAAAAGAGGAATGCGTGACATGATCTCATTCAATCCTGAGTAAGGCCAGTCCATCTCTTGTTATCTTGTCTCTGTCATCGTTTACTGCACATCAATTTTGAGGAAGAGAAGCTGAACTTCCTCGTTTCCTCGCTATATGAGGAGAGATAAGAGATGATCCAAGTTTTTGAGCCAGTTAGTGCAGTCTTTTCCTTCTGGCTTATCTTTTTCTTTGCTTTCGACTTCATCTGCTTCTAACTTGCTTTTTCAATTGACCTATGAGACCCTGTGGATTTGTCATAACAAGTTGGAAAATAATTGTTTGGCTGCAGATTTATTTCTCATTTGGCAGTTTACAGAGATTTCTTCAACATTTCAGCACATTTCCTTTTTTTCACTTTTTAAGAAAATGTCTTGATGATTTATGGGCTGAGTATGATCTGACGTTTCTGGCTATGAGCATGAAGCCAATGAGAAAGATCCATAAAACCCCCTCATGACTCCAGAGGTGCCTATGTCTGTCGGTCCTCCGAGACAATTCGTTGAACTTTCACTAAGCTTTTTTCTTCTTTGATATTTCTTCAATCATTCTTAATGTGTTGAATACTTGGATATCCGAAAGCGAAATGCTCTGGAAAAGCCTTTTTTCTCTCTTCTTCTTCAATGAAATTTTATCTCGGGCTTAATCAGAATGTTTGACAAGTTCATTAAAACCCTCAAAAATGTCGAAAGTCGATAAAGCACTCGAAATCGTGTGAAATTCAAGCCTTTCATCTATATTCCTACAACTCAGACAGACACTATTACTAGTTTCTTTTTTTTGCAACATCATCTACTATCTCATCTCACAACTCATCTTATCGTTAATGACGTCATCATGCCTGCTTTTTTTTTGTTTTTTTTTCTTTTTACCTTCTCAGTCATCTGAAGACCCTTCAGATTAAGAATAATGCTCCCGACTGATGTTTCAGAGCAACTAGTATGTCCCTAGGCGACAGAGCCTTACAAAGCTCCGCCTCACTTTTCTAGAACGGCCACGTCAAGAAGAGATTCTGCTCTCCATCCAAAACATTCTAAAAATGGTATAGATCACGTTGTTTTTCTTGAATAGTCTGATATTTCCACTCTCTTTTCTTGATTTTCATATTCCAAACCGATTTTGCTGTCATAATGCGCGGGTCCAACGTCAACGCTTTCATATGCTTCATAGTCATTCATTTCATTGCTCGTTAACTAATCATTACTATTATTTCAGGAAGAGTATGAACACAAGTGAAAAAAGGATTGAAAGATTCTGCACCTTAGATCCTATGGAATTCTTCTCATTCCCTCCCAAGTTAGTGTTATTTTGTTTTTCCCAAATTTAGAGTTGTTTACCACCAATCATTTGAACTGCGGGTTTAGGCAGAAAATCGAGAGAAAAAGTGTCATTTACAAGAATTATTTTCACAAATTAGCTGTCATTCCGACAAAATGCTGTTTTCTTCATCTCGTTTTGCGTGTAGTAATAAAGTTTGTAAATTTCAGAGAAGCCCCAACTCCATTACCTGTCCTAGCTCTAAACATTTATCCTCCATTAGCTGAGTTCATAGATTTTGGGGGAGCTTCCAAACACGTGATGACAAACAGTGGAGGAGCTAGGATAGTAATAAAAGTCAAATGTAGCAATAACTCTTTATTTAAGGTTTGTAATCTTGTAAGTGTTTGTTGTGAACATTTGCTTTCCTAGGTCTCTCCAGTTTATGCCTTCCTAGATCCAGGCGCTTCTATGGATCTGCAGGTTTGAAAGATCTGTCAAACGCAGTTCATTGATTGTGTTCGTTCCAGATTTTAAGGAGTGAAGGACCGACACGTAATGATAAACTTGTCATTATGTATAAGGAAGCTAGGAAGGGAGAGAAAAATGCGAAAAAGAATTTCCAATTAACTGAAGGAGTGACAGCTAAGAAAGTACTCCCACTTATAACGGTTAGTTCATTAGACGTTGACAATGAAATTATTCTTTGCGCTTTTCAGAGAGATCCAGACGAAGGATCGTGACAGTCAAGTAAGAGATGACATGGAAAACAGACATTTCAAAAACAGAAAATATGTGTATATATATAGATATAGACAGATTTTATATATGAAATGAAATTTATTTTATACCAACCATCAAACAACTTAGGAAACACTTGTATTCATACAAACAAGTCTTATGCAACATAGAGATTACTTAGTGTTCTCCTCGATTAATCCTTTCATCTTGTCGGCAATAGCCTTACTAGCGAATCTCACAAGGAACGTACCCATTTCGGAACTTGATACCGGAATCATCAACTACAACGAGTATGGTCAGAAGGCACTTTCTTGCTTACAACTTACATTTAACTTCTCTCCCTTAGGATCATTGGCAACTTCAGAAACTTTCACAGAATTGTTCAAACTGGCGTTTATCCACACAGTTCCTACAACATATCAGTTGACACTATCAAAGATGATAATCCAACCTGTAGTAACTGCAGCTCTTACAAGAATACTTTTCTTGCCATCGACTTCTTTCAAATGCAGAACACCAACTCCTAGTTTCGAATACTCTCCACCGGACATTTTGAAAACTGAGCATCTGTAAGAGGAAAAAACTGTGATCAAGAATGATACAATGCTTTTACTTGGATGAGAAGAAGGAATCAGGGTCTTCCTTGACACAAACATCGACTTTTGGTGGGACGTACTCTTCCTCCGCTTCAGCAGCTGGAGCAGCAGCACCCGTATTAGCAGTAACACCATTTGTAGCTGCAGACCCAAAGTTGAAACCAGTGAAAGGAGCTAAAGTAGTTCCAGTTGAAGAACCAAAACTAAAACGAGCGAGTTAGTCAGATTTTATGCCGAAAGCACACCTGGGGAATGAGGTAGTTGTGGAACCAGATTGAAGACTTCCGAAAAGTCCTAGCTTCGGAGCTCTATGATAAAACAGATTGATAGGAAAATGAGTACTGAACTTACTCTTTGGCAACAGCTGGATCAGCTGCATCTTTTTCTTTATCAGAACTCTTGCCAAAACCACCAAAGCTTAACGCTGGTGCTGCTGTAGTCTTCTCCTCTGTCTTCTTCTCTATGATGGTATCTTCCTTCTTTTCGACAAGAGTATCATCGTTTTTCTTTTCACTCTTTGAGCTATCAGTAAAATCGAATTTGTCTGATGGTGGCAATCTGTGAATGGATACTATGCAAAACATGTGAAATAGTAGAATACCCGGCGGACTGTTTAGCCCAGAAGCCTGGGGTAGGCTTAGGGAAGTTGATAGTAACAGCTGGATAAGTTGGAGCATCTTGAGAGTTGTCTGGAATGTAAAACATTAGTAGGAAATAAAAGAAAATATGAACCTGAATTTCCACCAGCTCCCTTGAAAATAACTTTTTCTTCTCCACCAAGAAGTCCTCCACCACGTATGGCGCGCTTTCCTCTGGTTGTAGAAGGAGTAGGTGCTGAAGAAACAGTTGGTGTAGCATTGGCATCGAAAATTTCTGATACATTCCTGAAAAACTATTGAATAGAGAAAGAAAAATACAATTTCTAGACACTGACCCGAAAGCCATACTTCTCCGTGGTGGATCAACTGCAGGAGTAGAGATGTTAGGAATAGCTTTGTCCTCATCATCAACAGCGTCAACGGAGTCTCTGTTTAGTCTCCTTCTGGCTTTGGCAATACTTCTAACTGGTTTGTTTTCGGCAGTGGCATTTTGATTAATAGAGTAAAGTTTAGAAAGGTGATTTATATGTTCCATGTAAGATTTAACAGTATCGGTCTGAAGAAACGCAACTTGAAGTTAAGCAATCAGAAGGAAACACATACGAAATCATAATGAGGAGTTTGTTCCATCCATTTTTGCAGTTGTTTTATGAACTGTTTGTTTAAAGAAGCAACCTAAACCAAAAACAAAACTATTCGAGAACGATAATGAACTAAGAACCTTCTCATTATACTGCAAAGCTCTTAGTCGATTCGTTGAGGTATTTGAAAGATCATCGGCAGCCATATCCGAAATTGAAAACGTGCAGAAAATCAGCAAATCTCTGTACCAAATAAATTTCGCTACTACGACTTCTTCAATAAACAAAACAATCAAAACACGTTTATTTCATTTAATAAACGGATCTATTACAATCGCGTCTGTGAACTATATATCCTATCACTCTATTTGCGTTCACGGTAGAACTTGGGAACACGGATGGCTTCGAAAGAGAATACATCTTCGTAGATGGCCTAAAGTATGTTCAATCTCAACCTTTTGTTTTCTTATTATCCACTCACATATCCGAAAGAAAGGATAAAGCTGGTCAAACCAACAGCGAGCATGGTGTTGAATTTAGCGTTCAATTCTCCGTGGACCTACAAAGCAAGTTTGTTTCCAATTTGACGAAATGATATCAGCTCACCTGCTTGTAGGATTGATGGGGAATAGGCATCAAGTCAAAAGTACATGGGGGTCCTGGGTTAACGATCTGAAGAACCAAGTTTATACAATAATTTTCAGAAGTGGCAACCTCATGTCCATGGGATCCATTACGTTGGGGTTGTCTCATAACACTACGGCGGAGAGCCAAGAAACGAGAAGCAACTACACGATTCATACCTGCAGAAAATTTATTCAATTTAACGTTTCTGATGTTTTGGGCTTATCGAGCTATGCGAATAACACATAATCGAAAGATCTAACACTTCCAGAGAAGGAGATTCATGGCATTACATCTTATGTTTATATTGAGAGAAAGAGGATTACAATATCTAAATATAATATTTTGAAAATAAAGAGGAATGAAACATTTGTATGGCGAGCTGCATTGATTTTAGCAGGCACCGGAGATCGTAAAGTGGAAGGTTCGTCGGAAAGAAATATAAAAGAGCTATATATTGATTGAAAGTGCAGTATGAATTATAAATATTAAGCTATTCATGATGATAATGAAAATCTATTGAATTTCCAAAACAAATCTCACAAGACAATAGTGTTTGTTCGTAAATTTTGTGAATTGGAATGTTAACATCCATGTACTCTTTTGAAAATTTTTATATTGGCTTACGGTGTGCGTCGTTGTGGTGACGCCATGTTACCGTAAAATTTATTTTCTTTTTAAATTTTATGCTAATTGTGCCATGCACAGTAAGACTTCATGGATTTGAAGATGAAGTTTTCAGCATAGGACAAGATGATGCAAGATCCAAGTCAACATGGTGGTCAGCATGATATGATTGTGGACCATCACCATGGGATCGAAGAGGAAAAAGTACACCTTGACCATGGAGATGCCGACCATCACAATATACCTTCACAAGAGTTTCAATGTCCAGTCAGTTCTTTCTTTGATAACTTTCTTTATTCGTTCATGTATTAGGTTGATCTCAGCATGCTAGATAATAGCTCTCGCAGTATGGTGATAGATTTGCATCGGCAATGGTGTTTGGATTTCCAGTTTTCTAGGGAAAAGTTGTTGGTTGATATGACAGAGAAGGTATGAATTGCCCTTTTACCTTCGTAATTCCATCATATCTCTCAGCTACACCAAGAGTTTTTGTCTGACCAACAAAAGATTAGGACCGATTTACTAACCCAGTTCAAAGAGGAATTAGATGGCACCCGGTATCGTCGAACTATACTTTTCAACGACTGAACTGTTTATTGCAGACTTGAACTTGAATCAAAATACCGGGAAACGTTGAAAACGGAAGTTGCAAAAGTACAAGAGAAACACAAGAGAGAGATTCAGAGTGCCAAGAAGAAACAGTGGTGTTGGCAATGCGAGAATGAGGTAATTCTTAAGTGTTAATTTGCAAAAACCAAATCTCTTCAGGCTATATATCACTGTTGTTGGAATACGGCGTACTGTAGTGTTGAGTGTCAACAAAGTCATTGGCATCTCCATAGAAAATTCTGTAGAAGAAAAAAGCAGCAACAATCACAACCAAATAGCGGCAGCAATCCGGGCTCAGCGAATACCTCGAGCAACGCTCCGAACACGAGTGGATCTAACCAGCGGCCTGTGTAGTTAACTTAGAGGACAAATTCAGTTTCTAATGATCTCATAACTTCTCTCGTATATTAGAATATCCTTGTTTGTAGATAGTGCGATCTTCACTTTGTACATGTGTTTATTCGATAATTTTTTTTGATACAATCGTCGTCATGTATTACGTGTATGAACTTTACACCCTAGACCAATCCTTTCCGTTTCCGAAGTTCAAAAACTTTAAATATCTTCATCGATTTTTTATTCTTTCTTTATCATGCATAGCAGAGACTGTTTTCTACTCGTCGCAGATGAGATCTAGCGGTTATGTGCCTTACACTTTGTATCCTCCTACTAAACAAACGGCTATAAGATGCGTCCAAAGGTATTTCCTACCTCCTCCTAGTTTTCACTCCCATTCTCATAATTTTTAGAAATAATGAAATAAGATCCAATCCTCACGTTGTTACTTATGTTTACTCAGATGAAGGATCAGCTAGTGTGCCACTCCTTAAAGTATATCCACTCATTCATTTAATCACGTTTTTATATTTTCGTTTAAGGCTTTTCCACCTCTAGAATTTGAGGATAATAAACATGATGTTATTGATAATTCCGTCTTAGACGATTCTCTAGATCATGCCGATCAGGATAAACTATTGCAGCCAGAAGTTGTGCATGTTGATGAGAAATCCGTTCCTCAGGCTGCTGCATTTGAGGAAGTAGCGGAACCATCATGCTCTAATGCAACTACAGAAACAACCAGTTTCCGCAAATATCCTAAGTAAGCAGTTTTTAGATAGCACCTCATCAAACATGTGTTCAGAACATACGTAGAACATAATCGTCGTTGGACATACAAAAGTGAAGCTTCTGTAGCGAGTGCCGATGAGGATGGGTATGTTCTGTTTGAGCGATTTCGTTCCAATATCGGTCCTTCTAGACAATTATATTATAATCCTGATCCATATCGTCCAGCTCCTCCGGCTAAAGGTGCTCCGAGCACATTAGCTCGAATGCATTATGCTGCTCAGCGAATAGATAATAGAAAATATAGGTGTGATTGCTCTCTTGATTTTCTTTCATTATCAATTTCCAGAGGTCAACGGACCAAGGCTCGTGCTACTAATCAAATGGAAAGTGCTTCTTGTGATAGGTGAGAACAGAATAATAAGCAGATTAGCGTTTTTTTCGGTTACAGGTGTAAAATGCGATTCTTCTTGCCTTATAATCATTTCCGATCTCATATTTCATACGCTATATCCTCGAACAGATACGCTCTACCACTTACCTTTTTCAATTGTCCCGTTTGTAGAACAGATACCCAGATTTTTATGTGATTGCCGATTGTTGTTTGTTTTATAAATTTTTATTCAAATGCCAAACCCATTGCTTACCTTTCGATTCCGGTTTTGTACTCTCCGGCAGTAAATTCCTTTATGAATCTCAAAATGTGTTTATATGAGACTGTTCCCAAAAAGATGCGATCCATTCCATCTAAAACTTTGCCCAAGCCTGCCGCAACAGCTTCTCCATCAGTTATGCTTAGAAGAACCGGGCTTCTTGATAAGTTAGTCTGACAGTTTTCGAAACGGATTTTCTTTCTCAGGTCGGACGGGGGTCGTGTTCTTTCTTCACCACGTTCATTACGGTTAGCTGCCCCTAAATCAGGTTTAGCTCAGCAGATTCTCAGAAGAGCAGAACCGAGAACTCAAACTCCCAGAAGACCAAGGCAAATGAATTCAAGTCCAGTGAGCCAGGCTGCTGCATTGAAAAAAACACCTCCTAAAACAAAAACCATTACCATTATTGTAAAATAGTTCTTCGAAACTTCCTAAATTGTTGTTGGCGTTCAGGATGAAGAGACAGAAGAGAAGCTGATGCTGGCGAATGAACAGTTGAATGCAACAAAGGAGGAACTGCAAGCAACACTTCTAGAACTGAATGAAGTTGTTTCTCAAATGATCATTTGAACAAATATTGCTTTTAAGATAAGAGAAACTCTAGAAAACCTTAGAGAGCAGTACGACAGTGTTGTTGAAGTCAATAAAGTTTTAGAGGAAAAAAATGCCGAACAGGTACATAGCGAACTCTTTCTTGTTCTTTCATGAATGATCTAGGCTAAAGAGCTCACTGAAATCACCAACGAATTAATCGAACGGCGTCGCAAGAGCACAAGTCGTTTAACATTGGGGAACTTACAGGTTCGTGTTAATTTGAACTTCTCCGGAAGCAACCGCATCTCTGCGTCCAAATGATAACAATGAACGAAAACACTCGGAACCGTTTCGGAATGAGCGCTCATATGTTCCGCCACGTGGATACACGTCAATGTTTTTGTTTAGAACAACGAGAATTTGGTTGAAGACAATGATGTACAGGATGAGAATTTGGAGAATATAATGCTTCTCCAAGCTCAAAAGAAGAACTCTGCTCTGAATGACGAACTGAACGCCACCAAAGAACTATTCCAAAAGAGTAAAGATGAACATAAATCGCTGATGAAGGATATGTTGCTGGTTGTTCGTGTAGCTCAAGCTCAGAAAGAAGAGGCTCAAGCTGAACTGGCTAGGTCCATTGTGATCAAACTCCAAACACTTATCACGTTGTGTTATAGGTATCAGCAGAAACCGAAGACAAACGCTGAGTGTGATGAAGACGTATGGAGTAACTTGATGAAACGCTACCAAAGTTCATCACGAAGAAATTCTCTGTTAGCTTGGGTACAAGAAGTGTAAGAATCAAGCAAACTGATCTTGATGTTGATATGCATTTTAGTTTGAAGGCTTATCAGCCCCTCTCAGTTACGAACTTCAGCAGTGATTGGGAGGACGGTAAACTATTCTGCGCTCTAATACATCATTGTAGGCCAGACCTGGTGTGTGCACCGTTTATTTTTATTGAAAAGTTCATTCGTTTTAGCTGAATCGCATGGATCTTCAAGGAGACTGTGAAGATTTAGCTGTTAGCCTCGCCGATACGCTTGATATAAAGGCAGTTACTCCTTCACTCTTCCAGAGTTCAGTTCCTGAATGGAGACAAGTTATGATTGCTGTTTTTCAACTTTACAAAGCTTCTCAAGCTTTAGAGCATTGATACCTGTCCATATTGAACTGCTATGTATGTTTTAGTTATTTATCACCTGGTCTCACATCATTTTTATCTCATTTCTACGATCTAACACACCAAGTCTTTGAACTTTGAAGACTTACGGGCTGGTTTCACCAAGTTGCATAATCGTCACTTAAATCGTTTTATTTGTGCATATCCCTACCTAATTTTGTAACATGTTTTTCTTTTACAATAAAGAGTAATAGTTAACTGTTTTAACCATCTACATCAGGTAAAGCCCTGCTCACGTATTAATCTATGACCGCTCGCTATCTTCATCTTTCCATCTCCCTCTGATAACACTTCATGAAGTTCTTATTTCCATCAAAAAAGAATTTATGTTTGTTTATAATGTGTTTCAGTGGATTTCGGCAGCATGGCGGCCATCATTCAGTTCATTAAAGATCTGAAAATTACGGTGGAACCGATCATGTTCCTATTGGCTGCGGCTAACTCCTTCAGGTGTGCAATTCAGAGTTCCGAAGCACTATGAGTATTCTAGGCAAATAGTTATACCCAAGTTAGCTGAAGATAAGATGAAGTTAGTGTATCCGCCACCCATGACTAATATGACCCATGAGCAACTGAAGAAATTCTATAATACGAAAATGGTTGAGTGGGATAACAACTATCAATATGTTAACTTACCTATTGCTTGTATATTGGGTATCATGTATGGTTGGTACCTAAAGAACATGAATAATCGATCATTCTTCGTATTTAGGAGGTTTCAGTGATCATTATGGGAGGAAGTTACCCCTTCTAATAGGGTTAAACAGTCTGATTGCAGAAACAGCACGTGAGTCGTCTGCTATCTTTATCCGATTGTCGACACTTTACAGTGAGGATGCTCATCTATTCTCCTGAAACTAATTGGTCATTAGAATGGATTTTCCCAACTGCTGTCGTCGCCGGTATCAACATATAATGTGAAGAACGATTAACACGTCCTTAACCTTAAGGTCTGCTGGGTGATCAGTTGTTGACAATGAGTTGTATTAACGCTTACGTGACAGACACATTCGATAACAAAAAAACGGTGAAGGAGCTAAAAAGTTGAAACGACAATCAAACTTTTAAGTTGTCCATCAGGATGATTATTGTTTCCATCATGTTCAGTTTGGGATCGTTCGTTTCATCTCGTACTGTACGCGCCATTCTACAACATGACCTGTTAAGCGAAATCGGGATTCTCGGCATTGCTGAAGGTATACTGAATATGTGAGCGTAGTACAAACGCATTCAAGGAATGTACGCATTGACGTTCATCATTGGTGTTATCATTCTGAGAAATGTGGTTCCGAAGAAGAAGCATCCTATCATAAGACGAGAAGAATCAGTTTCTACTCCGGATGAAGAGAGTCCAATCGTTACGACAGATTTGCCGGAAAAGTAATTTCAAAATCATTTAGTGGTTATCTTTTCTATACTTTATAGAAAAACGCTCCTTCAAATCATTTATTTATCTTTTTATTCTATTTATGAAGCGGGAAAAATTTTTATCATTCCCCGAGAGGGACACAAACGATTATTCTTATATTTATGTTTCTTTGCTAATTTCCTGGATCAGCTTGTATTTGGGGAAGAGAAAGGTTCTTGTTCCGTATAGTTTCATAACACACTTCTCATCTAGGTTTAATCGGTACTTATACACGTCTCGCGCCTTTCGAATGGACTTCATCCACTTATGCTGACTACAAATCATGGCGGCCAATCGTTCGTATGTTTTCTTCCGAGTTCATGAATTTAACAGAATCCACTTGAAGAAATTGTGGGAATGTTGACTGGTATGCTCGTATTCAAGAATTGGTTGAAGTTGAAAGACACAATGGTCATATGTTTCGCCATAAGTAGTATGGGAGCTTGTGTTCTTATGATTGGTTTAGCAAAAGTACAGTTCATCAACGCTTGAACGCTATTCTTACTAACAAACGTTAAGGCAACTTGGGTTATCTTCGCTAGTTTAGCGCCAGGTAGTTTGCACGGTCTTCTGAATCCACTCACATACTCGTTTATGTCTTGTTTGGTTGAACCAGATGAAGTAAGACTCAAACCCATTGTCTATCTACTTAACAATGAGTTCAGATTGGTAAAGCTTATGCTATGAGTACGATTGCTCAAAAACTGGCAGAAATGGCTCAAACAGCCATTTTACAAAATATTTACATTGCAACATTGAATTGGTATCAGGTAGTTTAAAACGTATAAAACACAACGGAGATTCTTCTTTTCAAGGGTTTTGTTTGGATTCTTATGTCCGCGATTTCTTTCGTAGCCGTATTGGTTTATGCCTTTGTGCACGTTCTTGCAATATCAGAAGATATCGGAGCATAATCATTAGTTACTTATAATTTATAAGTTTGTTAATATTGATTTGATAAATTTCTATTTCTCTCACCTATATGCGTTCAGCAGGTTATTGATGATTAAATCATAAATTCATCTCTAATTTCACTATTTCACTCGCGAGAACACTTAGTCATCATTGACGACGTAATTCCGGTACTGAGCGGTCATTTGCCCCCACGTGCAATCATTTTCAACTTTACACTCATAGTTGGCAGTTGTGCTCTCTCAGATGATACGTGAAATCATTTTCGTTTTTATCCACGCAGTGAGTGGTTGTGCTCACGTGTATGACACGACGCCATTTTCTATTTCACACTTTACCATGTCGGTCGTGTCTGCGCTGAATCATTTCTCGATTTACCCTTATAGTTAGCGGTCGTTCTTCAAGTGCTTAACTTCAGCGATAAGTCATAGTTTCTGGTAGATAGTATTCTGTGCTAGAACTTCATTTCGACAAGAGACTATCAGATCAGATGGACTTGACGATAAGCTTCAAAGATATAGAGCTAGCTGACGAAGCTCAAAAAATATTGTGATCGCCTCATCAGTCTCTTTGTGCACCTCAATTTTCAACTCATTTTATTTACTTATACGCAACGACCTTTCGGTTCGTTCTTCTCCATCTTGTCGCCATCGTAATCCTCTTTCTCGTCGTCCAAGTTGTTCGTCCCTTCGACCTGCGGCCCCGTTCGCATTCTGTACAAATCATAAATTGATTATTATGTTGATGAACATTTAATAAGAAAATCGATGGGAAACGGTGAAAATATTTTTCTTACTCAAACATTTTGATATTACTCTGCTTTTTTCTTGTTTTCAGAAGATTTCGAAGGCATTTGTCTGCCGACGGCTGTTCCTCCCACAACTTTTCATATGCCAAGTCGCGATGGTAGACGCTCCTCCTTTCTCCTAACCTCTTTACCAGACATCCTTCACTAGTTCTTACGTGTGCTGCGTGTAAATGTCTGACCTAGCCGTTCAGATATTTTCACAACCTGATCCAAGAAAATTTTGAAATTTCTTCCGGAATTTTGTTGCTCGTATGACTCATATTGAAATGAATAGAGGTGGTCGTTTCATTTCATAAGAGTTTAAGTTGAGAAAGAGCGGCATTAAATTACATTTTAACTTCAGGGACGTTCATCTTTGCGTAGTTCTTTCTGTCTTTCTCTTTTTCTCAGATCTCAAATAATTATTTGTTTCTTTGAGTACCAAAAGCCACATGGCTTCTCATTTGACTCTTCTCTGCCTCTATCTCCCGCCTTTCAAATACTTGAATGCTTTATAAAACAACATATTATTAGTTGTTCTAATAGAAATCTGTTTTCCTGACAGTTTTTTAGTAGCTTAATGATGTTGATTTCATGAAGCAGCATTCACTTCTCTTATTTCACTCAACTTTCTTTACCAACGCACGTGGAGTTCTGCATTCTCCTATCGTTGTGTAATGTTTCTTAGCGTTATTTCTAGCCAAACAGTGTGTTCGTCAGTTTTCTCCACTCCTTTCCACCCCCAAACCTTGCTTCATTCTTTGCCTATATCTCTCTTTCACCTCTCTTTGCTATTCACTCTTTTTTTTCTGTCAATTCAGTCGTCTCTTTCGGTGCGAAGCACGTCGTTACTTCTTCTCTCATATTTTTTAACACCTTAATTAAAATAATATCAACGATATTCATTCAGTTCATAATGCCATTCAAGCCTGTTGAGCATCCCAAGTGCCCTAAATGCGGAAAATCTGTGTATGCTGCTGAAGAAATGTGCGCCGGCGGATACAAATGGCACAAATTTTGCTTCAAATGCAGTAAGTTCGGTTTAGACTTGTTAAAAAAGAAGATAGAGAGATGAAGAAAGAGGGAGGGAGAAGAGAGAAAGAGAGAGAGAGAGAGAGAGAGAGAGAGAGAGAGAGAAAGAGGTAGATATGAAGTGCGAGAGAGAAAGAAATGAAGTAATAGAGTAGGACTAACGTTTAATAACTTTGGCCTGTTAAACACATATGGTTTCGAGTTTTGGATAACAAATCATCTTTCATCTTCTGATTCTTTCTGTTACTATGACAATCACAAAACACTTAAAGACTTTTCTGTTGTAAAGATTACATAGATACAGTAGTTAGATGCTCAAAATTATGTGAAAAATTAAATGAGAGGCAGCTGTTTAAGGCGTAAACAGTCACTTCAGATGTGCCCGAAAGCTATTTCTTTTTTGATAAATCAATATGATTTCCTACTTTCTATTACGTATGAATATCACTTAAAATATGAAAAATTGACTTAGCAACCTGTCCAGCTTGAGAAGAAGTGGAGAAGAGAGAATCTAGAAAATCAGAGTGCTCAAAACAGGCTGCATGGTGTTTCCGGACTCCAACTATTTGCTTACAGAGATTATGATAGATTTGTGGAAGAAAAAAGCCTTCCGCTCTTTCTCTCTCTCTTCCACTCTTACTTTCTGTTCAAAGGTTGCCACATAGTGAACGAGAGTTAGATATAGGAAGCTACTGAATAAAAATATGAAATGAGTGAGGAATGCAAAGCCAGAAAAGTCAAACGTGTCTGATGTCCCTGTGTTGTCTATGTGAATTGTCTTTAAGCTATGTGTAACAAGTTGCTTGATTCCACAAACTGCTGCGAACATCAGGCTGAACTGTATTGTAAGCAATGCCATTGTAGAAGATATGGACCAAAGGTAGAGTTTTAAATGTCCATTAAAACCATAGCATACATCTATGTCTGTGTGTATAGGGTGTAGGATTTGGAATCGGAGCCGGATCATTAACAATGGATACTGGAGAACAATTCGGAAATAAAGAAGTTGATATGACGTTAGTACATTTGTATTCTAACTCAATGTGCATGCTCCACTATGTTGTCTACTAACTGTCCTGTCTTACTAACAACTGAAGACAGATACTGTGCCAAGAGCAAAGGTTTATGAGAGAAACCGAATGAAATGTCCACCAACATGGTACTTTCAACCTTATATTCAGATATGTGCAATAAAATGCTCGATTCATGCACAGTAGCTCCACATGAAGCTGAATTATACTGTAAGCAGTGTCACGGACGTAAATATGGACCTAAAGGAGTCGGTTTCGGTTTAGGAGCCGGTTGCCTTACAACTGATACAGGAGCCAAGTTTGGAAACTGATACATATAATCAACAAATGATCTGCGGAAAACAACAAAAAATAGCTTTTAAACTATTACATCATTTAAATTATAAATTATGCTAATAAACCTTTGCTATGCATCTTTCCTTTAATCCTACAGATTCCTTCAAACCTTCCCCTATTACTAGGCTCTCTTCCTCAAAAACACCGAATACATTCGAATTCACAACACCTTCAACACCTTCGCAATCACTTCATCATTATACTTCACTTCAAAACAATTATTTCAGAAATCGTCCGATGACAGCTGAAGCATTCACTGCTCCTATCAACCCATCTCACAGCTGAAGTCATAGCTTCTAGCTTGTTTACAACTTAATTATAACATTTTTGTTTTCAAACCAACGCATACACAGAAGCCGTGCATATATTGACTGATTACTATTCGAGAAGCCACTTAGCATTATTCTGATTACCTGATCATTACTTTCATCGAAATAGAGTTTTGCCTGTTTCCATTACACTCAACATTTAACGAATCGAAAGACAGCTTGTAAAATAAAATTTTTCATCTTTTTTGTTTCCTTATTACCTATTCAATCGTCCAAAGCGTTTGCGATCAAATAGACAACAGACATAATCTAATGTACAACATTCACAAAAATTCGCAAGAAGACAAATATACAGAGAATCAACAAATTGCAAAATAGAAATGTGAACAAACGGCATTTTCTTGAAGACTGTTAGGGATTTGGGGCAAAAGAGACGTACATAGACGGAAAAAAGAGAGAGCAAGCGCATCATAATGACGATAGATTTTAAAAACCTTGTATTTCAAAAGAAATTTAATTTCATAAAACAATAGCTTAAAACATACATTTCTGAATAAATTAATGCTGCACATATGAGAAAGTGATGGTCAAACCTTTTTGTTATTTCAAATAAAACGTATTCTGGGTGGGTAAAACAAAAATTTTGTGGGAAAAAAGGAAATCTGACGACTCAAATAGGAAATATAACCGAGATGTAAAATGATTAGACTTAACAAATCCACATTTGCATGTATATAATGATCTAAAGTTGAGTTATGACACGACTCTGCGTTGACGGAATCCCCGAATTGGCAATTGGAATATACGTTATACTTGATCCACCAGCTCTGAAAAGGAATATCATTAACAACAAAATTTAAACTCTTTTGCGACAAGGAGGTTTGATTATATACTATGAACGACACACTCAAGCTCTGAGCATTATAAGGAATGCAACGGATCTGAACGTTGTCAAGGAAGGAATGCAACGGATCTGAGCGTCGTCAAGGAAGGAATGCAAAAGTTCTGAACGTCGCTAAGAAAAGAATGCAACAGATCTGAGTGTCATTATTAAACAAGTTCAACAGTCCTGAGGTAAGAAACAGATAATCAAATACTCACCCGAAACCTCCAGCGGATTGATACATGCGACCACCACTTGCCATTTTAGGAATTCGACTATGGCCAGTTGGCTAAAAAAAATAGCAATAAATGGTGTCATGGAGAAGAACAAATTATAGGTGCATACTCATTGGAATGCTAGCAAAGTGTTATGAAAGCACAAACCTGTAAAGGAGTGACTGGCGAGAATTTTGTGGGTTCTTTAAGCTTTGATTTGCTTGGACGGGGGATAGCCGTGTTAGAATTGGTAGCTTGTGAATTGGCGATGCTGGGAGGGTTAGAAGATATCATATCGCTTGATGAGCAGGATGAGCTAGCAGGTGAAAATAGTAGCTTGTCTTCGTCAACAATTTCAGCTGGACTGTTCTCCTTCTCGGGCGTTGTTCCTTCGGAGGGTGGAGGTGTTAAAGGAGTCGATAGCTGTTCATTCTGACAAGGATGTAAGTAAGCATTGTTCTGTTTTGTTTTGTTTTGGTTTTTAGGTTCTAGGTGATTAGGGTATGTATGGAAAGCAACAAGCAAAGCGTTTCAGAAAAGTTTTGTGAAAGTAGTACCTGCATCGGAGCGACAACATATTTGGGTATTCTGCTTGTAGATCTTGAAGGCGATGTGACAGGGAATGGCTCCGAAAGTACTTGAGCCTTCTCTGATGGCGGAGAAAGCTTCTTCAAGAGATAATACGTTGAAACAATATATTATTGCTTAGATTACCTTTTCGGAAGGTAAAGTACCGACAGGAATCATCGTCACATGGTTATGGGATTGATAGGCTGTAGCGGCGGGAGGTCTAATATTGGAAGCGTTTGCGGTAGATGGTTGACTGTAGAAAGGATTATCGAGACGTGCATCTACGGTCTGAAATGAATAATGAGGAATTGTTCATCTGATTGATATCATACCTTGGGGGTAATACTGCTAGATGATACGGAATGAGATGGCTGTTTGTTTGATATCAAAGCAGAATCAGATGCGCTATGATTAATCAAATCACCAGTTGGTACAGTCGAGTTAGCATTGATAGTAGCAACAACTTGCTCGCGAATGAGTTCACGTTTTTGTTGTCGAATTGCTGCATGACTTTGGCGAGGTCCATAACGTTGACTCGGTCTTCTTTCGAAAGTTGAAGATGTTCTTCTTGATAATCTGCCGGTATCTTTATGTACAGTTTCATACTCGGTTCTTCCTCTGAAAGCACAGAATATATAAATTTCCCGTAAATTTTCTCAAACCTGTATTTGAACGTGCTACCCAGCCGGAAGAGTTGCATTTTATTCTGTCTTGGATAATGACGAACTTTCAATCGGAAGAAAGTGTGATGCTCAATAGCACATTTCCATAAATGCTTACAAGCTTTATGAGAAAACAGATTGAAGACAAAAGTGTGAAGTTGAATTTGACCATTATTCTATAAAGAAATTTATGAAATAGTTAGTATTACTTAAGCCTTTACCGATGAATCAGCGTCTTCTTCCACAACGAGTGTTATTCGTTTATTTTTGAAATCTAGCTTCTGAATCTTTTCCCAAAAGAACAATCCTATCTTTTGGGCTCCATCAAACACAAGCATACCCTGTGGAGTCAAACCAAGCGTGTACCTGAAACATCAGAAAGAATGTAAGTTGCAACGACTGCTATTAGAACATACGTATTGCCATCTTTTCCTTCAACTTTATGAGTATCCACACCATACATCTCCAAATACTTTGCTTTGTTGAGATAGTTCAACTCAGCTTGAGCAGGTGTTTGTCCACGACAGAGCTTAAACCGTTCTAGGATGTCTATTTCCATTTTCTCGTCTTGCTCAGGATGGAAACGGAATTCAGAGATGAGGAGTGCAGAATGTTCTTTGGGATTGTAATCTCCTAACTCAGCTGTAAAATGTTTTGATGAGATCTGGTAAATTATTTGAGGAAGTTTACATTGTAACGTGTAAGCTGCGAGCTCAATGGCTACTTCTTTAGAGCAATTCAATCGTCCAGAGAGAATATCTTGCTTTAATTGTAGGAAGAATTGATATCTAAAGCAAATGAACTATGAGAGTTGTCTCCAACATCTTACGAACCTGGTCAACTCTTCTTTCAAGTTGCTGCATGGTTCTGCTGTGAAAAACTTTACACGGAAACGGAACGTGAAAGGAGGTCCGATCGGTACCTGTTTGGCAATTTTCTTGACAGGATCTAACCAGTGCTATATAATGAATCACTTAATTGATATCTTACAAGAACTCTATTACCTGAACATTATATTGATCGGTGAAAAGTAATCCGAAGTAATCCCGTTCTTCCAAGTCAAGAGAGTAGAAGACTTGATCATACACTTCTTCGCCCAAAGCATTTTTCTATAACAATACAGTAAAATGAAACAGTTTTTTACACTTTTATGCTCTGTAATTTCATTTTGTTATTCAATCACTTTTATAGCGTTTAAGGATTCTTTCTCAATGGCCGCCTTACGATTGTAACTGTGAATCATATTCAAAGAGTGCGAGGGCAAGTGAATGAGAAAGCGCGAGGGAGAGATAGAGATTGAGGTTTCAAATCATAATTTCACAAAAATACGTTTTTATAAACTATAGCACTTCAATAGAATATAATCTGTATGATGATAACATGATTCTATCGATTATTTGATAAAGCATATACACACACATATATATATATTGCTTTTGCTATTGAAAAGAACTTGGAGACAAATCAAACGTAAGTTGTCAAACAGACCGGATTTGAATCAAATAAATCCGGACCGTATAGAATGAAGAAGGCAAAAGACAAAAGAAACGGAAAGAATATTTTTCAATCAAACGATGAACTATATCAACTCAAGTGGCTAGCCTCTTCATGAGATTTATCAAAAGCTAAGAGGCGATTTGTGATGGCAGTTAAGCCTGTTGAAGTGTCATGAAAACTACTTGACCCTAACTATACAATCAATCACAATATATATATATATATAGTTAAGTTGTTCTCGCTCTCGATTCATTGTTAAAACCTTTCCATCTATCAACATGTATTTTCCCTCAATCTGCGCAACTAATTAGTTACAATTATCAAATTGAACTCTTATAAGGATAGAGAGAATGTAGTTCGAAGTAATATGACAACAGCCACCCTCATCCTCACAAAAACATAATTAAGCCACGCGGAAAATGCTGTATGATGGTTCTAGTGGTGACCTTAGTCAAAGCGAACGCCTCCAAATCTACTCATCTTCATACAACAACACAGAATTCAAAAAAAAAGGTCATTGGCTTTAATTATGCAGTAAAACTACACTCATCTTCTACTATGCTATGCATCATTTAAAACATACCATATTTGGTTGAGAGTATATAACATAAAACATACCGAAACTATGATGTTAAGGTCAGTTCCATCCAATAACAGTACTTTACAGCTGGCTTGCTTCTTTGGATCAAATTTCGGAGTCGCCATCCGTTGGGCGGTAGGCTGACGCCTGAACCGAGCCGATAATGAACGGAACATGGAAGGCATCTTGTCTCTAATTCTAAAAAGATAAGATAAGACACAATTGAATTGTTGTTGACAAATCATATTTAATGGATAAAATGATGAGAGTAGTGGGGAGAGGTATAGTAAGGTGTGGGGATTCCTATTAAGGTAATCTAAGATAGATAGAATTATAAGAAAATGTACAATCGATGATCAAAGGGTCACGATAGGAGCGGGGAGAAGCATCTTCTTATCATAATGATGTAAAAACATGTAATTATAATAATAAAACTTATAATTCATAGTTTGAATGAACGGAAATGCTACTGAGGCTATCTATCTGTGTTCGTTCGTGACTATTCACCACCGCTCATTCAATTAGAACTTGAGGACAACGCTACTACACACACAATGTGATGGTCAATGATGGTCATCTTCGTTCAGATACAAAACGATGTTGAAAACTTACTTTTTTGTATTTTAAGTCTTATTAAACGTCGTCGTTCGTTTTAATCAATTTGCGTTTTTTAAAACATACAAACTGGCTAGAGAAGGCAGAACCTGCAAAGAAAAAATGAGCAAAAAAATTATTTTTTTTTTCACAAAAAACGAAGCACGTAGAGACAGAAAAATAAACGCCAGTCAGCAGAGAGAGAAAGAGTGTAGGTGTGGTGGCTGTGGCCGCATTTTTTCTTTTTTTCTGGACCACAGAAATGATCAACGGACGAAAACCGACGACATCAATATATATATTAAGTAAACTAATACTAACAGCTGAGACTGTGAAATGAAAGAAGAAACGCCCCAAGAAAGTGATACGATCAATTCTTTTGAACGAACGAACAAAGTCTCAAATCAACACCCCGAGCTCTCACTCTTACGCTCTCCTTCATCCTTCATTTCATTCGCACTTTCCTTCTCTCTCTCTCTATCTCTCTCTTCTGTGATCTTCCAAAAGTTGCACCATGCGAATACCTGGACAACCAGGAAAAGCTGGTTTTGCAATCATCTTCTGGAGCAAATTCAAGCGTTCAAGCTCATTAAAATCAATCACACAGTCCGAGATACGACAGAGAAAGGAAAACTGAAGATGACAAGGAAGAGAAGAAATGAATCTTGGAGTAAATGAGAACAAAACAATTCTGAAATCCCTCTACCTCGTTTGCTCGCTTTTTCTCTCTCGTTCTCTCTCTTTATACCTTTCATCACCTTCTTTCAAGCAATTTTCAGATTGTTCAAATAGTTAACGCCATAAGCCATTACGATCCTTTGACGATTATGAAGGTTTGTAAACCCAAATGACTCAATTTCATTTCAATAAAAAGAATATAAAAGGTCAGAATATCTGTTTTTCAGAAAAAGAAAAACATAGAAGACATCGGATGGGAAAAAAATTCTTTTCATTCTAATTTGGCGCATTTCAGAATCTTAGAAGCCATTGGTCATTCTAGTCGACTGTCCTTGAAGATTTCGAATTCGCTCTTTCTCTCTCTGTCTCACTTCCTTTCTCGATTTCCTTCCTGTAACCTATCTGACATTCATTTTTTTCCAATTCAAACAGTAAGTCATAGCAGTTGGGACTTATGAGCAGAAAAAAACGAGAAACAGAGAGTCCAGATGGTTCATTGCCAAGAGTTTAGCTTAAGACAGCTCAAAAGAAGATTATGAAGGGTGGGTGGACTAAGGGTAGTTGGGGGCCAGATTTAACATATAATTAATGAAGACAAGGAGAAAACATCTGCCAAGTGTGATGTACCATTAACGGAGATTGAAGAATGACGACGAGAAAAAAAAGAAAAAAAAGTGATTGAAATGATTGGAATTCATAATGAATATCCAAATCTATGATAAGCATCTGTGAAGGGAAAGCAAGAAACTGATGAGAATGAGAATGATAAACAGCCAAAGAAAGAGAAGATTTGGCCAGTTTTTTGAACGAATAGTCGTCAAACGGAAACAAAGGATTAAGAAGAGAGTGAGAGAGAGAAAGAAATCTGATTTCAAGATTCTCATATCAATTCACAAATTCACTTCAATATCAAATAGAAAACGTATCCTGTATAGTCGTGAGCTTTAAAATTTGAGGTTGGTAGTTTAAGGAAACAGTTGGATAAATATGTGAAAGTGGGAGGAAGAGAGGGAGGAAGGGTCGAGGAACAGAGATAGATGGAGCGATGTGTTATGAAATCAGAAATATTTTGAAATTTTGGTCTGAATCATTACGTCAAGGCTATAGACATTCATCAACATAGTAAGTTCGTTGAAATTGAGCAACTATTCAGCCTTGAAATGATAGACAACTGATTAATTCAGTTGCGTTTGGAATCAGATGGGAATGTAGATGTGTGGAAGCGATTGAGCTGATATGCGCGGGATGGGCAGTGTAAACAAATAAACATCAAATTCAAAATGAAAAAGTGGGAAGAATTAGACAAAAGTAAGATGAATAGAATATGTTGTTGAAGACTAGAAAAACAACATGATGAGGTCAAAATGACTATCGTATGAACAATAGGTTGGCGTGAGGCAAACAAGTTCAATGAATGGACCCAATACATCCATCCATGAGCCAGGTGTCATCAGATGAAGACACAGCAGCCAGCCAGCCTGTTTATGTGTGTGTGTGTGTGTGTGCGTTCGAGAATATGGCCGATGCCCATGATGGGGAGTGCAGAGAGTAGACAACCTCAGACCACACTCATAAAGTTGGAAATGAGCACGCATACATACACGCAGAAATATGTTAAGGCTAGCAGCCAGCCAACAGCCTACCAACCAGCCAGCTAGACCTCGCTCCTCCCGTTGGCCTTCAGATGTATAAATCGAGAACATAGGAAATATAATGTAACACGAAGAGACAAAACAATAGAAATACAAAGAAAAGAAGGATGAGAGGATTGTTGTTCAATGGCCATGCACGACCCTCATTATCCAAATTAATCTAGCATTGATGGCCACATGGATCCATTACCTGCGAAAAGAACAGACAACATGCACCCTTTTCGCTGTCTGTTTTCTGTTTTTTTGATGTTGTTTCTGGACCGATCTTGTATTTCACAAAAATCTGTTACAAGAGGCGGGGGTCGGCCAGTTAAAGGCGGCTAAAAGCTGTACCATCAAGCATTTACAAGCGGTCGGTAAAGCTTTTTAGAACGACAGCTTAGTGTTTGCGCATGAAATTAAGAAGTGAGAAAAAATTAAAAAGGAACATCGAAATGATCGTAGAACGAACACACGTCAACACACATCAAAGCGAAATAAAATCCAAATGGTGGTGGACAGGAATTTCAATCAGGTAACGAAACGATGAAGAAGAAGATGCTAAAAACGACAGCGATGACGACAGAAAAATCGAATTACATTAGTAAAGCTTTCACGTGTTTGTGTTGTCGACTTTCAGAAGATTCAAAGATTTCTATACATAGAGGGTTTTGTAATTGGCTTAGCTGTCATCTCATTCTGTATGGTTCAAGTGAAATCCATACAATTTGAGATACAGAACAGTATGAATGAGGGAGGAGGGCGAGAGGTCAAAAAATGAATACGGTTGGCATGATCATTATATAAACAGCGGCAGCAGCAGCAGTTCTATCAGCAGACTGTATGCTATCTGAGTAAAAAACGGAGAGAATAAGCCATAAAAGGGCAGATGTTATAACAAAATATTTGAATGGCTTAGACAAGCGAACGGATAACACATACAAATGAATGAGATGAAAATGAACGGATCAACTACAAAAATGGAATCAATCAATAGTGTGAGTGAGCTACCTCTTTCCTCTCATAGCACTAGAGAAGATGAATGAAGCTTTCAATATTAACAGTTTCGAACATACATTGTACAGGAAGAGAAAGGAAATCGTTTGAAATCAGAATACTAAAAGGCAATTTAGCGCAAAGATGGCCATCTGACGACAACGTTGTTTTAAGCTCAGAAGAGACTGTACACTAGGAAGAAGCAGCATTGAGGCAAATATGGGAAGAGAAAAAGAAACAAAACAGTTTTCTCTTTCGTATTTCCCGGAAAACAACATGAAAAATAGGAGACAGAGAGATAGAGAGAATGGAAAAGCGAAAAGATGAACAACGCACCTTGACGCTCCCATATATGAAGCACACAATGAACGAACAAGACGAGCTAAGAAGAAGCAAAAAACACATCGACAGTTTAGCAATCATTGAAAAACCAATAAAACAACAGTTCTCTAAGCTATGAACGTGCAGCTGTAACTATTTG
Source organism: Auanema freiburgensis (assembly GCA_030370435.1). Lineage (NCBI taxonomy): Eukaryota > Metazoa > Nematoda > Chromadorea > Rhabditida > Rhabditidae > Auanema > Auanema freiburgense. The sequence continues at coordinate 5,535,384 of CM059366.1, read as the reverse complement.
AGGAGATGGTTGATCCATTACAGATTTAGTTTCATAGCGATAGCATTGATGGTAAAAAACGACTTTATGGTTTGAGGGTCCAAAAAAGGAGCTGTCATCAATCAATGAATGACTATAACATAAAGTACATACGAAATAAGCATTTGAGTGGAAAGACTCTCATCTTACTTCATGTTGTTCCACATCGTTGTAGTCAATATTTACCTGACACAACTCAAAAAGCTCTCAGACGAGAGCCGACAACCATCCCTTCCCCTCCTTTACCAAGTATGGCTAGAACGGATCATTTCATCTGACTATGCAACAACTATACATATATTAATAAAAGCTTATATATAAATACAAAAAAGGAATAACAATATGGTCATCTAGATAATTACTTTATAAGGACAGCGCTTCTGTTCGGTCAACTACAAAATAATGACAGGAATAACAGGTGCATGCTAATGATCATGACCGAAAGAGCTCAGTCGAATGATTTTGAAAAAAAAAAATAAATGACCGTCTATCTCATTTGGCAATCTATTTTCACAAAGACGTAAAAGGCTACCGATTAATACACAACATTCTAGCAGATTAGACAACGAATGACTGGAAACGACACGCCTTAAACAGCTTCTCCTTCTCATGGACGCTATCGTATAACATAAGCGTCTTATTCACAAATTAAAAGATATGGGAGGAGGGAAGGAAAGATATGTGTGTGTGCGTGGAAGTAGAATAATCCCAATGAAATCATATGTTTACTTGCTTATACAAAGTTCATTATGAGATGTGTTTGTGTGAGTGAGTGAATAAACAGTATTAGAGTAAGTCATAACAGTCAAATCAAAATGTGTTTCTAATCAATAGAATACGAATACAAAAGAGGAAGAAGAGAGAGAAAAGGCAATATGCTGGCACATACCATACATACATCTCAACTAAGTATATCCGTTGGCCGTAACTGCCAAATATTGCTGATGCTTATCTTTAACTCGTAATGTTAGGTGAAGAGATAGATCTATTTAGATATCAGTAGATACTTAGAGAGTAATCTAGAGAAATATGTAAAGATAAAGCAAAAAGTCTATGGCTAAGGTTGAGTGGTTGGCCGTAACGGTCCAAGAGATGACCTCTGGGAAAGGCCTGATAAAGATTCCGACTCGGCTGGATATGAACGATGAATAGAATAGAAAATCCGCAGTCTATCAAGTGACAGATAACAGTTCATATTTGCATGACAATGTGAATGAATAAAAGAATGTGAGAGAAATAAAGAAAGAGAGATAGATGGAATCGGAAGACAAAAAAAAGAAGGAAAAATACATTAAATAAGACAACTATTAGAAGATGTGATGAGGAAAAGCTGATGACATCATCACAACTAATGGATGGATGAATAATCTAGTCATTAATCGGTTTGATTAAGCTGAATAATCATGCGCTCAATAAAAATTATCAGTTGATGCTTATAGACTAAGAAGACGAAATAAACAGGCCTAAGCGGACAAGAGACGATCTTAAACTCTGTATTTGGCAAGAACGTGTGTGCTGTTTCATTTACAGCATGGGGTGAGGTTAGTATCGTAAAATGGTCGGAGAACAACAAAAAAAAGGAAAGAAAAAAGAGTGTTGTAATACTACTGGTCAGCAGTTACCATACTTTACCAGTTGTTATATGCTAGTAGACAGAGTCTCATAAGCTTTCGTGTGAGAAGGAAGGTAAATGACCTTCGCACGAATGAGTTATCGACCATCATTAGATGACTGGTTTCGAAAAAAAAAGAAAAACCATTTGAATGAAATAGAAACACAGAGAAGTGTGTGGAAATCCTAAAACCAAAACATATAGTGAGCAAAAGTGTTAATCCAATAGGTCATGAGAGATGTAACCTCTGTTTGTTTAACCCACCCCAGGCAAAGGCATATATACTTCCTTCTAATTATAAGTACAAGATAAGCAAAGTGTGATATTTAGGAATCAAATTCGAGGATTTTTTCAACTCTTATTGAGCTTACCATATTTAGTTCTCCATCAAACTCTCAAATTTCGCGCCAATTTCGATAATGCAACTATCAAGACGAGAAGAATGAGGAGTTGGAGGAGGAGGAAGAGGAGGAGAAGTTCAAAGATTAAACGTAATCATGAAAATATATAACTAACTTGACTATTAAGTAGTAGCGACGGTAGCCATCGAAGAATTTCGTTTGCTCACAGCTGATTAAACTAAACATATTTGATTTATGTTTTTGAAAACAGTAATTGAACATACTTATCTCTATCACACAACACGTGAAGCGTTCTGAACACAACCAGCTTACCAAAAAATTAAAATCCTAAATGAACTAACTCAACAACGCGCCATTTTCATTTTGAAAATAACTTTTTCATGATGACCGGTTGGTTTTTTTTCGTTCTGTTTGAAATACGCGCGCCCTCCACACCCCATATCGGACATTGTGAAATGGAAAAAAGTCGTTTTATATTTGTTTTTAAACGAAATCCTATTGATATAAGAAGGATGTACATGTAATCGTTCAGAAGAAACGCAGTTATTCCCATAAACTTCAATTTCCGTTTTTTTTTAAATTTTGTTTAAACAAGTCGCATTAAAGACAAAACAGCTGCGTCGACGTTTATAACTGTCACGTTTGAGACGAACGTTGTTTTTAAATTCCTTATTTGGCCATTATATCTCGTTAAAAATTAAGAAATTGCGCATACAAACGCACATTTCAAACATTTTTAGAGAAAACATGCACTATAACGGAATTCCTGAGACGCTAATTCAATTTTTTCTTGCATGAAGTTTTCTAAGACGTTAAGCCTTCGAATTCTCGCAGTTCATAGTTCTTCGAAGAGATCATCCAAAGAGGGCAGAGCAACATGCTTACACACTTTCTCATAAACCGGAATCCCAAGAACGAACGAACTAATCTTTATTGAAAACTGCTGTTTCGAGCAATCAAATTCATCTTGAGGCTATGAATTTGTCTTGTGAGCTTAGTTATGAGCCGTTTTGAACGTATTCAAACACATGAGATCGTAAAAAATATCAATTCTCCTCATGAACAAAAAGCTGGGATGATATGATTAAACATGTTCTTGTCGTTTCACGTCTGTGTCTGTTACGGCATAGCTTGATGATTGTTCCTGTACTTATCCAAGTGTTCCTAGAAGGTTAATAAGTTGGACGATTTGAACATCGGTTCAGGTGAAATAGCTGGGAAGCTTTCTGTGAAGCATATATACGAGATAGCACTTGTGAAATCAAAAGATAAAGCATTGCAGGGTGTTCCCTTACAAGTTAGCCTCAAGTTTTTAGCAAAAAACCCTTTTGTTGTTGTAGGATATATGCAAACAATTAATAAAATCATGTCGTTGTATAGGGATAGAAGTACAGAGAGAAGATTTGAATGCTTCAGAACTACAGGTAGATCACATCTCTTTTCATCGCTCGTCAACACGGATTTTCAGCAATTTTTGGATAAACGCAGAGAGACAGTGGCGAATCAATTGAAAATCATAACTTTCGAATTGTTTTTTTTCAATTCTTCAACTAAAGAAAGTCCCTCAGGTAGCGCTGGCTTTATGATTTCTCAACAGCGACTTTACTTCATAAGCGTGTTTTCCTAATTCGTCATCGTGAAGATGGCTTCACCCGCCCTGAATGCATTTTTTCCATGATGATCAACTAAGACAACTTCCTCAGGGACAGCCCATATTCCCTTCTATCTTGTACAAGCAACCGTTTCAAATTGCCTTTTCTGGAGAAATATATGAGTTTCTATGAGAAAGCAGACATGCTGAAGAACTGTACAGGATGGTGGAACGGTAGAGAACGCGCTAACATAAGAGTAGCGAAAGACAGGGATAGAAAGGATATATAGGCGAGATGATCGCTGCGGTGTGACGATGCTTGTTCATAGACATTTTCACAGCTGCACAATGTTATACGCCATTATTTCTCATTATGTTTGAAACTTTACAGTGATACTTTAAAACCATGTACATTCATACTGTTAACTGTTATCTTGTAGATGTCAGACGAAAAGAGCGATCATCGTCGTTCATTACGTCCTGTAGCCTTTGCTGCTGTCGTTTTCTCCACAGTTGCTCTAACGAGTTGTCTTTTGACTTTCCCTCTTATTTTGCACTATGTGCAGACTTTGGAATCTCAAGTTCAACTGGATATTGAGTATTGTCAGGTGAATCTTCTTTGTTGAAGATATACCTTAATTGTTATTTTTTAGGCTAGAGCTAGAGATATGTGGAAAGAAATGCTAGATATTGAAACTGGAGGAAGAAGAGATGTCGGGAGATTAGCTAGCATTGTTATGGCTCAACGTCGCATCGCTAAGAGGTTCCTTCTTGTAATTAAACGTGTTGTTTTAATATTATATATTCAGAGACACACTCGCTGACTTCTGGGCTCGTCGCTTACATGATCAAGAATTGAGAGATCAGCCTGTTGGATACGACGGACCATCTGCTTTCGTTGAGTCTCCTCCATCTAGTGATACTCCACAAAGTGGCGGAGGATGTTGTACATGTCATCGTGGACCACCAGGCCAAGTAGGAGAAGCAGGAAGAGATGGTGTCGATGGTGTTGATGGAACTCCAGGAGATATTGGACCACCAGGACCACCAGCTCCACCTGGACCAGATCCACAATCTCTCTTCCCAGAACAATGCCCATGTGAGGCTCCACCAGGAGAACCCGGACCAAAGGGACCACCAGGACCAGATGGTCCACCAGGAGCTCCTGGAGCTGCTGGTGATGATGGAAAGCCTGGAGATCAGGGAGAGAGAGGACCACAAGGAATGCCAGGACAGCCAGGACAAATGGGACGACCAGGACCTCCAGGAGAACCAGGAAGCTACCGCACTGAAGTCGGTCCATCAGGAAGACCAGGATCTCCAGGAAGACCGGGACCACCAGGACCACCAGGACCACCAGGAAACCCAGGAAATGACGGAAAGGTCGGACAATCTGGACCTCCAGGATTACCAGGTAGTCCAGGACAACCTGGACCCAATGGACAAGCTGGACCTAATGGACCTGACGGAGACAATGGAGCTCCAGGATCATGCGATCATTGTCCACCTGCCCGTTTGGCTCCTGGATATTGATTTCAACGATGATACCAGAATAAATGATCAGCTCAAACATTTGTTTCATACTGTAAACCAAAAAATAAAGAATGACAACAAGAATATTACACACTATAATTTTAGAAGAAACTGCTGTACAGCTTATATATCTTGTTCAATGTTAACCTTTCCGCCTCTAAGAAGTTTCCTTCCAACCCACTTCGAACATGAGCAAATTATTCAAAAAGTACTCGAACTATTTTTCTAACAATTCCAAATTTACTCACACGGAAACTCCTGCATAAGAATGATTTGAATCACTGGAACAGAATAAAAAAAATTTTCGAAAACCGATAAGTTACAATGAATTTACAAAGCTAGCAAGGTGGAGAGCATGAACAAGGACCGCTAACACGAGATGCGTGGTAACGAAAATGGAAATTGCATTTAATCCAAACGGAGATAACAACGTTGCTGTCCATTCATTTGCCATCATCTGAAGCACCCGGTGCGGTCGTTCATTCATTTTCCGACATCTGACGCGCTTCGTGCGGTCGGTCGTACATTCATTTTCCATCATCTGACGCGGTAGTGCGGTCGTTCACGTATTATCATTCATCACATGCGCGTCAACAGAAGATCGGCTGTGCATAAGCATATTTGCAATGAAAGGAAACAGAAACTCATTTGATAGTACTTCGATTATTTTTCCTAGTTAAAAGTGTTTTTGAAATGAGAAACTGCGCTCAACTCGTGTTTAGCAAGAAACCAAGACACAAGTTTATTTTCTTAATACGAGTACGCAGTTCAGCGTAACTAAGATACAACACGTCTAAAGTTGTTGTATCGCGTAGTTTTTGAAAAATCAGTTTCACTGGCTTTTCATTATATATTTTCTTAGAATTGTAACAAACAGAATAATACTCTTCATGCATTTCTTCATTTTATAACATTAATAAACTAAATATTGGTTTTAGACTATGGCTTCGAGGGCTGCTGCTCGTGTGAGAAAGAAAGAAGTTATCAAAGTTGTACATGGAGCTCTATTGAAAACTAATATTAAGTAATTGAACAACAGTAAATGTTCATCTGAAAACAAATGTTTAGAGCACAGATGGCGTCTGCAGCGCCTCCTTTGGGACCACAGCTTGGTCAACGAGGTATCAATGTTTCCAACTTTTGTAAAGAGTTCAACAAAGAGACTGGCCACATTCATGCAGGTAAATGCTTTCTCTCACCTTGTTTGTTTCTGAATGAGTTTTTCTCTTATGTTTTTTCTCAAATCATCTTCCAGGTGCTGTATTACCTACTCGAATTACTGTGAAACCGGATAGAACATATGATCTAGAAATATGTTCCCCTACATCGTCATGGCTTCTTAAAAAAGCCGCAGGAATAGCTAGGGGGAAGCAAACATCAGGTTGAAGGTCAACCATGTTCTAAACATTACGGTTAAGATTCCAGGTGAAATAGCTGGGAAGCTTTCTGTGAAGCATATATACGAGATAGCACTTGTGAAATCAAAAGATAAAGCATTGCAGGGTGTTCCCTTACAAGTTAGCCTCAAGTTTTTAGCAAAAAACCCTTTTGTTGTTGTAGGATATATGCAAACAATTAATAAAATCATGTCGTTGTATAGGGATAGAAGTACAGAGAGAAGATTTGAATGCTTCAGAACTCCAGGTAGATCACATCTCTTTTCATCGCTCGTCAACACGGATTTTCAGCAATTTTTGGATAAACGCAGAGAGACAGTGGCGAATCAATTAAAGGAACTAGCAGACAAGAAGGCAGCCAAAATGCTCCGTACGTCATAGACTTTTGTGAACTTCGCTAGTGATAGAGTTTAGAATATTTTGTTATCTGATTGTTACTTTGACTTGTTCATTTTATGATTCTTGAATTAAACGAAATTTTCAAATGGAATAGCTTAGACCTGTTCAAACAACCTAACATTACCGTCGTTACACGAGTCTGAAGTGAGGTTCTAAAAATTTATAACAACGTTCTGCATAACAATAACAATAATTCATAACATCAGAAAAAATCAACAAAATGTTAGTCAGTGTATCGGGCTAGATCTAGTTTGGGCACAATATTCATAGATTGAAGCTCCTGAAAAACGTAATGAATAGAAATCATAATAGAGCAAATTACCTGGAACAACAGTTTACAGGCATAAGGCATTTTGATATGAGCCAGCGATTTACTGGATCTACATTTCTGACACCATCCCTTGTAACCCATCAATCCACATTCTGTGCATACCTCAACCTAAAACAAGTATCGTGAACAGTGTTCATGTTAACGTTCAATACTTGGAACTCATCCGAGGATGTCATTAATCGTTCCATCAAGAGCATGGAAGCACCGTAAGCAATCAAACAATCTCTTTCCATTTCTCCTAAACGCAGACCACCTTCTCTTGATCTTCCTTCGGTCGGTTGTCGCGTTAAAGCAGCTCTTTAAATAAGTTTTATCAACCAAAAGCTCAAAGGTTTAGCTACCTTGGTCCACGAGCTCTTGCATGCATCTTATCCAAAACCATATGTTTCAACTTTTGATAATAAATAGGTCCGAAGTATATATACGCAGATAACTGTTGTCCCGTAATTCCACTAGTCAACATGTCTTTTCCCATGTAATTGAAACCATGGGCTGCCAGTTCTTCACAAACATCAGCCACCTCAACAAACAGTTTCAGGAACTAAACCATGAATTCAAATACCTGATCACCACCGAAGGCAGTTCCGTAATGGAATTTACCTCCTAGAATGCCGTTCTTTCCACTTAACAGTTCCATCAATTTTCCAACAGTCATTCTAGATGGATAACCATGAGGGTTCATGATCATGTCGGGGACCATCCCGAGATCGTTGAAAGGCATATCTTCTTGCTGAGCTATGAGTCCACAAACTCCTTTCTGTCCGTGTCTCGAGGAGAACTTATCACCCAATTCTGGTCGCCTGAGTAATATATCACTAGGATATGCACAAGCAACTGAACAAACCTTGTCTGGCGAAGCAAAACTTTAATGAGATGGGCTTCTTCGTCATTATAAGTAAGAAGAACTCTTTCAGCATACGACGGAATAGGGTTCTTGTAAGTGATTGATACGTCTTTATATTCCACAGTTCTTCCAGCTGGGCCACTCACTGTAAAGTTTGAAATAGGAACTGAATTTACAAAGAAAAAGTACTTTGAGGTAGAGATGAAGATGTTCCGTTAGCATCCTGAGAAACAATAGGCATATGCTTATTGATCATTGTCTGTTTAGAATAAATTCTAGCTCCAGCAAACACAATTCCTTCTTGATCCAGAATCTTATGTTTAAAGATGGGGGTTCGTGTAGTAGGATCAAGAGCTGGACCCATAAGCCGATCGAATGTCTGGTTAGGATACTTTTTAGCTGTACCTTTGGCATGTTTATACACCAAGCATCGACCATAACCTATAAGAGAAACAAAATGAAAAGAAACTCAAACAAGGAATAACCTCGGTCCAGTGAACCTTTATTGAGAACTAAGGCGTCTTCAATATCGTAACCACTGTACGACATAACGGCAATGATGGCGTTAGCGCCAGCAGGTAGTTTTTCAAAATTGATGAGTTCAATAGTCTAAAAACGAAATTTAGAACTGAAATAAAATATGATGTATACCTTTGACTTAACCATCGGCCTTTGAGGATAACATAGCAAATACATAATTGAATCAATGCGTTTTTGTTGATTGTATGCAATAGTACCCATAGCTTGAAAGATATCACAGTGAACTCGAAACCAAACTAACAACGAACCTTGTTTACCCATAGCGCATTGATATGTATTTCTTGGAGATTGATTATGATGTGGATAAGGAATCAGTCCAGCACAAACACCCAGGAGTGTGAATGGTTCAATCTGAAGTTGAAGTTGAAGAGTATGATGAAGTGAGTTGGAAAGAAACCTCGAGATGAGTAGTATCCAATCTGACATCTCTTTCGTACACAGCAATTTTAGCATCGTTCATTTCATTTACGTCTAGATATTCTATCAAACCATCATCAACGAAGTCTTCGAAAATTCGTAGACCGTCTTTCAGCTCTTGAATATGATGTTGCTCAATCATAGGAACTCCGTTTTCAACGATGATATAAGGACGGCATAAACGCCCTCCATCACTTCCAATATATACAGATCTTTGATTGAGACAACGAGAGACTGATACAAACTCAGAGAGAAGTCCACTTCTGAACAAGATCGACTGTTACGAGTAAGGCGATGATAAATACCTTCGAACATTACGGACGGATGTCGCCACACGAACAGGATCACAAGTTGTTCCTATGAGGGCACCATTCAAAAAGACTAGGTGGTATTGACTGAATCATATAGCATTAGATGAACTGAACATGAAATACATACGGGTTATTTATATGAGAAAAATGAACATTCTGGAGATCTTCCACACCAGAGTTAAAGAGAAGTCGTAGCACAGGCTGAAAAAAAATACAAAAATTCTAAGAACGTGTGGCTTAATACTCACTCGCTCGTCACTATCAGTTGTAATATGACTAATCAAAGCAAGATTCTTCACGAGCCCACAAGCTTCTCCTTCAGGTGTATCACTAGGGCACAACATACCCCATTGAGAAGGTTGAAGAGAACGAGGTCCTGATACCTAGAAAATGCATTTTAGAGAATGAACTGATGAACTACTGACTTTTCTAGTTTTCTCAAAGGTTGAGTTGATTCTGGTCATCATTCCCAATGCAGAAATATAGGAGAGCCTACTCAAAACTTGTGTGACTCCATGTCGTTCCATTTTGAATCTCTTAATGATCCAATTTCCAGTAGCCAGAGCGTTCACTATGGAATGTGTGATAAGATCTTGACGCATATGTTTCACAATATCCAAGGGAGCAGCCAAAGTTTTTCCCAGAGAGTTATCAGCTATCCGTTTGAGTTCATTGTTGAACCGTTTGAAGCAATCTTCGAATAGAAGAGAAAGAAGAGATCCGGCTAATTCAAGTCTTTTGTTTCCATAGAAATCTCGATCATCCAACTCATTCTCTCCCATCTCAGCTTGAATTAATCTTAAATTCAATATTTATAAGAATCTTTCTACTAGTGTTTCGCACCTTCTGGTCATTAATCCTAAATATACTGCTTTCATCTTGAAGTTACCATCAGGACAGGCAACGTGGCAAATCATTCCACTGAAAGAGACATCTTATTAGAGAACTATGAGCCAAGAAATACCCTGAGAGGAAGTCGATCGCTTCATGTTCTTTAGGTTGAATTGTATTCAATGTTGCCGTTCCCGCAGGAGTGAAAGCGTAAGTTTTCCTGGCTTTTACCTAAGCGGAGGAAGAAGTTAACTCTCGAACCATCAGTAAACATTACTTTTGAAGTTAAGAACGTTAAGGCTTCTTGTTGTGTGTAGATGTTCTGGGTGACGCATTCTTCTAGAGAAGGAGCGAATGCTGCAACATATCTCTCCTCAGAACCAACGCAACTTATAACATCATAATCTGATTCCACACCCATGGCCTGAACAGATTTTGATTAACACAATCTGTGAAGCAGCAGTATTACTTTGAAAATGATGGAAACAGGTATATCATCTGTTAATAGATTGTGTCTCAACCAGTATTTGTTCTTCTTTGCAATAACATAAGTCTTACTCTTGCGTTCAGTAGTTGACGAGAGAACCTAAAAGCACGTAGTCAAGGAGATTTTAAACATGCAACTCTCACTTCACACTGAAGCTCCTTACTAGAGTTTCGGCCAATCATAATACGATTCTTACTCAGCTGTTCTTGGATCAGAATAACTTTCTCGGAACCTTTGACGACAAAATAACCTCCTGGGTCATATGGGCATTCTTGTACTCTTGCTAACTCTTCCTCAGCCTAATTGAAGAACTGTCAAGATATAACAGGCATCACACGTACCAGATCCCTCAGAATACATTTGCTCGATCTTAACATGATGGGCATTCTTCCAATAGTGAGATTCCTAAAAATGTATCATTATCACAGACAAATCTCAGAACAACGAACTTCTTGATCACTTTAACGTTTCCTCTAGTATATTCTACGTCTACGCTAATCGGAGCAGAGTACGTCATGTCTCGAAGACGACATTCTTGAGGAGATATCTTATCATGTACCTAGGAAGAATACGATAAATCTCGGTGCACTCAAGACACTAATACTTGATTGAAACCTTCCTCGCTGGATGGTTTTCCTATTCTAATGTCCGTGTATCTATAAGAAACGATTCATACTGGAAACGTAAGAGGTCTCACTTCAAATAAAAATTAGGGTTAGCATCACTAGTAACTTTTTGATTGGCTAACATAATGGCTTTAATATCCTCATTTACAAAATAATCGAAACTGACAAGATGTTGTTTGACCAGGCCCCGGACCTAAACGCATTCGTAATTGTTTTTCTCCTCAATTTGATTTGTTATACCTTAAGAAAGGCGGGGACCAGAAGCCATTTATCTTCTAGAGATAAATACTTCTTCTCCTCGGTTACATCCATTACCCTGGTTTTCTGAAAACAAATAATGACTTATCAAATAAATATTTCTGAGGGAGAAGCTACATCTCATAACATCATTCACACCACGAAATGCCTAAAAATATTTGAAACTTTCTTCGTATTTGAAATTACGTACTGTACGCAAGAGTACGTAGTTTCAGAAAATTCATATAGTGCGCTGCGTAATGGGCCGCGAAGTTCGAGTTTCTTAATGTATATTCTAATTTTATGGAAGCTTAACTATTACTAACCGCATCCCAAGATAGTTTTTGCGTTTTATTAACCTTGCTTATTATCAGATGGAAGTAGATAGTGTGAATCTGCCATGGATTGAGAAGTACAGACCTGACAGTTTGAAACAGATTGTATCGCATGGAGAAATTATCAAGACTTGTAAACCATTATTAAGTGATTTTTATCCCAATTTTCGACCATTTAGTGAGTAAATTCATCGAAGAGAACAAGTTTCCCCATCTTCTCTTCTATGGACCTCCGGGAACGGGAAAGACTACTGCAATTTTAGCTGCTGCTAATCAGTTGTTCACTAAGAAGCAACGAGCTTCAATGGTTTTAGAGCTCAATGCCTCAGATGACAGAGGAATTAATGTTGTTAGGTATGCAGCTTTTTACATCTAAGCCTATTTGTTTCTTATGAGTAATTTTTCAGAGAGAACATCATTAGTTTTGCTCAAACGAAGTCTCTTCACGCCGACGCTTCAGTATCTAAAGGTGTGTTCAAGCTTGTCATTCTTGATGAGGCTGATGCTATGACCAAAGATGCTCAGAACGCTTTGAGAAGGTGGGATCTCAAGTAATAATTGTACATTTGAATGATAATTCAGAGTTATCGAAAAGTACACAGATAATGTACGATTCTGTATCATTTGCAACTACCTCTCATCCATCATTCCTCCCATTCAGTCAAGGTTCAGCTTGCATTTTGTTTCTATCATTCATTCATTATTCAGATGTACTCGTTTCCGTTTTGCTCCTCTAGACCTCCCACAGATTATTCCTAGATTGGATCATGTGGTTTGGATTAAGTTTTTCTGTAAATTCCTGACTATCTTATTCTCAGATAGAGAATGAAAAACTCGATGTAAGCGAAGATGGAAAGCAAGCTTTGCTCTCCTTATCCGGAGGAGATATGCGTCGTGTTCTCAACGTTCTCCAGGTTTTCCATTTTCTTCTGAATATTTTACATTTTTCTTGAAGTCAGTATCTATGGCTTTCGATTCGATCAATGAAGAAGCTGTCTATTCGTGCGTCGGTCAGCCTACCCCTAAGCAATTGGACAAAATCCTTCAAATCTTATGGAATGACAGCTTCAGTTCCTGCTATAAAAGTAAGAGAACTATTATTATGCGTTTTCTATAACTTTTCTTTCTCATTTAAGCTTTGACCCAGTTGTGCTCGACCAGTGGATTTGCTTTGACTGACATCATCACTCGTCTTCATTTGAAAATATGTGAATTGGACCTTCCTCAACAAGTCAGATTCATGACGTTCATTATGTTTTCATTTTACATTGTAATTCAGGTGTTGATTCATATTGTATCGGCTATGGGAGATAGTGAAGAAAAGCTTTCAGAAGGATGCTCTGAGAAAGTTCAAATTGCCGGACTTGTTGCCATTTTCACTCAAGCCAGGCAAATACTTGACGATTCAGCAGCGAAAGATCGTTGAAATACCTGGACTCATATCATTCCGTAAAATGTTTTAAATAGGCCTTTTTTCCTTGTTTGTACCGGTTCAACATCTCAAGACAATGATATCACTCCTTTTACGGATCTTAAGAAACGATTTCTCACCCCTACATATCATCTCATTTATGTTGTTTTAAATACAGGATGTTTTATGCTTTTTTCTATTCTTATTCGAGTTTCTATCTCAGAATGATACATGCAAGCCTTATTCATAAGTTGTTGTATGATGCTAGTGTTCTAGGAGATGCAGCCAGGAGGTCCTCCTCATGGGAATCAGGTAACGAGTTTCAGCTTTCGAATGAGTACATAGCTTCTTCATTAAGCCAATGGGCAGTGGTGGTTACATTCCTTACAACCAACATTCGGGTATGATGCCTCAACAACCAATATATGGGCAACAAAATCCGATGGGAGGTAACAGTAGCTGTTTGTAACAATGCAGAGAAGTTTGTTTTCAGATTTCGGTGGACGATCTCAATATATGCAACCTCCCTATGGGAATATGCCTCAACCCACAGTGAGTTTACGAAACAAAACTCAATAGCTAGTCAAATCGTTGAGGCTCCTGGAGTGCCTATACCACCGCATCAAGGATTACCTCAACCGATTAATCCACAAAACAACCCTCCTTCATTGGCGCAACCAGTTCATCAACCGAACCTTCCACAACCTCACCAACCACATCATCAACCTCTACCGCAACCGCACCAACCATTACCTCAATCGATTCATGCACCTCATCATCAACCACCTCTTCCAGTACCACATGGACAAGGTCCTTCTGGTCCTTCTGTTTATTCAGGAGGTCTAGGTAATCCTTCGGGGTGAGTTAATTCTTTTCATTTCATTGTTGAAATCTTTTTTTTCCAGGTCAAAACCTTACGCTGCTTCAAGCAGTTCGTCAGGTTTTCCTAATGTACAGACTGCTACGTTGAATCCGAGAATAAGCTCTAGAAGAAATCTACACATGCTGGTGTACAGCCAAGAGGTCTTGAGCAATCTTCAGAACTATTCGGTCGGCTCATTATGCAATATTGCAAGAGAGTTGATTCATGAGCTTAATCACAAGTAGTCCATATTTCCTCTTCATATTTCATACTTCCTTTTTTAGAACTGTAACAATAAGTAGTCTGTTGAAGCCTGTCGACAAGAAAAGTGTATACAATCCTAGTCAAGACATCGACCAGGTGATCGACTACTGTTTGATGCTTTTTGATAAGTTGGCAGAGATCAGGTAGTAATATTCTCTTGAATCATCATCAGTCTTTCCATTCAGAATAAGAATTGACAGAAAGATAACCGAAAGACCCATGAAAACCGAAGATTTCTTGAAGTCTTTCGAAGACCCCTCGGATCCTCCTGATTTTCGTCCTGAACATCTCAGAGAAAAAATGGAGAGATTCCAGGAAAATGCGTATGATAACATCAATCTAGACAGTTTCAAGGTTTTCTTTCAGTAAACGCATAGTGGATCTCTCGCATGATATGAAACTTCTCGACTGGATGGGCACCGTCTCAGATCCATCTCAATTGAAGAAAGTTGACAAGATGTCATGTTCATCTCAAAACCAACCATCCAGCTGATCTGATTTTCTTTGTATTGTATAATATGTCCCGGTTGTCTAATACTATTATTAATACATAAATAAACACATTTTCTCATATTTCTCAAATTTCCACGTTTGGTCCAATCCATGAAATATCACAAAGCTTCAGTATTAACCTTTTCCGAACAATAACGAACTTAGACAATGCCGAAGACTTCTGTCTTTCGTACAAGAGTTGGGACGGAGCTCTTGATGGGCAAGATTATAAAGCTGAACAACATTGGAATTGATAGAATTCCATGTGCTCAGGTAACAAAACCCATCCATGTTTCTTATCGAGCATCCACTTTCAGGTTAGATGTAGTGTTAACGAATTCAACATTTATTTGAAAAAATACTTTGCACGTTCTTTCGATTATTGGGTTCTCGACAAGTTTGTGACCTCACGTCGATGGTTTAACGGTTTGACTTTCTTTTAGACAAAACCTTGGTGGTCTCGGAGACACTGTTATGATCAAGCGTATTGAAGGAACTCTTCGACCGACTGCTGATGTTGCTCATACTATCGATAGGATTGTGTTCAAATATGGTAAAGACGTTATGGTCCGTCCAAACTCATATCGATTTTCTGTAGGAAATATAATTGATCCAATCACTGGTAAAAGGGTTATCAAAGACGAATTTTCGGATGAAATTGAGCTCAAGAAGCAACTGGTTAATGAAATTGTCGATCAGCCACTTGAGCAGGTTCGCACATCTTCTGTTTCAATGATATCTGTTGATGTTACAGGATGCGTTACTGTTCGAGGAACGACGAGCAATACAATTGAGCAAATTGGAAGAGAAGAAGAAAGAAATCCAATGATCATCTGTTGTTGTAAAAAGGAATTAGTTGTATTTTAGAAATTCTTTATTTGTTTTTGTTATGTGAATATTGAAATTTTTCACGTTTTCCTTGTTGGCTTAGAAGAGGTTGCGACCCTTTCATTCCTACAGGTTCTTCCTCTTATTTTCCAATTCTTCCTTAGATGGGTGATCAACATGTTCAACATGCTGTCGACATCAAGCAGTTCGTGGAAGAGAGAGCTGTTCAAGTTTCTCAACTTCTTGAGGTTTGTCATCAGTAGATAATATATAATGAAGTTACTGGATAGATGGTGAACAATTCTCGACTCGTCACTGGGGAAGTCACCAAAGGTCCACGAACTGCAGCTCAACGTTTGCCAAGGCATATGCGAAGGTGTTTAATCGTATGCGTTCGGAGTAATAATATTCTTATAGGAGAGCTATGGCATATGAGATCCGTCGTTTCCCAAAAGGTCTTCGTTCATTTGCAATGGCTCATGTAAAGCTATCGAAGCATAGAAAGAAACCCCCCAGTAGGTATTTTCGTAGAAGGCCCACTAATCTCTTACAAGTTGAAACGGAATCGAAAATCTTGAATTGCATTATTTGTTTAGAACTACATTAGAAGAAGTAAATCTAAAACTTGGTTAGAAACCCACATTTGGCATGCTAAACGATTCCACATGATAGACAGGTTTTGAGAATTATGAAACGCTATTTCATTACAAGTTAAGATGGGGTTATCGTTTGCCGGATAGAAGCTTTCAACGCAACTTCAGGCCCTGTTATAGAGATTCGATGAGACATTGTTCGATTCGTGATAAGAGCTTTCTGAATTGTATTACGGTGAGTATATCTATCATAATTGGTTTGTTGAACTCAATACGAACTGTTCCAGATCTCTCACTCATCACAAGAGGAGCTGATTAATTTATTGAAACCCTTGTTTGATAATAGAACAAGTTTAACTGTAGCAGCAAAAGCTGTTCTCAATTGCAAGACTGAGGTTGTACAGTTACTTCGACTGAACAAAACCAACATTTAAGATATCTTCTATGCTTTATGAACCGAACATGTACCCTTCAGGATTTATTGGACCCTGCCGTTTACAATGGGCTCAAACTGGGTAAATCACTTGTTCCGCTGTTAACCTTATTCAACCTTTTAGCGAAGTCTCGTCTTTGGTTCTATGGGTGCATCCTCTTTGCAGTGTCCAAGTTATCAACCACTTGGTATCATTATTGGATCTTTCAAAAGTGGAAAGCAAAGAGGAACCTATTGTAAGTTTTCTCAAAGCTATTGCGATTAAGTTTCTATTCTTAGGACTTCACATCCATTACGTCCAAAGAGGATTGGCGGCTGAAAATAATGAAATTCCAAACAATCACTTATCGGAATGAAAAAAAAGGAATAGTACTCAATGATCTCAAAGATCAGATGGTCAGGCTTCGATTGTACGGGCCCTATGCCTTGTCTATTCTTGCTCAAACTCTGAAACTAGTCGATGATCCGTATTGTCCAGCTTACAAGTTAGTTCGAATTCATTTCACTCTAATAAACGATATCATCTAGAGATAATCATAGTCAATGGGCCTCTTACTTCTCTAATATGAAATGTGGTGAGCTTATGGATGGAGCGGTGTTTTCCTTGGTTGTTGAAGATCCTAGAACAGCTCGACCAATCAAAAGAACAGTGAGTCTTGTTGTGATGAAGCTTATTCATTTGCCTTCCAAGGTTCCGGAAGAAAACTTAGATGAAGTAAATAAACCCACAGAGGTTTGCAAACCGCAACCCGATTTATGGCTGTTGGAGAAAAGAATTGAAGCATTAGGAAAGAGGTTTTCGGTTCGCCAGATTAAAAAAAAACAGCGATCTCTAGGTTAACTGATTCGGAGATGAAGCAGCTCAATGGCAAAACTATCGGACATCCTCATGAAACGCCTGCCAAAATTCCAGTTCAAGTTGTTATACGAAACACGGGCTCTGGATTCAGCGACCCATTGACAGGATGTGAGCTGATAACCCCTTCTGGATTTGGTATAGTATCTGTAGTTTCGAAATATGTATGTCGCTCTTCATTAGGTCTTGATTTCTGGATCACTGCCCAGCATTTCACTGCTCATGCCTCTGGCAATCGAGATGACGAACAAGCTCACTTGGAATCTAAAAGATTAGCTTTCCCTGCTGATTCTTTTGATTGCAGAGCAGGGTTTGAGGATGGGAAGAGAATCCGCCGTGAACTAGAGGTAGCTGAACTAGTTGTAGAAGCAGTTCATCTGATGTTTTCAGGAAAAATATTTCAAGAAGCCACATAATCGAAGAGTGGACTATTGGGAAAAGTTTTCAATCAAATATCCGTTTTCATATTCGTTCGAAGAATTAACCAAAGAATGGATTTCTGAGAAGGTTTTTCCACATCTTCGGCAGATTGATCAGCTCCTCTTTAAGAAAAAAGATAAGAAATCTGTAGAACCATATGTTCTGCGCGATCGGAGAGTGCTGCGATCAATTGATGAATCTCTATTGAAGGGAAAGAAAGTCTCTGGTAGGTTTACAATGAAAGAACAAATCGAGCTGAGAAAAAAGGTTTTATTCGTGTGTAGACAAAATGGCGAAGAGAAAAGGAAATTCCAGAGTCGTTTTTGAGAGTAGCGAGTTTCTCACCAAGCAGTCATTTACTGAGAGTTGTTATTGGTCAATGAGGGAGCTGGGCCTTGTGGCTTCTGGGAGTCAGATGATCCTTTGTTGCTTCCGTATCCGTAATATCCATAAGAGTATGGGTATCCGTATCCTCCGTAGTAGTTAGAGTATCCGTAAGATGGGTAGTAAGAAGAAGCATATCCAAGTCCGTTGTATCCGTAGTTGTATCCGTATCCATATGGAGAGTAGTATTGAGCTTGAGCTTGGGTGGCGAGAACGCAAAGAGCGACGGCGAAGATGAGGCTAAAAACAGTTGGAGTATATAATGCTATAAAAGTGTGAACTTACAACTTGTTCATGATGAGAGGAGTCGAGCTGATGCTTGATGAGATTCCACGGCAACCGTGAGCATTTATACTCCGAGGTCCAATCATTTTTTTTATTGGCATGTTTACTTAGCTCAAGAAAGGGGCAAGTAACCAGTTTTTCATATGTGGACTTTCCTCGATTAGCACAAGCGCATTTGGTGTTTGTCGAAAGGCCGTTAGCGTTTTACGTAAGAACTCTCGACTCTATAAACTATTTCAACAGTGAAGGGTGTGAAATAGAAACATACGACTTTGATTCTCGTTGGCCAATGAGCACATATCATGAAAACGGAGAGTTAAGTCAATACTTGGTGCAATTCGGTGACAATTCAATGAGTTCATTAGCTCGGCAATGTTAATATCAAGACAGGTGTCAATTATATTTCAAAGAAATCCGATGGCAAACAACGTTTGTAGCCTAAGAATGGGAAATCAGTTGATAAGGTGGCTATATTAGCATACGTGAAACACGTACGATCCTGTTTGAAGTCATTTTAATTGTCATGGGTGTATCGAGCGGTTGTATTTCGCATAAGGAATAGAATTGTTCTCATTTCGCTTCTTTGCAGATGATCTTATTTCTGAACACGCCAATTCATTAGTGCCTGTTCGATTGGAGTGTGTAGCTCGTGGAAAACCTAAGAAGTTTGGTTTGATATGTCTGCCAAACAAAGAAGACATCGAAAAAGTAAGATCAGTTCGTTCAGATTCTTTAAGCTGGCTATTGTTACCAAAATTCAAAAGTCACGTGTCATTTTTCTGTTTGAACTATTTTCGTTCTTTGAAATATTTTGTACGGTTTCACTAATGTACATATTGCTCTTATAATTCAGGTGAGACGAAGGCATACAATAGGTCCTGTTATAGTGGTGCAGCCAGCAAGACACACAGAAACGGAAGAACTAGGAGATGATGAAGCTATGGAATGTGTGTCGTCGGAGGTTTTTATCGTTAACGTTTCTTAATTTCGGCCTGTTCTGAATTAGGAAAATGAGAAAGAAAAGAAAAAGAAGTGGCAAGATGATATGTGGCAAGGAGTAGTTAGTACCGATCCATCTCAACGAGAAAAACCTATCAATCTTAAGATGCTATTCCCAGATAAAATAGTTGTCGATAGGTGTGGTATTCATTCACCGGAAGTTGCATGACTCTCTTTTAGGAAAATGAAAAGAAGAATCTTGAATAAGAAGAAGAAAGACAGTGCAAAACGACGTAAAGTTGAGAGGTTATCACGTTTAGAACGACTAGAAGAGGAGCGTTTAGCGAAAGAATCGGTAACGTATAAGGACTCTGCGAACAGGTGTGTAAGAGTCGAAGTAGTTAAGTTCAAATTTCAATTAAGATTAACGATTGGCCGAGTAGTTCGAGGAGATTTTTCATTCACCTCCTCACATGGATATGCTTTAGGCTATGTTCCTATAGCAGTACTACAAGATATATTAGATGTAAATAATGTTGTCCTCATAAGGAATTCCACCTCGAAATACTACCATCCAGCGAAGTTGTCGATACTGACCGAAATGTGCGAGTTGTAAAAATTGTTTTTGTTGTTTGTCAATCCTTTTTGTTGTATAAGCGCTAGTGCTTTGCCGTTGAAATTTTTGTTGTTGTCCTGTTGTCTGTTTCATTGAGAAAAAAGAATCTTTTAATCCTTTTCGGAAACATGTTAAGAAGTTTATTTACTTTCATATTTCTTTGTTACGTTTCTTCTGCGTTCTTAATTCTTTTGTCCACTTTTAGGAATGTTCTCATTTCTCTCCAGACTGGGTTCACCTTCTTCTTCCTCTCCGAGTAGAGAGGAAGCATCGAGGTCTGAATCTCCTAAGAATGGTCAGTGGATTTTGCATGCAATTAGAAGTTAAGTTACAAGTTCATTTCAGAACAAGGTTGGAATGCAGCTTTTGCTTCTGACCCGTCTCAATGGGAGTCTATTTTTGATATTTGCTGGAAGAAAGCAAATGCCCTGCTGGAAATGAAAGAGAGAAATCCCGAACGTGAAATTACTTACGACGAGGTAGTCACGGCACTTGAACGATTCATTAACTCCTATTCTGTAGATGACTCAATTACTCAACCAACTAACCCAAATGTGTAAGTTCCTAATGATGGAAGCCAATGCTCAACCTGAGCCAGCTATCGGACCTATCTTGGACCGTTATTTTACTCAAGAGGTTCCACCATTACTGAGAGATCTCTATTACGATGGCTGTTATAGATCATGGAACGTGTTCTGGATTTCGCTATTCAAATTCCAGACTTTAATAAACCAATTTGTCAACTCTCACTCATCCGCATATATGAGGAAATTGTTAGCGAAAGTCACACCCAGAACCACTGTTTACTTGTTCATAAACCTATTCTTCACCCTTTACTGAGATTGTTCGATTGGTAACCGTTTTCCTTTTAAGTTCGAAAGTTTATTTTGCTTGTTGAAGGTGTAAAAGGGCTGAGCTACTTCATCCTTCGAATCACACACAACTAACTACTAGGGATAAACATTTCGTTATTCTTCTCCATCAGGTTAGTTATACAGGATAATCTTGCAGTATCTTCAAGTTAAGATATGCACTAAATTGGCTGAAGACAGAACTCTCCTACATTTTTTCTTCTCCTGTGCAGATGGAGCCAACCAATTCGCAGTTTTTTCTCTTCTCATTCCTTTCCTATACGAGCAAAACGATACCGGGCAGTTAGCTAGAGATGCTTTACTTCGCATACTTGCGGTCTCGTCTCGACACGAAGCAATAGCTGAGTTTGTTTCGAAGAAGGCAAGCCATCAGATGCGAATGAATGATAACTTCTTGTTTAGAGTGCCTTCTGTCCTGTCGTTGCTACGGGACTATCAGGTTGTTTTTCTCAGCTGCCCAGAATATTGTCTGTAGAAGGAGGAGATAGGCTGGTTCCTGATCATTTCAATGAGTTCTTAACAAATTTCCATTCTTCAATAGTTTTCTGTAATGCAGTAGTTCAGGTTAGATAGAGAGTATCATTGATTATTTTGAGAAAAAAATTGGTTTAGGCAGCTCATCCTTATGTCGTTGAACAAATTTGTTCCTTTTTCTATTCTGGTTTTTTGATTTCAGTTGTCAAGCCAGCTTTATTACAGGTGAAGACGTTTCCCTCATCAAAACCATAGTTGTGCTTTGCAGGAAGAGAGAGAAGCCGTTGCAGCTTCAACTGCTTATCTTCAAGTTTGTATTGATGCTATATCTGAAGCTAAGCTTATAAAAATGATCATACGAATGTTATTAGTAGAGAAAGATGATGACAATAACATTCTATTAAACATTATTGTAGACAGGATACGAGGAACTGATAGAGTAGGATCATCCTTGTTTCGCTTTACCCTATTTTTAAATTACAGTTAGCATTGACTTCTCTGCAACTCTTGGACTGTCTTCTTCAACTAGGATGCGAAGATTTGATGCTATGTAAGTTTCAAGTAATTAGCATATCAGAAGAGCGTCATTGCGCAAGTGTAGATACGTGTCATTCACGTCATTCAAATTTCGCATTTCTCACCTTACGCGCTCTTGATGCGGTTGTATTGTTTTTGCTGTCGTTCATTTTTATTTTGCAGTTTTGATATTTCGGTATCTGTTATCATTGCCCCATGTCTCTAAGAATCATCTTCAAATGTTGCGAGATGCCAAGCATGTCTCCGATCTAGCGGACGAGTTCTTAGCCTGTATTCCTGATATGATGTTGTCTTTCCCAGAGGTAGTTATTCGAAATCAGGCTTGAACTGTTTTCCATACAGATATCTTCTCAAAACACTCTGCAAGTATATTTACGCGAAGGAGCTCAACTAGTAGAAAAGCGAGCTTATTCGTCTTCCTCGTGGAAATGGAAGTATGATGGTGTCCATCCCTCCTATCTATCATTCAGAGAAGACAGTGATGATGATGCTCAAAATGTTGGTTCCTTTCATCTCGTAAATCTCTCAAAGTTGTATTCCAGTCCTTCTCTCGGTTGAATTCGTGCAGGTCTTCCATGTCTTCAGCTGCACATGGGTTAAACCGTTATTTTGCTTCAAGATCTTTCCATTTAACAGCAGATTCCACGACACCGTATACTGGTACCTTTTAACTGAAAAGTAGAGTTTAATTCGAGTTTCTAGGCCGCTTAGTAGGGTTAGGCGAATCTCCAACTGGATTAGGATCTTTGGAAGATATCTCAGATGAAGTTCAAGAAGACAGCGAGTTTGTCCTACCACCTATTCAGTGAGTCACTAGGACAATTAATATTATTTTTATTGACGATTCAGTACGTCGTCAATAATGACATCATCTATGGTCGATTATTTCCAATTCGCTGCTTTTGACGATACCTCTGATAGCGAAGAATCACCAGGTAGTCCCGGCAGAAGAGTGAGTAGTACACTGCCAAAACAATGCGGCATTTTGTTTGTATAGGACAAATCTAAAGGAAAAATGGCAATGGATTCTGTTTCATTGAATTCTGAGAACGGATCAAATGGAGAGAAGAAAAACTATCACGCAGAAGTAGAAATGGCTAAATCATTTGTATTAACTGGATGGTCTAACTTGGATGTACGGAACAAATATGTTTCTCTGATGAAAAAATAATTGTTCTAGGATGAAGCTTTTATTGCTATGATAGACTCTCAAAGTTTGAGTAAAGATGCGGCAAACACGTCTATCACGGAGTTCAATAATTATTTGGACTCTCGCGTTCAGTATTGGAATGAACTTGATCGTGAGAAGGAGGATAATGCTGCCCAAGCTACAGATGATTCGCCAACTGAAGCCGAAGTAAAATCAGATGTTACAGGTCGACTTGTACAGGAAGCTAAAGGTATCATAATGTTATGAATTGTTCATCAAATGCACTTAGGTATACCATTCCTCATCGAGTGCCTACTCGGAGAACTTGAACGAATGTCAGAGCATTCGCTACTTTACAATATATCGTTGGCATCAACAATAGCTTCTCTAGCAGCTTATCCTCAACCAATTTTAGCCATTCTTTTTTTCGGCAGAAATATATCTGATGAATACCCATCTCTTCTGAAGGTGCGTGATAGTTTTTTTCGTTAATTTAACATAACATCATTTTAGAAACTGGCGAGTGTCAAAGAACGCCTAGATCATCAAACCGCCTCTGTAGAAAGTTTAAACACGTGGGTGACACGTTCCCTGAAGACACTGAATGCTCGAGCGGAACGTGTTGATAGATGGGCTGATGGGTCGAGGTATGTTGTAGTTGTTCTTTCCATTGAACATGCTTATCAATTTGAAGATACGGAGAATCACCACGAGAAGATTCAGTTCCTCAAATTTCATCATTTTTACGTGGGAAAGCATTCGGTGCATCCGGGCGTAGAAATCAAATAAGGTATTCACAACTAAACTTTTTGGGCTGATCTTCAAATTGTTAAGATATCATATGCACAAAGCAGCCGAACCATTAGAGACTGTGCGTGATGATGAGAGAACGAAGAACTTAGTTCATGCTGCCATCGTTCATTCGAATCTGTGCCAATTTTTGGCCGGAATAGCTATGCATCAGTCGATTGCAGTAGTTTGTAATCGCTCAAGCAGTTCATGAGAAAAACAGTTCTAGTTTTAACTCTACTTCCAAAACTGTTACAACAACTTCTCTCGATTATTCTATTAGGTCACTCTTGATCAGGCCATATTTGGTAGATATATGAATGGCCACCACCTGTCTTTTCTGTGTGTGAGTGTCAGAGTGTATGGTTTGGGTAATAGATTTACTTTTGACCGTTCTTGTATTTACATTAGTGTCTATCAGCTCCCATCCGTTCGTACGCTTAAATAGTCAAATCAGTTCAAAAGTCCAATTAATAGAATGTTTTCTTCGGTGCTCGCTCAGATGTTATTTATTTTGATGTGAATTTTCTCTTACTTTATTAGGTACAAAATGGGTATACTGTGATTTTTTATATCATCGCCTTAGCATTGATTTGGGTTCTTATCGTGTCGTGTTTGAAACACATATCTTACTCATAACTTATTACAAATCATTTCCGGGAAATGATATAGAATGTAGATTCATTGGCCTTCCATTCTATCCTCTTTGTCCGCCGATATCTAAATGTATGTTTGATTATCAGAGATTAACATCATGCTAATGGCATAGCATAGTTTTTGTCTTAAAGATTCTTGTCGTTTTTGTGCTTTTAATTAAGATTCTTACATAATGACAAGGTGTCATTGTCATATTTCACGGAAATATCTGATATTAATGAGATAAGCTTGAACAATGAAGATATTCTCAGTTAGAATACACCTGTTGTCTTGTATCTCACCACCTCCCTTCCCGGTTCTGTTTTATGTGGGATAAAGAGATTGTATGTATTGATTGAGAGGTTCAGAGAGTTTATTAGAGAAAATGGTTCGATCGTACTGTCACAGATCGTTGCATCATGTCAGAGGGATGAGAAATGTGAGAGGAAATACAGAAGAGACGAAGAGACAGAGAGAAAAGAGAGGAAGGACTAGCGTCTTGTTCATTATTTTATCCTTTTGTCTTGTATATTGCCCTCTACAGATTGAAGAGTGTGGGCCAGCTGTAGTGCTTATCTTGAGATTAAAGACTCATTCGTTGAGATTTCCACGTTTCGCGGCTACTTTGATCCATAATTGGAAGCAGCTTCTCATCTAATTGCTTCAACAATAGAATGTCTTGAACTTTGAGAGCTTTTCCACTTCTGATTACACTCCTTCTCAATTCATTTGATAATCAAAAACTAAATTTCTTTTTCTTGTATGATTATTCTATTCTTTTTCCGTGCTGGCTTGTTCAACTGACTACGTTGTTTCTGCATGGCGCTTATCACTATTGTTGCTCTTCTCTCTCTCTCTATTGTATTTAGGAACTGGAAGAAGCATCATGTGCTTGAGAATTGAAAAGAACCAATCTGATGACATCTGATAATGTAGCAACATTTCCAGACTTCCTGATGCCAATGGGAGAGAGAAAGAGAAAGATATGCGGAAAGCGAAAAGAATTTTTTGATGATAGAAAGAGAGAACGAGAAAAACTTTTTTTTTTCGAATGACACTGCACGTGGTTTGACATTATCAATCTTGCATTCTCCCTATTCTTCCATACAAGCTGGCTTCCAGCATAGAATGTTGCAAGAAGTGTTGGAAAAAGTTGGAAGTGAAGAGCATAGACATTCGTTCGAACCAAAACTATTTTACAATGTTTTGGTTATTTCGTTTTTTCTTAAACACATGTGACACCATATTTTCTTATTTGTGTCTCCATTTTCCACGTGTTTTGTCTTGTCTACTCCTTCATCATAGACACATTTGATACATAGAACCAGTCTGTTTCTCTTCCCGTCTCTCCCGTTCCTCTCGTACCTCTTCTTTCATGTCAGCGATGCGTGAGAGCTTCATGCTGAAGCTGTTGGAAGTATCTGTACGCACTAACTGTCTTTCCATCTCATGTCGTTCTCTTTGATTCAAACATAGATATCGAGTAGACTGGTGAACATTCTGAGCGAGATTAGACAATGAACAAACTTACAGAATATTACTTAAACAAAAGTTGTGAATGTAAGTGTTCAGCTTCTTCTGCCTCATATATACTTCCACCCTCACACCTTTCTCTCTCTCTCTCTCTCTGTAATAGAGTACAGAGAACAAAATATTATTATGATGTTTTTGAACAGCACCATCGCAACCTCCTGATGAACAGCTCTGGTCTTAACAAGCTTCTTTTTATGTATATATGATAATAGATAATAAATATTTCGATAATTTCAATTATCAAACTATATCATTGTATGGTTAGCAATCATTGCTCATACTGTTTTTCATGATTGCACTTTATCATTTAACTGAATGTTCCATATCATATGTTGTTTTATTGTGAAATATATTTATAGAAAGAATGAAGAGAGAGAGAGTAATAGAGTGATGTTCCGCGCCTCCATTCCTATCTCCTTCCCTCCCCTTTCTACCTTTTCTGACTCTATTCTCTCTCTCTATGTATACACATGCACATACACTCGCACACAGACTTACTCACAAACATACACACACATCACCACAACAAAGGTCATTTTCCAATTATTCGCTTGGTTTTTTTCTTTTTTTGATTTTATTTTCCTTAACCTTTCTCAGCTGATATGCTCTCTCTCTCTCTCTCTCTCTCTCTCTCTCTCTCTCTCTCTCTCTCTCTCTCTCCCCCTTTCTCTGTATTCTCGTACTTTTATTCCTTATTTGGTTGCGAGATTATTATATATCACGGGTGCAGCTATGACCTCATTAATCCTTTTTAGCAGAGAAAAACAGAGAGAGAGAGAGATGAATCGCGAGAAATAGAGAGAGAGGATGAATGAGTACCATAAGATCAACTTGCTCACCCTTTTACCTGAACCGTCTAGAACTTGCCGACAGCATATTCATGAGTGGAAAATGCCAGAATATTCCTTAAGGCTAACACATTTCTCAATGTGTTTTCTATTTTTTTTATAACATTTTGTTTGTTTTGTTTGTGTTTTTTTGTGCTGAATCATGAAACCATCCAGTAGAATGTGTCAGCTTCACGTGTTTGACAAGACATACAGAACGGTTGCATATTTGACGACAATCTTGGTCATTGTGTCGACATCTTCACACTTCACCTCTCTCGATCTCTCTCTCTCTCTCTATCCCACCCATTCTCTATTACATCTTTGTTTCCGTTGTCTCTTTGTTAATTTGCTTCTTATGATCGTGTATAACATGAGTCTACTGTTTCTCACTATCACTATGTGACTTTTTTCATGAAAAGTAGGCGGAACACTTAAATGTCCATTTAGGGTAAAACCTGATGCGGAGAGAAGAAGAGAAAAGACCGAGAGAGAAAGAGAGAGCTTACATATCAAATGTTGATATAACAACGTGTTGGCAATGCTGGCTGCGTGATCATTTATAACATTTAATCTTATCATTTTTGTCTTTCTTTTTTATATTCGTCTTTCTTTCAAACTGTCGCCCTTTCTGACTGATTTATAGAATCTTGTGATAATTTTCATTTTTACGACTGCATTATTCTGTTCTCTGATAGTCTAATCTCTCCATATCATTTGCTTTCATCTACATCATCTCTTGTCTCTCTATCTCGTCTCCTCATTTTCTTAAATCTTCATTAACCTCATAAATGAACTTTCACTTTCTCTTATTTCACCTTTTTTGCACTAACTATTCAGAGATAACAGCTTTTACCTCGATTCACTGACTTCAGTCAGTCTGTGTGTGTGTGTTTGTATGTCTCTCTCTCTCTGTGTTCTTCCAATACAACTCGTTCTCCAACGGTCAACCAGCTTTCAACTTAACTCAACCTATTCCTTCTTCCTGTTAGTAATTGAAAATTCAACAGGTTTTCTATCTTTTCCATCTTCTCTACTAACTTGTTGTAAATGTGTTTCAAATTTTGCTCTACGTGCCCTAATGTTTTCTGCTTATTATAATCTAATTCAATACTTACATCTGTTTGACGTACCTCTCTTTGTATTCTTCAGTTCTGTTTCTGTCTGTTCTTCTCCTCTTGTCTGCTCTCATATTTTCAACTAACCATACCATCTGAGAGAAGAAGGAGAAGCTTCAGAAATCATTATTAGCTCGAGCTTGTTTATGAACTGTTAATGTACTATTTCACGTGTTTTCGTCCAAGTACATCAAATTATATCGTCTCCGCCACGTATTTCTTTTCCTCTCTACATCTCTTTACCTCTTTGTGTGTGTGCTTTTCCCTCTCTCTCCACTCGCTATAAGGTTTTTTTTTGGCTTAATGATGTTTCTGACTGGCAGGTGAAGAAGAGGCTTCCAAACGTCAAAAATCAAATATGAGGAAGGAATGAGGTGAACCTGCATACGTATGAGCTAATCATTAACCATTAAAGGATATAAACAGTGGTTGAACTAGATTTGCTTACTTTGTCATTTGCAGTGGTTTGACTTTAACCCAAACCCCCTTGAGTAGTGTGCGATGATGAACTTCCTTCCTGAATTTCTTAATAAGTCTTCATCGAACTGTTCTATTTCGAAAGAATGTTGAACAGCAGAAATGAGGTTATTACACAGATAGTTTTGTAATCAGCTTGATGTCTCGCTCAGTTCTCAGCATTATCAAAACATATTGCGAAGTCGTGGTGTGATACATGGAAATTATAATATTAAGCTTCATCTCTCTTCTACATCTGCTGATTCAATGAGGGGGACGCCTGTCATTCCTCGTGGCCAACAATTGATTCGCAGAGTTAGGTGGTGCCTTCTCTCGTCTCTTAGAAGATTATTAATGATTGGATACATGTATTATTGTGTCTTTATCTTTTTATCTATCACAATTCAAACTTCGCCAACCTTTTACCCGACGCTTTCGATAGGCGATCAAGTTATCAGCCCATATCTTTCTATCACCAATTTTGTAGTTTTGGCATTCTATTTGAAAACAGTTCGAAATGACCTCTCTCTTTCTCTCTCTCTCGTCAATCAGTCTGCTTCTCTTGCTCTCTCTCTCTCTCTCTCTCCTTCGCACCCACATTTTCTGGTGCTCTTCTGTTCTATGCCCCCCCTAGGCTCCGCCCATTTTTGTGTGCGCACTTAGGATGATCAGACATGATGAATTAAGCTTCATAATACCTTTAGAATGTTTCTAACACCGGGGGCTCTGCCCCCAGACCCCCGGTTTTAGGAATGTATGCGTGAAGTGGTTTAGAAGTTGAAGCTTCTGACATACAGTGAAGTAACATATCATCCTAAGTGCGCACACAAAAATGGGCGGAGCCTAGGGGGGGCATAGAACAGAAGAGAACCCATTTTCTCTTTCTCTCTCTCTCCCTCTCTATTTCTCTCTCTCTCCATGTGTTTCGATTGAAGAAAAATCAATCAGCAGACCTTTTCTACGTGTCCATATCATAAGCTTCTGCTTCTGCATCATATGTCTGAAAATTGTTGTTGTTGAAGCTGAGCTTGTGATTGTAAATACACGAGCTGCGCATGTTTTTTTGAAAACGAGTGTGTCATTTCTCATTCGCTCACTTATGACTGGCCGTTTCCTCATTTCTGATTTCGAAACGTTTTTTTTTTTTTGCAAACTTAACATCTTCATATTTCCAAATACAAATTTCTTAATAATTACAAAGAGATGTGATTGCGGTTGATGAGCACCATTCGGGAAATGAAAAGTAAACCGACCGGCTGTTTCACGTATTTCACGTGACGGAGCCACGCCTGTTCGATTCAAAATGAAAAATTATTTGGAAGTTTGATTGAATAGCCATGTGGTTGCATTCTTTACATTTCCAATTTTTTGTTTCAATTTTGAATTCCAGAACGTATTTGAATTGATTCGTCAACATGAAGCCGTTCTTATCAATTTTCTAAGAATTTTTTTGATTAGTTCGTCGTTATTTATAATATAGCTGTATATTAGCTCATTTTCATATTCGCAACTCTCTTCTACATGTATAATTAACGAATTTCTAATAGTTAACGCATTCCGTTACAGCTTCACAATGACGATGGTTAATAGTTTTCCACAGAAAATGAACTTATCATTTTCTGGATGTGGATTTTTGTGTATATATCATGCTGGAGTTGCAGCTGCTATCAAGGTACATCAGTTCTATCTTCATTTACAACATAGCATACTGTCTATTTAAGGAATATGCACCTCAATTAATGCAAAACAAGATATGTGGAGCATCAGCAGGTTCCATTGTTGCAGCAGGTTTAATATGTGATGTGTGTATATCCAAAGCTACAAGCACAATTTTGAAAATAGTAACACAGGTAAGCTAGCTCTTCATATTCCTATTGTCATGCTTTTTCTCTCTTGTCTTCTTTAAAAGTTATGAAATTAGAACATCCTTGTTCCATTGACCTTATCAGTCTTATCTCAGTAGGACTACTTTGAAAATCGTATAGTTCATTCTATTCAATTAAATCATCACACATAGGCTTGATTGATTTTTCATATTTTAGTTTTATGTCGTTTCAGTGAAAAACGTTTATCAGTTTTAGTGTGATAAGACTGATATATATATTTCAGTTTCTATTTATAGTTACTTAGTACACAATGATTTTACGAAGTTATTGAGTTGTTATCACTTTCTGGCTTTTGTTAAATTAATTCTAGTTTTCGTTTGTTACAGGCGCGCTCAAGATCATTGGGACCATTACATCCTGCTTTTAACCTACTTGGCTTAGTCAGAGAAGAGTTGGAGAAGACATTACCAGTTAACGCTTATAAGCTGTAAGTTTTACTTTGCATTCAACAATCTCTATCTACCTTCCTTCCTTCCTGTCCTTCTCTTTCTCTCTCTCTCTCTCTCTCTTGATCTCATGTTACGCTAAGAAAGCCTGTTCACCAGCCTTGATCGCATGCTTATCAAAATCCCGTTTGAATTGAGATATATTTAGAAATTGTTTTGCAGATGTAACAAACGACTACAGATCTCTTTGACTCGATGGGACGACAATAAAAATGTTGTTGTAGATGAATATGATTCTAATAAAGAACTCATCGATGTAAGCGATCTTCTTTTTACTTTCAAAACAATAACAACTTTACAGGCAATCATATGCAGTTGTTTCATTCCTGTGTATTGTGGATTGAATGCACCTACATTCAGAGGAGTTGCATATATTGATGGCGGTTTCACAGATAATCAACCGGCCTATGATCATCATTCAGTTTCTGTTAGTCCATTTTCCGGAGAATCTGATATATGCCCACTGGATTGGGATTCAGCAAGGTGTGTGATGCTTACGTCATGGATTGAACCCTTTTTTTTCAGCTTATTCGGAATTAGTTTTTCTAACACATCTATCCGCTTCACCACTCGCAATTTGTTCCGTTTGACAGCTTGTTTGATGCCTCCATCAACAGAAGACTGTTCTAAGATGTGTCTTCAAGGATTCGAAGATGCTCTCCGATTTTTAGCAAGAAATGGTTAGATATTCAATTAAAAGTTCTAATGATCATTCAAATCACAGGAATGGCACCTTGTATTCGTTGTTTGACTGTTCAAACTAACTTCGATCAGCTGATAACTGGCATCATTTCTATTCCTGCCGATGGAAGAAAAGGTCCGAGTCCACAAACAACAGAACGAAGTCGTCTTACAAGCACGAGGGGAACGTAAGAGTTTAAATGCATTCTCTTAATCAAACTTATGCTATTTGAAGGAGAAGAATGGAGCCAAGTGAATGTGAGGTTTGCAGTGAAAGTACGGAACACCGGTATCCTCCTGATATCAGTGAATATTTCCCAAAAGTCCTCAGAGCAAGTATGTATATTCCTCTGAAATGAAACTATAGTCCTCTTTCCAGCGTTCGATGATGCCGTAGCTGCTGAAACATCCATGTTCCAATTTCTGTTATCGTTCAAAATTGTCCGAATTGCTAGAACAGCAATGGGAATCAGCAAATTACCATTGGATATGACGTTCATTCTTGCTCAGAAGTATGCAATCTACTCCTCATTTCTTTAAATAGGACATGACTTTTTTAGTTTGTTATCAATTGCTGCACAAGCTATCGCTCCAGAGTGGCTTGTCCAAAGGTTGCAGAGTGTTGTAGACTTCATTATGGGCGAAATTGAGTTCCAAAAGTCTCGGTACAATAGATTCTCTTGTTCTGCCGCATTGACAGAAATCGAGCACAAACCGCATAATCAGCAAATCAGTTATTCGAGAGAGTTCGTCATTGAGCCAAGTGCTGAAGCACTGAGAGAATCGGCAGCTCTTCGGGAACGTGATCGCAGAAGATCTGTATGTGATGTTTTGTTTGTAATGTATGATCATAATGCATTATAGATGGCTTTATCGAAAAACAATCACAACTTGGGACAAGACCCAGATTGGACCTGTGGAAATGAACAGGACAGTTTGGAACATGTCATTGCTTACACAAGACATCATGAAGCAATGTACGAGTTCCAATACTTGGATGAGAACAACAAAGTACAGATTGTTGAGATTTGTTAAAATAACTTTCTCTTCCTTTTCAGTATCGATCATTCGAACTTTTCAATATTACTCCTTCTGCTGGATCATGCCATGGAGGCCAAGGATCAGGTTGTAATGCATCGGCCCGTCGTCACCATCTTGCTCAGCGTTCCAACTCTGTACGTCATTTTTCTCTAAAATTAGGGTTACCTGATTGTTTTTAGACTATCATTGAAGAGAAAGAGAAAGAATTTAATAAGAATGTTGTTAACCATACTACCGCTACTGATAACGTGGTTAACGATGATGCAGATTCGGGAGTTTCTGGAGTTGATCAAGCTAACGAATTTGTTTCAAGGTTAGTTGAGCATTTAGTAGTCGTAGAGTTGGTCCCGCTTTCAGCAGTTATTCCTCATAGAACTTTTTGAACCGTTTTGGCTTCAGACGTGATGCCTGTTGTTCACCAGTTCGTCACTTCTCTCCTAGTTCAAGTTTCCGTTCCGGTATCAGTCGAGCAAAGCCGAGTTCTAAACGACACAGCAGTTTCAGCTCGAATCATGGTTCTGGGTAATAAACATTATTTTAACAGTATCATCATAAGTTATTGTTTTATAGGAGACGTCATGCGAATTGCCCAAATCGAGAACCAATCGTTCCCATTTCATCGGACAGCGAAGCAGATGTAGGTGATTGTTTATTTGTGCCGAATCGACGTCAACGAAGACTCACAAATGAGTATGATGGTGAGCAGGAAACGAGCGATACCGATGTAGCATTTTAATGCGACTACTTCTCCATCGGATTGAAGTAGAAAGGAAACTCATCATGAGCTGTGAAATATGTTTGATGCTCATTAGAAGATCAAGCACAAGCCAATCGTGTGTTATATATCCTTCAGTCAAAAATGTGTTCATTACTTACATGTATACATATCATCTATGTACGACTTCTTCCATTGTTATATATGACTGTTTTGTATTTGATTGATACGGGTTACTAGTTAGTTCTCTCTTTCTCATCTTCTCTTGCCTTCTCTCTCTCTCTCTCGCTCTCTTACGTTTTTCTCTTTCTAGAGTGAACTTGAGCTGTTATTGCCGGTATGTGAAGCTTTTAGCGTAAATGGCAAGACCCGTATCTTACCTTTGACAGTAGTTCTCATCTATAATATTAAGAATATATTTTAATTAACTTAAGTTATTCAACCTGTTCCCTCTGCTCGTGGAATACTTTTCGAATCTCAGTCATGTCCAGATATGCTCATTAGCTTGTTTTTTTTGTTATATTATGTTAGATAATGTATATAATATTTGTTAAAAAAAGTTTTAAAATATTATAATTTCGTGTTGCTCTTTACTTGCCCTGTCATGTCCTTGTTCTGACTTGCTCTCAGACTCTTTAGACAGTTACGTTCATTGAGACTAATTCTAAAATTTTAAAAATTGACCGATTGGATTAGATTGGAAAAGGAAGAGAAGCGCTAGCCACTGGCGTGTGACTGACAACAGAGATCACTTACTACCAAATGTCAAGATATTACTACTCGATATACCCGTTTATAAAGAAATCGCTAGCTAAGCTTCTAAGCCTTCCTTTAACATTCAACTCTTAAACATGATACTGTGAAAGAGAGTAATAGCTATAACTGAGGAAGAGGTAAGAAGTCGAAAAGTGAGAGAAAGCAAAAAAAAAGAATTCAACAAGTAGAGAGAGAGAGGTAAAGATTAACAAAGGAAATGGTCAGTGGCGTTTTGACACGTTAATAAGTTGTTCAAACAAAAGAAAAAAGGAAAACGAGTACGAAAAGTGAGTATTTTGATTGTTTTGTGTATTTTTCAGAAAGTTTGTTTAACTTCAAAGTAATGATTTGTTAAAAGGAATTATAATTAAGTGGTAGGAGAGAGAGTGAAATGAGAAGAAGATGTACATAGTATGAAGACGAATAGAACGAGGAGGGGATAGACCTAAAGAAAGAGAAAAACAGAGAGAGAGAGAGAGTGAAAAAAAGAAAAAACGGAATGAAAAGAGAAAGAAGAGAGACTTAAGCACAACCGTTCACAAGATTTGCAACATGAAAAATGACGTCCATTAGCACCTTAAGGTTTACGTGAAACTCACGTGAACTAAACCAACTTCGAATGTTTAATTGGAATAAAGACATTGGATCATATGGATGAATGAAAAGTAATAAAATAGTTATATTTACTAAATAAGAAACCATAAATGGAATCAACTCAGTTCAAATAACTCAATGAGATTTGTTTATTTCCTATCCAACAACAACGTTGTCGATTTCATTCACTTTTTCCGGTAATAGACTGTCTTTTGTACGTAAAAGGCATTATGGAACAGTAAACTTTGATCGCCTTTCTTGCTTTCAAAAAACTTTCACTTGAGCTCAACAGATTGAAGCCGATTTGTTTCACTGCACTCAGCGTCCTCAGTTCCACCAACTGATTCTGATGCGACCTTCTAGTTTCATTTGCAATTTCTGAGGAACTCCCGTCATAAATGAAGACTTCTTGCCGTTTTCCGTTGATGCCTTCATGTTCTTGAGGTTCTCCATGTTCGTTGTAGTGTTATTGCAGCTCAGTCATAGTACCTGGATATTTAAGGATGTTTCGATGAATTTGTTTCGTT
Organism: Auanema freiburgensis; assembly: GCA_030370435.1. Taxonomy (NCBI): domain Eukaryota; kingdom Metazoa; phylum Nematoda; class Chromadorea; order Rhabditida; family Rhabditidae; genus Auanema; species Auanema freiburgense. The sequence continues at coordinate 5,500,092 of CM059366.1, read as the reverse complement.
ATCTCACAAGCCTACCGATTTCTTTTATTAAAGTCTTTCTGATTCATGCTGCCGATTGCCTCAACTACCGCTATACATGAAGAACCAGTTAACGTTAGTTAATGAAGTTCTCAAAAAAAGGGAAATGCTTCTTCTCTTCAGGCGGTCTGTCTGAAAACGAGGCCATTCAAGCTTTCAACATCATGAGTGGTGTGTTGTAGGAGGGGGGTGAAGTAAGGTGAAGGAGGCAAACAAACAAATAAACATATGTTTGTGAGAATTTTCTTTGTCTTTACTTGTTCTTTCAGTTTCATTCCCACTTTTCCATGCTTCAGCCTGAAGATATGCGTTAATTGTAATTTGATGTGTGTAGCTTCGTGCAGAGCTTTTGAACTTTTGAATTTCTGATTATCAACTGATCGAATTCATCATGTTTTGATCAGCGAATTACTTGTCGTCGCCCTCCATTATGTCAGAATCAACTAGATATGCCTTTCGAAACTCTTTTTCTCGTATTATACGTTTTGTATTGATTAACTCGTTTACCTTGTATCGTGTCTGATCCGATTAGCTTATATGGCCCATGGCAATCATCGTTACGACTTATGCGTTCGTCTTCTACTTCTTTCATACCCATTTGTAATCTCTTTCTCTTTCAAATCATTCCATCTCTTTCTCTCTCTTCTTCCTATTATCATCATTACGTTCTCCTTTTCTTTTTCATCAGAAGCTGATGATTGTTATGTTCCTTCCACATATGAGCTTCTGCTATTGAATTGTCGTCCCCATTTCACTTTCTTGTCTACGAAAAGAAGAGAGAGAGAGAACAACTAAACGATTGAAATGTCGTTGCCATCTGATCGTCTGAATTCAACTTCTCTCTCTCCCTATCTCTTTCTCTCTGTCTGTCTCTCTCTCTCTCTCTCTGGCTACTTGCCAAAGGAATTTTGTGTTTCCATCCTGTAAGAATCGAAGTCAAAGGTTTAGTTCCTCTTCTTTTCCATTCTTAAGTTTCTTGTAAGTAGTTCTTCTCTTTCTTTCACTTCTCAGCATCCGTTTAACGATTTGCCACTAAGTAGTTTGATTGCAATGCACTTGGCATTCAGATGACCTTCATAATCCCGACGACAATCATCGTTTTTATAATTTTTCTGTTCAACTCCTTGACTTTGATGCCTCAAATAGAGAGGAAGAATAGGAAAAGCTAGTTTGTACACTAACGTGTAACGAGATTTGTTACGTGCTAGTACTACTCAGGTCATCTACTATGATTCAGAGTTGACCAAATAAGTGCACAACTGACGCATCCGAGTAGTCAGCAGCTTCTTTTCTGCAATTAAGCTCTGACTGATCCAATTATTTTAAGAGAGTCACGAATGCATATCTGCGGTTGACGTCAACTGTTTTCTTATGTGATGGAATTGTCTTGTTCATATATAGAACTCTTACTTCCTCACTCTATTACTCACTATGGTTACTCTTTCAATTTTAAGCTTTTATTTGTTAAGCCGTTTGTGCTTCCTTTTTCGTTGAAAAGAATACTTTATGCTCCGCCTCTCTCACTAGCGATCTCAGCTTATAAAGATGACCGTCTGAGAAGATTCTCTCATCACCATCACTGAGCTAAGCTCTGCGTTCAAACTGACCTTTTAGTTGTAAGATTCTCTCTTGAACACACCGCGATTATTGTTTGAATGAACTCAACCTGTCCTTCAAACTTACATATTCATTGATGTTCAGCAAAGTTGTCTAATCTGACTACTTGAGCACTTCTCACCAAATCCTCCCTCTCTCTCTCTCTCTCTCTCTCTCTCTATCCCTCTCTCTCTGTTTCTCTCGCTCTCTTTGTCTCTTGCAATCATTTCTTTGTCTGTTTCTTATTTTTGACTTTTTTTTTGTTTCAAGAAAATGGTTGATCTCAAAACCTTTACTGGTGTGTTCATATTCATACAACTTGTAACCATCTGCCGGTCAGCAGCTACACTCACCTCTAAAGATGTAGGAGACGAAAGCTTTCGTCTTTCACAGTTAACACATCTTCATACTTCAGGTTGTCGACAAAGCTAATCCTGAATTTGAGACGACACTCAGTGAATCAGATTTTATCACCAACAACGAGCATCAATCTATCGATGTAACTAAGCTAGGTAATTCTCAGCTGATGCATGTGCAAACTCATTCCCAACGACTTGTAGGTATCAAAGTAAAAGATGATCCAACCATGGGAGATAAGATGGAAGGAGATATTGCCATTGATAACATCAAAGAGTTTGTGAATGAAAACAATAAATTAGGAAGAAATGCTATTCGGCAAGGATACAGGTTGAGCATTCTTCATTTTGCTTTTCTCACCTACTGTATCTCTAGACGTTGGCCTAATGCTGAGATTCCTTACACTTTGTCCTCCCAGTATGGTTCTTATGCTCGTTCGGTGATCGCGAAAGCTATGAAGGTAAATATACTTTAAAACTTGATGCTGCAACTTAGTATTTGACTTTAAGGAATATCACGACAAGACATGTATACGCTTTGTTCCACGTGATCCAACGAAGCATAACGATTACGTTTACATTCATCCTGACGATGGATGTTACAGTTTAGTCGGAAAGTATGTTTCTTTGTTTACTCATTGCGTACATTGTCTCATTCTTCATTTATTATCCCATTTCGAAGAGAGAAACTAGAAGCTTCTTCACACATACAGTTATGTACCATTTCGTTCAATTTCCTTCCTCATTTTCTAAATTCAATGTAAACTGACGAGTGAGCTTGATACTTTCCGCAAGAATCATGATCATGGAATCCTTAACGGAAGCAAACATCAATTTGTTTCTTATAGAACTGGTGGACGTCAACCTTTAAGTTTGGATTCCGGATGTATTCAAGTAGGGACTATCGTTCACGAGCTTATGCATGCTGTTGGTTTCTTCCATGAGCAGAGCAGGTAACCAAGGCTAACTGTATCGAGTATTAACTTTCGTTCGTGCAATCACAGACAAGATCGTGATCAGTACATAGACATCCTTTGGAGAAATGTAATGAATGGAGCTGATGATCAATTTGAAAAGTATTCCAATCATCACAAATGTCTTTATGTGGTGTTCATTACAGATATAACTTGAACGTGATTGATCATTTGAATGAGCCATATGACTATGTGTCAATCATGCACTACGGTCCTTATGCTTTCAGTGGTTCGGGCAAAAAGACTATCGTCGCTCGTAAGGTAAGCCATTCAGATATTCAGTGTCGAAGAGATATCTTTCAAACAATCATACTTCAGAATGGATCAGAGCGTATGGGTCAACGAGTAGCTTTCTCAGATGGAGATGTCCGCAAAATCAACAAGCTCTATCAATGTGATAGCAGAATCAATGGAAATTCCATCATTGATAACGTGAGTTGAAAGAGATGTGCTTTTGCCGTTCGCTTTTTGAGCTTTGTTGACATTAAGCAGATTTTCGTTTTTGCTCAAAGAGAACTTAGAAAAAGAATAGCTTTTTGTCATAATTGATGTCGCTTTTGCAAACTGCTACTTAACAGTGATTGTGTAATGGTCCCGTCCTCAGATGCCATCAGCGCAACAACCTAGTCCATCGTCTTTCACTGGTCAACCATCTCCAAATAATAATGGAGCCATTAATAGTGGTCCGATTCGTCCGATGATTAATAGTCAAGGAAGCTTCTCCAATAAGAATGGTCGTGTTCGTATATTTGGATAAGTGTCATAAGTATTTATGTAATTTGAATGATATGCAATAGCTCTATGCTTTAATCAGTCTTACTAATCACCATCCCCATCACTAGTATTGAATGTGTTATGTTATTGTCTTTTCGTTTCTAACATTCAACCATTGTCTGCTTTCGATTATCACTTTTATCTGTTTCGCGGGTTCATTAACTCTTTCTATGTTCTAATAATGATCAAATCATCTATAAATATAATTATTCTCAGCATTAATAGATTGAAACATGTGTTGACGAAAACTGGCGTTGTCCCTTTTGGGCTCTATTCAAGTATTGCACAGAGTTTGATGAAATACAGTTTATAGTTTGTCCACGATCTTGCCAGATCTGTAAACCATCTGCGGCATTGTCCTCATCCTCCCGGTATTACACAATCTCGAAATTATTCTCTAAAATACAATTTCAGAACTCTGTGAATCACTTGTTCCATAATTGAATGGCAATCGGAAGAGGAGACGGGTGAAAAACAATCGGAACTATAGCTGATCTCAACTATTAATAATATGAATCGCAAAATTTGGGCCGAGCCGGGGATCGATCCCGGGACCTCTCGCACCCTAAGCGAGAATCATACCACTAGACCACTCGGCCTGGTTTTGTAGAAATTATGTGCAATTTGTGTGCCAGAACTTATTCGTACTGACTAAACCTTTTCTCTGTGTTCCTACAATAACGGTTAATCCATAAAAATGAAGAAAACTGCCAAGGTGTAGAGGTTGTTCTAAAACCAAGGCTGCTGAGTCAGAGAAGATGAAATAGGCGATTGTGAGCCCATTCACATTTCACAGCTGAAATTCAGCACTGAAACAGATGTATATACATGCTGTGGTCAAAACAGTATTGGAAACTGCAAGAAATACTGAGAGTAGTAGTTCATACGATTCATTCATCTAATCGGAACCCTAATTTTCCAATAAATTCATTTCAAGTTCGACGAGTTGTATTGTAACGAGGGCTTCGATTCTGAAAGAAGTTGACGTCTCTATATTACAAGATTGGGTCTACTGCTTGAACATCAAACTGATCGAAGACGTGTGCAATCGATCTCTTATGAGCAAAGTATGTACAAACGTTCTTCCACTGGTCTTCCACGCATCCAAACTGTCTTGGTGCGTTTGAACAGCTCAGATGAAGAAGCAGCTTCAATCTCTCCGTTTTACAGAGAACAGCTTGCAAGCTAGAAACACAAGCTGCAACACATCGTGACCTGGTCGGAAATGATGGAGACTGGAATTTTAGCGAGGATCATCAAATCTGAGCTTCCTGCTCTCAGCCGTGAGAGATTGATTTAAGGTTTTTTTGAAAAACTGTAACTGTTTTAAACTTCTTAATTCTTCAGATAACTTCAATGTGCTGCTAGAAATGCTGGAAGGCATTGTGGAAGACCGTCCGGTTAGGAAACGGAGAGTAGTACTGCACTACTTCACAGTTCTTCGATGAGTTTTTCGATTTCTGTTCTGAGAAACAACATTTACTTTACTTAGAGATTGGAATTAGAGGCTGGGAAGATGATCTCGAATAGCTATGATCTCCTGGAATGGTTTTTTTAGTTTCTTTTCTCTCTTATGTGCAGTTAATAAAGGAATTTTTGTTTAAAATGAGTTTATTTGAGAAATATTATGATTGGAACAGTATGCTTGGAAAGAAATGTTGTAATCATCTCTCTTTATGAACTTTCTCTCAGTTATCGGTCTCTGATTCGTTCTTCGATTGGGCCAGTCTTCTACAATGATCAAATAAAAAATGTTTCTAATCATGTCGGACTCACACGCAGTCTTCTCTACGAACACAACCTTCAGAATGCTCACCGGACAAGAAAACATGTCCTTCTTTGCAGACACAAGCGGGTGGTCCACATCTTAGAGAGAAACAAGGAGAAGGCTGAATTGATGGTTTGAAATATGATTCAAGAACTGATTACTGTACTTTGTCATAATTGAGACAGTTCTTTTCTCCACATAAGTTACTGCATTCAACCATTCTTGTGTTCTTTCCACCACACTCAGCTTAACCCTTGACAGTCATTGTCTTAAACCATATACAACTCACGCTTGGAAGTTGTCGTTTCCGTAACTTGTGTAGTATCCGTATCTTGAGAATAAGAATAGGCGACAATAGCCAAAATAATGTAAAAGAGCTTCATTGCGTATCTGAAACACTTGAATGCGTTTGATCAGTTCAACAGCGAAGTAGGGAGAGCGAATCGTAAAACAGCTGTGATAGAAAGCAAAAACAACATGATGAAAACCTTCTATTACTGTGAAATAAAACAAAAGCATTAAAGTTGTTACACTTCTCTTTTGAAATATTATTTTGAAGTTTGGCAATGGGTTTGATAACAAGTTTGCAAACATTTATTCTTTTCACGTTGATAGTCTACGAAAGCATCAAAAACTTAACAAAATAACAACTCTAAACAATATCTATGAGGTACATCTATTCAAACTAAAGTATTCTTTTGAACCAGGTGGGACGCTCTTTCTCCATTTCTATGATTCGCTTGCCATTTAATACCCCCTCGTCTATGACATCATCCGAGAATTTAACGAAAACCTGTAAATGTATCGTGGAAGAGATGATGTCAGGAAAATTCAAAATCATACCTGTTTATCTTGCCTTTGTCCTTTGTACGGGTTATAATCCATAAGTTTCACTTTAATCTCATTTGTTAATTCTCGTACCTACATGAAATGCATATTTAACAGTTCAGAAGAAGCTTCACCCACTTTCTTATAACATCCTCCACATATGGTTCCTGGTTCATGATACTCTCCACATGAATTACAGGTGACTAGATCGTCTACGGGAGACAATACCCTAGTGTACGAGAACTTTCTCGTTATTTTTTTCGCTAAAACTCGTCATTTGACTGTGCTGTTGACTTGCTCATGACTCACGTTTGCTTGTTCTGAATTTTGGAACTCCCCACAATATTCTACAATCGTTAATTATATTTTCTAATGAATAGCCTTTCGAGCTTGATTGTTGAGAAGACACTGAACAGATGTCAAGAGCCGGAGCTTAAACGCAGAATTCAGTGTTATGTGAGAGTTTTGAGAATAAACCTAGAGGTGGAACCCTTGGCAAACCCAGCATATCATCAACAATATGTCTTAGTTGTCGGAACGCGCGTAACATCTGAAATGCTTAGTTCGAAGACTCGATAGAGTTTGAAGTATATTCTGATAGCAACAGTTGGAAAGAAGACAAGTTCGAATGAATTCATACATTTACCAAAATACATGTACATTCAAGAGAAATGTTAAAAAGATTCACGCATAACGCTTAATAATTAATGCCGGAAAAATAAATAAATTAGAAGTCGTCGTCATCATCGTCAGCCATCTCTTTTGCAAACTCCAGTTCCTAGAAAGATGGTTTCGATGAGGAATTAAACTGCCGACTGCTTACCTGTTGTTCTCTCTCTCTCTGAGCTTCAATAGTCTCAACTTTCAGCTTGTTCTTAGGTGGGAAACGAAGGGCTTTAACGGCTTGGTTATGCAACTCCAAACAGTATCTAACATGGAATGATGATAACAGTTAACTTGAAACAAAACTAACTTGATTCTGGAATCGAAATGATGGAGAGGTTCAGCTGTTCTATACACATCAATTGTTTCCGAACTCTTCATGTATCTCTCGCCGTCTTTGGTATCGGAAGTGATGTAAGCATCGATGGCACCAGTAGCAATAGCTTTAGCAACCTGAAGATATCTCAAGTAAACGAATTCAACCAATATACAAGCTCACCATGTACTCAGTATCAACTTCGCTGTTGATCTGCAATTTCTTTCCAATATCCTTAAATGGTTACTTAAACGACGGCATAGTGATGAAGTTCAAACCTTGATAGCAATCTTGGAATAAGCTAAAGAAATCTGCTTGACAGCAGTTTTGATAACATTCTGTCTGAGTCTGACGATGAGTGTTAATGTCTCGTCTTTCTCGAACTGAAAAAAAGCATGATGAGAACGAATTAAGCTAAGTAAGACTGTACTTTAGAGCTGTATTGATCCAAAACTTTGTTGAAATGAGCGAGATCCCCGACCCGTACGGCTTAAACAAGGCAGTAATGAAAATAAATGAGCGAAGAATAACCTTGAGTGAGTTCAAGATATGGATACAAGCATTTTCGGTAGATAGGTTGACGGAAAACAGATCTCTCAGGAATTTCTCCTTGAAGTAACCCGATGACAACGACCCACTTTTGAGCATTCTGTTTGAAGCCGATAGCTGCTTCTTGTGGAGCTTTACGCATAGCCTGACATATTATTATAAGCTTTAACTTTACAATATGAACTCATACTTGAAGGAAGTAACCAGCAGCTGCAGCATAGTCCAATTGAAGAGCTTTTATTCTTCCTTGATAATATAAATAACGAGCGAGATCATTATTGTTGGCGTTTTCAGGGAACGTAACCTGATTGCGATCAAACTATACTTGAAGAGTGTATTTGTAGGGCTTACCTTCGATACCAGCTTGGCAGCAGATAAATACTGCTTGTTCAATAAATAGCATCTCAACAATGTGAAGATTAATGTAGCCTGAGATTCATACAGATGACGCAGGGTGGAAGTACGAAGTCGAGAGTTGAAATAACTAGAACAAACTCAAGATTTTTGGAACTTGACAATCTTATGCTAACCTTGTGAGCTCGTGGAAGCGTCCAAGTTTCTCGTGAACTAAAGCTAAGTAGAAATAAGCTTTAGCAACAAGGGAATCAAGAGAACGCTTCTCGCTTTGATCAACTAAATATGTATATTGAGTTGGAAAAAAAAAGAGTCCATAACTCACCTCTGTTGATAAGGAGTTCAGCTGCATCTTTAGCTTGGTTAAGTTTCTCTTGATCAATGAGGTATACAATAACAAGAAGGTTCAAATACAGATCAGCATCGACGGAAGAGGATGCCTTCTTACCAGTTCTAGGAGATCTATGCGATAGAATCGAATGGTGACAGGTAATTCTTACTTGACAGGCTTCTGATCAACATCCATCTTCTGTTCCGTATTAGCCGTTAGGTTAGAAGAAGATGGGACAGGTACCCATTGCAAAAGAGCATCACGATGTTCAATATTTTGAGTATTGTGAGTCGAGATTATTTTATGTAAGACCTATTAAGCAATACTCTATTGTCAGTTAAAGTGATCTACCTCATTATTCAATTGTTTTCTGGTTTGATGCAACACCTGGAGGACTCTTCCCATGAAATGAAATGGTCCACGTTCAAGTAAGGAGCAATGCTCACGAATATCTTAATCAGGTCTGGTTAAGTTCGGTAAATTGAATTGTCATACTTTCAAATGCGACAGTGTTCAGATCTTTTGGCTCTTCTTTCTCCTTTTGCTCATCAACTTCCATACTTTCAACATTTTCAGCTTTAGTATTAGCTACGGGTGCCATTTCCCTACAAGTATACAATTTAGAAATTCAAAACACGTCTGATATGATGGATAAATTACAAGAAAAAACGGATTAAGAACGTTATAAGCATAGCGCATACAAAAGTGGGCGTTGCTTGCTGATATTAGACCATGCGGCAAATGAGAGACTGAACACATTCAGAACCGAAATCCGTTCAACCGCCGTGGTGAGACTTGAAAAGTATTAGACCTTTAACACTTGAGGTTAATTTTGTTTCAACTCCTGTAATATCATTCTACTCTTTCGATCTCATGTTGTTCGAGTTGTGTTTTGACTCTGAGTGCATTCAAATTTCATATTCAAAATGTATAACGTTATCATTGGACTGTTAGAGAGTCAGCTAATCTGTTGTTAGAGGAATCAGCATTGGTTGGTGATCGAGCACTGTATATGCAATTTTGAAACTTAATAGAAACAACAGACTATGCGATCTATTAAAAACAATATGTCGAAAATGATTCAAATTTGAATCACAGTCGTTGAAAAACATGAAAACTACTGTAGCAGTGCAACTGTAGTGAACTATATTTTTATGTAAATATAGATCTGCGTCAACTGAACATCAAAATTTGTATAAATCGGTTGAACTTTTCCGTTGTACCCAGTGACTTTATAAGGAAAAAAGAGAAGATGGTTTTTCACGTCCAGGGTTTTGAGGAAGTATGCAAAACGATTGGGAATCTGAAATGTTTCTTTTGCCTTACGGAGTAAAAGTGTTGAGACAATTGTGTATCTATATCTGAGATATGTGCAAGATGCTTCCTTCAATTCTCCATGTATTCAACTGTTTTTATCAGTAGATCACTTGTATTTTCAATAATAGCTTATTCAGTTAGGTCTCAAAATTAAAGGTCTAATTTTTTTTGGCCCCACAACGAAGATGAAGAAAATGTATTTTTAGTCACTTCTGTGCGGCAAATGAGCAAAATGGGTCTTGCACAGATGCGATTTGAAATTTCGAGAAATTACTCGAAGGGACGGAAAGTACCTCGAAAGGGGGCGTGGTCATATAGCCCATTCCTGGCCATCTAGAGCATGCAAATTCTCCTGAACTGTTACTTCTGCTTGCAGCTCTTTATTCGTTCTGTTCCTTCTTCTTACTCGCTTTCGTTTTCGTTCTTGTCTTTGTTTTCTGTCTGTCTCTCTCTCTGATTGAGTCATCCAACCCATTCAGTACTTACAGGTCGTTTCACCAAACGTTCTAAATCATGTCTGTTGTGGGGTTTGATATTGGAAACCTTAATTGCTATATTGCTATTGCTCGTCAGGGTGGTATCGAGGTAATCACGAATGATTACTCTCTTCACGCAACTCCGTAAGATATAAAAAAAACAAAAACTGAAGAAACCTTATATGAATTCAGGGCTTGTGTTTCCTTTGGAGCAAAACAACGTTCCATGGGAGTTGCTGCCCGCCAATCTGTTAACAGCAACTTCAAGAACACCGTTTTGAACTTCAAGCACTTGGTTGGACGCAAGTTCAGCGATCCCATCACCCAAAAACTCATCAAGTTGGTGCCATGCGGAGCTGTTCAGTTAGAAAACGACAATATAGGAATCAAGGTTTGATCTCATTGAGAAACTCTTTTACTTCTATTTTTCAGGTCAAATATCTCGAAAAGGATACCGTCTTGACTGTCGAACAAGTCTATGCTTGTCTTTTGACTAAGCTCAAAGAAATCGTTGAGAGCCAAGTTACTGAAATCAAGAAGGTTTCCGACTGTGTTGTTTCGGTAAGCTCACCATGAATCTCTCGTGAAATAGTTGTGAATTTAGATTCCTGGATTTTTCACTGATGTCCAGAGAAGAGCTGTCGTCTCTGCTGTTCAATGCGCCAACTTGAACCCTCTTCGTATCATGAATGAGAGCACTGCTATCGCTCTAGCTTATGGTTTGAACCAATGTTTTACTTCTTATAAACTGTTCTTTGTCAGGTATTTATAAGCAAGATCTCCCTGAGGCTGTTGAGGGTGTTCGACCCCGTCATGTCGTGTTCTTAGATATCGGACACTCAGCCACCCAAGCTAGTTTGGTAGCTTTCAACAAAGGAAAATTGCAGGTAAGTAAAGTTTCGTACACACGTATTTTAGAATTGTGGTTTAGGTTTTGGCATACACCTTTGACATGGATGTCGGTGGCTTGTACTTCGATAATTTGATTGCTGAGCACTTCTGCGCCGAATTCAAGACCAAATATGGTGAGTTACTGTTTACTATACGAGTTATAAGTGCCCTTTTGAAGGTATTGACGCTAGCACCAGTCCTCGTGCTTGGTTGAGACTTCTCGATGAAAGTGAGAAAGTCAAGAAGCAAATGTCTGCTAATTCCACTCCCATTCCAATCAACATCGAATGTTTCATGAATGACAAAGATGTTACAGCCAAACTCCAAAGGTTTGTTTTGATTTACAATCGTTTGTTTTCAAATTTGACATTAAAGAAGCGATTTCGAAGTCTTGGCCACTGCTCTGTTTGAAAAGATTTCCAATCTCTTGAAGCGTCTTGTAGCTGAAAGTGGTGTTAATGTTGCTGATATTGACGAAATTGAAATCGTCGGAGGTTCCTCCAGAATTCCAATGGTCCGTACTATTGTCAAGGATATCTTTGATAAGGATGCCAAGACTACCATGAACCAAGATGAAGCCGTTGCTAGAGGTAAAATAGAAGCTAGTTTTGTAAATAACTGTTTCTTCATTCCAGGTGCTGCTATGCAATGCGCTATTCTCTCTCCTGCATTCCGCGTCCGAGAATTTTCTGTTAAGGACTGCCAACCTTATAGAATTCACCTTACATGGAAGGGTGGCGCTCCTGAAGGAGGGTAAGGAAAGAAGTTTGATTTCCATTAATGTTGTTTTCTCAGAGAATCTGATGTCTTTGTTGAGCGTGATGAGTTCCCCTACTCCAAGGTCATTACTTTGTACCGTAGCAGTGATTTCCAAATCGATGCTAAGTATGCCCTTCCTGAAACAGTACCACACAGTACATCAAACATTGGTATGTTTCCTGGCTTAGTTTCTTGGTTCACCTTCAAGCCTTCCAGGTGTATGGAAGTTCCGTGGTATCACTCCTGCTGCCGATGGACAAGCCAGAAAGGTTAAAGTTAAAGTCCGCGTAACTCCAAATGGTACTTTCACCATCTGCTCTGCTTCATCTACTGAAGTTATTGCTGTTGAGGAAGAAGCTGTAGGTTCATCTCTCCGCTATATCTCTCATTCTCCTATTATAGCCTCAAGATTCCATGGAGGAAACTCCAGCTGAAGGAGCTGAAGCTAAGCCAGCTGAGCCAAAGCAGAAAACTAAGTCTGTTGAATATGCCTTGGATGAGGTGTTCCCAGATGTCTACAACGGTCTCCAGTACGCTGGTGTAGAGGAAGAGATGCAAAAAGCGGATTTGTTCGAGAAGAAGAAGGCTGATGCCAAGAACAGCGTTGAAGAATATGTTTATGAGATGAGAGATAAGCTCTCTGATCAACTCTCCGGATTTGTTACTGAGGGTGATGCTGATATGTTCCGCTCTTACCTCTCGACCACCGAAGAGTGGCTCTATGATGAAGGTGAAGACACCGAAATCAAGGTTTACGAGGATAGACTCGCTGAGCTTAAGAAGATTGGAGATCCAATCGTTGAAAGATATCGTGAATCGATCTCCAGAAAGCCTGCTTTCGATGCTTTCGATCAGTCTATCCTCCGCGTTCGTAAGGCTTACGAAGATTATAGAAGTGGAGCCAACTACGCTCACATTGAGAGCAAAGATATGGAAAAAGTGAGTTTTTAACTTTCTAGAATCACGTTTAACATCTTAATTAGGTTTGTAATGCTATTGATGAATATAAAAAATGGATTGATGACGCTCGTCAACGCCAAGGAAACAAATCTCAAACCGAAGCTCCGGTAGTATTCGTACACGAAATTAAGCAACAACAAGAGGTACTTGATATCTATCACTTTTAATATATTAACAAAACTATTTCAGGCTTTCGAATCGATCGTGCAACCAATTCTCAACAAAAAACCACCAAAACCACAGCCTGCTCCAACTCCTGCACCAAACCCTGCTGGAGGTGCAGCCCCAGGTGACGCTCCAGGAGCTGCTCCCCAGAATCCAGATCCTTTGAGCTCCGAGATGGAAGTTGATTAATTTTTGTTTGTTTTTTCGCCCTTTTGGGAAGCAATTTTAAAAAATAATTTTGATTACTATAAATGGATCTTCATGAAAAACATTACACTGGAATCGTTTTAAGAACCAATGTTTCCAATACATGCATATGCACTTCATGACTGTATCGTCACAGTGTACAATTGAAAAATATTTCTTAATGGCTCATAATCTAAGAGGACGAAGTTACTGATAACAAGCCTTCATCACTGGTAAATCTTTTGGGTTGAGGGTAATACCGGTGCGAATCCTTTATGGGATTGATAAGGTCTTATACAGACATCTCACCAACACTGTCTTTCGATTTTCAATGAATCATCTGATTCTACTCAACGTCATCACATCATCTAGTACTTTCTGCAATTTTCTATCAATGTAATGGTAGGTTTGGTGGTCTTGATGAAGTTGTTGAAGCATCCGAGCGTAACAGATCAGATCGAGAAAGCGATATAGAAGTTGCAGACAAGAATGGGGCTCAGTTCGGAGCAACTAACTTAGAGTTTGTTTGTCTGAAGTCCAGTTTTCCATAAATAAATTGTGAATAGAATGTTCTCGGAATCTGTGTTTTGAATGTGATAACGAGCCTGAGAAACTTTCGATAGCTTCAGGGAGGTCTTGGAGGTTTGTTTTGAACGCAAGTGATGAAGGCATCAAGGAAGAGCGAGTGTTTAAGAGCATAGTCATGTCAACACCGACCTGATTCATCTATCCCGTTTTTCTTTTCTCAATAAAGTGAATGATGAATTCATTCACAAACCAGTACTGCTCAAGCGTACTAAGTGTTAGAAAGAGTTCAAATGCAAAAGGCTTCTCAGGCAACGCGGAGGTAACACATCTGCATGCAGGAGCTAACCAAAACTACTGTCTGCCACAACACAAAAACCTGAACTTGCTACCCCATTGTATAGGAAGGGTGGAGCTCCTGAAGGAAGGTTAGAACTGAAGTTTGACTCATTAATGTTGTTTTCTCGGTCAATCTAGTGTGATGAGTTCCCCACACCAAGGTCATTACTTTGTACTGTAGCAATGATTGCTATTTCGTTACAAAGCATGTCATTCCTGAAACTGTACTGCACAGTTTTGGTAACTCTGGTGAGTGTCCGAGCTTCATTTCTTCTGATGACCAAGAGAAAGAAGAAAAGTTAGTGTTCTGTAAGTCTCTAGCTTACGAAACAGAAGACTGCTCATCATAAGACACTTGTTAGATCCAAATTTTTTATTAAAATATTTATACAATACCCGTGTGATTTGACAACCACTTTCAAAAATTTACAAGCTTTGGCAAGTTTCAAGACATGGGCATGGAGAAAAACAGCACCTTCAAAAACTGTCGGAATTTAAATAAGTTCTAAAACAATCTCACTAAGTGATTAGTACATGAACACAGCCCTAAACTATCTAAAAAGATTTCTACAAAGCAGAACAGAATTATTACAGAAAGCTTTCTAAGATTCTTCTTTTTTCTTCATCTGCCGAAGCTTCATAGCTCGCATATGCAACCTTTCCATTTGACTTTCATCCAAATTAATTTCACAAACCTAAAATGATCGTATGAGATAATATTGAAGAAGCGATATCTTACCTTCTTCACCAGAAACTCTTCTGTCATGATATGCGGGGGCAAATGCCGGAGACGAGTAACGATGGAATGCAAGTCGGGGAATTGTTTACATTGTTCTTTAGTCCCTAATCCGAATTTAAACAAAACCAAAGCAACTTTGAAAAGTACTTTGACTCCTGTAGAATTTAATTTCAGGGACTAGAAGATGAGAAAGACTACCTTCACAGAAAAACATGTCCCACACTCGAAGAACAGTTGGCCATGGAAGAGTTCGACAAAACACGCACATGAACCATTCGATCATATAGAGCACAGGGTCCACATTGTTCTTCTTCTACAATTTAGGAATTCAGACGATTGATAAGATTCGAACTTACAAGATGTCTATAACTAACAGACGATTTCTCTTTCAACAACTGTACTAAAACATCTCCATCTACTTGAACTGCTTCCTTGAATAGTTAAACGTGAACAAGTGAATTCATGAACGACTTACTAAGCCAGGACTATAATATTTCGGCAAATATCTCGTACACACTTGCACAAAGCAATAAAAGGCATCTCTGCAAGTCCTAGTTATTGAAAGCTCGTTTGTATATTACTCACTTTAATGGCATGTGCATAAGTAATACAGAAGCTATCGGAGCTTGTCCTTGGCAATACCCTTCTTCCGGAAATAGCACAGTCCAGGTTTTTAATAAAGTTGATAAATCCTCCCGCCTAGACATGATCCTATCATATACTTATCAAACTTGAAAAAACCAACCCATTCTTTCCATAAGTTCCTGTTGTAGCGAACATTTCGTGTTCAGGAAACTGTCGGTTTAAGTCTTTCTCGATATCATCTGCCCATTTCGGATCAACTTCTTTATTCACGCATATCTAAGCGCTTAGATAGTAGAAGAGCAACCTAATGACTACTTACATCAAAAACCTCCTTATTCTTCGAATAATCCATGTGATAAACTGCTCCACACAAGTACTTCCAGGCTTTTCCTCTTAACGAAGGAGGAATTCCTTTTCGACACCGCTCGCGAACCTTATCGAACCTACATAAATCAAGAAACGATGAGGAAGATAACAAATGAAAACCCACTTGTGATCCATGTAGAAGGTCCAATTTTCAAACATTTCTATCCATTTCATTTCTCTTCTTCTCAAAACTTTTACGTCGACGAATGCTCGCGCACTGAAACTGGGATTTGTCAAACTTTAACTTCCGAACACGGTAATACCTAGGCACAGAACTGTCCGTATTGAGGAAGAATCCATATTCATCTGCTTCTGGAATACTCTGGTTAGCGTATTCTTCTGATTCTCGTTCGTCGTCTCCGTTTAAGGTGTTGCAATCCCTGCTATCAGTCCTACTTAATTGGTCTGAAGCCGTCTAAACAGTTGAACATGAGAAAAAGAGCGTCCAGAAAGCCTCACTTCGCCTGCTTTTTCCGGCCTCTGCCGCATAAAGGGCATAGCTTCTCCGTCCAGAACACAATTCACATTACTACTTGCCATCATTGAGTTCTGGGTAGATGGCGTGTTCTCCCTCTGATTCAAATCATCTGATGATTCGTACGGTTTTGAGGGAGAGCCCGTCGTCATACGGTTGATCATTATATTCTCATAAGACTGCTCCATCTGAAACAAAGAAAACAGTGATGTAGAAGAGGAAAAGCTGTATAGTTAGAAATAACAAAGTTACTCAATGCTACGAATGGACTCAACAAACTACACCAGTTTGCGTACCCTAACAAGGCCATGGTATTTTACCGTAATTTATTCCATCACCTTATCTGCATATTTGGAAACATGCAATGAGAGAGTACGCAGTTCACACTTTTGAAGGTAACTATGTTTGATAAGAGAAAGAAAGAGTAATGGAATTGAGGTTATAACAAATTGATCACAAGTCACTAATCACTCACTATTGTTCATATTATATTTCAATAGAATACACAAGCAAACAAAACGAAACTATAGCCATAGTAAACGAAACACGCTCAGTATTAGGACCTTGAAATATTTCAAGTTTCGTTTATCCTTGAAATGTCGGGTAGAAGTAGAAGCTGCTATAAAAAGCAGCAGCAGCAGTTTTCAAAAAAAGATTCCTACCATGAAAATAATGCAAGCCTCGCAAACAAAACAACTATCGTCTCTGCTCTTTGAGAGTCGAGAAGAAATATATCTTTGCAAGTATGAATAGTGATAGAAAACGAATAAATAAGCTATTCGAACGACACGTCTCAAATCTGTTCTCAAACGAAGGTAATATTCAAATTTTATTTACGCGCACGCTTGAGTTTCATTTTAAACGCAATACATGCAAGTAACGGTTGTGAATAATATGTAATTTACCGTTCCAGCGCACCTTTTCGCCCATCCTCAATTTTCTACATTTTCAGCCATTTTAAGGCTTTGGACAAGTCTTAACTCTTCAAAAATGTGTCATTTTAAACAATTTTCAAAAATGGTAAAAAGGTCGAAATGCGCTACCTTCAAAACGTGGTCGAAATCCATGGTCGAGATGGTCGAGAAAAGTGCGCTAGAACGGTGAATTAAAAAATGCATTTTAATAAATCCCAAGGATATGAGAATCTATGATTCGATAAAGCACTAAAGCCTTTGACCAACCTATTACAAATATGCTTTTATTCCACATTAGCAAATAAATTTTTTAAAATTTACAAACAAATTCAGTCGAAAAGAATACTTAAAGGTCATGAAGTGTCAACTGCTCGGCGCTTTGCTCTCGGTTCGCTCAAATTCCTCTCCCGTCGAGTAAAAGACCATGCTTCACTTGATAATTCTAAAAAACATTATATGTGAATATATAGGTTTTTAAAATAAATTACCTGATAGGCTTCAACGATTAAATGGGCTGGAGTGATCCAGGTATCAGCTGGATGAGAAGAGGCCTCGATAATTTCTTCTTCTATGCTTTCTCGATCATATTCGCTTTTGAGGATTGGATCTGTTGTTGTTGAAGCCACCATGATGCCAATGAGAGCGCGATCAGCAGCGTAGCATGGGCCTCCGTAGTCTCCGCCATCAATCGAAGAACTGGCCAAGAACCGTCCTCTGTAGTCCATGACTTAGACCAAACCCGATAAACGACTCAAAAATCTTCGGTGAACGCTTGGAATAAGGATAGTCTTCGAAGATCTCCCTTCCGTCCACTGAGCGAAGAATCACAAAGTTGTGATGAGTGTCGACAACAATGACCTACAATATATTGAATTAATTATTTTAAAAAATTTCTTTTAAGATACCTTCATTTTATGTCGAATACGGTGATCCTGAGCATGTTTTATTTCAACAAGACTGTGCTTATTGACTTCATCATTCTTTGATTCGTCGTACTCTCGTTCGACAGAAGTTTCCTCTTCATCTTGAAGAGCTTTTTGTCCTCGAGGGATGAAAAACAGACGGGTGCGGAGCTCGACTGCTAATTTCTCTGAAAAACCAACAATAAATTGTTAGACCATTTAAAATATAATACCATTGAGGACGTAAGGCGACTCAGAACGCTCCCGATGATAGCCGGACAAATGCCCTAAAATGAATATTTTAAGTAAAAATCCCAATTGTTGTATAAAAACATAGAAATTAAAAATGGTTAATAAAAGAAAATAATTCAATCGTAAATCATACAAACCGGTGCCTTGTCTGATTCCACAAAGAAAGAAAAAGTTGGAAATTGCTCAGGAAGCAGGAAAGTCGTTGCAGAATCATTGACACTATATTAAATGAAATACAATCAGAAACAAATCAAACTGTAACTTACCGACAAAAGTGTGTTATCCGGCAAATCCAATTCTATTTCTCTCTCCAACATCCTTATATTTATCGTTTGGGCCATTTTCGCGACGAATAATCTGAAAACATAAAATTATTTGTTTACACGTAATCAATAATCTAACAGTAGAGGTGGAATTTCTTCCTTCCACTCTAGCCCAACGCGTTTGCATGTCCCGTCGCGTGCGCCTAGTTCAACTGGGCCAAATGTGTGATTGTGCTCAGTCACAGTGAGAAAAAGAAAAGAAGATCACACAAAGAGAAAGAGAAATTGCCAGGGCAAAGACGTCACACCAAAAAGAACTGAAGGAGAAAAAGAAAATCGTAAACTTTCAAAGGTACCTAAACCTGGAGAAGAGAAGAAGAAAAGTAAAGGAATAAAAAAGAATTCTACTCTTGAGATATTCTTGAAGTTCTAAAGGTGGATCAAGTCCAAAGGAATCAAAGTAATAACACTTTTTACCTTTCTTTGAATAACAAACCCAATGAGTTCCTTTACCATTTGAAGAGTCTAGATTCACAACACCTACTTCTTTTGAAAGTATTTGAGGTGGTAAAGTGTCTCTCATGAAAACACCACGGAAATTCTTGATTTTTAGTAATTTAATGAGTTCTTCGATTTCATAGTTTGTTAGTGGTTTCAAGTCATTTGTAAAATCCATTTACTTAGCATATTTTTTATTTAAAATTGTTGACGCACTTTTCTCGACCATCTTGACCATGGATTTCGACATTGAGGATGGGCGAAAAGGTGCGCTGGAACGGTAAAATACATATTATTGTTGTGTTTCAGACGAGGTCAGCCTCAACTAAGAAAAAAATAGAAAGTATCTAAGTATTTGAACTATTTCAGGTTTTAACATCATGAAGGGAATGGAAATATCAACTGTGGGTTCAATCTAACATATCATATCAATGTGCTTGATTTAGAAGTCATCTACATTGTCCAACTTGATGATATTATCCTCTTTCTTGAATGGTGGCATTCCTAAATATGGGCAAGAAGCACAACGGAATGCATCACCCAATGAGCACTAAAATTGTGAAATGATTAACAACGGATTTGGCAGACAAGCCCACATTTCCGCAACTGCTCTTCACTGGCTGTTGTTGCTTCTTCTCTTCCTCTTCCATTTCTGCCAATCCGCATGTGCAGTTCTTACACGCCCTCTTCTTCTTTCCTTCGGCTGGGTCACCACAAGCAGCTGAAACTTTGAATTCAATAAAACAAGTGATCCTTCACAACGCACCCTTCAAATCGCTTTCTGTTGGCTTTTGATAATCTTCATCAGCTAATAAATCATCTTCATTGATAATATCATCGTCATTTTGTGTGAGCTGATGTGACATTTAGGGAAACGAGAGGAAAAACTATCTTACCTTAAGAGCGAAAGTTTGACCAGCAAAAGCAGGCTTTTCAAATGTGACTCGTAATCCTGAAAATTACACTGCGATATACAGATAGTACGATAACCAATACCTGAACCGCTTGTGGCTCCTTGTTCGTTTGAAAATCCAGCGAGTCGGATTTTTTTACGGAGGTCATCTTCAGAAACGTCTGAAACAGATAAAAAAGATATAACTAAACAACGATGAAAGAAAACGTACTTGATACGAAAGCTTCCACAACAGCTCCAGGTTTGGCAAGACGATAAGATTCAGATGCGAGACTATCTAATTCATCAACAGAGCTTGAGATGAAACCAATAAAGTCAAATGAATCAGAATTCTTTGCTGGAAAAACAACAGAGAAAGATTAGTTGAATAAGATGTTATTCACCTTTAGCAGCAGTTATATCAACTACTTCGAATTTGCAAGGAACACTGGGTACGCATGACTCAGGAGTAATGTTTGTTCCAATTATGAATAGGGTTTGACTAGCTTCGCTTAGCTTGTTATTGAAATTGAACGACATCTAAATTGAATAGCACAGTATGGAAAGCAAAAAGACAAAGAAGGAGAAAAGAAGTAAAACGAACAAAACGATGGCATAAGAAAGAGTAAAAGAGTCACTAGAAAATCCTTTAATAACAATATTCTATAGATTGTAAAGATCATCAAACATCTCCCCTAAACCCGCGGATTCTAGAACTCTCTTGATTTCACCCGTATTGACATGTTTATTATTAGCCCCAGCAGCATTAACTTCTTGGAACTCAGAGAACTTCAAGTCTTTCTCCTCTAATTCTGTTTCTGAAACTAGAAAAGCATCGAAACTCTCAGGAGAGCGCGCTAGACCTGTGCTCCGTAGTACAAGGCGTTGCCAATTCCAAGATTTGATCTCATTATAGAAATTTAGACAGCTCGAACCTTTTCCTCACATAATAAGATTACAAACCATAACTGAGCAGGGTTATACCTTCAACAACAATAACTGCTGGCTTGCCTGGGGTCGAAAAACCTTTAAGGTCATAATTTCTCGACAACTTCATTATATCACTCCTCTAAAACGATACTTAACTCTCATTTAATGAGATGAGAACCTTTGTAGAACTATATAGATGATGACTATAAATGTAATAACGGGCATATGACTCCTCTTCAGAGGAAGTAGTATGAGAACTTTGATCAGCAGTCACTTCAAACTGGTCAGCATTGTCCTAGGAGGAGTTTCGTCAATTGGAGCTTTTGTCAACTAACATTGAGCCACATAATGATATCAGCTATAATGGGGACTCCCAGTTCGAGAGTATCAATCCATTCTTTCAAACTATTATTGATTCTGGAAAGTTACGAGAATACAATGATAAACTCGCAATGTCATTTCCTACTTCCGCTCATCTACAAGATTGGAACCTTGGATGAATACAGATGGACGTTCAGTAATAGGATAAGAGGAAGGAATAGTGAAATGAAGTTCGATTTTGACATTCTCTAAAGCCTGAAACGTCTACTTGCACACAAATTTGATGAAATAATAAACTTTTTTGAAAACAAGGTTGGAACTAAGACTGGAAGTTTCATTATCTGGAAGAAATTGCAACTCTTTATCATCAAACATTGATTGCAAGACTTCAAATTCTTCAGACTTCAATAAGTCGCATTCATTTTGAATATCTTCGTCTGATTTCATCAAGAAACAGGTTGTAACTAAAAGGAAAAGCTTGACGTCGACGACTGGATGAAACGAAAGATTTTCATTGACACGGTTATACGTATTGCGTATTCTCATCCCTTGTGAGGTACTTTTGAAAAATTTTAGGCGCCTTTCGAAATTCATCGTTTTTTAAAATTAAAACTTATGAATTACTAAACCCCGTTGAGAAAAGTCTCTTCGAATAGTTTCATAAAGCCTGATTAATTAACCAGTACTATTCAGATGGCTGACTCCCTAGAATTTGGAGATGTTTTCGTGGAAGACATGGGAATTTTGGTATTTGTCATTGAACAATCAATTTCATATAAAATACTTGTAGAACACAGGTCGCATCAGACTTGGACCTTCAGCAGTTCAATTTAAAAATGAGCAAACAGGAAAAGTGGGTTAAAAATGTAATGTCTTAGTTAATGTGACAGTTTAGGTGATAAGTTTGACACCAGCTAATCTCGAATATCTTGCTTGGCAACGCCTTGGTAACAAACCTGGAATCAATTTCAAAGTAAACGATGGCTCTAAATTACGTTGCGGCGGTTTTAAAGAAACTGTAAATGCTCAATTCTTAACCTTCTAATCAATCTGAATCTTATAGGATTTTGAAAAAGTAAAGACTTATGCCAGTAAGCATTGGCACAAAGAGTTAGAACCCAGAGATTTGGTTCTCAAAGGTTGGAATTATGGAGACTGTAGAGTGGAAGGTGCGTTTGTCATTCTCCTATATTTCTTATTAGTAATGTTCAGGCAAATCTATTGAATTTACTTTCGATGGAAAACCAATTTTTGATGTTCCTTTGTCCAACGTTTCAAACTGTGTTGGAAACAAGAGTGAAGCTACTATTGAGTTTCATCAGGTTTGTGGATAGTCTTTTGAATGCTGAAACCCATCAGTTTACAGAGTGATGATTGCCCAACTTCATTAATTGAAATGCGTCTACACATGCCAGCTAACCCAGATGATGAGGAGTACGACCCTGTCGAGGTGTGTCTTGCGTTATAAAGCTTATAAAGTCGGTTTTACTAGGAGTTCCGTAAAGCTGTCATGATGTACGCTGGTATCGAAACCGAATCTGGACAGCCAGTTGCTTCTCTTTCTCAAATCCTTTGCACAACACCTCGGTTAGTCAACTGTTTATTTTCATTCATGACATCGTAACTTACAGTGGTCGTTACGATATCAAAGTTTATCCAAACTTCCTTTCACTTCACGGAAAAACATACGATTACAAAATTCCGATCAAAACTATTATGCGATTGTTCCTTGTACCACACAAAGATGGCCGTCATGTGTATTTCGTGGTTAGTTCAATCGTTATGGCTTCTATCAAATGTTTTATCTTAAGATTTCACTCAACCCCCCTATCAGACAAGGTCAAACCAGATACCATTACCTTGTTCTTGAATTTTTGAAAGAGGAAGAGATTGAGTTGTCTCTTGGGCTGACAGAGTAAGCTTTTTGAAGCGTTTACTCTTTGATCATTAACTTTTCAGGCAACAACTTGCTGAGCAATATGGAGGAAAGCTCGGAAAAGAAATGAGTGGACCACTTTACGAAGTAGTTTCGATGATCTTCCGTGTCCTCATCAACATGAAGATCACAGTTCCTGGTAACTTCATCGGGTAATGCATCCTTACTATTTCTTTAACTGAGCTTCGAACATTCTAGTCATTCTGGAACACCCGCCGTTATGTGCGCTCATAGACAAGCCTCTGGTTTCCTTTACCCTTTGGAGAAAGGTTTCTTGTACATTCACAAACCCCCCATGTATATTCGATTTGAGGAAGTAAGTAGTTTCTACCTTATTTGCATTTTATTTTCCCTTCAAGATTTCTTATGTTAACTTTGCTCGTTCTGATGTATCTACTAGATCTTTCGATTTTGAAATCGAGTTGAAATCTGGTCAAACTCTTCTCTTTAACAGTGTCGAAAAGTAAGTTACTTTGGATATGCATCCACAAACTTGCTGCTTTTCAGAGACGAATATAACAAACTGTATGACTACGTTCAAAGCAAGCATCTCCGTATCAGAAACGCTAGAAAGATGGTGAGTCCAAATGGCTGTTCGGTTACAAAATATTCAATTCATAGGAGAAACCCACTCACGAGGATAGATTCTCGGGAAGTGATGATGAAATCGATCGCTACAAGGAGACTGTTAAGGCCGAAGGCAAAGAAAGAGAACAAACAGATTCTGATTCTGAAGATGGTATATTGTAATCTTCTAATTCATTATTTTGTTCTTTTGTTTAGATGATTATGACCTCGATGAGGATCTCAAGAAAAGACAACAAGAAAGAGTTGGTTGATATTTATCAGCGTTTAATCAATTCATCAACTTCCAGGAAGAAGACTCTTCAGAGGGCAGTGGCTCCGAACCAGACGAGGAATATGATTCAGATGCTGATGGTGAAGAGGTGGATGGTTCCGGAGAAGAATCTGGTGGAGAGCGTAAATCTAAAAAGCCCAAAAAGGAGAAGAAAGCTAAGACTGTGGTCAGTATAGGACTGTCCATTTAATTTGAAAGCATGTTATATTCAGAAGGAACCTAAAGAGCGCAAAACCAAAGAATCCAAGAAGGGAAAGAAGGATCCTAACGCTCCAAAACGTCCACAGAGTGCTTACTTCCTTTGGCTGAATGATAACAGAAGCTCTCTCAAAAAGAGCGGAGATTCCGTTGCTGATGTCGCCAAGAGAGCCGGAGAAGTATGGAAGACCTTGTCTTCAAGTGAAAAGAAGGTAAAAGGCGATTTCATTAGCTGTTTTCATTATTTCATTTAGCCTTATGAAGAGAAAGCCAATACCGACAAAGAGCGATATGAGAGAGAGATGACAGTTTATAAGAAACAGCAGAAAGAAGGAAAAGTAGCAACATCTGAATCTTCACCTGCTGCTTCTAAGCCAACCAAGAAATCCACTGGACCGTGAGTTACCGTGTTATTGGCGCTCAACCATGCTCTTTTTAGATCTCCATCTAAAGCTAAGTCAAAAGAATATATTAGCGATTCCGATGGTTCTGATGATGATAAACCCCAAGGATCGGTATGTTGCATTCTTAAACGTGAGCTTAATCATACATTGCAGGGCTCTGAGAGTTCCGATAACGACTCTGATGATTCCGATTAGATTGATTTTCGTCGCGTGTATTCTTTTCTTGTTAATGTGCAGATCTCCCCATGTTTGAAAAATGTTTAAATAGTGAATGTCTTTAATTATAAAACTTTTCATTCAACAAATTTATCAACAATCAACAAATGCGAAAGACTCTAACTTTTCCATCTATTCCTGCGTAAGCAAGCTCTTCATTTTCGGAGTTCGAGAATCGAAGTCGCTGAACAGCTGAATCTACAGCGACAGCAGGGATAAGAAAATCCTTCTTGGAAACAATTTGAGAGTTTTCTATTTTCAATAATGATATAGATCCGTCTTGGAGACCGCATGCGACAGCATCTCTGACAACGTTAAGTTTAATTAAGTGACGATAAGTATATACTACCTTCTACTCACGGCTACAGCTGTGATTGGTTGTGGGAGAGTCTCAGAAGCGACCATCTTCGCTTCATTTCCGGCTACCTGCCATAAAATAACCTGAAACTCAACAGTACATTGAGTAACCACGATTTTGAAACACTTTTTTATCTCTCGAAGCGGTAGCAAACATGGTCGAGTTGGAAAACCAGCTACATGACCAGATAATTCTGGAATGCTCGTCTTTGGACTGCCATACTTTTTCATAATCGAATCCGTTGACTACAATGAGAACATCAATCAAAGCTGAGACAGCGAAAGTGACCATCTCCTCTCGTTTCTTTATAAAGAATGGCAGTTCGATCTCTACTAACAGTTAACAAGTATTGTCCATCAGGACTCCATTCGATTTGTGTAATTGTTAAGTTGTGGCCTGAAGAACCAAGGATGCGTAAGACATGAACAACAGGAAATACCTAATACATTCTTCTTCAATGTCCAAGTAGCGATATCCCATAATATCACAATTGCATGCTCTGCTTGACTAGCCTGGAAAAAAAGCTTTAATTGTGGGGGCTCAAGCTCCTACTAACTTTGCAAGACGTAGCTAGAACAGTACCCAAAGGGTTGGTAGCAACAGCGTAAACCTCAAACCCATGACCATACAGTTTTTGTAGCTCAGGCCAGAGCGTATTCTGTTGCAAACAATCCTCAGTGGGTACACCTTTAAACATATATTTGATCTTAAGGACGGAGTTCATTCTCTTACTCTCTAAATTAGAGGGGTTCGCTAAGAACTGTTCTTCTTCCCAGTGTACTTCCTCATTTTCAACAGGAGCATCAACTTCCACAGCTTTATTGGATAAGCCTAAGGCTGGCATTCTAGCGCCCGTGACGGCAAGTTGCTCTACGTCAAAGACCTTATGATGAATGTTGCCGAAGATGTTCCCTTAAGCAACAAACCTGCTCTTTAGGAACCCCACTGATATTTTCATATGAGTTCGCAAAAGTTATTGGAGCTTGGAATGCGCGATATATTTTCTCCTCTCCGCCGGATACGAAGCAAGTACTGAAAAAATATGTTAATTTTTCCGTGAACTACGCGTGGAAAGTTATTCTTTGAAAACGCAGCGGATCGAACGGTTGTGCACGCATCGCATCGCATCAACTTTGGCAATATATTAGAAAAAGAAGACTTGCCTCGATATGGAACAGATACATTGCATTTCGTGACCATGCACTTGGGGTCGTGCAATTTCACCATAAGTATCCTGAAGAGTTTGAACATTATTTTTTCCTATCTAACAGAACTAAACTTGTTCTTTCAACTTGGAGAAAAGTCTGGTTGTTTTATCGCTGCCCACTGATATTAGATATTTGCCATTCCGCTCCCAACTCAAATCACGAACTTCTCCTGTATGTCCTCCAATCATGGCTATGGGAGCCCAGGGTTCATTCTGCACAATATAATGATTCAGGCTAATGGGACTAAGAGTATTACTTCGTTGATTAGCCGCCAAGCATGGAGACCACCAAAATATGAGCTAGCGACTAATCCTTTGCTGTTGTTTGTGAAAACAGCAGAGAAGAAACCAGCAGCTTGACCACCAACAACACCAACTCTCAACTGAAACATTGTGATACTTAGGTAGATCTTAACTGGCTCACTGAATCTGTCCATATGCCATCCATCTCTTTCCAAATGATAGCTGTTTTATCGCTGGACGATGTTACTATTTGAGACCCATCAGAATTGAACTCTGTTGAGTGAACCCAATCCTCATGACCAGCTAGAACAGCTTCTACATTGATAGTATGTACAACGACTGAAACATATTCTCTCAGATACCACTACGGAACCAAAGATGGCAAACCTCCTTCTGTGGTTTCAACATTGAACTTATTTTTCGTAACACTCAACTCATCATCATCTGCAGACTCGGAATCTCCCGAAATTCTCCACAGACGAACATAACTGTCTTGCCCAGCGCTAGCCAGAAGAAGCGAATTATTATTATCTGGGAAATGAGCTTTTGCCTTGAACACAAAGATCAACTGACTATTGAAAGAAACAGAATGTATCCAATCATTATGACCAATCACAGACAGAACTGGGGTAAAACTCTATAAGACCGTCACTAATGAGCTACATAATCTATAACATACTTCTTTATCTTTACCCTCTACATAGAGATCAATTTTACGCAAAGAGGTTCCAGCGGCTAATAAAGCATTACCTATAAGAAGCTCAGGGATTGAGTTATAGGATGGGAGTAAGCAACCTGTTGGAAGAATATGCACGGCAATAGATAAGGCAAATGACTTAGAAGCTTCTTCAATCACTTTGGTAGATCGTACTATCCACTTTCCGTTCTCTTGAACTAACCACCAAGAACGGATTCCAGTGCTTACCCCTCCCTACATCATCCACATGAAATATTCAAGACATAGATATCACTAACCCAAGAACCGATAACTATCAACTCATTTTCGCGAGCTGTACCCGTCAGAGATGTCACTGAGATAGGAAGTTTATCTGAACTTGTAGATAAAACCCAATCCTACTCGAGAACAGCCTACCTAATTTCAATAAATGTTCAAATCTGTTGTTTTTGAAAGCCCACAAGTTGACATCGCCATGATTACAACCAGAAAGGAAGTAATTGTCTAAAAGCACATCTAACAAATCCTTATTGTATTGTTACTACCACTACTAGCAGATATTCTTTTAAGCACTGTTATGGGCTTGGAATGATGTCTTTCCGACACATTTATGACTTTGCCTGGTTGATCCGGATTCTAAAAACGAAAATCCCGCATAAGACTTTTCTCGGATACGACTACCGCTGGTACAAGTTCGGCAAGCAAATGCCCATCTCCAGCATACACAATAATATCATCGCCTTCGCAAAGGGCAATACAATGGGATCGAGGATTTACACCTGTTGAGCAGAAAACTTCTTCTAGATCCATTAACTCAAATATATTATGTTAACTTTGCCCATTATCAAGAAACTGGTGATCAGTAACAACTGAGAATACAGAAAAAGACAAATTCTAGAACGAAAAGCATTCATTCATAACGCAACAAATAACAACACTTCAGCGAAGTCTTCTAGCTTCTCTCTCAGACTCGAGAAGGGTCAAGATGTCTCCCTCACGGACGGGTCCCTTGACGTTACGGATGATAGAACGGTTCTGGTTGTCCATGAATTCAACACGAACCTACAAATACAAAGGCTTGAGAAAACAACTTATAATTAAATTCTAACCTGGGTACATTGACCCTGGGATCCAGTACGTCCGATGATCTTAGTGACACGAGCAAGTTGGACTGGCTTATCCATTTTACCTTAAATTACTAATAATAAAATAAAAAATCAACTGCAGAAAGCATTAAAGAAGAGAGAAACGTAATTTTCATATACAAAGAATGAATCACTAGGCTTAGGCATTTTAAACTTGAAAAATCTTTTGAAAACTAAGGAAAACTGATGAAAACAATGTAAAAGAGTTATGAATGAGTTCAGGACAACAACACATACTTACTATGACAGTCTCCAATAGAAATTACGATATTAAATTCAAAAAAGAAATAACAAAAATTGGCATTTATAGAAAAATATCAACAAATCCCAAAAATTTGGCTAGACAAGGGCGATTAGAAAACGCGATTGCCTTACGATATTTCACATACGCGTTGCGGGACCTAAACCTACAGACCTTTAATTTACACTTTTTTGTTGGTGGCTCTCTCGCTCTCTAATGTTCTAATATAATCGTATGTTGAGATAGACTGGAGCACTGGAAGAAAATGTTAAGTATGTTTTCGTTATCGTCAAAAGATGCGCCATATCATTCACAAATCATTTAAGAAATTGTGCTGAGTTCGTGAAGTGTGTGAATGTCTGCTTGAAGAGTTTAATAAACCAACCGTTCTCTGCGTGTTCACAATCAAAAGTGAATAAGACGACCACGTTCCCACGTGGCTATTGAATTAGCATAAACACTTACGCGACTTAGAAGATTTATTATTCAAACAGATAAGACATTTTCAATATACACGTAAATTTTGGTCAAATTATACAATGAAATAAGTTATGGAAATAACAAAAAAGACAGAATACAGAGTTCCGAAGCTATTGCTATTAGCTTGTTTGAGTTCCGAATTCATAATATTCTTCCTCAAAGTTTTTTTAGTGGATTCACTAGAATTTATTGTTGCAGTAGTTGATGTTGAAGGCAAATTAGTTGATGTGGATAACGATTTGAGTGAAGAAAGAGGTGAAAGAGCTTTTGCATCATCGCTTGATATATCATTTGATACTTCTTGTGCAGGAGACGTCTCCTCTTGAACTTTGTTGAGCATTTGCAGTTTTGGTGATGTGCCGGTGAACTGGCAAGCTGGCATCAACGTGTTTGTGGTATCTTTCAGAACTCTGAAGATCACCTGCCACGCTGATTTACCACATCGCTCCCTGATGTGAGGTCGAACACATCCTGAGAAGAAATTCAAAGCCCTGAAATTATAGAAAGTATGATGATGAGTAGTTGGAATGACATCTACATACCCACACATTCTGTCCATTTTAGCATCAATAGCTATATCTACCTGACTATTGGCAGTTTCAATCTCCCTCAACGTCTCATCATGACACATTTTAACTTTCGGTCGACGGTCAAGATCCATGAGACAATCGGCGGACTCCATGAATGCTGTAACGCTTATTTCACGAAAAAAAAGTCTAATAAACATATAAAATTTAATTGAATTGGGGGGAATAAATAAGAAATTCTTAAGGAAACAAAGACTTAATGCCATGGCTTTGCTTCTTTCCCATTATATTCATCCATAGTATTAATGGATTAAATTAAGGGAAGCGATGGAAAAAAGAAGCTGAAGATCTAATTGACAGCGAGAAAACTCTTTTTTTTGGCTTTTTTTCCAAGCGATGTTAGATAGGTTGATAGAGGTTATGGAGGGAGGATGTGAGAGAGAGAGAGAGAGAGAGAGAGAGAGAGAGAGAGAGAGAGAGAGAGAGAGAGAGAGAGAGAGAGAGAGAGAGAGAGAGAGAGAGAGAGAGAGAGAGAGAGAGAGAGAGAGAGAGAGAGAGAGAGAGAGAGAGAGAGAGAGAGAGAGAGTGAGAGAGAGAGAGAGAGAGAGAGAGAGAGAAGGATAAAAAAGAAATTTTGAAGTTTCATTAAAAAACTGACTGTTATATCCTTCATTACATAAATATCCATAAGAGCTGTCAATTAAAGATATTGTGACATGTCGTGGACATTTGATTCTCTGCTCTTGCACACATTCATTGAATTTGGCGATTAATCTAAACATATATTAACTTATTTTAATATTAATAAAGAAAACATTTGAAAACAAACAGCAACTATAGATATATGCAAAAAGGAACAAAAAATGAATGCGAAATCCGCAAATTATTCCGATAGAATGCTGATGTTGGATGGCAAGCTTCAAGACAACAAACTTCTTACTTGCATAAGTCATTGAACACAGTTCCACCCATGTTTGGGAGAGAGAATGGAGCTGCAATCTCATCTGTACCTGAGCGTCTTCCTTCCTGCAATGCATACAAACGGTTCTTTACGAAAACGGACACATCCTTATACATACGTTTCGATTTATAATTTTGGCATAATCAGCTACCGGAGCTACGCACTCTTGAATGCGCGAACTAACATAGTTCGGACAGTAATCCGCCGTTACCAATTTGAAAACAACTGGAAGTCCATATATAGAATGGCTACGAATGCAAGTTCAACTTACAAATAGTTATTAATAACTTCATAATCTTAGGTCCATTACTCGAATATAGTTATCTTAATTACAACACAATGTAGTGATTGCTTGGCTGGAAGCAAGCAGAAGATGATGAAGCTGAAGAAACTGATTGTTAGCTGATGTCTGTATATGGTCAAATGCAATATCGTGAGTAATTGAGAGTTTCTCACGACTCTTTAGGGTGAAAGGTGATCAAACAAAATATTTTCAAATACATATGAGCTTTATCAAGTCAAACATGGATTGTAATAAAAAAGAAAAAAGTTGTTTTGGATAGAAGGGAGGGGAGTATATGACTGAGACAAAGGGATGAAGAGAAGGTGTCTTCAAGCTTACATGAAATTCTTCTGAAAAATAATTTTGAATGAGCGATTGGAAATCAACAGACGAATAAACGCAAGATAAGACTCTCATGAAATTCGAGATTCCATATGAAGGACAAAAAAAAAAGGATTTTGCGGTCTCTTCATAAAAATGAGACGGATTACTTGAGTCATAAATCAAAATATATGTATAATATATAGGAAAAGCCTTCGAGAATTTGTGGAATGATCATATTAAAAGCATATTTAGAGGAATAGTCCGTACTTTTACTTTTGATATACACATATAAAGAGACAGAGAGAGAGAGAGAGAGAGAGAGGGGGGGTAGAGAGAAAAGGGAGGGGGAAGAACTTTAATGATGAGGAAACTCGCATCGAACAGCCAGAGAGGGAAAAAGAGAGAGAGAGAGAGAGGATAAGCTGGGAGAGTTAGTCGCCCTGAGATAGAAAAAGGCCTTCAAAAGGGGGAGGGAGAGTTGCACATGAGGAAACGGCTGAAAGAATAAGCTCAAAGTTCGCAAAGTGCTTGTTTATTAGGAAACAAAGATAATAAAAGTTTTATGATTTGGGAAACATAGCTACAGATCACAAAGGTAGAGTTTGATGGAATTCTTCCATATTTGTACGAGGAACGAAAAAAGTGGGTGAAGGAAGCTTAAGCTCAGAGAATCTTCTTGACAGGTGTCTTTACGTTTATCGCGTTCATTCTCCTTTTTTTCCAAAGAGAAAGGAAGGGGAGAGAGGACGAAGACGACGAAGAAAGAGAATGAAAAGCAACATGAGGAGTCGAAACTGATCGGGAAAGCTTTTGTATAAAATCCTTTATTGATCTGTTTGAATTAATCGAAGACAGATCTGTCAACGGTTGGGTGAACTGACATCATCATATGGAAATGAAGATAAAATATATAAAGAATTCTAAGAAATCTACTCTTAAGCTCAATCTTTCAAACTCAATTTTAATTTCTTTTTCAAAAACCTTTGTCCGGAAATACGCTTTGACTGTCTTGCTATTGCTCGGCTGCACAGGGTTTCTGAGTTTGTGTTGAAAAAAGAAAGTTTTTTTTAGGAGTTCATACTATCGTTTTCTCTCTCTCTCTCTCTCTCTCTCTCTCTCTCTGTTGCTCTTTCTACATATCTTTCTCACCTTTGATGTCTCTTTCGACTTACGAAAGAAGAATTCTGCAAGCTGCTTGTAAGACAGGTGGATGATTAATGAATTATGGGAACTCTGATAGTTGCGCAGAGGAGAATAAGAAGGAATTTCTCTTTTTTATTTCTCTCTCTCTCTCTCTCTTCTCATGTTTGAAGGGATGAAATTCGAACAAACAACATGATAGATTGGAGGCTTTCAAAGCAATTTTGGTAAGGTTCGTATAACCTCAGGAAGTATTTATGTTGTAATGAGGTGAAGCTTGGAAGGTACAGACAATATGAGAAACAGAGATGAGAGATTCTTAAAAGGGATTCAAATCTCTCTTAAGATCAAAAGAGAGAAACTAAAGAAAAGAGAGAATAACAGAGAGGAAATACGTTTACAATACTCTTTCCCTCTCATCCTGGGCAGTGAGGTGGAAGAAGATAACTAAGGATTTCAGCAAATCGTCATTGCACTGCATAAAATTGAACGAAAAATCTTTTTTTCATTTCTTCTCCTTCTCCAAATACTTTGAAGGCATTTCGTGGTGTTCGATTTCATCCGAATATATTATTTGTGAAGGATATTCTTAGAAAGTTTCAAGCAAATGATGTTAGAAAGCAGAAGAACGATAGAGAGACAGTAAACGAAGAGGCTCTGTGGAGACTCCAAGTTACGTTTTGCTTTTCTTGCTCCATAGAAAACACATATCTCAACCTCTGGATAGAGTAAGTTCAATAAGGAAGGTGGACGATCGGCGACGGATGACGAATGAAGAAGGCAATGAGGGCAAGCAGAGCGATGTTTTGAGAGGTAAACAGGGAGATGAAAGCGACTATTCTCGAAAAACCATGATGGATGAGTACAATGAAAGCGAGACGAAAAGAAAAAAAAGTAACAGAAAAGAACCTTTTGAGCTTGAGAGGGAGAAAAATGAGGAGAGAGAGAGAGAGAGAGAGAAACAGAAAGGTTGAGAGTTGAAACGTTCAAATCGGAAAGTTCTGACATAAATAGCGATTTATGAACATATTGGAATGTAGGATGATTCCGTCAATCAGAATGCCATTTATGGATATGATTTCAGATGACATGAATGTGGCAGAATTAGCATATTTGGGTTGAAAACTGGTTACTGCAGAGCTTTCAACATGTTTTTTCTTTTACTTATTTGAAAATCAAACAAAAATAAAATATTTTTTAGCTTTCAGTTAAACGTTTTCCAGCACGTTGACACGTTAAATATTAGAAAATAGGGGGAAGATGGGTGGCTGGTGGGTGAGAGAAGATTAGAAAGCTAAAGAGCGTCTGATGTCATGTCAAATCTACTTGAAAGCCTCTCATCGCTTGGAACTCATTTAAGCTTGGATGCGGCATGTTTGGGTCGTCGACAAGTGACCTGCTTCATATAAAGCAGTTAAAAAGGAATCGCAAACATACGACGAGCATTATGCGCGTGAAATAGATTCGCAATACATCAAAATGCAACGAAAAACTTGAAAAAGTAAAAAACGAAGAGGGTAATCGAGTGTGAGGGTGGGATTGCTGTTCACGAGAGGAGAGAGTTGTTAACAGATGGATACAGGAGCGAAATATATAATTATCCTTTTATGTGTGAACAAAGAATGTTTATAAGGTTAATCGTCTGTCTACAGGCAATCTTCTTTTCTCCTAGAACACTGTTCATAATGCTCTTCATCGAATGAAAAAGCAAAAATCAAGAAAATCAGGATCAAGTTAGATCATGACATTCCTTTTTGGACGATCCTATCCTGTTACTTAACATAAGCTCATTAACCCGTTTATGGCTTTTACTCAAAAGGACAATCTCAGAAATAGTTTGATTGACCATCTGCATCATCTTGCAAAAGCCAATTATGGAGAGAAATAATGAAAATATAAGATTTTACAAAATATTTTTGAGAAAGCAAAGGAAGATAACAGAAGAAGTAAGAAACTCAGGTAATTTGTACTTATAGGCTTAACGAATCTTTACATAAGACTGTGAACTATGGCCTTATAAACAATTGTCTGAGGAATTCTGCAGCAACACAGAGAGAGAGAAAGTGAGAGAAGGAGTAGAAGAAGGAGAGAATATAAAGGAGACAGAAAGAGAGAGAAAGAGGTAGAGAATGGCTTTAAAGAGAATGGATCTTACACACTCTCTCTCCTTTCCTCCTCTTCATTTCTTTATACGGAAATAAGACGGAAATACATGAACGGATCAGATGTCAAAGGGATACAAACACACACACACACAAACCAGTTGTATCTTCTTGTGACCAAAAGCCTTTAGTCAGTCTATCTTTCCTCTTACCTTATATGTCCGAACGAAGATATAGAGATGGAGAGAGGGAGAGAGGGGATATGTAATCCAACTCTTCTTTATGTATGGATGACAATACAGAATGTAAATATAACATTGTTAACCACTTAATTACTTAAATCTATGATATTCGAAGGAAGATGTAACTGATACACAGAAACCGAATATCCACAGTCTTATGTCCATTTGCGCACTTTAAATGTTTTCATAAAAGCTTATGCCTTCGATAAAAAATGGAAAAAGAGCTTTCAAGCCATTTAAACTTCGAATGAATTCATTTCAAAGAATACAAAAGACAACAAACAGATTATCACAATATGTACAACAATTCCAAAAACATTAATATGAATACTCGTAAGACAAACAGACATATCTACCTTCTACGGAAAGACGACTGTCCACTCGCACAAAATGATGTAAACAGCTTATACACACGCACATTGATAATGACAGGTTGAATGTTCATCGAAATGATGTCCATTGATAATCTAAGTAAGACACTAGATGAAGTACAACTTAAAACTTATTCAATCATCATGCCATTTCAAAGAGTATGCCCGATAAACAGTCTCAGCTATTTCCAGCTTACTTAACCCGAGTTTTTTCCAATATAATTAAAACAAAGATAAGCCTTATTAACTCTTCGCAAGTCACTCTCGGAAAAGTCAACACTTCGTCCCATGACTGGAGTATATCGTTTATCCTGCAACGTTTTTTCTTTGCTTTCTTCTATGAAACTTGAATATAGAAATCAAACCTTAGCTTCGATTGTGTTTTTGCCGTTCTTACTTCCTTCATTACTCTCATAATGCATTATGGACAGATAATCATAGTTTTCGCCATAATATGACAGACCAAAGTTGGAAAGCTTCGCGAAATCAGTATCGGCACCTGTTACAAATGAATATGATGAGTTCGAACGCATCTTCAGCTTATCTACTATCTTTCGAACGCCTTTTCAAATGATCTGTTTGAATTTTGAACTCTCGCGCGCTCTCACATCCGTTCGGCTCTATTTTTCATTTTCAGAATCGACATACGCCCGAACGGTTGCTTCAGAGCTGTTTTTCTGACCCATGGCTGTTTTCTCAACAATTCACTTTATTAATATTATTATTTTGGTACTCGAAAAGCTCTCGATAGAGGGGTTTGGCAGTTCATGGTTTTGGCTAGCTAAAGCTTCTCGTAAGCGAACCTACCTGGTATAACATTCTGCCATACGATGCTCACAAAGCCATCGCGGTCATCTCTTTGATGTTCATGAATAAATCCTGAAATTGTGACGATGGCCGGGATTTGGTTTTTAATGTTTACCTATTACGTGCATAAGCTCGTGGATGATCGTAGCATAGTCTATACATTCATCAGCTAAGGAGACTTGTTGGCGACCACCTACTTTGGCAAAATCAGCATAACAACTAGGAAACGTGATAGTTGGAGGGAGCAGAAGAGCATGTACAACTTACCCATCAAGCTTTGAGATGACGACATAGTCTTTATCAGACGAAAGTTTTGGCACGAATCTTATACAAGTTTTCTGATTATAACCATTAATGGCTTTGGCTATAACAGCTCTCTGTTGCTCAGCTAAAACGATCGACTTGACTTCCAGGATCAGCGGTGTAAGAAGAGAATTAGAAAAGAGTGTAGTTGTTAAGTTGCTAAGAAGGATGGTGATAACTGGATGTAAACAGTACTATAAGCAGAAGAGAGAATATAAGGTACTCGGCCATTAGGCCATTTATCTTTTGAGTCTTGGACCCCAACACCACCACGACGAAATCTCTACAAATGGATTTGCTAAGAATATGAAGCGAGCATTCACAATTACTCTTTGACCGAAACGTTGATCGTTATGTAAGGGAGTTGATCGGATTCTTCTCTCTTTAGGAATCATAGCGGCATTGGCAAAATCTCTTTCGGTCAAAAAATTGTATTCCTGTGCCATGGCTGCAGCTACAAGAGTACATGAGCAGATGCAGAGCAAGTTGAGATTGAAAGCTCTCGTCATCTAAAACTTTCATTTAAAGTAGTATGTATGCGAGTTATGTCAGTCTACGAAGTTTTATTTGAATTAAAAGAATGAGAGAAAAAGTACAAAAATAACAGTTGTGAATGGCAGTACGTCTAGTCACGCAGACATCTGAAGACGTTAGTGCCGGAAATTCTTCAATCATCATCAGCTCCTCCCCAGTTTTCGGGAACAAACATTTGATGAGGAAGACATCGAGAACTTCTGAAACCGGAAGTGCTAGCAACAGGGTTAATGTTGTGAGTGAATACAGCAAGTTAAGTTAAATACAGGAAGGCATAACTTCGTCTCAAAACTCTCTATTATTTCCAAAAAAGAAGAAACTGGAAAGTATTAATGTGGAAAGTGAGAGATTGTTTAGCAGAATGCGACTTCGGAATTCGTTCATCTCTTGCTCAAGCAGTTCGTCATCTCTCTTCTCGCTATCCATTATGTAACTGTTCGTCGCTGCTCTTCTTTTTTAGGGAACAGATGGCCGGAGAATAAAAACGATCATTCGAAATATTATTCAAACCATAAAGCTATCGGCACAGGTTTGTGATAGTTGAAGAAACAATCTAAGAGATTGAGCAAATAACTGATTAGTGGGCGAAAAAACTGAGATAATATCATCACAAATTCAAATTTCAGGGAGAATTTCGATGCATGGAGGCAACGACGACAACAAAGATGAAGAGCAGAAGACATTGAAGAAGAACATGAAAATGAAGGTGACGATGATGTTACACTACACTACAGATTTCACAAATGAATTGGTGTATGTGAGCATCGCCGTCCTTCTATCACATTGTCGTGGCTCTTTCCATCATTGTTTTGCTCATCTATAAATAGAAGGAATGCTGTTGCTATCAAAGGACGATTTTTGCATGGACGATGCGATCTGAGTAGGCCCTCTGCCTTATTCAGAATACCTGCAAGATCAATGGGACTATGCTGTTGAGGAACCGGAAATGTTATGCAACTAATTGAGGTGAAATACAGAGGAGCACAGAAGAGACGAGCAAAAAG
Source organism: Auanema freiburgensis (assembly GCA_030370435.1). Lineage (NCBI taxonomy): Eukaryota > Metazoa > Nematoda > Chromadorea > Rhabditida > Rhabditidae > Auanema > Auanema freiburgense. The sequence continues at coordinate 5,462,249 of CM059366.1, read as the reverse complement.
AATGAAATATTGCGTTTTGCAAAAGCACAGAAAGATGTTTGCTTTATTCCAACAGAAGAATAGTTGGATGGACGAACGACACAAAGACAAGAACATCTTCTGCCTAATACAGAAGAATCCGTTTTGAGATTTTCACGCTCTTCTCTAAAATTAGAACATTCACCTTCTACTACTTCTTCGGTATCTTTCCATAGTTTTCATACTTATGATCACGTAGCTCGTTGTTTGAATCATCTTTTACATGATTTCAGAACCGGAAGGCTTATTCAAGTGCATTGAGCACGTCAGAACAAGTTCACGAAGAAGAAAAAACAATCACCTACAACCTGATTCTTGATAGCAAAGTGATAGGATATCAATTCTTAACTGCTACTTAACTTGGTTTTCTTCTTCCTCCTCATTTCCAGATAAACAAAAAAACTTTTTCTTTAAAATGATCTCTCTGCTTCTGTAAACTCCATTGATCAATAGATGTCTTTCGCCACGTTATGGAGCAGGTAGATGCTAGAAGACCAGATTTCAACCAAAAACTTTATAAAAATCATAACTTGTTCTGGCAAATATTTAAAGTAGCCGAAGTAACGGCTAATGTTATGAGTAATACATCAACGCTCAGTTGTACTCACTGATTGCTCATCGTCCAAACAGATCAGACATCCCAGAGCTCTAATATGATCTTTCTACTTTTGAGATTCTCGTCTTCCCACTTTTTCTCATCTTAAACGGTCCTAGTTTCAACACTGTTGATTGCTCTCCTCTCTCAACAACTCCGGCTTTTTTGGCGTGAATACTGGCGGAAACATATACCGGATGACACTCAAACCGGTCACATAGACCGTAGAGGTGCCGTTTCGCTATTTGAGAAGATGATATTCAACTTCTTCCCGAAAATACAATCAAAGGATGGTTATGTGATAGCTGGAGATAACATGGTGATCGATGAAAAATGAGAGAGTAAGGTTCTTATACTCTAACTCAAACGGTGAAGGCTAAGAACATCATGTTGACTGCCAACGAGAAGAAGCAGGACACATAGTGAATGTATACGAGTTTCTAAAAAGAAAGTATTCAGAATGACTAACTAACTCAAACATCTTCTCTTTGGCCCAATTAATTATTTTCTTCGCTTGCTTCTGACCTATGCTACTCATACACAGCAAACACAACCGCTCGTCAAAAAGCAAATGTCGAAGATGAGAACGAGCAGTAAGTACGCGTGAATTCACGCGGGTTTTTCTATTTTTAAATTTCAAATTTCGTTGTACGGGTTACAGTTGGGTGAAAAGAGGTGGATAAGTGAAGTTCTGTGGCTGATAATGTTTTGTGATCAGAACAATGGTTATAATATTGGAAGTTTAGATGCTCAGTTTTGCTTTATATCTTCTGGTACGTCCAAATCCGAAAGATTACTCAAGACTTTCAGGTGGCTCTAATTAAGATAGAAATAGGTTTCGCAACATACGTCACGCGACATAACCTAGAGAGATTGGAGACGATCGTGAACGTTGTAATAGATGAAGCACGCCAGTTTGATTTTAACAAGACGACAATCTGGATTGTCCGTCAATACGTAAGAACGGCACACTCTATGTGCATCAAAGGTGGTACAGTTTTCAGATATCCAGTGGAAGTGATAGTGCTCGTTTGCAGCTCTGCCTACTCTTACCCTGAGTTCCATTACTCTGACTATCATACTCTGAGAACACCAACCAACCGAATATAAAGAGAAACGTTCACTGCATGGGTAAGGTAACTTCTGAAGCTGTATTCAACATTCTTGTTCATGTTATACGAGCGCGAAAAGAGTTCTTTCCGAAGTGATTCTTAATACATACAACAAGTCAACAAGTCTTTAATGTTTTATCAAACTGATATGATTAGTTTCATCATTCCCATAAGAGATTTACGATTCAGCTAATGATACAAAGACATGAATTAAGCCAAAGAAATCGTGACAACTCTTAACAACACTTATAGCCCAGATTTGTAAGGGAACTTGACAACTGAAAGCTATAAGCAGCAGACAGTTGATAAATGAAAACCGTTGTTCACCAGGCGAACACAAAGCCCAAACGGTGAAGGCTAAGAACATCATGTTGACTGCCAACGAGAAGAAGCAGGACACATAGTGAATGTATACGAGTTTCTGAAAAAGAAAGTATTCAGAATGACTAACTAACTCAAACATCTTCTCTTTGGCCCAATTAATTATTTTCTTCGCTTGCTTCTGACCTATGCTACTCATACACAGCAAACACAACCGCTCGTCAAAAAGTAAATGTCGAAGATGAGAACGAGCAGTAAGTACGCGTGAATTCACGCGGGTTTTTCTATTTTTAAATTTCAAATTTCGTTTTTTTTTCTTTCAAATATTGCTGAATGGGTTAGAGTCAGGTAGAACGAAGTGGATATCTGAGGTTCTCTAGCTGCTCACTACTAACCTTATTGAAGTATAAGATTCCGCGTAGCAAAAGCAAGGCTAACATAACAAGAACCTGCAATGGAAATCGGATGTTCTATTGGATTCGTCATAACCACATCATACCACATCATATGCAGCAATGGCGTAGAAAAAGATATGATGGCCAAACCACCCATTAACTGTGTTCGGTATTGGCTCCCAGAATGTGAACCCACCACGTGACATAGCACTGAGTATGCTGAGAAACGTGCTGACAACAAAGACAAACTGAAATTCAATTACTTTCCTTTTGAATTCAACTTGATTTTTGGTATTTTTATTGAGAAAAGTTCAAAATAGTTTTATGAAGTTGTGGAACCAAAAGAGGTTTTCATTCAATAGACTCTCACAAGTAGCAGTTGGCATCTGTAAAAGCCACATCCGGTCTCACCCTACAACTTCTACCTTCAACAACTTCCAATTGATTTTTTTATTTTAAAGAGCAATTTTAGTTTAAAAAAACTAGAAGTTGAAGGAGTTATGGAGTATATGAGATGATGGGCGAGATAATGAAGAGCTGTAAGGTATATCATCTCACCTCAAATACAACAACAGTCATGCAACCTGCTCGAACAAGACATGATGAAAGACAACATAGAGGCTCAAGCTCCAAGTGCCTCGATTGGACCCTGAAGATTTGAGTGAAATGAGAAACAAATAATCGAAAGCTTACTTTGTATGAATGGGTGCTACCTTGTTGGTTCTCAGCTTGTTGTGAAACTGCTTACCTTTCGATACAATCTCACATACTCGGTCGTTGATAGAAATCAGTTTCATCTTCAGTTTGTCTATCGGCTTGGCGTTTTTAAAGTCTGAAATGATTTTGCTCAAGACAAGACGTCAAAAAGAAATTAGTGAAAAACTACAGAAAAATAGAAACACTAGGATAGATTGAATAGGAACTACTCTACTCAAGATATTCGGCCACATAAGGCCGTACAAGCCTTGCCGTTCAAAAACATGTTCCAGTCAGCTGGAAAATGTTGGGCTTTAAAGCTGTGCGAGGCTTGAAGCCAAAAAAAGGTTTTTTTTTATAAAAATAAAACGAAAATGTTATGAAAAACTAAAAATCACCTTTAGAATCTTTTGGTTCTTTAACTTTGGGTATTTTCAACGGTTTCTGCCCTTTGGTCGTTGAAGCATTGGAAGCCTGAAGTGTTATGCAAATTACAAGTCATCTTTAGGACATCGACCTTACTTTCCAGTTCTGCTCCTCTGGTGGAGCCCAGTGTTGATCGACCATGCTGCCTTTGGGTTGTTTTCTCTCCTGCTGCCAATCCTACAAGTAGACGAATACGATAAAAGAGTTAAAAGAACGTATATGCTTCATTAACAACAACAGTCTCTTCTTGAATAAGAAGATACTAATAGTCACCTGTTTGTCCATTCTCTACTTTCAGACGAAGTTTAAGCTTCAGAAAAGAGCACAAGAAAGTGAAATGTTGAAGACAGGAGGACAATTGAAATACTTCAGGTCTTTCACTTCAATTGGAAGTCGACAATAAGGAAAGCCAAATTCAAGCATCCTTTATGAGGCAAACCGATGCTTAACGTGAGTGAATGATAGATTGCGAATTTTGAAGTTTTCGTTTCCAAAAAATTGAGAAAAAAAAACAAAGAAAAGGTGCTTGTGTTGCCTCAAAACGTGGAATGAGCCAGGTGATTTATTGTTGGAGGGAGGCTTAAGCTGGTAAGTGAGTAGAAGGGTGAGAGCTGGCCTCTCACCTTTCCTTAATTCTTTGATGATCAGAATCACCGAAATAGATTTTGAGAGATATGTGAAGCAGAAAATGGACATACTATGACATTACATGTTAGAGCAACGACAAACATAACGATTCGAGAAAGCGTTTCTGAGCTTGAAAGTCGCTGGACTGCTTTTTCAAACTCTCATTTAAACTCATTCCTTCCGTTGATGTTTAAAGATCATTCAGATTACCTTTTATGCATAAGCTTTATCGTTCAGACGGAGGTGGCTGAAGCTTTTTTTCTCTTTTTGTATCCGCCCATACCTTTGTCTCACTTTTCAAAGCTCCGGAAGCGAGCTGAAGACGACTACGGGATCAAGGAGAGTGAGGCGTTACCTTTCATACGTTCCTTTCACAACGTTTCATTCAATTCTATCTTGAGAGTTAGAGAGAGTATCGAGAAGAGAGATGGAGATACAGAGAGAAAACTTTATTTTAATAAGAAAAGACATTTACAATACATTCTTACAGTTCATAGTTTCAACTTGTTAATGATGGCTGAATTCAAGTCCGGTAACTTCGACCTCTCCGTCAACTCTAAGACCGATGTAATCGTTAGTTGGATTGGCAGTACGATGTTGGAAGGTTCCGAAACGTTCATTGTTGATGAAGATCTGTAATTTTTCATTTGTACTTCATATCCTTAACATCTATGATACCTGGATTGAGTATGGCTCGTTGACAATAGTCAAGCTGAAGCCTTGATCCTTGTGGAATGGGAAGTGTCCCTCACGTTCCTCAGTATCCCAGAATCCGTTGCGGTAAGAGTTGCGAACAATCTAAACCAATGGCATTATTGAAATTTGAACCTTCTTGAATTTTCGAATGCAACCGCTCTTCGTCTCAGTGAGTTGAGAAATGAAACAAAGCAACACGTCATCTTGCTCGCATGAGAGTTCGCGGGAATTTTTTTGAATAATTACCGATTTCTCTTTGAAGCGAGGGTTGAAATGGAACAGAACGTCGCCGTTGGATCCAAGCAAATCGAAGTTCCATCTATCTCCCTTTGGAATTCCGTACATGAAGATGCGTTGTCCGGCAGACAAATGATTATGTGGGAATCCGGTAGTGTATGGGAGATTGTAGAACCTATAAACATAACGGGCGTGAACATTGCAACACTGGAAATGAGCTTACTTTCCACCCCAGTGAACTCCAGCAAGGGATAGATCACCTTCAACTTGGAAGAATTCAACAGCAGTGAATGGAGAACGATGCTTGAATTCGTGAATCTTCTTTCCATCAGCGCTAATTTCGTAATGTTCTTCAAGAACACTGAAAGATGATAAGATGAATATTGATGAACACTAACATGTGCTCACCGAATTCTGAAGTCGAACTTGTCTCCCTTCTTGTAAGGAATAGATTCACGTTCTTCTTTGCCCCAAGTTCCTCCCTGAAATTTCAGTGTGAGAATGGCATATGGATCTCAATTCTGTCATCTTTCTCTGTCTTCAACTCATAACATGTTTCTCATCAGCTGTTTTCTCATAAAAAATGAAGACCTAGAGGTTGTTTGTTACAATTTTCAAATTTCGCTAGCTGAAACGGCATTTGACTTCAAGCTTTAAGCCTATCGATTGAGTTTTCTCGATCAACGCCATTGATTCTTCGACAAACAGTTTGCTAGAATTGCTCTGTGAGGGACTTTGTGATAACTGGAGACACAGATACGGAAAGAAAATAAATTTTTTTTTATTTTCTAGTTCATGATCTAAGACATCTGACTCAGATTCTCTTTGTTGGCCTTTTCATGGCATTGACGCTGTCGTAATCTGAATGCGAGCGAGAGAAAGAGAAAGTTTAGTTCATGTTTAGACCAAAAAATGTTTGTGACACGACGATCGTGTATAGGTTTCTGGTTAGGAGACCCATAGAGAGTTTAGTCAGATTGAGTAAGGTCGTCGTGAAAACGATATTATGGCAAAACCACTGCTGTGGGTTTTACTAGGAAATGCGAATCGACCTTGTTCTGTGCTGTTGTTTTTTGATTTCAAAAGTTAAAACGTACGATAAGGGTGTTGAAAACGATCTTTTTCTCATCGAAGCGAATGTTCATGTGGAGAACAGCATCACAGTTTGGAATTTCATGTCCACCATGCAATAGATTGATTGCAACTCTGAAAGAACAAACTCAAACATGATGAATATGCACATGACACATACCTTGTAGCTTCAGGATGGAAAGTTCCATGAACATTCAATGTCTGTCCAGCTTCGATTGGTTGGGAGAGACGAGAAGTGAAAGGTACAGGTACCCCAGTAACATCATCGACGTGAGCCTGAAATTTCAGAAAATGACATTTCGTTTCAAAGCCAAATCAATCGATAATGGTTTTGATGTGATTTGTGTATACCGCGAATAGCTTGTCGTCGTTTTCTTTTTTTATCACAAAATGTACTTTCAAACAATTAATTTTCAATGTTTTGTAGGACGAAAAAGTAAATTTGAACTTTAATTTTCAAAGAAATGTTTGGGCGACGGCGATTGAATAAGCCGTTGTTGTTTGCTCACATGGGAAACTCTTTCTTTTCACTATTCTATTTGAATTCAAAATATTGTTTTGTTTACTTCAATCTCATTGGCACTTCGACCTTTCATCAACTTAACGTACTTCAATCGATAGAAAAGAGAGAGAGAGAGAGAGAGAGAGAGTGAGCTAGTTCGGTCCAGCTTACTTTCATAAGTATAAGAAGCAATGTTAACAGAGATTGTTGCCCTTATATGATGGCAACATCTCGCTCATGAATCATTCTACTTCTTTTGGCTTTTTTATTTCAACAAAACAATTGTAAGTGGCTGACCAAACATTATTTGGATCCAGCTCTCTCTTTCTCTATTTTCCTTCCTCCATTTCATTTTCCAACCTTACATTCTCTCTCTCTCTCTCTCTCTCTCTCTCTCTCTCTCTCTCTCTCTCTCTCTCTGTCTATCTACTTAACCCTTCTCCTTTTCAAAAAAATCAATGAAATCTACTTTTTTTATACTCGACAAGCTTTCCAAATAAAATGAAAGTTTTATTAATCCAATGTTTGTTCTCTTATCAACAAAAAAAGGCCATAACAGTTTTGCTTCCACGCTCTTCCATATTTCTCTAGTATAATACCACCTGGAACTGATTCTAGCAATCTCTCTCAATTCTCTTCAAAGTTCCTATATCTCTCTCTCTTTTTCTCACAAAGGCTGAGCACTTGGTAGTAACTATACATTACTTTTTCAACATTCCGATCTATCTCTGCCGTTTACCTCCTTTCTAACCGCTCTTAGAAAGGAGAGTAACAACAACAGGTAGATGAAACTCGAAACACAAGTCTCAAAAACATCTACGAACATGATAGGAATCGTTGAAAATAAATAATTTTTAAAAGAAAAAATAGAGAACCAACCATTGCGAGAGACGATCACTGTTTGCTTCAGTTTGTCAACAGCAATTGCATTGAGCGGCCGTTTTCGAAGCTCCGCCTACTGCCTGCCTTTCTGTTGCTTCCCGACAGTCTTAGTCACCAAGTAAACAGTTAGGAATGTCGTATATGGCTGTAAGTATTGATGATGAGCTCAATTTAAGAAACCTGTGGGCGTAGATTATCAACTCTCTTCAAAAAAAAGAATTAAGAATCATTAATGAGACTGAATTACATTGAGCCTTACTCATAGTCATCTTGTTTGCAGTCTCTCTAACCGATTTGTCCACAACATCATGTAGTTAGTTAACTGTTTTCCTTGTTCTCTCACGATCATCATCATATCGCCTACTCTAATTCCTTACGTCCTCATATGTTTTATGCAGAGCTGTGAACGTGAGAAGCACGTGAGAATAAAAAATCATTTTTAAACTCAAAGAAGCCAAGAGCGGTTGATCATCTTCGATTCTGTCATTTGTCGAAACATTGTGTGTTCTTCAAAATCATTCTCTATTAATCTCTTTTTTAGTTATGCTTTTCTATCTTTTTATGTGCTGAGACTGCATTGTTTTCGAGAGAGCTTACTGCTCGGCAAACGTTTCTTGCACCAATTACTTCAGAGACATGAAATAGTTATTGATGCATGGAATCATAGCTGAAAACTAATCACAATACGTATTATCTGAACGAAATGCCTTTCCTCTCTTCTCACATTACCTCCTATCTTTCCATTGCATATTTTTTAGTTTTTGACGCAAAAAAAAGCTTTCTTAATCAGTTATTCCACGTGACTTTGACATAATGAAGAGAGGAATGCTTGTCTTACTCTCGTATGGATGAAAGGAAATCGCAAAACATTCGATTGAGTCTCGAGTTAGTTCAGATAGCTTTTGACCCTGAGACCAACACGCACGTAATCCATACATTCGTTCGACACCATATTAGTTCGAGTTTCTGTAAGAAACGACAAGGCTTCAAACGAGTCTGCAAGATGAATCACTCATACTGTGTCTACTTTGATCTCATTCTATAAAGCAGAGTACTTTCCAAACTTAATGAAGAGCTTCCAGCTTAAGCAGTTAGCTATTCTCGGTATCGGATTAGTTATGGAAGTAGCACGACGATGATGATAAGTGAGCATCCGAATGAAGCATTAGCACTATTTTGCCTCCCACTAATGATATTCTTAGGAAACTGCGCACGTGAAAGACGTGGAAATAAAACGCGGCAGCATCACCTCACACTTTTCATTTTCTATCATAGTGGTTGTGTGCGGTTGTTCACGTACTCGTTTACCCATGTGAACGATACGATGTTGATATCGTCGATTAGATTCATAACATGTTACATCAAACTGCTTTTGCAATTTAATTATAATTATATGGATTGTTTTAAGATTTATGAATTGAACAAAGCGGGTGTATCCAGAACATGTTGTAATGGATGACCGTGAATTCTCGAATCGGAAATGTCGAGAGTCATTTTTTAATTTTATATTTTGAAGTTCCACTTTTCAAAGCTCTAGGACGTCCAAAAGAAGCAAAAAAATGTATTTTATGTTTGATTTTGGAATAACAGACCCAACGAGTACCTTTATCATTAGAAGAATCTTCACTTACAATACCAACTTCCTTACTCTATATCTTATCCAGCAAAGTGTCTCTCATGAAGATTCCTCGGAAATTCTTGGCTTCTATGTAATTCTACTAAAGCAAGAAGGTCTGGGTTCGTAAGAGGTCTAAGGTCTTTTGAAAATTCCATTTTATAACAATAAAAACAATAAATACAAGTGAACAATTGAAAATGGGCAAAATGACCGTCTCACGTCAACCTTTCACACACTACTCATGGCCCGAATCGATATAAGGTGAGCTAGCCCACAAATGCTCATTTTTCAGAAATTATTGTAAAAAAAAACCAAGTTTGGTCTAAAAGGTGCGCCAGAAACAACTTTTCACATACTACTTCCCTTTTTCAAACTTAATCTTCTACTTTCCCTCCTCCTTTTCCCGGTTCCTCCCTCTTAAGCTTTTCCCTTGAATTCAATCGAACGTCTATACTTCGCCGGCAGAAACTCATTCTATGATGTCCTATTCTGCTGTCGTCTCTTTCTCTTTTCATTCCGTAAGTCAATCTAATGGAATAGTCTTCCCTCTAATGCTCATGATAACTTCCTCGTTATTAAATGAAATGCTTTTTACTTGGAATTCGAAATTTTTTCCATTTAAAATTCAAATTTCCAACTGAAATCGCGCAAGCGCTTGTTTCAGTCAGCTTCTCTTCTTACATGCTTCTCCTTCTCTCTTTCTCTTATACACGAAGAGATAGGGGCACAGAGAGAGAGAGAAAGAGAGAGAGAGTGGCGCAGAAAGAGAGAAAGAGAGAGAGAGAGAATGCCGATGTGAAAAAAGGAGAAATTAGCTTCGTCTGATGAGGCTTGAAATAAAAAGAATGAAAAAAATAAAAAACGAAGAAGATCATACTTGGCCTCTGGAAGTCATTCTTTTCGCCGACGTTCTAAGCCTCGTCTCCGTCATCCACGATGAGTTGATTTTCTAATTAACGACGAATCCTTTTTTCATGTTTTTCTCCAACTTGGCATTTGTATTGTGAGATCTGGCAGATTTTGCCAACAATCACCAAGATAACTTCTTCATCTGTTCAATTAGGAAGACGTAATAAGAAAGATAGAGTGAGAGAGAGAGAGAGAGAGAGAGAGAAGCATCGAGAGAGAGAGAGAGAGAGAAGGATGGAATGAAAGTGTATTTTCTCAATTTTTGTGTAACAATCGCGCGTCCATACGAAATATACTTTTTATTTTCCATTTTTTTTGTCCTCAGCCTCCTTCTTTTACTTCCTATTTCTCTCCCTCTTGCTTCGTTTCTTTACGTCTTCCTCTCTCGTTTCATTTACCTCGTTTCTTGTACTGAAACTGTAGTTTTCTATTAATTCAATCAATATATCCTGAGAAGGATATCTGAGAGAGAAAAAAACTATTTTTCTTCCATCTTTTTCATCTTTGCTTAGCAATCTCTTACTACTCTTACTCAGTCGTCTCCATCTTTGATATCGTTTGTACATTGCAATGTTGTATTCGCCGTCGTCGTCGTCGTCGTCGTCGTCGTCGTTGTTGTCGTTGTCGTCGTTCAGTCAACCAGCAATCTGAAGAAACCTCTCTTTTATATCATTTTTTTCTTTTTTTTTGTTGTAAGAATTGACAGACATATCCGTCAAGCAATTCTCTTGCAATTTCTTGATGCTCTCCATATATCACCTGATATTTCTCGACATCTGACTCTGCCTAACTCCCCCCCCCCCACCCTTTTTCATGAAAAATCGATCGGTGTGCTCTCTTCCACCAGCTGCTGTTTCACCCATATATTTCTAAAAAATTGTCCTTTTTTTCTGTTATTTAATTATATGATATAGATAAGACCTTTTATTTCTCCTCTCTCACTCACTATTCAGTCATTCGCTCACTCACATTAGGAAATTAAATAAACGACTTTCATTATCTTGAAAAACGTTTGTTTAATCGTTCTCTCCTCATCAGACCTTTTCGTTCCCAAATTCATTGATGATCAATTAATTTCCGTTCTGAATGCATTTTAAAGAAGCAAATGTGTGTGTGTGTGTGTGTTTTTTTTTTATTTTTATTATTTATTTTGAATAATTCTGACTGAGAGGGAGAGAAAGAGGGAGGGAGGCCGATGACAAGAGAGAGGAGAAGGAAGTCAAAAGAAGAAAAAGCAAAAACTCATTTATTCAGCTCCTCATTTAGTCATCTCTCTCCCTCTCTTTCTCTCTCTCTCCTTTCTCCCTGTCTCTTGATCGATTTGCTTTTCGTTTACTTGAAAATGTGTCATCATGATCATCATTTTGGCAATTTGACAATGGCCAAGCAACAGCACTTAGTAAGTGCCAGCTGGTTGAACATGTTTTTCGTCAATTTTCAATCTTTATTATTATTTTTATAATTATGTCATATCATCAGAATATGTGATAGAACCTGAGTGTATGTTTGGACAAAGGTTGCTTATGTTTTCTTCTAATTGACAGCTTCAAGTTTACTATACCTTCTTTCATTTCTTTACTCTCTCTCTCTCTCTCTCCTGCTTCTGCTCCTCTCAATTATGCTTCATCTCTTTCTCTCTCTCTCTCTCTCTCTATTCATTTTTGTAATTTCAGAAGAAAACGAAAAAACAATTTGAAATGTACTTTAGGCTTTTTTTCAATATTGTTCGTTCAAAAACGTTGTTATCTTCAACGAGAATTACCAAAAATAGCTTTGTATTTGCTTGCATTTCATACTTAACCATGTCTCCTCTTCTTGCGCTCTTCCTTTCCATCTCTTCCTCTTTCGTCAACTAATCTTCATACTAATAATATATTTCATTTGTGATCTTTCCTCCTTTCCATGTACAAACGTGTATGTGTATGTGTGCGTGTGTGTGTGTATGTGTGTGAAGTACGTGAACAGTGAATGTGAACGTGAGAGATGTGTCTCTGTGTATGTGACTGTTGGTCTACGAAGACAAACCTCAAGTCTAACATATAATTTAGATAATCAACTTGATTGTTATCTCTTTCAAAAATGTTTTTTTCGTCTTTCTTCGTCTTGTTTGTGTCGAAAATTGTGAAAAGAATTCTCCTTTTTTTTTCACTGTCATCTTCTGTTAAAACTATATGGTTATGTGAGGGAGAAGAAGAAGGAGGTATGCAAAGAGAGGGGAGAATTAATTCAATTACATGATTCATCTTTATTTAACCTCAATATTCAATAGTTAAGTGTCCAACTAGAATGCTTCTTTCATTTCTTATTTGATGTCTCCTTTTTTTGAATTTCTTTCTCCTTTTATGTCTATTTCTAACTATTTATTGTTCTCTCTTTATCACTCTCTTTCAATCTCTCTTCCTCTCCTACCATCTCCCATGTACTTCAGCCTGTTTCTAGTCTTCTGCAACATTGAAGACTCACGTGAGATAAACGTGAAACGCGAGTATGTGCAGCTTTCATTTACGCCAAAGCTGCCGAAGGGAACGGTTGTGTGTGTGTGTGTGAGTCTGTCTCTCTGTTGATAATGGCTGGCTGCTGATGTGATTTGCTCGTCTTCAGTCACAAACGAGAGGAACCTCCAATGCTTCTCGTATTTATAATCATTAAATATACATTTTAACTTTGCTATTTACTTTTATATAAAACTTTATTGAATTTCGTTCTGTGTCGACATGATTGAAGTTGAGGTTTCCTCCAGCCTCAGCTAACATCGTTAGAAACAGCAGGAGAGCAAACAGGATCTTAACTTGTGTTAAACACAGTACAGACAGAGAGCGAGGTAGGAAGAGGTAATGGAGGAAGAGAGAGAGAGAGATGTGTTGCTGTGTCTCTTTCTTTTCTCTTTTCCTCTCATTTTCTGTTTCTACTTCTTTTTTTTTTTTCATTATCATTCATGCAAAACACATAATATTCTAAACAAATGTTTCGTTTTTACAACTGTTTCTTTCAATTTCGAATTGAGCCATGTCAGCATGTGTAAATGTCATTCGAAGAAAAATTTAATTCATTTTTTGCCTCCAATCCCAATGTAGCTGTGTATGCGTGTGCGTGTGTGAGTGTGTATGGCTACTAATTCCATTTCACACGCATACACACCGAGATTTTGTAGTTGGTCCTGTGTGTGTGTTGATGTGTTGGTGTAAGCAGCAAAAGTCGAAAAAAGGTTCACATACCCTTTCTGTGTTCGCTTTTCCGGTAAAACTATTGTCTTATCACTCATTATTTCCTCCTCCTTCCTCTCTCTCTTTCTCTCTCTCTCTCTCTTCGAGATAATATACACTCCGACGACGTCATGCTAACCTTTCAGCTCAATAATGTCTGCCTTTTTAGTCATTCCGATAATGGAAATTGTGTGTTTTCTACTTATCTCTTCCTTTCTCTCTCCTTTTGAAATTCTTTTTTTTCTTCTTTTCTTTATGATTATGTGGCTGCTGCACATGCAGGCTTCACCTTATCCCATTGAACCTTTCCATCTCGCATTTATGTCTTCCTTCCTCTCTCTGATACTCTCTTTGTCTATCTTTCTATCTTACAAAACCTCTTGTTTGAAGAAATATCATGACTCCTTCAGCATCATTTGAAATACTTTGGATATCATCGCTTAGTTTCCTTCACATCCAAATTCTCTTTTGAAAACCACAATAGGCGATGTGCCCCTCTACTGACGTCCTTCTATCTTCCGTAGTCCACCGATGTCAGAGACGCAGAGATGCTTTTCAGAAAAGCTCTAATATTTCATTCAGTTTCCTTTCGGACTCTCAAAAACTGCTTTCGTTTCTATCGTTTGTCCCTTTTCTTCTTCTTCTTCGCCTCCTTCTTCTTCTTCTTCGTCTATGTTTTCTTCTAATTGTTTCTTTTTTCGCAGTGAGGTTCTTCGATCTCTCAAACTCACACCTAAGCCAATTCAATCGTTAACACAAAAGTTTACTATTGATCGTCTCTTGATAGATTCCACTGTCTCCGTCAGTTTTCTTCAGTTTTCGTTCTCTCCTCCAATTCCTTATATTTCATCTCTTATCCGGTCCCTATTGGTCTATTTGTCTGTTTGGTTTGCCTCCCTAGTTCAGAGTGATCATACTTTTTGTTGTAAAACAAGTTACTTATGTCATTTCTCGTACTCATAGATAGCTTTTCCAACAAGGGGCAACTCTCTTGCTGTCTTTTGAAGGAAATTGAGACTTCTATTCACCGGAGGAAGTATATTGAAGATGAGTTAATGTGAGGAAGAGCATTGAGTTGCGAGAGGATCATGATTGTTCCACGTACGCTCTATCCCTCTTTCTCTGTCTCTCAATCCTTGTATGACTTTGTTGCATTTTTTTTATGAAGTGTCTTAATTTTCGTTTTATTAAATTACTTTCTTATCTTATCAAATATCTCTTTCGATTATTATTTCAAAGTTTAAAACAAACAGAAGTCATGCAAGAGGTTATAACTGTTAAAGACGGTCAATTGCACACATCATTTTTCCGTTTCTATCAGTTAGTCAGCTAGCCAGCCTGTCCCACCACCCCGTATATGTTCAGACCGTAAACGAAGGCTCTTCATAAACGGTCTATACCACCCCCCCCCCCCGACCATGTATCTCTTTCGCTCTCTCTCTCTCTCTCTCTCTCTCTCTCTCTCTCTCTCTTTTTTCATTGTTTTTTCTCTCCTTCTTTTCTGTAAAATATTTTAACGAACGATCAAATCTAGTTGTGGCCTATTTCAAAAAAAGTATATTTACTCTTTTTTCACACGCAAATACATACTTGTATACATGTTCTCGTGAATGTTCGGATTTTTGCGAAAATTAGATTTACTCAAAAGTTGTCATTTCCCTCTTTATCCTCCCTCACACGCTCTCCCTCTCCTCGTTCCACACTCAGCCTCTCCACTTCACTGCTCTTTCCCCATTTTTTAAGTTTTTTATGTTATAAATTGTGTTTGAAGAATGTTAGAGATGATCTTTACTCATTCCATACATAGATTTGGAGAGAAGAGGGGTTAGATTTTGTTCAAAAATGTACGCAAAGGAACTGTAGGCGCGCAGTTTTATGGGCGGCGCTCTACAGCACCGGAAAAGTATAAGAGAACAACCTAATGTTATCATTATCACCATGGCAACCTTCTTTAACTCTGTGAACTTTTCAACTCGTTCGTTGTCGTCGTCGTTGTCATTGCCTTTGCCATTCTCTCAATCTCATTGCTCTATACTATCGTTTGCAGATGACGGAAGAGCAGTCATCTACAAGAAATAATGTGGAAGAAGTTCATGGACAGTTATTCGAGGTATTCCCTCGATATATGAATCTCTCGTACATTGGGGAAGGAGCCTACGGCATGGTTGCGTAAGTTTCTTCATTAAAGCTTTAAAATAAACTTTCGTAAAGCCTGTAGAAAGCTGTTTTGTTCACTAAAACACGAAAACCTCTTGCTGCAGCTTTCATGAGCTTTCATTGTTCTAACGATCAGAATGTGACATGGAAGTTGTTTTTTCAAATGTCAACATAGCTTACACTTGAGTTACAACCTAAGTTTGACATACGCTTGTGACAAATACGAAACTTGAGTTGTTTCTTATTAGGAAAATGGCTGGAATTTGAGCTCAATTAGCTTCAATTTACTTCAGATCAGCTTTGGATACGACAACTCGTGAGCGCGTAGCTATTAAGAAAATCTCTCCGTTCGAGCATCAAACGTTTTGCCAGAGAACTCTTCGAGAAATAAAAATCCTCACTAGGTTCAAGCATGAAAATGTGAGCTTCAACACATATCCTAAGAAGTAACTCAACAAACTTGTTTTGTAGATCATTAATATCCAAGAAATTATTCGTTCGTCTTCTGTTGACACCATGAAAGATATGTGAGTAGCATTTGCAATCGTATAATGTCAGAAACAATCACAAAGCTCATTTGCAGTTATATTGTCCAATGTTTGATGGAGACAGATCTTTACAAACTATTAAAAACTCAGAAATTATCTAACGACCATGTTTGTTATTTCCTTTATCAAGTAAGTTCATTTAATCCAGCCTATTCAAATGCATGTGCTTAACCTCATTCAGATATTACGTGGTTTGAAATACATCCACTCAGCAAATGTTCTTCATCGCGACTTAAAACCTTCCAATCTTCTCCTAAATACTACTTGCGATCTGAAGGTTACCTCATTGTCTTTGTTTCAGCTCATTCATTTGCTTTTCAGATTTGCGACTTCGGTCTTGCACGTGTTACCGATCCACAAACTGATCACACTGGCTTCCTAACTGAATATGTGGCTACTAGGTTTGTTCTCTTTTTCCTTTTTTTTATTTCTGAAGTATTTTGAATATTTTCCTCTCTCAACATTATAATTCATTCTATTCAACCGATTGATGCGCTGAAAATACAAAAAATGAATTAAAACAAAGAATGCGCGTGGTTTTATGCTAATTCACGGACATCATATTCAAATCAAGCAGTCGACAAATCCAGCAACTAATATCTTTTCAGATGGTATCGTGCACCAGAAATTATGTTAAATTCTAAGGGATATACGAAATCTATAGATATTTGGTCTGTTGGATGTATATTGGCTGAGATGCTCAGCAATAGAGCTCTGTTTCCAGGTGTTTTCTTTGCCGAAAGACATTTACAATCATCTACAATATATTATAGGAAAACATTATTTGGATCAGCTTAATCTTATCCTGGCAGTCATTGGATCTCCAACACAAGAAGATCTTCAATGCATATTTAATGACAAGGTTTTTGTTGATCATATGATTTTGAAAAACATTCTTCTATTTCAGGCTCGCTCCTATTTAATATCATTGCCACATAAGCCTAAACAACCCTGGGCAAGACTATATCCCGGAGCTGATCCTAGGGCTTTAGATTTATTAGAGAGAATGCTGACGTTTAACCCACAGAGAAGGTCTGCTTAGTTCTTCGGACTAAAGATTCATTGGTATTGTTCCAGAATAAATATTGAGGATGCTCTAGCTCATCCTTACTTGGAACAGTATTATGATCCTAATGACGAGGTTGTTTTTTTTTTAAATATTTAGAACTTTGCAAGGTTTCAGCCTGTATGTGAGGAGCCATTTACATATGAAATGGAGCTCGATGATCTTCCTAAAGAAAAGCTGAAGGAACTCATTTGGCAAGAAGCTGAGCTTCACCATAAGCGCATGACTGAAGAAGCTGCACAAATGGATGTACAGATCGCCTAAAGCGCGAACAGACGACTGCCATCAGCTTCATGCGTCACCTGTAATTTCTGACAATCACCCTCTTTACCTTCCACATAAACTCTTAATAAAGAAAGCATGTTTTTTTCTTCTGCTGAACGTTGTTAATTATGAATTTCTTCTGCATCATCATCATCATATTCTTTTCCAATAATTCGAAAGAGCATTTATATGGCTTTAATTGTCATCCTCGAGTTACCATGACCATAAGTTTAATATATTTCCCCTTCCCATCAATAATATTCACATCACTCTTTCGATTTTTACGAATAACTTTTCTTTTTTTCAATGTATATTTAGCGTTTTTATCCATACAAATACAGTTACATCGTACTATTTCAAAAAAAATAAAATTATTTCAAGCATTTATAGCTTCCAGTCGTTCATAGCAGCAGACACACAGATCATTTCGACTTGAGAAGACACTCGCTTGTTTTGCTAATTTTCAAGAAAATAGCTTTTTCCGACAAGACAGAAGGCTAATCCAAACATTTGCTGAAGTTGGACATGCGTCTGTCTGAATAACATTTCTCCGGAACGTGCTAATTTCCCTGACAACTGACAAAACTTAAAAATAGCACGATGGTCATTCTCTAGCTGTAATATATGAGTTCAAATTTCAATCAGAGTACGCTTCCGTTCTTCACACATCACTCTGCATTAGCATAATGGAGATTGACGCAATCCACGTGAGCACGTGAACAAGCGTGCACAGTTTGTTATTCGAATATGCTCACAGACGTAAACACGGTTGCTTATCTGGCTCATTTCTAGAACTAATAGTACTAGTAGTAGCAGCATTCCTCAGAAAGTACGCACGCATTCCATCCAAGTTATTCGATGAATTAAACGATGAGTACTATTGATTGTCTGCGACTAGTGAAATTTAAAAAATTTTCATTAATCTATTTCATACTCTTTTCTACAAAAAATTCCCGTGGGAAGTGGCAACAATTCTCATTAGATAATCTCAAACAATTGAAATACATAATATAAGTTATATATCTCATATGAATATACATATTTATATATAATTTGTGAATAAAATTTGATATAAAAAGATCTATCAGCTCTGCTGCGTATATACATATAGCTAAAACTAGAAACATCTACCGAAAATAGCAATCAAAGCGTTACCAGCAGTACATTCTTAAACAATTACTAACCATGACGATGAAAGCACCGCGCTCTTACACACCTATACACACATATACATACATAGATACTTCCCAGTGCAGAGAAACTGTCTACATTTTCATTTTCTGTAGAACATTGGTTATTAAATTAGTGCTTGTAGATTGTGGAAAAGTTTCTTCTTGATAAAAGCAGATGTATGAGTCAGAAAGCAAGCGTGTTACTAATGGATCCATGTCACTCCCTTTACCGAACAGTGTCTTAATAGAGTGAGGTGAGTATGATGACATTAGTGATTGTGATCTTACATTAGTGCATCCGATTTGGTCCGCCATGCGTAGCTTATCCCAACCAGCACTTGATAGCCACCAGGACATCTTCTCGCATTCAGACACCTGGAAGCAGAGATTATGTAATTGTGTAGATATATGATTTAGGATATGCCAGAGATCATGGTTAGTTCATTACGGGGCTTTTCATTCTCAAAGATGAAACGAAGCTTACTTTGGGCACGTTAAAACCTTCACTCAAGCCCTCCCTGTCAGCCATGGAATCAAAGAATAGCCATCGACCAGTAGTAGCATGCCGAACAAATGCGACATAATGAGACGTTTCAATACAAAGAACAGCAGATAATGTCTGGAAAGGGATAGGTAATTGAATGAGGAAGGAGATATGCATTGAAGAAACCATTTTATGAACGTGAGCCTTTTTCACAGGACGAGCACTCGGATAAAATTCCCGCATATGATGATCACCTTCACCAGCATTCAGATGGATTTTCTTGAAGCAATTCGCACAGAAAGAGACCTGAACAGCTCATCACTGATTATGAGAAAAGGACGGAATGAGACTCACTTCCGTCAGGAAAACTCTTTTGCATAAGAAGCATTCGGGACACATTCCTTCAGCTGGTTTATTACACGAAAAGCATTGTTGCACAGCTTAAACAGTATGGTTGGAATGAGAAATCTGTTTTTCACTGACCATTGTGTACAAGACCCGTAATATCGATCCGTTCAAGAGGAAGAATTTTGTCGAAAACTTTTTGTTGTCCATATCGAGGTAACTGAAAAGCTCATTGCTCGGTAAAAGCATATTGGATGTGTCTATGGATACCTGAAGAATGAGTTGCTTGGGAGGGAAAACGAATTTGACGCCAGCTCCTTTCATAGATCTTTCCAGAAGATGTTGTGTTGTAGCGACACCTCCTTGCCAATCTTCGACAATCAAAGGACATAGATATGTTCGATCAATTTTATTATCTTTCAGATTTCTGTAACGAAATTGAGATTGAATAGAGGGAGTGCAAACATGATGACTTACATTATTTCGAGGAATGGTTTAGCTTTCAGGATTGTACGAAACACTTCACCCAGTACTTCTTCTGGATCCTTCTCTTCATTCGTTAACCCCTTGATGTGCGGAAGGATTTCTGATAATAATTGTCGTAATCTCATGATATGATCAGCTCGAACATAATGAAATCTGAATGTAAACAAGTATATACGAAGAAATCGGCTTTTTCCTCACTTTCTCAACGGATATACTATTTCTGAGGATAAAACTCTAACAAATTCAAAATATTGAGGAACATCACCCCGTTGTGTTGGCCTTTCCAATAAGCTGAAAGAGAAACGAAGGCCAATCAATCACAAGCTCCATATAAGAAAAACTTACAAGTCGAAAGCTGTTGTTTGTACAAACATGGCATAGAGAGTTGCATCAATATAACAACTATTCCTATGTCCTTGTATCCCTTTCATACGACCTAACAAATCATCAACGATCTTCGATGGCTCACAACGAGAAGTTTCTATTCCACTATCAATACTACCAAAATCATTTTTGTCTGAAAGTATTATAAATCAGCAATGAGAACAAAGAAAAATAAAGTTTACTCTTTATGGGCATATCCACTTCCGAACTTGATTGAACTCTCCTATCTCTTCGAAGCGCAGATGTTGGCACAATAACAGCCCTCTGATATACTTTAGAGCTCGAAGATGGCGCTATCCTCCATCCTGCCGGAACGTCTTCGTCCTAAAGACAATACAGAGTCTTTCTCGAAGTGTTACAATCCTATCTTACCAATTCAACAATGGCACTTTTTTGAAGATGATCATTATCTTCACTCAATTCTTCTCCAACCCATCGAACAACGCCTGAGCGACAGGATCCTCGATAACAAACTTCAACATAACTATCTGCGCAATTGATACATCAGTACATATTAAAACATGATTAGAACATACCAGCAGTAAAGGAATCAATCATATAGTCTTCTGGGCGCATGGCTGGAGCAGGAGGAACAGGTGGAGGAAGAGGAGGTAAAGGATCCGATAGAGACTCCGCCGAAGCCTTAAAAGACGTTTAGAGTACAACGAAACTGATGGCATGGATTTATGAAAAAAAGACGCACTTGTTTATGTCGCATATTGAAAGTATGATTTCCATCCTGCGAGCGAGGCCTGGACAAAGTCACTAAGGAGCACAAAAGAACGAATCCAGCTCGATTTTCCGGAGTTTGAAAAACAATTTCACCTTGAAAGACACCTGTGCCTCTGCCGATCGCGTCATCCTGAATGAAGAAGCATGAATGAGATCTCAAAAAACGACTGAACATACGAATTCAATGCCGGCATAAAGATTAGAATGCCCTTTGAGATGCCCGATGAATCGAATATATCCCAAATGGGATTTATCGCCGTCAATCCAACGACAACGATCTCCAACTCTAGCTCCGTTCGTCTTCGTTATGTCATCAACACTGAATTACGCAAATAACCAAAATGAAACTCAATAGCCAACAAAAAAACCTAAAAGTTCGATCGTATACGGCGACAACATGTGCACTTTGACTTCGGCTCGGCTGAGAGCTGTTAGGGCGATTATTCTGGAAAAAGTTGGCAAAAAGATGAATTGGTTAAAGAAATACAAAAACAAACCGGGATATTATTGGAACGTCGGGTTGTTGAATGTCGTTTCTCTCGATGCTCTCCAGAATTTCGCCATTCTCTCATGGGATCATTTATGGAGCGAGCCTCGCCATCCCATGTGGTAAGATCTCTTTCGAATCTTGAAGTGCGTGAAAGTTAAGAAGAGAAAAAGAAAGAGACAAAGAATAGAGAAAGGAAAGAACTAACTCGTTGGCATCTCCATTCACTCTATGTCTATGAAACGAATTATCCGCATTAAAAACAGATTCGACACGATGTTCAACTCGTCGTATGGGTACATTACGAACTTCAGTGGCTGGCTTTGTCGGCCTTAATTAATTAATTGAAAACATAATTCAAAACAAAAGACATGAAAAATCAGCAAAAACTCACTTATATCCATAAGTGGCTATCGAATTCCAAGCTGGTTTCGAGAGCTGTGACCCATTATAATAGGCTTGTCGAGGAGAAGAATATTCATGTTCATTCATTCCATATGGCTAAATATGTCGAGAAGTCAATTACAGCAGCAATGTACAGGAGAAAGAGTATGAAAGAGAGAAAGAAATAGAGAGAGAGGGAGAGGTGAAAGTAAAAAAGGAACAAACACAAATGGTGTAAAATTCCTTAAATGCCATAAAAGGAAGTATATTGACAAAATCAGTGAGTATGGCAAAAAAGAGAAAAAGATGGAAGAGAAGAAGAGAACGACGACGCCGAAGACGAAGGCGAATAAGAAGAAGAAGAAGAAGCCAGAACTGGGTGATACTATTAATAGGCAACTAACAAAAAATGGAACAAACACAGAAAGAATTGGGGTTGACTCGGCACGCCGATCGATGCTTGTGCCTCGTCAAAGCATAGGGACAACAAGTAAATAGCTGCAGACATAGCACAACAGAAATGAATAATGAGCAATAGAAACTATAATATATTCGACTGAATTTCATGAAACAGGACGATAGTTCATCAAAGAATCTCTTCGTAGTTACGCTTTACCAATTTGGACAAAAGCGAAATGACCAACGAGCATACACATACACTCCATTTCATTCTTTCAATCTCATTCAATCGACTAACCGCCTTCAAAAAGATAGGAAGCCTTACTCTCTCCGTATAATTACCAAAAGCTGCCCCTGAGAAGCTGAACGGGGCCATCTATCGTGCCTGAAGAAATGAAGCCGTGGCCTAATGTCGACGACCATGGCCCGCCACACAACGACAACGACGAGGGTGGGGGAGGAGAGACATGATGGTTGTGCAGAAGCGCAGTGCGAGACGACGAGGAGAGACGAGTGAGGATTGTGCGGTTTCGAATGACTAACTGAAAGTGTTGGAGGATTGAACTATTTCGTTCTCTCTCTCTCTTGTTCTCGTTCTCCCTTTGCTTTGATATAAATGATGAGAGGGAAAGAGCGAGAGGGAAAGGAGAGGTTTAGGCTGAAGAGAAAACGGGACATCTACACTTCGGAGCAACTTGAAGTAGAACAACAGGTGTTGGTTTCGAGATGAAATGAGCGCAGAGAGATTAGAGATAGAAAGAAAGAGAGGTGGGAGGGATTAAAATTTTTTTTTGTTCTTCGAACATAACGATGATTATTTTCGTTTGTAAACTGTTTAGGAGTTCGTTGTATGGATAAAATGAAGAGAAAAGACAAGTCGTGTCAGCTGGTATGTCTTCATGAATCGATTCTATTGCTTCTCTTTCTCATCTCACACCCGAAGAGACGACGACGCACACCGTCCATCCCCAACTAGTTTCTGCGTCATTTTAGCTGTTACAACAGGCATAACAGCTAATCGTTCTCATCCAAAAGAATGACTGACAATCAGGAAATTACAAATTAAAAACAACAACGACTTCAAAAGTAAGCAAGAAAGAGAAGAAGAAAAAGTACAAAATCACTTACTTCCACATAGAACCAGAGACCATATCGATGCTCAATTTCCACAATCTCGCTAATCCTTCCTTGAAAACTGTCCTCGGACACGTTCTACAAACAAGAAATTCGAGAGAGAAGAGAAACAAATCATGGATAGATAGAGAGAGAAATTAAAAGAGAGAGAGAGAGAGAGAACGGCTTAAGGAAGAGACTAGTGAGAGAGATAGAGACAAAGAGAAACGGCGGATTCAGCCTTTTTAAGCCTATTTCCTTTTCACTGAAAGAATAATTCCAAGTGACACCTCACTTATGCCTCCCCGTTCAGATAGCAAAACTCTTATTTGAAAGTTGCTTTTGTTATTCTTTCGTCTAACCTGTTGGGCGTTGACCATCACTAGATCTCCCTTCTTCAAACTTTCTATGAACACAAACTTCTCAAAGTCGTTATGGAGTTGAAAACGTTTCTCAGCTGACATGGCCATTAAAATTCTGCAAAAAAAAGCAGAAAAGTGAGAAAGAATGAAGGGGAAAGGTTTACAATGCTTGATTGTCGTTGATTCTCATGATATCGGATTCTCTGATGATGGCGAAGGTGGAAGAATCCAAAATATCCACCAAAGCTATGTAGTATGGCTTCAACCTGAGCATCACCGAAGCTATGTCTTGGGGACGTGTCACGGGTTTCATAATGGTTCCTCGTGGTAACTGAAATAGCAAATCCTTTGGACGGAATGCTTTACCAAAACGAACCCGAACGTCTTCACATTCAACTACTTTGTTTCTGATAATCAAACCGAAAGTTTCTTTTTGTAAAAGGACTAGATGTGAAGCATGTTCCAATCTAGAGAGTATGAGAATTTCAATTTAACGAAAGACCTTTTTTCGCAAACCTTTTAGTTGGAGAAAAAACATCACCCGAATGAGAATTGTTTTCTTCAGACATTGAACATGATGGATTAGAAGATTGATCTTCGAGTTCATTAGAGGAAGAAACGTTAATAAGTTTATCAGCTGGATTAGCTTTGTTTGATGCAGCAGTCTGAAAAAGAAAATATTGGATGAGTCACGATCGCTATGGGACTACCTTAATGGTTTCGATGTTCAACTCTGTCTGTATGTCATCCCACAGTTGATCAGCTGCATCGTTTTTTGTGGAAGGCATAATGGACAAGTCTGAGATGAAATATTGAGCATTCCGCCGATCAACTTTATAGCCGGACATCAACTTTTATCTGAAAAAACTGAGAATAACGGAAATGTTGTTACAGAAGAGAAGTGAAGGGAGAGAAAAAGAAAAACAACACAACAAAGAAGAGCGCAATGGGCAGTAGCATCGTTGTTCCCTTGCTTAGCTCTCAACGTGAAGTTGGAGAATTCACAAAAAGGAAAGAGATGCGTTCAGAGTTGAATGAGTATTTGAATAAGATTAGAAGATAAAGAAGAAATAGAAGCTGAAAATATGATTGTTCGCGATAGTAGCAATCCTACTTTCAGCGGTAGAGAAACCTGAGTCATAAAATCAATTGAGCACATCGTCCGGGTATGCTTTATCAAGTACTAAGAAAGGTTTTTTTTTAAAAAAGGGGAAAGAATCTAATACAAAAAAGCTGAAATAATCAATGATTCTATAGCGAATCACAAGGAGAATAAAGTTAAAAGAGAGTGATAGAATGCCAGAGAGAGAGAGAGAGAGAAGGAGATAGAGAGGAGAGAATGGAAAATATTTTGTAATCAATGATATTTCAACAAGATGGAAGTCATGAGCTGCTTTGTTGCTAAGTAAAGTACATCAGTCCTTATCCAATTTATTGAGAAGTAATTCGCATTGTCCTAGTTCGGAAGAAGTTTAACGTTAGAAGAAGAAGGAAAACGTATAAAAGCTTCACAAAGCTCTTCTGTAGCCAAGGAAGTTGACGAACGTAAAGCAAACAAACGAACCACTCAGTCCAATAGTTGAGATAGGAAAGGAAATACACAATCGTATTAAGGTGGTAATTCACACATTCATGTATTTCTCAAAGTACTAAGTTGGTAATAAAACCTCGATAAGAAAAAAAGTTTAGAATTTTCATTGTTCATTCTCATAATTTGAAAAACCATACGTTAACACAGATGCAGGAGGGTATAGAGAGGAGCAAGAGAGACTGACGGAGGAAACGAGATAGAGAGAGAAAAACAACCAGAGAGAAGTAGAGATATTAGAGAGAGCAACTAGAGAAGAAACTAAGACGAGAGGAAGAGAGATGAGACGGAGAAGCTTAAGCAGAAGCGAAGTAACAAATACGAAGAACAACAAAACAACAATTCCCTGCTTAGGCTTTTCGTTTGATTTCCAAAATTTTACGCGGAACGGAAGCTTCTACTGATACTTTTATTCCGATAGAAAATACATTACGTGAAAGCACATATTCCATGAAAGACGGCACGTTGCCTGTCAATCCGAAGTAAAAAAATTTCGCGGCCATCCAACTGAAATGAATGAGAAGGAAAAACATATTGTGAAACAAGCAAAAATGCTACCAGACACCGTCAGCAGTTAAGCAATAATCCAACGCGGAATGAAGTGACTCATAATCGTTTTCGTTGTAAATAGTTTCTGACGTAAGAATAACATCGAAGCTGAATTAATCAAATTGGACGTCTTAATTAGGAAATATGCGTAAAATAACCTTTTTGCTTGGACCAATCCGATGTTTTCCCAACTGCACCCGACCAGACTAATCGTTTCTATTAGAACTTCATTCAGCAAGGCATTGTCTTTAGTAAAACATTTGAGAACACAATCATTCTGAACGGAGCTTCCGTTTTTGTAAACAAAGTCATGGCGCAACTCACGAAATCTTGAAAAGTAACATGCTTAGCTCCTACGACGGATGCAAGGATTCCGGGCAAGCCGGCGCCACATCCAAGCTGAAAGTAATGTAAAGCTTGAACTTCAATGTTATTGCCACACCTCAATCACTGACTTGTCCTTAAGAAAGTCTTTGTTTTCTTCAATCAATCCGCACAAATCGATTGAGCACTCCCATACCTACAGCAAAATCTGTTGAACAATAAGAACTGAGAAGCATGACAACCTTGAAACCTCCTTCGTATACATGAGTTGTGATATCTGATCTTTCAAGATTCATGAGATGAACATCTTGTTTGAAACCTCGTGACTCAAGATTCTTTTCTACTTCAGCTTCTTTCAGGTATTTTAAAGAACGGCCACCAGGCAATATGATCGAGTCCATGTCTGATAAGGCATTTTATCGA
The DNA here is from genome assembly GCA_030370435.1 of Auanema freiburgensis. Lineage (NCBI taxonomy): Eukaryota > Metazoa > Nematoda > Chromadorea > Rhabditida > Rhabditidae > Auanema > Auanema freiburgense. Next base: position 5,435,653 of record CM059366.1, on the reverse strand, counting down.
AGCAGTTAGATTACTTGCTCAAAAGTATATGAAGGATCATTTTCTATCCCATGCAAGAACAACTGAAGATATTATTATGTTTTATTGAAAGTAAAGCATTATTACAGTATATTCCAAAATGGAGAAGAAAAAAATAAATAATTATATTAATATCTGAATAAATTAAAAATCAGGATCTTATGCATTATCCCCCCCCCCTCTTTTAAGATAAGCCCCGCCTCTTCTGCCGATAGGTTCAGGCTTTTTTCAAATGATAGAATGGAAATCTCAAGTTATTATTTAAGCTTTAAAGTTTGTCGAAAGCATGAAAGTATGTGCAATAGAAACTGAGCCTAGTGAGGGAGATAGGAATAATGCATAAAAGCCAAAAATCACATTCTCTTCACAGATTGGCATCACATGCGGGATTATCGAATCGAGGATCGTTAAAAACGGTTCTCTCTCTCTCTGTCTATTCTAACATTTGATAAGTTCGCTTTGATTAACGGTTCTATAACATTTGGTTCCTAAGTAAGATAAGGTTAGTTGCCATCAAAAGAACCCGAATTCACATGAATAATCTATGTACAACAGTAGTTATTGCAAAAATAATCCTATTTAGTTATACGAACTTAACGAGTACCACCTAGAGCATGGGAAACTTGATATACCGTCCCTTCAACCCATGTAGCTACTCTGGATTCTTCTTTATTCAGCACAACATCCAATTGATGTTTGTCGAATTTTGCGACCGTACCAATGACGCGGGCCAAAGTCTACGAGAATCATTAGTGACTCATTTAACTGAGAGCTGAACATACCACACATTCTTTTCCTAACGTTTCTCTCTCAGCCATATAACGGTAAAGGACATTTTTCAAATACTGTAAACGGGAGTGTGATTAGTGAGTCATCAAACATATATACCTCAGCTTCGGCAGAATGGGCGAAACCCAAGTCTTCATAACCCATGCCACGCTTATCACCATTGACACTAATCATCGCTGGCGAGTTCGACTGCAAACCAATATCTTATTTATGAAAGAGGTTAATGAAAACAAACCTTGTTACTCGAATCAGCATTACGTTGCAGCATTTCGTTCCTCTCTCGTAGAAGGTCGATTTCCTTATGAGAATCATTCAAACGCTTCCTCATGTTCTCCAACTCTTCTTCATACTGAAAAAGGATGAACATTATAGAAAATTATATCATTCAATTCTCAAACACCTAGTAAAACTGAGTAGGACCTAATCTAACAGAGGAAGTTACGACTTGAAAGAACGTACCATATAATCTTTTTCAACAGATTTTTGTTGAGAGTGAACATTCTTCAGAACAACAGTATCCGAGTTTGCTACTTCCTTCTCAGCACGCAGTTTATCGAAAGCTTCTGTTTTCTCATTCAGCTCCATGTATAGCTGTTTGACTTCCTTTTGCAGTTCACGAATAACCTTAACATGTACATGACGGTGAATGAAGAGAGAAGGGTGTCTCAACCTTTTTACTATCTGAATCCTGCTTGGCTGCGGCTTTTCTCATTCCTTCCGCATTCATCTCTTCCAATTCTTGAACCTATACATCATGGTTATAGATATCAGCAGTTCATATTAGCACCTTAGTCTCGAGCTCCTTCACTTTGGCTTCAAACTCAGTTACTTTTCCATTCAAGCTTTCACGTTGCTCCTCCAATTCGCTCTTCTTCTCGGACAAGAATTTATTATCAGCCTCTAACTCGATGATCTTGTGTTCCTGATCATTAAGCTTGGCTGTTGCCTTAACATCTTAATCGTAACAGATTAAACAAGGTAATACCAACCTTCTTTTCTTTCTCTTTCTTCTCATCAAGTTCATCCTTTACGGTCGAAAGAGAGATCAACTGTTGTTCTAACCGAGATAGTTCAAGTGAAGAGTCAGCCAGTTTCCGATCTTTGTCTGACGAAGAAGCACGTAGACCATCAATCTTCAAATAAAATTGTATTAATAAGCATTGCATTTGAGGAAAAACCTCAAGCATCAATTCGGCCTTTGCAGCTGTAACATCCTTCTCAGAGCTCTGCTTCATTTTATTAATTTTGCTCTCCCACTTCTGCTCTTGTTGTTCGAGTTCAGCTTTCCATTTCTGAATAAGAGGAATTCCCTACGTCGTCTTGAAAGAATAGAAAACCTCTTCTCTCTCAGCTTGAGTTTTAGCATGTTCTTCTGCTAACTGTGTTATTTCTTTCTCAAGGCTTTCCTTTTCCGATTTTAAAGCTGATAAAGAAGTGATTTCTTTTGTGGCTTCTTCGAGCTGCTCTTTAACATTCTCCAGAGCACTAGCATACTGCTCTCTGAAAAAGAAAGTAAGATTGAGAACTGTTCCGTTCAAATTCAGTTTGTTGGTTTACACTCATGATCCTAACTTAGTTCTTTGTCGATTGATTTCGAAAAGAAAAAAACTCTTTGAATTACCTCAGCTTTTGTTCTTCCCCTAACGTTTGCTTTTGAGAATTTTCTCTATCTTGTAACATCTTATTCAAAGCATCAATCTCCTCTACTTTCTTTTCTATGGCTGTTAACAAATCTTTCTTGGCTTCAAGTTCTGAGTTCAAGGATTGCTGCAAAAAAAAAAGAGTCATAACGTTCTAGAACTGCGAATGAACCTGAACTTCAGCAATTTTAGATTCATACTCTGCCTGTTTGCTTGCAGATTCTTGACGTTCGTCATCGACAGTTTTGCGAAGATCAGCAATGATTTTCTCCTGAAAGTATAGCTTTAGAACAAACTATCAAGCTGGTGCGACACGCCTTTGTTATAAATTCTAAGCGCAATCTCTCATTAAGGTTTTCGAGCTCTTCAATCTTAGAGGTGGAAATTGAACCCTACAAACATTGAAAGCATCACCAAACCCAATTAGAGCGCAATGTCGAATTAAAAATATAACAAACTCTTACCTTCGAGGCAACCTCTTCATTATACGTTTTGTTATTAGCTATTTCTTGCTGAAGAGCAACCAATTCCTCTTTGATCTTTGAAAGTTCTGCGTCCTTTTCCTGTGTAGACTCTTTGTACAGGGTTTCTTTCTCGTTCATTTTGGCAATTTGTGACTTCCATTCTTGTTCGAGTGTATCCAATTCAGCCTGTTTCCTAAAAAATGCATACTATTTCACATATTTAACTCATTCAATACTTTTGAAGATCAGCATTTTGTTCATCTATAACTTGCTGTTTCTTTTGCAGATCCTCTGTCAATCTTTGTTCCACAGCTTCTATGCCCGTGAGAGAAGATTTGAAAGAATCCTTCAAAGGCAATCAAAATTGTTTTGAATTTATCATAAGATCGTACCAGTTCAGCTTGCAACTTAGCTATTTCTTCTTCTGCAGTAGATGCTCTCGAGCCCAACTCTTCTTTCGTTACTGACAGCTGTTGATTGTCTTCTTTCAACTAAACATGATATATAAGGCAAACATTTGTTACTGACAAAACAACCTTCAAAACTTCCGCTTCTAAAGATTCTCTCAGCTGTTCCTGTAATGCAAGCGAGTATAAACTTTCATGAATAAGTTATGACAAACAGTTATTTCGAGCTCAGCTAATCTTTTATTGAGCGAGTCATTAGAGGCAGTTAGAGAATTAACCGAATCTGTTTTCTGAGTCAACTCCTCAGAAACTTTCTGGAGAGCTGTTTCTTTCTCTTCAAGTTGAAGATTCAAAGAACTGAGTAATTCTTTGTTCTCCGCCTAAAACTTCAATGGTCCCTGGGATTAAAAATGAACGATCGCACCGTATATCTGTCTCCTAGCTCAGCTATTTCTTTTAATAACTTGGCTTTAGCTTCCTCGATTTTTTCAATCTCTTCCTTCAACGTTCGATTCTCCTTCTGAAGTTCATCGAACTTTACTTGTAATTCCTCGAGCTCTGTGAAATTCTTCTTCAACGAATGAAATTTAAAAAAGAAAGAAAGTGTGCGCAAACTTCGGGCTCATCGAACGATACTAAGTCCGCACTTTCCAAACTAACATTATTGGATTTCGCGAATGACTCCTCTAATTCTTGCTTATCCGCTGCAAGTCTTTTTTTGTCTTCTAGAAGGACATAGTATGAAATGCTCACAACTTAATTAATTTCACCTTCTAAAGCTTTTTCAGCTTTTTCCGCACGCTCAATCAGTTCAAGAACTTTGACTTCCACGGAATCCCTCTGTTTTTTAGCTTCCTTAATTTCATGTTTAATAAATAGTTTATTAGAGCAAAACAACTTCAAGCTCTTCTCTCAAGTGCTCATGGATTGCTGACAACTCTTTAGCTGCTTCAAGATCTCTCTGAATAAAACAATCAAAACAATCACAAAATGAACGAACAACCTGAATTTCATTCTTTTCGGTTTCAGAATTACGTAAAGCTTCGCTTTTCTCATCAAGCATAGCTGTTAATTCATTGATTCTCACATCAGCTTCTCTCTGCTGAATTTGGACTCTGAAATATAAAGAATGTTACAAAGGATGCAACGTCTGGGCGGAAATTGAGCAGCCCATGCAGCAGAAGGAGCATAATCTCATCTCATGCGTCATAAAGGAGAACAAAAGTAATAGGACACCCATCTGAGAAGAAAAAGGACAAACATCCACAAATACTTATCGTATGTTCTATCTATGGAGTGAAATAACAAATGTGATGTACAGGATTATAAAATGTTATACATTTCTCACTAGCTAGTACATCTTCCCGTCCTGAAGAAATAAACAACAGCTAATAATGCTACGAAGCGCTCATGACAGAGGAATGAGAGAAAAAAAAATAAAATGCCCCAATCCAAAAATAGCAGACAGAATCAAAATTTTCGATCACCATTACAATTTTATGGAAAAAGGAGTAGTAAGAGCGGTTGGAATATTATCAAATTTTTAGAAACGCGGGTAAGAGAAGAGAAGAGAACCGACCGATGCATAGGCAGCAGAACGCAAAATGAAATTTTCAACGCGCACTTTTATGAACGTGGATAATCAGGAATATGCTAATTGCAATGCATTCAAAAGAAAAATCGATTGAACTAACTTTTCTTCTAATTCTTGGAGCTCAGTTGTTTTCTTTTCCAGCTCTTGTTGAAGATTTGAAATGTCAGCTTCGAAAGTTCTCTTTTCCTTATTGTTATTAGCGATAAGCTCTTCCTTTTCAACAGTGGAGTTGAGCTGCAGAGCTGCAAGACTTTCTTGTAATTCAGTGATCCGCTGATTTAGTCCTTTCTAGAAAGAATAATTTTTCCAATTAATTACTGTCAATACAACAAAACCTCTTTCTTCGAGGACTCCTCGTTCTTCTCTTGTCCTTGTTGGTCGAGCTCCTTCTGCAAGCTATCAACTTTCTTGCGTAAGTGATCTATCTCACTTTGAGCATGTTCCCATCTGGAAAAAATGATGAATGAATTGGAAAGAGGCATTAGCAAACTTCGAAACAGCGGAAGACCTCTCAACTTCGCTCTGGTGTCTCGTTTGGTTGATTATTTCTTCATGCTCACTTATGAGGGCTGCAACTTCTTCGCGTTGTCTTTGGGTTGAGTGCTCAAGGGCTGCTTTCATTTCGTTATCCTATTTAATCATTCAGATTATTATTTGAAAGTGAATCCATACTTTTTCCGCTAACTTTGCTTCTAACTCAACCACGGTTTCCTTCAACTGACTAAGAAGTTCGTCCTGCTTTTCTGCATCTTCAGTATGAATTGACGACTTGTCAAGTTGAGCATTGAACTCATTCTGCTGAAACTTATTATAGAAATGTGATAGAGTTAATCAGCTAACCATCTTTTCAATTGAAGATTTATGTTCTTGTTCAAGTTTCTGAATCTTCTGATCCAATTCTGATCTCAACTCTTTCTCTTTCGTCTCAAACTCTTCTGCTAACTCTGAGCGCTTTTGCTGTTCTTCTTCACGTACAGCCTGGACACCTTGTTGCTTCGCTGTTGAAAGCTTCTCAACCATATCAGTCTTCTCAGCTTCTAAGGCCTGAAACATTCCGATAATAAAAAGGAGCTGATTTCTAGGATGACCTTAACAACTACTTGAAGTTCATCCACTTTCTTCTGCCATCTCTCATTTGCGTGTCCATCTTGAATTTCGAGAGTACGACATTTGCCCCTCCAAGACTCTATCTGGAAACACAAAGATTATTATTTAAGTAAACTCGAGATTCAACCTCTCTATCCTTATTCTCTAAAGCTCCGTGCATCTCGGCTTTGGTTGTAGCCAGTTGGATAGCGTGATTAGATTCAGCCTGAGAAGGAGGCACTTGTAAGGTAAAAACTAGAAAACGCTTACTTCGTTCATCTTTTCTTTGAAATCTTCAGTCAGCTTCTTCATCTCTTCACTTGCGTCAAGTTCCGAAGGTGTCTGTAACGGAAACTTCAAATACATATTCGATTCTCAGATTTACACTGGATGTTTTTAGTTTTTCATTTTCTTCGGTCAACTCCTTGATTTGGGAACGGTTCTTACTTATTTCAGCTTTACATTTCTCTAATAATTCTTCCATCTTTGTATGCTTGTTCGGACTCCCCTGAATGGTGAGCATTACTACAATAACTATATTTGTCTTACCTCTTGATTCATTCGTTCATGAGTCTCTCTTAACTTCTCTGCTAAAACTTTCTTATCGTTCCTCAACTTCTCTATCCTCGTTAATGCTTTATCTTGTGTCTGGGCTAGAACAGTCTGAAAACACAAACTCATAATATAAGATGAATTGAAAACGAATCTTACTCTGCACTTGTTATTTTCTGTTACCAGGGTGTTATACTGTTTCACCAGATCACGATACTTATCTTTATAATTAGCAGCTCGACCTTGTAATTTAGAGAGAACTGTTGAAATCTTTAAAAGTTACATTGTACAGAATGGTTTCGAAAACAAAGCAAACCTGTTCTTTCGACGCTGACTTCATCAGACTTGACCCAGTATCTTCGACAACACTCTCTTGGTCTGAGTCTAATGTATCCAGTGTAGTACCTACCATTCCAGGTACAGATTGGAACAAAGCCGAAACAGAACTAAGAACAGTATAATCAGAAACGTACTAAGGAGTGAAAAAAACCTTTCAACACTCATATTTGAATCACCGGACCACCTCCTTTCTCTTCGTGGAACTTCTAATCCCAGTAAATCTCCTTCAGGGATAGAATCGAGGTTATCAGCTTTCTATAACATTTCAGGTTAGGACGACGTCATGGAGCATATGAACTACTGAAGGTGAAACGTCTTTGGACTCTGGAGTGACACCCATCGCATTTTTGAACCTCTTTGTGATGCCACCTGCCTCTGTGTTCGCTTCATTCTAAACATGATGGAATGATGATGGAATATACGAAAGTATTCTAACTAAGTTCCGTATTTGATCTCCAACTTGCTGTGAAATCTGTTCTCCTACTGAAGCTGTTATCTTTTTAGCTTCTTCAACTTTAGACATTAAATTTTTAAACATTTTCTGCAATCAAGAGTTTAGTTGTTGGAGTTGCATAAAGAAAGAACGATATTGTGTATGAGAGACATAATCTTCGAGTAAATTAGCTCATGTAAGGTTAAATGTTCATATCAACAACGAGGAAAACAAATAAAACAACATAATTTTAATTATTCTTCATTCAACCTTCTCTTCTTGCCTTTCGATTGATCAGATTTAAGCCACGCCTTAGAATTTGCAAGTTCAACCGTCGATTTAGCTAGCTCGTACATATCAAGAACATTGGCTATCGACTTTTGGAGAGAACGAGAATCAGAACTAGATATTTGTCTAAACGAGAAGAATGCATGAGGAATTTGACAAATGTCGCATACATTTGGAGTACATCACCATCTAAATCGAACTTTCGTTGAGCTTGACTTCTTTTAGGCTCTTTATCCACTAATAAGGTGTTATGAACGATTGAAGCAGTTCTTGCGCAATTCATTTTGAGTTTCAGATCACTGAATTCAAGAGCTTATGTGGAAGCTATCTCATATGTTACTAACACTTTGTTATCACGAACGATCTCATCGCTTCTTTCGTCGTCAGATGATGATGATTCTAATAAATCTTCGCTATCCATTGATCTGAACTGTGAAATCTTCGAAATGTACAATGTTATACATGAATCCAAGTTAGATTCTATTGAACGAACGGATATTGTTACTCTCGGTTTATAAGGTCATGATATTTAAGGTTTATCTCACTGTCGCAGGAACAAGAAGGAGAGTATGTATTCAGGAAAGTTATAAAGTAGAAAAGCACATCCAACAATTGGAACACATGTATTTTAAATGAAGTATAATAAGTTTCAAAATGCTTAATTGATTTTCTTTTCATAGGACATTTTCGTACTCACGATGTACGTGACGCGTTGCTTTTCCACATTACGTACATTTCATTTGATTTTCAGGGGCGCGAAAGCAACGCGCTAGCGACGCGCGAAAGATGTATCCTTTCAAATTTTATACCATATATCAAGTGCTTTAATGTGTATATTATGTTATGATATGTGTTTATCGTACTGAATAATTAGGATCTATCACATTTAGCTTGTTGAGTTACATAGTTCGTCAGAGGAAGCTAAATCATCATTCGAAATGTCGAACTCTGAAGTGAAGGCTGACGAAGAGAATTCTATGGACTATGTATGTTGAAACGCAATTGTTATGAAATAAAACTTCTGAATATAGGATGACTCTCCAGCCAACAATTCACCATCTAACTCAAACCCCCAAGGATATGTAGAAGATGAAGAAGGCATGGATTATGAGCAAGGTATGCTCTCGAGGAAGGAACATTATGCAATCATCTCAAATCCAGATCCGTTAGAAAGGAAATTTGAGCCAGACTCGTTCAAAAGATTTGAAATGTTATTGAAGAAAACTGAAAATTTCTCACATTGTTTAAGTGCTGGAGATGTAGCAGCATTCAAAGGTTAGCCTTTTTTCAAATTTCATTTTGTCTTGCATCTCTTCCTTTTCTTATCTCGTTGTTTTGGTTCTAGCTGGTTCTCCTGTGAAAAAGAAAAAGGGACGTCCAAGTAAAATTGATCTCGAAGGTGATCACAGGCACAGAAAAACTGAACAAGTAATATATCTCATTGTTTCTCTTTTGAACGCAAATTCCACAGGAAGAAGATGAAGAACTCTTGGCTGCTGCCGACAAAGAAGAAAGTAATCTCGTGCTTTTCTCTGAAAGTCCTTTCTATATCAAGAATGGTGAAATGAGGTTTGTGTTTTATGATTGTACGATTTTCATCTCAGTCTTCAGAGATTATCAGATTCGTGGTTTGAACTGGCTTGTTTCACTCCATCATAATGGAATTAACGGTATCCTCGCTGATGAAATGGTGATTTTTTTCAGTTTCGTGAATTTATTTATTTTGATAAGTTTAGGGTTTGGGTAAAACTCTGCAAACCATTTCTTTGCTTGGTTACATGAAACATTACCGTAACATGGGAAGCCCACACTTGGTCATCGTTCCAAAATCTACATTGAGTAATTGGATGAATGAAATGGCCAAATGGTGTCCTTCACTTGTTACTTGCTCCATTATAGGAGACGAAAATGAAAGAGTTCGTAATCATCTTTCTTAAGCTGTTCAAACGATTTGTCTTGCAGAACAAGGTTTTACGTGATGTAATTCTTCCACAGAAATTCGACGTCTGTTGCACAACATATGAAATGGTTCTGAAAGTAAGAGCTCAACTGAAGAAGTTTGTCTGGAAATATATCATCATTGATGAAGCTCACAGAATCAAAAATGAAAAATCCAAGGTATCTTTACCTCATTTTAACTTCATTACATGAATGTTCAGTTGTCTGAAGTTGTTCGTGAGATCAAATCCAAGAACAGACTTCTTATCACTGGTACTCCTCTTCAAAACAATCTACATGAGCTTTGGGCTCTTCTTAATTTCTTACTTCCTGACATGTTCTCTTCTTCCGAAGATTTCGATTCTTGGTTCACGGATGGAAGTATGGCTGGTAACACTGACATTATTCAAAGATTGCACAAGGTTTTATTAGAATTTGTATCCCTTTACATTTCGCGTTAAGGTTCTTCAACCTTTCCTTCTTCGTCGTATTAAAACTGACGTCGAAAAGTCTCTTTTGCCCAAAAAGGAAGTTAAAGTGTACGTCGGACTATCGAAGATGCAGCGTGAATGGTACACTAAAGTACTTCTCAAGGATATTGACGTTATAAACGGTGCAGGAAAAGTAGAAAAAGCCAGGTATGTCGAAGTAAATTGTTTTTTCGTTACTTATGTTGTTTAGATTGATGAACATTCTGATGCATCTCCGTAAAGCTGCTAACCACCCTTACCTTTTCGATGGTGCTGAGCCAGGACCACCATACACTACTGATCAACACTTGGTCGATAACTGTGGAAAAATGGTCATTCTTGACAAACTGCTCATCAAGTTGAAGGAGCAAGGATCTCGTGTTCTAATCTTCTCACAATTCTCTCGCATGCTCGATTTGCTGGAAGATTACTGTTGGTGGAAGGGATACAAATATTGTCGCCTTGATGGTAGCACCGCACATGCTGATCGTCAGGAAATGATTGACCAGTATAATGCTCCCAACTCTGAGAAGTTCATTTTCATGTTAACAACTAGAGCCGGAGGTAAAATATCAGCTGATGAAAGATTGTAATTCTGTTTTTTTAGGTTTGGGTATTAACTTGGCTACAGCCGATGTTGTCGTTATTTATGATTCTGACTGGAATCCTCAAAGTGACCTTCAAGCTCAAGATCGTGCTCACAGAATCGGTCAGAAGAAGCAGGTAGTAATGTTATGTAAAACCTTGTTATAATATTACTTTTAGGTGAAAGTCTTCCGTTTGATTACCGAGAACACTGTTGATGAACGTATCATCGAGAAAGCTGAGATGAAGCTTCGCCTTGATAACGTTGTCATTCAGCAAGGAAGGCTTACTGAAGCTCAGAAAACTCTAGGAAAGGATGACATGATTAACATGATTAGACACGGAGCTGAACAAGTACGTTTGTTGTTTTGGATTTTTTTTACAATTCTATCCAGGTTTTCGCTTCGAAAGAATCCACCATAACCGACGAAGACATCGACTCCATCCTGGAGAAAGCTGAGAATAAAACGGCTGAGCTTAATGCCAAGATGGAAGAGCTCGGAGAGAATAATCTCAGAAATCTAACATTCGACAACAAAGAGGTTCCTTCACATTAGACATTATCGACTAATTTTGATATTTTCAGTCCGTTTACAAGTTCGAAGGTAAAGATTGGAGAGGAAAACAGTCGGATGGAACCGGTGTTTTCTGGATTGAGCCTCCGAAAAGAGAGAGAAAGGCTAACTACCAGGTATTTGCTACCTCAAGGACTTCACGAACCTTGTGTGATTCAGGTTGACGCTTACTTCCGTGAAGCAATGCGTGTTGGAAATCCTGTTGAAAAACAGAGTAAAGCTCCAAGACCTAAACAACCAGCTGTTTTTGATTTCCAATTCTATCCAAAGCGTTTGATCGAACTTTTGGATCGCGAGACATATCATTATCGTAAAGTCATTGGGTACAAGGTAAGCAAAATCTTTATTCGATTATTGTCTAAATATCTTCTATATACGGGGGAGGAGAGGAAATGGGTGAGCTTTCTTCGACATCAATGCTAATTCCTCGGGCGATTCTCGAAGCATTCTAGAAGTTGGGTATAGCGTTGTGTTATACGTTCGAACTCACTTTAGCTTCTTCCTCAAGGCTTGTATCTGATCCCCATAGACTTTCCTCCTTGTACTTCTCTTCGATGAGATCATCCGGAAATTTGACTAACGTGGGCTTTTTATTCCCGTCCTTCAGTGGAAATACAAGATATTGTGTTTGCTGATAATTGGACAGATCGTCGGTAGTGAAATGGCTGAGACTAAATCGACTCTTGAGTTTCGAATCATTGAAGGTGTTACCTCATTCTTCTCTCGAATGAAGATTCTCTACTCAATGAGGTCGTGAACCCCCAACTGGATTGCTTTTTCAAGAGCGTATGAGAGTTTTTAGGCTGATTAATCTATGTTCGAGTTATTAACCTTCGGCTTAATTGCGAAAAAAAGTTTACCTTGTTTGGTTTGGTCTCAATCGCCGCCAAGTTGCTCAGACTCTTCGTGACGTGGATTGGACTCGCTAGATGACAGTATTAATGTCATCTACTAGTGATTTCTTACTTTTAGCAGATGCTATGCTTGATACTACAAGTTGAGAGTTCGAAGTTCGAGAGGGGGATAGGAAGAAAGGAGGTTGCTCATTTGAGAATGGGCTCGCATTATTATTTTTGAAAAGATTTTCCAAGCGCTCATTAAGTTTTTTCATGGATTTTTCATGAGCTTGACGATTATACACTATAGATCTTTTATAGCCCTGCAAAGCTTATAAAGAAGGATTAGGAAAATCTGTAGAACCTCGTGTAGAATATCTTGAAGAAGGCTGTAGTTTATAATAGAAAGGTCAAATCTTCCGATGGGCTCTGTAGCAATTCTGGATATCGAACCGTTTGCGATGCTGAGATTATCAAGGATAACTATTAAAAGCCATGGTTCTTACTGCATATCCGTTCTTCTATTTGCTCGCTTGCTGATAACGAGCTTCGTTTTTGGAGGTCGGAGCATGATGATTGGAATCATGAGATGCCAGGCATATTGAAGAATCTTGAGACAATTCATATCACTAATTGTGAATTCGTTCACGAAAAAAATCATGACGTCTGCATTGGAAATCATCTCTTTGGATTTCTCACACCCATTATGACCATCGTTGTTACATGAAAGGTAGAAATTAGGGAGAAGGTCTTGAATGATAGCCAGTAGTGAGCTGAAAACGATCTTAATTCGTTAGAATTGTGATGCCAACTCTACCTGTTATGCCATCGCTTTGTAATGAAGCCACATATGAAGATGTTGCGATTTGAGAAATCGTTGTTGAAATCTTCGCTTCCAGTCATGGAATCAGAACTCATATCCTTTCCATAGACAATGAAGGCTTTTAAATATTCGAAAGAGGAAGATTTATTTCAAATTTCAAATGCAGCTAATAGGCGGAGCTTTAAGAGATACGGATGATATCTCCAGGGCAACGAATGTCGTGAGAAGCTAAGACTGAAAATCTCATAATCTGCGGCTTTTACGTTGATTACGTTCATCTTCATTATTTCAGGCTGAAAAACCAAAAGATTGCACTCCCAAGGAAGCTGATAAACGTCAGCGTGAAGAGCAGAAGCTCATCGACAACGCTGAGGCCCTTACTGATGCTGAGCAGAGCGAGAAAAACGAGCTGCTTTCGCAAGGACTTTCCAATTGGAACAAACGTGACTTCCAGCATTTCGTTCGAGTAAGTTGAAATTTGTTTTCATGATCGTTGTTTCGTAGTATGCAGATGATCTGTCTGACGTCTTAAGATTATCCTATAGGCTTGCATTTCTCGATATTTTTAGAATGATTTGTTAACTTTCGTTTTCTAGGCTAGCGAGAAGTACGGAAGACATGATATTGACAACATTGCCAGGGAAATTGAGACCAAAACTCTTGAAGAAGTAAGCAAATACTGATACTATCCAGTACTGATTGTAATCATTTAGGTGGAAGCTTATGTGAAAATATTTTGGGAGCGCTTCGATGAGCTGCATGAAAGTGAGAAAATCCTCACACAAATTGAAAAGGCAGGAAATTAATGCGAAAATCATTATTCCAAATTGCAATTTTTCAGGGTGAAGCCCGTATTCAGAGAAGACAGTCCGTCAAAAAAGCATTAGATGCGAAAATAGCCAAGTACAAAGCTCCATTCCATCAATTACGTATTGCATATGGAACAAACAAGGGAAAGACTTATACCGAAGAAGAGGATAGGTCAGTGAGAACTCTTTAATGAAAAATAATCGAGAGACTTTAGATACCTTGTGTGTGAACTCCATAGACTTGGCTTCGATAAGGAAACAGTTTATGAAGAGCTTCGTCAGTCAGTCCGTATGGCCCCACAATTCAGATTTGATTGGTTCATTAAGAGCAGGACTGCCATGGTATTTGTTACAGTTCAAGTATATAATCTTAATCCGACTTTCTCAGGAGCTCCAAAGAAGATGCAACACATTGATTGGCCTCATCGAAAAAGAAATGGGTGAAGCTGAGGTTAAACCAAGAACTAAAAAGACGGGCAAAGACATCAAGGATGAGCCGGCAGCCACTCCAACAGTTGCAGCTACCGTGTCCAAATCTAACTCTGTGAAAAAATCCGCCAAAAAGAAGTCCATTTCTTAAATGTTTCATCAACGCGTAATAATGTCCGGCAATTAATTTATGATTCGTGCTATCTTGATATCATGATGCATCTTTTGTATTTGCACCCGATCTCTAATGTTTTATAATTTTTCATACCTAAACTAGCATCAAACGGTTCAAAGCCGTGTTCAAACATCTCAACTACTTATGGAAACTTGAATAATTAAACATCATGATGTAAACTGTTTATAATATGTACATGAGGAAACAAATAAGTTAAACTTTTGGAAATTTAAATAGAATGATGTACTACAGCTTCGTATTGTCTAAGCTCAGTGAGATCCTTCATAGCGACATGACCATTGCGATCAGAAACCCAACGACCGTTCATTCCTGGTATTCTTGAGGTTGGCTTTCCCCATGTCATTCCTCGGAAAAGAAGAACTTCATCCACTAAAAGTCATTTTGATGAGACTGAGGATGGAACGTCATACAAACCATCACTCCACATGGCATAGATATGCTCAGCTTCTCGGACAGGATCTTTGTTGATCTTCTCTAGTAAAGCTGAATAATTTTCTTGTTGACAATCTCCTGAGGTATAGCCACATAGCAACTGCAATTAGAACCTTTCTATATATAGAACGATTAAGTCAATTGTTTGAACGCAACATGAAGCGATCTATTAAAGCTGAACCCATTGAAACGCAAGCAAGCTTTATGGGTTGAATGCTTCTCATTCTGTGATCAGTTAGGCATCGCTAGTTAGCCCCGTGTTTATCATGACTTCGGTCAGAGCGCTATCTCGTCGTGTAAACTGGAACCGGTCCATAAATGGGATAAGGAACAGGATTAGCGTGGTGCAACCCGAAAATGGCGAGATGAGTTGAGTGATCAAGAAAACATAGATAGATTAGATAGAGTGGCCTGTGAAACCCTCAGAGTCTTTGAATTTTACATAACAAACAGTGGTTGCACGAAATAAGAAGATAAAGCAAGAAAATAATGCTTATTGTTGTGTGAAATTTTGTTATTATCAAGTATTTCCGCTTATACTGAGAATCAGAAGATGAATGCAATTAGCTTCCCGATCCATCATGCATAACAGAAAAAAAAGGAGAAGGTGTGGTGCGCACTGTATCAAAAGAACACAAACAGAGAGAGAGAGCTATTTTGCAAACGTTTTCGGGAATAGTTGACAAACGTTCTATACCTGATCTTGACATGTGTATCCAGGATAAAGCCCATCTAAAGCATTACACCAGGCTGGAACGGTCTGAGCTAGTTGGCAAACACATAAACCTTCAAGTTGCAACAGTTACTTCGAACAGACGATGTTCTCATTTTTACCATAATTTGGACCAGCAATTCCAACAAATGTATCAATTTTATCAGTCAATGGGGGTCCAAGAGTACAATTTCCATCAGTTCCAATCAAGTCACCTCCTTTCAATACTTTTCTGAGAAAGCTTATGTTCCCTGGCCGAAATTGAAAAATCAGACCTCGCTAATGGAACTCCGACAGAGTGAGCGATCACATCAACTTTCTTAGCTCCAGTGTATGAGATGACAGCTTCGATGAATCTATAACCGATTGATATTCTCGTCTTATGCGCGATATAAACCTTCTCAAGTATAACAAGTTAGCACATGTGTGCATGGTACTGTAACTGTCTAGAATAGAGCCACTTCCCCAGGCGTCACCCCACGTTGTAGAGTACAGCTCTGCTTCTGTGTAGTTTTGCTCCAAGAAGTATTGAATAGATCTGTAATAATTTAAAACCCAATGATCAATTTCTACGTTTGATGCTTACCTACTCCACCCAGTAGCTAAGGGAGCTTGGGTGTGAAGAGCGGCATCTCCATTACCATGAATGAATATAACTGGCTCATTGGATATCTTAAACCGAACATAACAGTGGGAAACTTAAAGATTGGTTATACTTTTTCTGAACTCCTTTTCTTTCCACCAAAACTGCCGTTTGGCCCAACATCTGGTCGATCAAAAGCGTCAGCTTCATACCTAGATTTTTGAGCCTTTAATAATACTTTCAAAACAACAAACCCGTGAGCTATCAGCCAATCGAGGAAATGTGAGGAAATTGGGCCAGGTGGGCCTACTTTCTGCCCTGACACACATACAATTACTAACACAGGAAGTACGATTAGAAACCTGGAACAAAACATGAATGATGAAGTATACGATTCAGGAAAAAATTCAAAAAATTGAAGCCATGGATTACCTCATTCGTCACAGCTTCTTATGAAAAGTGCGATCAAGCTTCGAACTAATTAAGCGAGTGGACCGATAAGGCGGGACATTAAAGCCGAAGAAAAGTGATGAAGAAGCCTGTTTTGTATATCTGGCTAGGATTGCAAGATGTTTCGGGATCACAAAATGATACAGACGACAAGACATAAAACGAATGGAACGAACTTTCTAAACATTTCTCTTTCTCATAAAGTCGTATACACGTCCATATAACATCCATAAACTTGGAGTTGAAATTAATTCGAATGTCCGATAGTATGTTCTGTCCAGAGGTGGGATGCAACAGATTCGAAGTTGTTGATAATGAGAACAGACTTTGAAGAAGTATATCATAGTGACGTGTGAAACTCACGTGAAGAAATTTTCACGTAACTCTTGGGTGACGCTCAATTCGAAAATTCATTTCTTGGTTCTTCTCCTCGAATTCGGTCGTATACTAACAAATGACTCGGCATCGAAGCAGGTTGGCAGAGTCCTTGAGGACCTAGTGCATTGTCGATTTCAGATCTTGTAAATATCGTCGTTCAAGAAGTAGAACTAGACGTTCACATAACAAAGTAGCTACTACCGATGAACAGATCAAAAACCTAAGTGTTCATCATATAACCATTTTGGCAGATGCTGTAAAAGCTAGTCTAGCTCAACAACAAATACGTACGTTCTCTCTCCCAAAACTATATCTTCTTATGGACAATTAATTCAGCTGTTCAACAATCCTGGAGAATACACTGCCAATTAGCACATGGATCCCCAACTGCTGTTTTAAAAGATTATGCCAGCATTCCAGAACTGTATGAGGTAATATAGACTTTTGAATATCTTTACAAAGAAGAAACTTTAGAAGATCGCTCAAGCTTTCGATATATCTCCACAGGATATCATATTTTGTACTGTCAATACTTTCCGGGTTTGTTCCGTTAAACTTATATCAATATCTAATCACGTTCAAGCCTGACATGGAACATCTTTTTAACGGCTGTCTACTTAATGACGACTTTCTGTACGTTCATGTGGCGGGGCAAGCTTGCGAACTTGAAGTAGAGAAGACAGAAGAGTTGAGAAAAAATTGCTTAGCGATATAAACCTTTCATTTTCAGCTCGTTAGGCATCACAATTGCTGAAAATGCCGTTTCTCGATGTTTCATCAAAACGATCGCTGAATTTGGCGTTCTGGGTAACTAATTGAGATCAGCTTCGCACGATTAGCTAATTTTTAGACAAGCTTCGACCGAATATCTCTGTTGGACAATTGATCCAAAAGATAAATGGAGTTGATGTTATCGGGATGAGGCATTACGAAGTGGCTCGAATTTTGCGTCATATCCCTGTAGGCACAAAGTAAACGATGACGAAGTTTTAAGAGACAGTAATCTCAAGATTACAGATTTACTTTCACATTGGTTTCTCCTCTGCAATACCAAATGGACATATCACGATCTCCACTTTTAGTTAAAAAAATGAAACAAACAGAAGATGGGACACAGTCTATCAGAATTAAACCCAGTGGTGGAGTAATCATTGAGGTAAATTCTCAGGTTATTCATATAATAAACCAAATATCTAATAGGAAGCAGGGAATAATGATATGTGGATTGCAAAAATGAATGAGCTTTTGAAAGACCTCTTGGGAATACATGATGATCAGTTAGCAATGGCTGTTTTAGATTTAGCCAAGAGGTGTCATGAGTTCTCCGACCTTTCCAACGAAGTAGATCAGGTAACCTAATTCAAATCGGAATCCCAAATCGGAACTTGGAATTTTTTTTAGAGCGATCTGGCACCTTTCAAGTTTTCCCAAAGCTTCCTCACTAATGTATGGAACCTGTATACTGAACACAAACAATTGCATTCTACTTGATAAACTTTATTCGAAATTCTATCTCCGGAAAATCACAACAATGAGGAATGAAAAGAGCTTTAAGTCAACATTCAATTAAAAACCCTTATTTATGGCATCCACAACACACTGTTTCATATCTTTCATAGCTTGAGCTTGATCTGGAGCGCGGATTACTCCAGTTCCAGAAACTATAAGGTTAGCACCAGCGTTTGCAGAAACCTGTAATTCATATGAACGAAGTCTCCGGACAAGCGAGAACATACCTCAATGTTCGAGGGAGAAACTCCTCCATCAACTTGAATATCCAAGTGTGGATACTTAGAACGAATGGTACGAACCTAAATATTATAATTTCTAGTCTCTTAAGAAACCAATCACCTTATCCATCATGTCCGTCATGAATGATTGACCACCAAACCCGGGCTCCACAGTCATCACAAGAGCTGTATCGATTTCAGAAGCGTATCTGAAAATGATAGAATTAGAAAAGTGTCTCGAATATTTTCGAACTTTAGAAGCTCTTCAACTGATGTCTTTGGCTTGATAGCAAGACCCACTTTCATTTGATGACGTTTGATCTGTGAGCATGAGGGGAATTGTAATGAGGGGAAGGGATTAGCGAACCTGCTCAATGATAGTTTTGATTTCATCTTCACCTCCTCTGGCCTCAGCAGCTTCCAAATGGAAAGTGAACTGATTAGCTCCAGCAGAAGCCATAGGCTCGATCCAGAACTTTGGATCGCTGACCTATGCTAACAGTAAGATCTCGTAGGATGGAATAAACTTACCATTAAATGAACATCAAAGAAGGGTTCACTTCCCAAACTTTTTCTTAAAGACTCAACGACAGGGTGTCCGAAAGAAAGATTTGGAACGAAGTTTCCATCCATAACCTTGGTTATACAGTTACGCAATCACCCTCATAGATTCACTCACATCAAGATGGAGCCAATCGGCACCATTAGTAAGTAACTTTTTGCATTCAGCAGCCAAATTGGCCAAGTCAGCGTTGAGAATCGAAGGGCAGATGATGGCACGGAGTTGGGACATGCTGGGTACGCACATGAGGAATCAAGTGGACGCAATTAGCAATACCAAGGCATTCAACCAATCATGGCTAAAGATGACAAAAATAAATATTTATAAAACAACTAAAATGTGTACAAGGCGAAAAAGATATAAATACATATCACAATTATCATATAGTTCTATGGTACGGAGTACGGAAAACTAAATATTCGGAGAAAAAACCCACTCAGCAGAGCTTGTTAATCACAAACCGACCATAATTAAACCCTTATAATACATACAAAATCATCTATTTGCTTAAAGTTATGCATGAAATTGTAGATTTGTCCCTTTTCTGAGGATTATATGAGAACAAACGTAAGGCGAATTGAATACCAGCAGCAGCAAATACTATTAATGAATCAGATAGTATATTGTAAATATCAAACACAGCGATATCACGACGGCCATTATTACTGTGTCCTTCTTCTTCTTATGCTGAATCTTCTGCATAATATTGTTGAGCATGGGATATTTGTCTGGAAAAAGAAATATTTTTGTATTTTGCAGGTTAGCTGGACACGTACGCGAGATATCACGCATCTTCTTTGTGATTCCACGCATGCTATTGCTTTGGCGAGTTAAATTTTCTTTTGTTGTCATGGCTATTCTGTTAAAGAAATTTATGAGACGAGACCATATAAGCAGATAACATACTCCATCTGTTCATCAAGCAGAATGGCACAACTAGAGATGTGCTCACTCTCCTTCAAGTACAAATCTGATGTCTTCAATCGGTTATTCAAACAAGATCCATCATTATTAGAACTAGCTAAGAGGGAATCTCTGTAAAGTGAACACTTCGTAGTTTGTTTTGAAGTTTCAGACAATCAAACCTTTGGAGTTGTTGAAAGACATTATCTTTGGCTCTTCTGAATTCTATTCCATAATCTCTTAATATTTCACGATGACGCCTCAAGGTGTGTTGGACAGGAGCACTTTGCGCCCATCCCACCGAGCTTTGAGCACCCACTACATCATTCATCTGATTAATTCTGTTACAAACAGTTAAAAATTGCAAAGTCACTTCATCATTAATGTTTCCCAGTTTTACAAGTAAAGCATCTATCTCTTCTGTCAATGTGTCGAACACGGTTTGTCTACTGTTCATACTTTTCTCGTGCCCTATAAAGACTCTCTGTTACGAGTAGTCTAGATGAATGAAAACCTGTGTGTGAATTCAACTTATTCAAAGAGACTAGCTTTACATCTATTGAATTTTCTGTGGATCTTGCACGTTTTCTTAAATCTGAAAACGATGACTGAGTTTACTTCATGATAGAGCAAAGTCATTACCTTCCCACATTTCCGACATTTTTGTCTGAGAACACTAAAGAAGATTATCAATGGAACTAATGTGCTAGAATCACTGAAAACAAACACACTGAGTATAGTTTTGCATAACAAGGCTTAAATTCAGAGAAGAGTTCGTATAACGGAGCTGAAGACTGAGCTTGTCTATGAGTATTCTAAGCTTTTGGAAAGCGTTAACGAACACCTATTGATGGGGAAGGAAGAATCAAATAGTTCCACACAAACAACTTTTATTTCTGTCTAAGTAGGAAAATATTCTTTGAAAACATTTTAGATGCAAGAAAAGCTTTAAAACAATTTTAATGAGATTTTCCATGCTACAATCCACGTCAGAAACTTGAACCTACTTGAATACGCAAATAAGATGGGAGTGTGTATTATAACGAACGCTTTGTCTGCGTACGGGCCGTTCAAAAGCTGTTAAGGATGGAAGTTTTCAAGGTTTTTCATGGTTTCTTCATTATCCTCGTGATATTCATTTCAGTAGACGAAATGGGAAATAGATAAGAACACATAAAATGAGTTTTAATAGTCATATGCATATCAGAAATCCATACAAGGACAATCCTCCCGACTTCAAAAGTTTAGCTATTAAGTATCCAACGCTCAGAAAGCATTGTACTTTGGGGCAGAATGGAAGGGTTTGATAGCCTTGCAGTATAGTCCACTTAATTTTTAATCAGGTTCACATCAATTTTTATGAAGATAAAGCCATACGAGCTCTTACACATGCCATTTTCGACAATGATTTTGGACTGAATGTATGTGAGACCTTCTTGCAATAGTGTAGTTCAAGTTTGAAGGTGGACTTATCGAGTGGATGTTTGGTTCCCCGAATACCACAAAAACTCAATTACCTTCTGCTTTTGGAGGACTTGCTCCGTTTAAATAATTTAACACAAAATATTAATGGGATTGATATAGGTGCTACCAGATGAGTACCTTCTTGAAGTTTACTGAATTTTTCAGGAACGGGCGCTTCATGTGTTTACCCCCTTCTTGCAGCTAAACGTTTCGATTGGAACTTCGTTGGGACGGATGTTAATCCGCATTCAATTGAAATTGCTTCCAAAAATGTTTCCCAAAACTCCTTAGAACAACATATCGAAACTCTTCTTGTTGAAGAGAATACCTTTTTCAAGGTATGTGCCTTATGAATTCCCATCCAAATCAAACTTTCGTTGAAGAGAGTCATGGAGAAATATCACGAACGAACGTTTGAATTCTCAATGTGCAACCCTCCTTTTTTCGAGCAGGAAGAAACGAGCGAAGTATAATAGCTTTCATGAATTGGATGATTGTTTGATTTTCAGCGTTTTCCTGTTCAGTTATCTCCTGGGAAATTCTGTAATCTACCTGATTATGGGTCTACCAGCACGAGACCTCCCCCTCGCTCCAGCACAGTGGCAAAAGTCAACGAGTTAGAAACAAGCGGAGGCGAAGAGAGCTTTGTTTTGAAGATGATCGAAGAAAGTATAGTTTATAAAGAGAAAATCAGGTACATCTCTGTCTAAGCTGCTGTACTCAAAGCTTTCACAGTATTTTCACTACTATGTTGGGTAAAAAAGCATCTTTGAAACCGCTAATGCAACGTCTTCATGACCTCCCCGAGGTAAAGTGCAAACACTTCGTTCTCTACCAGGGAAGAACTCATCGATGGGTCATAGCTTGGACATTTCAATCCAATGTTCGTCTCGAGGTCTGTGAACTTTTAAGCTTTTGTTCAAAATATAGTTTAGAAAGTGAGTTTCCGATTGAATTTCTCAAACATACTAATCTCTGAGGAGCGAAATGCAACAGATGTTATTCTAAATCAGTTGAGAAAGCTTAAAATCAATATAATTGAAATGAACTCGAAGGTATACTCTCCGGTTTTTGCCTACGTTGATAAGTTTTCCAGTACGTCTGTGAAAGTACATGTTGTACATGGCTCAATCTCAGGCGGAAAAGAAGATTGATGCTAACTAATGACGATCATCCGAAATCGTGGGAAACCTCACACTTGAAGTGTTTCATCTTCTTTTCAGAACGAAAAGAGAAGTAGCTGCTGAAGGCTCGCATAATGATGTGAAAACAACTGAACCGATTCTGCCAAACAATACTGATACGGATGGATCTTTTCATTTACGGTTCGAGTTGGTACTGAGTGAATCGTTTGCGGAGTTTGAGCTCGTAAAAGGGTCAAAGGAGAGTCTCAATCAGCTCATGACTTGTGTAAGAAATAAATGCTCGGAATAGAGTTCGATCTTTCTGATGAAAATATTTATTAAAAAACGGTATCGTATTGCATATAAAGTAGTCTAATTGAGCCTAGTTTTGTTAGTAAACATGTAGTAATAGAAGCGCTCATGATAAAATAATCTGAGAAGAGACCCTTTGTATTGTGATTTTTGCGAATACGGAATGTGAGATCTGGGTATTCTTTATAAAGCCTATCATTTCATAAAAAATTCGAACGTTCTCTCGTTTCTGTTTAGTTACTTACGAACGGTTACATCCAACCGGTATGTTTTCATTACTCTTCTGTGGTATTTGGCGTAACGGCATTAATATATATAAATATATATATATAGAATATATATGGTTAAAAAAATAACAAATTTTAGCTATTCCACGTTAGTATCCTCTCTTGTACAAATGGATTACAAACTTGAGATTAGGATAATATCAGCGAAACGAGTGTTCCATGATAGGTAACATCTGCTCCACCAGGTTTCGTTGAAGAAATTGTAAAGCTAATAAACCACTTGCAGCAGCCAACAAAAATGCATAATGAACACCTAAAACAACAGAAAAAGAAAATGTTAACGGAAAGTTGTTGAAGTCACCCTCGCTAATAGAGTGTGTCTGTTGAAGAAATGACAGCGGTAAGTACATGACGCCAAAAAAAGAAGTTAGAGCCATCAAGAGCTGAAAGGAATCAATGTTTATTTGACTTCAATGGCAGTTTGTTGGAAATAGGGAGGATGTTTTTTTCTGATGTCAGACATTTCAATATTGCAAATAGAGTGATAACAAGAAAGCGAGAAGTTACGTGGGTTACGTGGGTTACGTGACGTTTACGTGAAAGCACTAGAATCATATTCTTCATACAGACACGCAGAACGGTTGTTTTGATTTGGATAAGAGTAAAGATTACGTTACAGGATTAGTGGCTATGCCTCATTTTGAAGATTTTTGTGATTCAAAATAGAACTTACGATACTGAGTAAGTAGGCGTGTAGAATCACTTCATAGGTTGTTCCAAACTTTCTTTGAACAATACAAAACACAAAGAAGACGAGTGCCATTAACGAACAAGTTATATGTATGAATAAGAGTATATAGACGATAGTTGTAGATTCAAGCAATTGCTTATAGCATATTCTGAAGAGATTATCTGTATGACGATGATGTATTCATCGGATGTGCTCACCCCGTTACAGCGCAAAAAATGAGTTGAGTGAATGTGCAGAGGAACACAGCTGCACGTAAGCCCAGGCCACATAGTGAAAACTGCTTTTCCACATGTAGCGATGTGTCAGACATATTTGAGTATCTGTAGATATTGAGAATAGAAAGAAAAAAACAATAATTACTAATTGATGTTTAGCCGCGCTATAGAGAACGAGTAAGAGAGAACAAAAAAGAGATGGATAGAGAGAGAAAGAGAGAGAGAGAGATCTAATCAGTTAAGAGTACAGAAGGAGACGTTGAATAGAGAAGTTGAGCTGCTCTGCTGTTCGTTGAGAAATTCCAAAATGAATTTCTCAAAGAATGTGAATGTGTGTATAATGAGAGAAAGACATTGAGCTAACGAGAGAATGAAAAAGAGAAAGATAGAAAGATAAAAGGAAAGAAATAGAAAGCTGATCAGGCGAGCCAAACAAAGAAACATATGAGAGCAAGAGATCAGAAAGAGAAAAATGATTGCAATTTTATTACTTAATATAGATATTTTATATTTGTGGCATGGGCATGGTCATGAATTACATAAAGTTAGTGCGAGAGGGTGAGAAAATTAAAAAAAAGGAAGCACACAGAGGAGCAAAAAAAATTGAAATGAAATAGGGCTACCACAAGATAGGTAGCTATGCTGCATGTCTTACGTACTACTGCTACTCCTACTACTCCTACTGCTGATGCTGCTGTGCTAATCCAAATGACAAGGAACGAATTCACTTCCTTTTTCAAATTGAAATACGTGTGCAGAGAGATGAGATTTTTAATGATTATCATCTGATGAAGCTTTTCAAGACATTGAGACAGAAAAATGAAATCATGAATATGGCGAAGATTATGCCCAATAATGGTCATGGATAGAATTGTGTCCCGTAAAATATTCATTTGGCTCACAAGCTCAAGATGAAAATATATGTATATATATGTGCAATCAAGACATGAAGGATGTGAGAGTATTGATGTTGAACTTCTAAGTTCTGAACTCATCAATTCGTTCTTTCTTCGGCTCCCTCGGTTTTTAGCTTTTTTCCAGCTTTTCTCCTCTCTCTCTCTCTCTCCTTCTTTCCCTCTCCGTTGTTCTTGTCTTTTACTCCCTT
Source organism: Auanema freiburgensis (assembly GCA_030370435.1). Lineage (NCBI taxonomy): Eukaryota > Metazoa > Nematoda > Chromadorea > Rhabditida > Rhabditidae > Auanema > Auanema freiburgense. Next base: position 5,410,434 of record CM059366.1, on the reverse strand, counting down.
TCCTCTTCCCTTCTTATCTCCCTCCTTCTCTCTCTCTCTCTCTCTCCCTCTCTATCTCTTTCTCTCTACAACATCACCGAGAAACTTGTAAGATGCCAATGTACTTTATTTATGCCCACTATAAGTTTACTAATGAGTTATATAATTATGAGAGAAGAACTTGGGAGCCCTCCGATATATCGTTTGTAGAGGGAAAGAGCGAGGGAGAAAGTCTCAGAAAGTTCACCAGGTTCTTCAAACCGAAAAGAAGCCAAATTTTTCCTTTCTTTCTTTTTCTTTTTTTTGGAGGAATATTGAACTGAGCAAAGGTCATCTGGCTTAAGAATTTTCATTTCTGACAAAACAGTTGGAAGACTATTTGTTTCAACCAAAACTCCTATTTTACTAACTCCGTATATGGAAGTTGATCAGGGAATCAGAGAAGGAGACAGTCAGAACAGTATAATTGAGAGATTGAACAGAAAGAAAGTTAGAGAGAGAGAGAGGGAGGGGAGATACTTGGAAAGATGCGAGGGAGGAATAAACAAAAAAAATGAAAAAAATTGTTGGAAAAGATTTTAATTGAGGTTTGGAACAAAAACCAAACCTTGAGAAAGGGAGAAAGAGAAAGAGAAAGAGGGAAAGAAAGCAATGTGTTCTCACACAACAAAAGTGTTTTATTTAGAAGAGGAGAGACAGAGCTCAAAAAGCTCACATTTAGCGTTTTTCGTGATTGAAAAAATTTCAAATTTAAGCTATTCATCATTGCAAAGAAGATTTGGATATAAAGTGCAAACGTCTTTTATCCAATCACAACTCATAAAGCTGAGCCGAGCAATTTGATTAAAACGAAAAAAAACAACAGAGATTCCCTTCTTTATTGAAGGAGATGAAGGAAGAGCAGAGTATAAGAGGGAAAACTAAGAGAGAAGAAGATAGACAACGATATGAAGAGGGGATGAGACTGAAAGAGAGAGAAGGAGAGAGAGAATAAAACGAGGGAGTGAAGTAGGGAGAGTGGGTGTATAGAAGTATTGCAGATGAAGGTAATCTACGAAAAAAGAAAAGCAAGGATGAACAACTGAAGAAGACATGATAAGGTTAGGCAGACAGAGAGAGAGAAAGAGAGAGAGAGAGAGAGAGAAAGAGGATTAGAAACACATCTAAGAAGATCAAAAGATTGTCTGAAACTTATTGAAAGTTACAGCTTTATTAGTGTGAGGTTTCATGAATTATAGGGCATAAGTAGCCGGATATTCTCTCTCTCCCTCTCAATGTTTCCCTCTATCTCTCTCCGGGGAATACGAGTTCATTAACTTCTACTAAAAATGAAATCTTTTTCTGAAATACTTATGTCCTTTAAGACTATTTTTCATTATGATAACGGGAAGAAGAAAGATTGAGAGGGTATCTGTGATACATTATCGAGATTAAATCATATGAGAATAATGAGGTTGTTGAAGACGATTCGAAGACAAAACAACAGGAACGAGATGCACACATAAGGAGAGAGGGAGACGCGACTCAAGAGAGAGAGAGAGATAGAGAGAGAGAGAGCTAAAGAAGAAGCATTTAGGATACCTCAAAGCTTTTAGAAGAACTTTCTTTGTTCATTCCACGATCAGAAGTTATGTCATTAGAATGTTTCATTAGCTCGGTATCAACTTCCTCACTCTCCCTCCCTTGCCTCAGCTTCTTTCTCTCTCTTCCTCTCTCTCTTCATCTCTCACTCCTCATTCCAGTCTCCTTCTGCCCTCTTTGGCCAAACGATGATTTTGATAATATGAGAAAGTGATTTGAAAGTAGGCTTATTAATACTCGAATAGTTGTACAAGAAATAAAATAATAAACCAAATTTAGTCGAAACAAATGGGACATCTCGATTAGTTGAAGTTGGCAATGGTTGGCTTCTATGTCGTTTCACTCTTTTAGTCAATTAGATACTCAGCCTACTGCCGATAGTAGTGTTCAACAAATTGCCGTAATCGGAGCTGGGAGGAGGAGGAAGAACATGAGGTGGACAAGTTTGAAGACGTCAACGAAAAGACGATGAGATGTAAGAGACGAGACGGAAGGAAAATCGAAAAAGAAAAGCTTCTCCTTCTTCTACGTTTCTTCTCTCTTAAAGAGACAAATTTATATACATCCATGTATGGAAAATGAGCATAAGAGAGAGCAAATGAAATCTTTGATACGACATAAAGATTTCATTCAATTAAACATAATAGGTCTTGATCAAGCTAATGGCATGATGACAGAGCATTGAAACAACTCAAAGTTCAAAGCAAAAAAAAACATTACAAGAAGGTCTCTAAAAATGCAAATCACACCATTTCAATGAAATAGAGAAGAAAAGCAAAAAAAGATAAAAGGAGGGAGGGGAGAAGGGAGGAGGACGAGTGCCAGCACTCTCTGTGCTAAAGAAGACAAGCTTTCTCTCCACTCCTCTCTCTTCTCCTTTTTCATCTGACACCATTTAGCATTAAAATATCAAAAGCCTATGCTAAGCCTGGAAAATGCTTCAACTGATTTCAAATGACTACAGTTTACAAAAAAACAAAAGAGAATCGTTGAATTTCCTTATACACATACATGGACAGATACACACACCCAATGTTCCAGATGATGTCAATGAAGAGGAGAACAGAGCTTGAATGAAACATAGGACAACAGGAAACAAACGAAAGGCCGAGAAAATGAGAAATGTAGACGTTCATCAACATATCCTCTGGAACCCTTTCAAAACACGTAAATGTGGTGCAGAAGGTTGAAGTATCAAACGAGATGTGGTAGTGATACACGCAAATCTTCTTCATGTGAAGGAGCACGTTTGAACGTTTGCGATTTACGCTTAGAGGCAAAAAGGGAAAAAGTTGTTGAAAGGAGACATGAACAGCGAATACAGAATGCCGTAGAGACGTATGCAGAATAGGCAAAAGCATCCCAATGACTCTAATTGCTTTCATCAAATAAAATTACACGATTAGAGTTTCGTTTATGCTTAGAGCAACAATCAACTAGCTAAATACAATGTGCTTTTACATATAAGAACACATCTTATTGTCATTTGTAGAGAAGACGCAACACTTCCATCAGATGTAAGTATGTGTGTGTTGGAATGAAAGGAATAAATAAATATATAATACATGGACAAAAATTTGTTTTTAACTATATCACATCACCAGTCTCTGGTCCATCTTCATCTCATCTTTGTAATGCCTTCTCCTCTTTCTTCATTCTCCCTCCTTTTTCTTCTATCTCTATCTCTCTCTCTCTCTCTCTCTCTCTCTCTCTCTCTCTCTCTCTCTCTCTCTTTTTCTCTATCCTTCACTCCTTTTCTTCATTTTCAGACAAGTTGCGCCTGCTACCGCTATTGGATCAGCACAAGATCTGCCATATGAGGATGATAAATGCACAAAATAAAAACAATACTTGCTTTTTGCAATTTACAAAATTAGTCAAATCTAACACTTAACACAACAGGCAAATGTACACGTTCACTAATATACAGATCAGAATGGAATCAAAGCATTCGATGAAAGAAGAGGAATTAAGAGAAAGCTGATCAAAGCATCACTTCTTTCATACCTAACTAGCCCAGTTATTAATGAAATTCCGTTTAGCACACTGCTCCAGGTGAAGGCATCTATTTGTATAGTTACCCAATGGAGACTACGACTGGATTGTTGAAAGCTTTCATTGTTATCACACTCCTCTTGTGTTCTCATCAGATAGGATTGTAAGCAACCAAACGAGAAGTGAGTAGGATGCGAAGAAAACAGAAGGAAATTGAATTGTTGTTCAAAGAAGGAAACAGAAAGCAAGAAGACGATAACGAGAGAACCGAATATAATTCAATTGAACTTACCTTTGAATGCAACCGCTCATCACCTGATGGGTAATTTGTAAATGAAGCTGATTATACTGAGACGGACGCCACGTAGCATTTCAAGCAAATTAGCATAAATGATTCTCTTTCTTCCGTGAAACAATCCGAAAACCTTTTATTCATAGAAATTGATCAATTCCTTTTTGAAATACTATGAAAACAGAATCGTTTGCCGTCAGCTCGCGATAGCATTCGAAAGAATATTTTTCATTTTTCTTGTTTCTTCCGCACAAGTATACTTAAGATCATCCGTATCTGCTGATCCCATCGCAATCTTGTTTTTAGTCTGAAAGGTTTTGCTCTTCACTTTTAAAAATTAAAAATGTTATTTTCACCTCACTCATTATCCTCTTAGCAGCTGAACCATGATACCATGAAGCATTCGTTCGGTCAATCAACTGACTCAAGTTTTGACTATTTACACCCGATCCTGTTTAATAAACATCTATTTTCCCAAACGTGAACTTTTGCTTTTACCAGCCATGATGACAATGCGACCATCAGCATATGCAATTATATCGGACAGCACACTCGCACCTTCTAATGCAGTTGGATGAAGCCCGCTACGAGAACATTTTAAAATATGTTACGTACAACTACTCCACCTCGTCAAGATGAACTTGAATCCTATTGTAACTGCTTCATCTAAGCATTTCGTCCACTGTTGGGTAACGTCAAAAGCTCTATGTAAAGTACAAGGAAGCTTGCCGGCGAGATTAACGAATTCTCTGCACGTTTTAACATCCAAATTAAAACTTCTTAAATGAAAAAAAAGTTGAGGGTTAATGACGTTAATAGTACTCATCAAGGAAACCGAAAACAAATCCGGCGGCTCCGGCTTCTTTGAGGTCAATCAAATCTTGTTTCATTACATTCAGATCATCCTACATAGATTAATGAACGGCTGGAGAAAAACGTCTTCTTACAGTATCGTAACTGAAGTTTCCAGATCGTGTTCGTAGCATACAGAATAAAGGAACAGCAGGGTATGTTTTCTTCAACACACGCACCAAACCTTCAATATAATCATCCTCTTTCTATCATACGATAGCCCTATATCACCTATAGATGGAGTCAATCCACCCAACGCTAAGGAGCTGCAAACCTCAAGCCGATCTGCCCCTGTATAAAAGATGCTACAGCATGAACCAAACTATATACAGCCTACCGCCTTCTATAGCAGCTTTAGCTGACTTATATGAATCAATACATATTTCCAAAGCAAGATTCATCTTAAAAATACTTTTATTTATCAAAAGAGGTGTAAATGAATAAATAGAGGATATTGAATAACCGATTTGAAGGAATGGAACGAATAGCATACAAAAAGAAAAACTGTCAAATTTGTATTTGGGATATATCACAATAGAATCACAAAAACTGAGTCGAATTTCCATTCCAGTTCGGATTTTCATCCGAGTCGGATTCACTACCTCTCGCATTATCCAAACGATTAACTCGGCGCTGCTGAAAGCACTTGATGACCTCTACGAAAAGATAAAAAGGAACGTACCCTGAGCGAATCAATGCCTCTCACTTGTCTTCCTGTCTCTGGAGCTGTAGTAGTCGCGCTCTCTGAATAAAATGTTTTTCCATTGTACGTTTGAGATCAATACCATCAAAATTGAGAGGCTGTGGAGTCCTTCCGAACATCATACCGTATATAACACTCAAAGCATTGAATGGAGCTTTGAAAACCATTGCGAGAAGAGAGAAGATGCCTAAGCTCATCAAGCCTTTCTTTTCCGACTCCTGAAGTAAATTTATGGAAATTAATACAACTCAACTGATACCTCTTGAACATATAAAACGCAACTAGGAGTCAATTGCAGTTCATTGAAGGATTTAGTGTAATCCGATTCATCATAGTTCGTTCTTGGATAAGGTCTGATAAGAGTATAGGGCTTGAAGATGAAACCACTCTATAGACATAAAGTAAATTACAGACTGAAGCAGTTAGATGGAACCTCATTGATACTATCTACAATTGCTCTGAAAGGACTCGAAGACTCGAAGGTATCTGTAATAGTTCTGCCGTCAGTGAAGCGCACAAGGATTCGAACTCTGAAGTAAGGAATATGAATAATGAAGATGAAAAATCATTTACCGGCCGTTATCAACGGGTGGGGCTACATAAGGATCTTTTCTTCTCACATCATCTGAACTGAACGTTCCTGTACGTGAGTACTCGCGAAAATCTTTCTCCTCTCTGATGTATATGGTTGAAAAGTCAGGACTTCAGAGAGTCTTACCTGTCAGCTAAATATTGCGCTCGCACTCTCAATCTTTCCTGCTCTAAAGTTATGCGAGCCGCCTTTCTCTCTTTGGCAGCATCTTCCATTTCCTAGAACACACTTATAAAGCTGATACTGAACTGTTCATACCTGCTTTCTTCTTTTTGCATCAGCGTTTGCTCTGAGTTTACCTTCCTTAATACGTTCTGCCTCTTTTTTTTTCTCTTCTCTTCTTTTGAGTTCCTCATCAGCTTTCTTTTTTTGTTCCAGTAATACTCTTGCCCTGTATACAAATGCTTTTAGTGATTTCTTAACAACACACCTCACCTGTTAATCTTCTCTTGCATCAACAACTCTTTCTCGGCACGACTGAGCTGAGGGGCAGGTACAGGCTCCGCAGTAGAAGTCGAGGCATCTTGGGATGGAGTAGAAGAAGAAGCGGAAGTTGGAACAATAGGGATAACTTGACTTTCAATTTTTTTCGGAGCAAGCTTCTAAGAATATGAATTGAAGCATCGAAGTTTGTCCGAAGAAAGAGAACCTGTATGACTTGTGAAATAACATCTTTGAGTTTAGTCACATCGGCTTCTGTAACTTTATCAACGACTTCCCCTGCACTGTTTATGAAGAGAGAGACTGGGGCATCGATACTGATAGATTCAGCTTAAAACTTTCAATGAGAATTGCAGTACTTAACCAAATCATTACGAAGTAGAGAGATTATTTTAGCAATGTCCATATCATCGTTCACCTTCAGGGCTATGTGATTACAAGTTATGATGGAGGCATCAATCTATGAAGACAAACTTTGTCTATTTAGGTACTTCAATTCTCACCTCGTTCCACATTTTGTCCATTTCTTTCCCTCGTTCATCTTCAGACTCAACGAATACGACAAGCAATGCCTTGTTTCTTGCCGAAACTTGAATGGCTATGTCAACTTTACCAGAAAACCATTTCATTTTAGCACTCTGAAGTAGAATGTATTGAATGGTGAGAAAGATTTGAAGCTTTGAATCATGAAGAACAATAACTAGACTTTTGAATTTGACGGATTTTTAATAACATTTCGTTATATTGATTTGATGTGTGCACGAGAAACTGAACTCTTTACTTTTGGTTAGTAATTGAATCTGTTATCTGGAAGGAAAGAGATTTAGAGAGACGACTACGAGCTCTCTCTCGTAATGGTAACTGATTAATTATACGTGATAATGACATTAATCTTTTCATGGAAGCTCCTGGAGGTTACCAGTATGAACAATATGTGGTACGGTAGAGAGGAAGGCGTACGTAGTGGGCATTTTCACTAAAACGGGATACAATTGAAAATCAACTCAATTGTACGTTTATACTTTATATTATGTTTCTTTGAAAGCTTTTGTAATTCTCTTATGGAAGAGAATTTCTCTCGCTGAGATTGTCGCTTGTCAGCCAAATGTATTTTGTTTATGTTGAACGCTAAGTAAGGAATCCTTCATTATGATGATGCTCTTCCATAATCTATGACAGTTCTAACTTCCATTCCATCTAAGTAATAAGTTGCTGCATCAATAAGAAACAATGGAGCATTATTAGTCAGAATCTCACTTCATCAGTATCAACCAATTAGAATTAATCGAATTTAGTTAAGGATGCTTCATGTTATCATCGCGTACAGCTTGGCTTCATGCCAGTAGTTGCAGAGTCTCTACCTACAAAGCTGATTTTGTACGCTTCTGAGACTTCTCACAAAATAAGGCTGTGCTGTGAATAGAAATGGTATGTGGTAGGCTAGAGCGATAAAAGTTGATGGAATGATTCATATTTGTCAAATCCCTACACCAGAAGAGCTAGAGAGGCAGGCTCTGGCACTTGTTCTAGAAATCAGTTCTACGAAAAAGGATGAGTGAATGTGTTATTATGGTCAGAAAAACAAGAAAGCATTTCATATTTATTATATCCTATAATTTAAATTTCCCTTCTTTCCACCCAGTAATAGGCAAATCAACGCTCATGAGTGTGTTTGATCGAGACTGCTGCATCCGAATCGTTTTCTGTCATTCCGTTTCCGGAAGCCGTTTTTCGATTTCGAAGACCAGTTGCAAAAAAAATTGGCTTTCCGGAATCTAAATAGTAACTAACGTGTATATAGGATTAACAAAATGAAAATCTACCTGGAGAAGTTTCATATTCTTGGATGTAATACGCCCTAATAGCTTCCAGTTGACTGATTATCGTTTTCGGCGAGTCAGTCAATTCGATATTTGTGAGCAATCGAATTGACTGTGAGGTTGCAAGTCACTTCTGAACGTGTTTCTTCAAAATCAATTACATGATCTTGGCCTTTGAACAAGGATAAAAGGGAGAAGAAGAAGAATTGTCACTCAATTTCAGAATTTTAAAACACGAGCAACTTGGAAATATTTTTCAATCACAAAGTTCTATAAACTACAAAGAACTACCTCTTTGTCAAATTAGGCTCGAAACTTCTTAAGATAACCTCGATGTAATTCTTTTAAAATGACTTTGGAGCCGAGGGAAGCACTAATCCAATAGTTGTGGATTTTATGATGTCTGATTATGGTCTTCCTAAAAGCAAACTCTTGCACGAGGGCAACGTTATTCGTTCAATCAGAGCTCGCAATATTCTGTACAATTGTGATTCTACTGCGCGACTTCAAATTGCCAAAGATGCTATGCAGAAATGGAATTTTATAGGCAAGTGGGACAAGATTCTTGAGTTGGTGAACGAAGAAAAATAGAATTTTGGCCGAGAAATGCTGGACCTCGACAAGAAGACAAAGGGTTTGAAGGAGTTTGTTAAAAAAGTGGGATCAAACATCCAGGATCTGTTTCGCGATTGAGTTTAAACCGCTACTCACGATTTCTTCTAATTTCGTTCGAAAGAGCTTTTTTTTATTTTTAAAGCTTGAAATCAATTCTTCCATGACAGTTTTACAATTTTATGTGTTGACATGTTTCACACGATTTATCCTTGAAACTATATAGTGAGCCAGAAATTACATTTCATAAAGAAGGACACAAGTTGAATACCTACTTCACTTGGCTGAATCTCATCCGGCCAAGTGTCTCTCATAAAGATTGCCCGGAAATTTTTGATTTCCTGTGTTTCTACAAGATTGAGGTGCTTTGTTGATAACTTAATTTCTTCTGTAAAATGCATTTATTCAGCACTTTTTTATTCAAAATTATTAGCGCACTTTTCTCGACCACTTTACCTTTTCCTCATTCAAGTGTTCGGTTTGAAAATTCGTAAAATCTTCAATATGTTGAAAAACTGGGTTGTGTGTATCTATCAAATCCTTTATATGGTATCTGACATATAATAGAAATAATACAATTCGTGCTTTTTCGTTATTTCTGGGACCCGCCACGAAGCTCCAAAGTCGAAACTGAGACGATTTAGTAACTTCTATTAAAGGTTCAACAATTTTGAGGTCCCACCACGATAATCGTAATGGAGTCGCAACTGAAAGTTTTTAGTGGCTTCTTATTAATTTTAGTTAAGGAGAGGTCCTGCAAAAAAAAACCGCCCTTTACTTTTTATGCCGGGTGTAGCATATACGGACTTTCCAAAATACAAAGGGTTTTTGGAGTTTGCTTTTTATCTACAATGTTTATATATGTTTATCTTTGTATTTTATGGTTGCAAGGCGTTTTATTTTTTATGAATCACTGTTTAACTTCAGCTAATATCGGGTTAATGGCTTTAACTGAAGGAAGAATCGTCCGACGAAATGACCCCGGAACGAAACGAAAGGTATACATATAAGTTAGCATATTCACTTCATTGCATGAAATAGGATTGGTCGAAATGGCCCACTCTTTCATTCGAGAACATGGATTCTATTTTAAATGTCCAACAATATATTCAACAACTAATTGATTCTAATCCTTCTGCTATTGATGTCATTTTAACTCCACCACTTGAGCAGGTGAGAAGCTGCATAGCTATAGTCTTGTTTTACTAGTTCATGAGGTTTCAGGATGAAGGAGTATGGAAATATGAGCACCTGAGGCAGTTCTGTCTCCAACTTAATGGATTAACCCTATTACTGCAGGTTTTTTTGTTATAATTTCCCCTTTGATAACGTGCTATTGCTGTAGGAGGAATGTGTTCCCGAGACGTGCGTTCAAATGACAGCAACAGAGCAATGGATATTCTTATGCGCTGCTCATAAAAATCCTAATGAGGTATGACGCCGTCTACTAATGTGGAAAACGATGAAATTGTGATTTCCAGTGTTCCGCCATAGATTACACAAGACATACTTTGGATGGAGCCAACACACTGTTGAATAGTAATAAATATTTCCCTAATCGCTTAAGTATCAAAGTAAGTCTCATGACGATTGTACTTTTGGACATAAATCCATTAAAGGAATCATCAATTTCGAAATTGGGATCAGTTTGTCGAAGGGTTTACCGCATATTTTCACATGCCTACTTCCATCATCGAAAGTTGTTCGATGAGTTCGAGAACGAGACACACTTATGCAAGAGGTAAGACATAGAGAGGAGAGAAAGTGAGAAGAAGGAAGTAAGATTAATTGCCAATTTTACAGATTCACAACGTATGTCACCAAATATAACCTGATGTCACCTGAACATCTGATCGTCCCCATGTTACCTCAATAACTTATTCTAACTAACAAACATGGCCGATTTCATATACTGTACAACACCATAATTTCCAAATTTGAGAATTAAAAGTTTCTGTAATTTATGCAAATGATCTTAGTCCTTTACGGTTGTCGTTTTGATGTTTTCTTCCTGGCAAATGCAATCTTTAGCTCAAATTCCCCTTTTTATAGATGGAAACTGCTTTTGAGGCTTTGGCAAGAGTAGGATTTAAGCTCAAATTTTCCTTTGGAGTTGATTCTGTAAATAAAGTTTTCAAAGGTGGATTGAACCCGGGAGATATATATGAAATCGTTGGGGAAAGTGGGATAGGGAAGACGCAGGTGCAAATACAAGAACCGACTTTTCATCTCCGGCGTTTTCAGCTTCTTATGTCCATAGCTAAAGAATACTTGTTATCACAATCGCGATTCGGTGTTTGTTGGATTGATTCCAATGGCTCTTTCAAATCTCGAAGATTTCTGGAATTTGACAGCGAAAAGAGGGTCTGTCAATATGAATGCTGAATATGTTGTATTTACTTTAAGATCGACATCCTGGATCGCTTGTTTGTGTCTTCTGTCCACGATCCTCGCGGATTGATAAGAACGCTTCATATGATTGAAGTAATTTCGTGATTTCATGACAACAGCTTGCTTCTACAAGTTTTCAGAAGAATGTCGAAGAGCTCGGCATTCGTTTACTCATTATTGACAACATCGGAACTATCTTGAATCGAACTGCTTGGACTCTAAAGTCTGGAGGTAAGAGGCTTGGAAGTCGCGTCGAAGGAACAATTTTCGGTTTAAGGATCGGATTCCCAGAAAGGAATTGTAAGTCTGTTGTCTAACCTCGTCAGTAAACGATTGACAGTCATGTTCTCAAACCATTTCGTGAGTTTCGGAGAAACTGATTTCTGAGTTTTTATCTTGTTTTTTTGTAGATAAACATGGATGGAGAAGATAGACCTTCATTAGGTCGTCTTTGGGGCAAATTGATTAATAGAAGGATTGTTATCAATCGTGATGATAGAGGATTATACATAAAACCGTTGAATGTATTTATGCAAACATGGAATATATTCTCATTATCTTCTTAAGGCTCAAAACAGCAAGAAAGGATATTTACGAGTAGCTGAACGGGGCCTCACCGAAATCGACTCCTCTTCAACTGATACCTTAACTCGGCAAGTTCAATCTCAAGAATTGTTTCCTCTTCTACTTTGGTAAAATAGAATAACCAAAAGTCTTAGTTGTTTAAAATTGTTATTTGACATGACTACGAAACGGTACGTGGTGGTGACGGGCTTCGTCCACTGCTGCGGGAAGTTGGTCAGTGACAAACAGCTGAGAGGAGAAATAGCATGATCGTGAGTGAGAGTTAAAGTTGACAGACCTAGTATCGATGGATAGCTAAATATTATTGTGTGGCATGAGAGAATAGAGATAACTGGTGGCGAGGAACAACATGCAGCCCAGAGAGCTTCTGGGCCGGCGCTCCCTCTCCCAGACAGCACTCAGCTGAGCGAATCCCGTGACCGGCGACGGGCAAGCCCATGGGCGTAGACGTACTCTCTGGTTTTGTTCTCAGTTAGACAATAATATTCAAGAAGACTGTGCCGGTGCAGTTATCATTTTGTCGACTCACAGTAACAATCTTCATGATAACCATGGAAAATGGCTTCTGAATGCAAGTAGCATACTTCCAAGTTCTCTGTTCGTCGTTTGTCTCATCTAAGTATCTCGACCTCTAACGCTATGTGAAAAAGACTGCCTACTTGTTTTGCTGTGTTCTCATCGATTGGTGTAAGGCAAGAGCACATAGTCCTCATATTTTTGTCTTTTTTCTCCTTATTTGGGTGTAACGTATTGTCAGATTGGTTGCATCAAAGGCTTTCAAACTACAGCTCATCCCGTGTCTCATGGGTCTCATGTATACTCCCCATCATAGGATATAAAACTAATATCAGTTTTCATCCGTTCTTGGATCTTCTTCCTTTTTTGCTTACCATATCTGTCTACCAAAATCTCAATGAGTTCTCTAATCCACTAATTTCAGGTTATGAGTCTATGAGTGCGGGCGATTCTGAACAAGACATCCACCCAGTGGAGGTATGCATCTCAATTCGTATTCGTTTTAAACGTTTTATTATTGTCACGTACCATTCTAACAAAATAAACACAGCATTGAAGCTACATCAGAACTGATTATCAAATAAACTGTTAATCAACCGGTCTGCGTTACTGCTTAATGCAAAATGTAATTTGCGTGGCGCCAAAGTGTTCCACGTTTTTCACGTGACCCTCATTCTTTACGTCATTCACGTGACTTTCGGTCGATATTTTTCAACAAATTGCTCTTTCTTCCGTTCTCCCCCTCAGTTTTGAGGACAAGAAACGTTCTTTTCTAACTACTACTTCAGAATTCATTATTTTAAGTTTTACCATTTGACCTATCAAACATTACAGAATATCAATGGAGGCGCCTGTTCACGTCGTGTCAAAAAGCGTTATATATCATCAGGTTCCCGTCCAACGATACAGGCTAAACATAATCAGGTTAATTCTTCTATTGTTTTTTCGAAAAAAATCCTACTTTTTCTTAAATTCAAGAAAAAAACAACAAACCTAGCTCGTCCATTTCATTTGCGTCTCATATTTCTCGTAAATACATAATCCCATGTACTTTAGTAAAGTTCGCCGGCAAAGTTTGTTTCGTGCGTACATATCGTAATTACACATTTGGAATAATTAATAGTCATCGTTTTTGTGTTTATCTTGACTGAAGTTCGATTTTCGCAAAGCTTACTGATCTTCTCATGTCACTCACACATTGCCAGTCAGGCGATCATCACGTTTTATATTTTGGTGTGGAAGTCAAAAGGCAACAATAATCAATTTCCAGTTTCCTTAACAGTCTACAATCACAAAAAATGCTCATCTCTGTCATCCCCTGAACTATAAGGGGAGAATGAGCAACTTGAAACAAACATGCATTTGTTAATGTCTAAAGTTTGTATAGCTTCAGATGTACCTGATTACGACATTGTCGTCTTCGCAGGAAACAGCTCTTATCAACAAACTTCCGAAAGAATGTTTACTACAGTAGGTTTTTTGTGGTTGAGAAATGTATATTTATATATATGATGTTGCTTGCGTATGTCCATTATACACCTCTGACGATTTTCAGTATTTTTTCCTTTTTGGGAGTGAAAGACCTCTGTCGATCAGCTCAAGTTTGTCGATTATGGAATCAACTCGCTCTTGATGGCAGTAATTGGCAATGCGTTGATCTTTTCACTTTTCAAAGAGATGTAAAAGTATGTCGTGAATAGTTTTCTAAAGAACGTTTGGAAATTCAAAAAAATCTCAGAGCAGTGTGATTGAGAATTTAGCAAGACGATGTGGAGGGTTTCTGAAACAATTATCTTTAAAAGGCTGCGAGAATGTTCAAGTAAGCGATCGAGCAGAGCCGGCCCGGCTTCGAATCATTTCATCGCACTCACATAATCCTTTCAGGATTCATCTTTACGTGCTTTTACAGCTCGTTGCAAAAACATTGAGCATTTAAGTCTTTACAAATGTCGACGAGTAACAGACGCGTAAGACAATAGATGCTTGTTACAATGAAATCATAAATGACATTCTTAAGAACGTGTGAAAATCTGGGAAAACATTGTCATCGATTACTCCATTTGAATTTGGAGAACTGTACGGCTATTACTGATAGGGCTTGTAAATACATTAGGTTAGACGATAGTGATACTCTCCTGCAATCAGAATTATCAATTTGTAGCGAAGGATGCCCCAACTTACGATACCTCAATCTTTCGTGGTGTGACAATATAACGGATCGAGGAATCCATAGCATATTAACGGGTTGTAAAAATATGAATACTTTAATATTACGAGGATGTGAAGGGGTTAGTTAGTTCATCGACAACATCAACCTCATAAATGGTATTTCTCTTGTTTTCAGTTAACTGAACGTTGCTTCGAAGATATGGAACAACATATGGGAAACATATTACGTTTAAACATGTTATCATGCTTTGTAAGCCTATCTCCTACATTCAATTCAAAGTTCGTTATTGTCTTAGGTAACTGATGATACGGTGGCTAACATTGCGAGTGGATCACCAAAAATCGAATATCTCTGTTTATCGCAATGCACTCAAATTACTGATCGTTCGCTTATATCTATAGCTAATAATTGCAAGTTCCTCAAGTAAGCCCATCATTCTAATGAATATGCTAATTTCATGTTCTTTCCCCACTTAGGGCTGTTGAATTCACCGGTTGCAACTTGTTGTCAGATGTCGGCTTTCTGCAACTTGGACGTCATTGTAAGCAGCTTCAGAAGATGGATCTTGAAGATTGCACACTGCTATCTGATGCATCCATCACGTGTATTAGCACCAATTGTCCGAATATGGCTGACTTGGTGAGCAATTTTTTTTCGTCCGAGAATAGAACTGACATGCAACATGTCATTTCAGATTCTCTCCCATTGCGAACAAATCACTGACGATGCTATCCATCAGTTGTGCACAAATAACAAAGAAAAACTTAGGGTGAGTAGCACATAGTTCAGTTTCCATTTGAAGATACAAGCATCGCCCACTTCATTCCTTTTCAGATATTGGAGTTGGATAACTGTCCTTTGATATCAGACACAGCACTTTCCTACTTAAGAAATGTTAAAAATCTCAAGAGGATTGACTTATATGATTGTCCGAATGTGTCGAGAGATGCCATCAACTTGTTCAAGGTTTTTTCTAATCTCATTTCTCTTTATTTCTGCTTTCTGCACTTCAGGCTCACCGTCCAACTGTCGAGATTCAAGCTTACTTTGCTCCAGCAACTCCACCTGTAAATCATCAACATCCGAGGGCTGGTGCGTATTGTATCATTCAATAGGTTGGCTATCCGTACGCTAATCATAGAGCTTAGTCCTGTCGTCAACTGACCTCAGAGTGGCACGAAAGTCATAATCCAGTGTCTCTGCTCTAAATTTGAAACTTTTGAACATGTTTCTACCTCTTCTCTCTCTGGCTCTCTCTCTCTCTCTCTCTCTCTCACTCTCTCTCACTCTCTCTGTCTCCCTCTCTCTCTCTTTCGCTCCCTCTCTCGCTCCCTCTCTCTTATCTGTTTCTGTCTCTCAATTTCTATCCTTATTTAACGCCAAGACATGTCTTTTGAAACTGTCAAATCCTGTCGTCGTTCAAACTCTAAAAACAGAAGAAGGAAGATTCAAAAACGAAGCTTCCATCTCATTGTGTGTTAACGTGCAACTGACCTGAGTTTAACATCAGTCGTCCAGTTCGAGACTTCTTCTGTTTTTAATCAATTTTTAGCTAATAGTCAACCTAAAGAATCATTTCAGCTGCCTTCGAGCAGTATCTGAGTTGTTGCTTGCGAGCACAACTTACATATAATTTTTGCTTGACTTAGACAAATTCTTGTAGAAGCTGAAATGATCTAAACATGTCTTGGGCAAGAGGGCGACAATACCAATTTGCTCTGGAATACGGTAGCGAGACCGATGAAGTAATCAGTTGACTCCCATTCAGGCAGATCGTTGCTGATGATTTCCATGGTTTCAGGTGTTTGCCGTTGTTGTTCCATTCTATGATTGTCTGTGATATAGCACGAGCCTTCTAGGGAGCATCTCAATTCTATTTGCTGGTTTAACTCGTCTTCCAACTTCATCCGTGTCCATGGTTATGGAATTGTACATTGTAATTTATGCGCCTGTTGTGATTGAGTGGAAAAGAAGGAAGAAAGAAGAGTCTTAAGTCTTCTTCCTCCTTCTCTTCCGTCTCAACTTGTTTGTGTATACTTTCATTTCAGCAGTTCCGATTTCAGCGTTCTTCAACCTCTGTGCCCTTATCAACTGTGAAATTTTAGAATTTCTTATATTCGTTAGTACTGGTACCACGTAGATATATATATTCTCACACGTGTATATTCTTCATATTAGTCTACTGTCGTCGGAAAATAAAAATTTATTTTTAGCTCAACTTTCTTATATACATTTTGATTGGAGAGATGGAGGGAGAGAGAGAGAGAGAAGGGAAGGGAGAAAGAAGGAGGAAGATTTGGGTACGAAGAAAGAGAGAGAAAGAGAGAGAAAGAGAGAGAGAGAGAGAAGGGCCAAAAAATGAAAATGTAATAAAGCTATAGCAAGAGATACAACATGGTAAAAACAATTTTGCTACTAAGAACTACCCGTAGCTATCTATGGCAAGCAACAGTCCCTTTCGTAAAGCTTTTTCAGAATTCAAGCAACTAAATTATGCGACAAAAATGTTAAATTATGGAAATAACTGGGCGAATTTTGCTTTTTTAAAGATAATTATGCTTTAAGATTATTCAGGCTTACGCCCTACAAGCAGATAGGTGTCCATGCCACCATCGATTCCCTTAACTTCTATATGATCTCTGTATTCAAAATCGTACCGATCCATGAGTAAATCTCTTGTGTGCTGAGAAACCTGCATAGATCGAGAATGTTTTTCATTTCATTGAACTGTATTGGTTCACCTGAATTCTATTCAGAACCCCTGTACTGTACATTCGGGAAGCAATGTTGACTGTATCGCCCCAGATGTCGTAGTAGAGTTTGGTAGTGCCAATAACACCAGCTGTTACAGGCCCTGAAAATGGAAATTTTTTGTGTTAGCCGGGTTTCTTCTATTCAGTTCCAAAACATTCTCACCTATATTGAGTCCGAGCTTGCAAACAAAGTCGAAATTCAGAAGATCCTCATTAAAAACACTCAAAGCATGCTGAATAGCTAATGCGAACTCTACCATCTATTGTATTCAAATATTATTTTTATAAATATTTAATGATTGAGAAACCTGATACAGATGCTCTTTTGGATGTTTCATATTCCTTTTTTGCTCCGGATTTAATCCACTGGCTGCCATATAAGAAGCTCCAATAGTCTGAGAAGATTAACAGTCATCTGATCTTCTGCACAAGCAACCAACCTTGATTTTCTCAATGTGACAGAACTCCGGGCGATCCAGCAATTCATCGAAATCACCAATAACCTGTGAAATGACATGAAATTAGGAATACAAACGGGGATTTTGTAAATACTTCGTTCAAGACCCGAAGAAATTCCCTTCCTCCTTCGAAATTCTCTTCATACATATCGTTCCAGTTTGTTATTGAGGCAAACAAAACAGCAGTTGATTCGTGGTTTTCACTGAAAGTTTTTTTTTCGAATTCTCAAAAGTCCATGAATTTTGACGAAAACAACAAATTATTCAAAAAGGCGTGAAAGATTGGCTGTTGCCAGTTCGCCGGCTTTATTCAAACTATTTTTAGCGCAAAGAGCGGTCGCATTCTTCACGCAGTGAGCAGCATTTTCTCATTCTTTTCATATCTTCTTCTTTGAAATTAATATGTAATGACAAACCTGTATTTGGTGTCTGTTTTCAAAGTTTCAACTGCATGAGCAGGAATGATGTTGTTCAATAGCCAGTCTGCTTGATCTCGAACAATCTATAAATGGAAAACACTCTTCATGCATATATCGAAGCATCACATTCTCACCTGCATTCGATCTGTATCCCTTTTAGCTTGAATATCCCCAAAGAAAGACATTCTAAAAGCTGCTTCAAACTGAAATTGAATATAAACCATTATTTGATTATGTTACTTATGCTGCTACCTGATAGTTCAAGAAGCCGACCAATATAATGGAGAGAATGACGTCCAATGTGATTTCCCAAAGCAGCAAAGGTGATAACAGAACTTGATCAGTATCATTCTTGGCTTTAATTGGATCAGCAAGAGTAGCATTGTTAGTACAAGCGCCAGTCTCCTGAGAAATCGAAAGGTGAATGCAGTGTGAGAACAAGAAACTACCAGGTTTTTGATTATATTATGTTGGCAGTAGAAAACAACAGCTACATGAAACAGACC
Organism: Auanema freiburgensis; assembly: GCA_030370435.1. NCBI lineage: Eukaryota > Metazoa > Nematoda > Chromadorea > Rhabditida > Rhabditidae > Auanema > Auanema freiburgense. The sequence continues at coordinate 5,391,769 of CM059366.1, read as the reverse complement.
AATGATTCCACACTGTATAGATCATTTCAAATGCTGACTCGATTCGTCTTGTCATACCTGCACTGTCTTCGGCCAAGCTGCTAATTGGGAGAAATTGCAATGAGCAAAAAGTGATAAAGTCAGAATATAAGAGAATATGAGTCTTTGATCGAGCATGGGGCTGAGAATTTCAAATGAACACATCTCGTAAATGCACAACGGAATAACACAGATGGCAACTCCGACCGTTAATCCCATTAACAATGATCCTGGAAAATTCATGTTCCATAATTCAATTCTTTTCCGAACACAAAACCTATCAAATGTCGAGCTTTCCATGAGTTGAGCCATGGCATAACTGTTTTACGGCTGAGTAATGGAATTCCTTAAAAGAATAACGTCTGGTTCAAGTTGTTTTGGGGATCTCACCAATGAAGCCAACTGCTGCGATAATGAGTGTGAGAGCAACGCAGAAATAAATCACCAAACGTAGAGTTATTTCACTGGCTGACATGAAAACGACGACAGAAGCAACTAGGAAAATCATGGAAGCCACAATTATATCTGAATGAATTGGTCATTGAATAGAGAACTCAGAACTAAAAGATGAACCTATGAAGACTCCCGAATATCTATATTGGGGAGCAGTAGCAGAATCATGAATTCTAGCAAGATCCTAAGGAAATTAGAAGATTACTAAGAGATTACAGGTTAATTAGGCTTACTTGGTGCCTTCTGATGGAGTTACTCTGCACATAGCTCCCTCTCTCAGCTGAATCAGCGAAATGGTTCCGATACTCATCCTCAACCTCCTGAAAGTTTTATATCAGAACACTTTCTCATTGCATCTCTCAGTTTACTTTTTCATTAAATCGCAAAGTCCATTTATTGAGACTATGATGATGTCCCCAAAAGCCTTTGTCAAAATCTGTTTCTCCCTGGGATATGGCAATAGCCAGTCGTTGATCGAAGTCTTTGTTGTCTGTGTCAAATCTGAGAGAGAGAGAAAAACGAATTTAGAGAAAAAGCACGTTGTGGGATATGAAGAACCTCGTTAAGGAAGCGGCGTTATGATGATGTGAGATAGCTGTGTCTAATCCTCCAACACTATTGAGATCAGAATTAGCTTCATGCAGTGAAGCCTGGAAAGAAGGCAAAAAAAAGAGTTTGAAACTTCGTGTTAAGCTGAAGAACATACTTGTAGCCCGCTACTTCTGGATCCTCTCATACTATTACTACCGCTAACACTACCAGGAACAGCTCTGTCACATAAATCTTCGGCATAAGAATTCCGAGTCTCCGGATTGCTTCCTTAATTAGCTTAAATGTTTTGAGAATGTTTTTCATTATTTACCATTGAACGCATTTGTGGCCAGGGCCTGCAACGAGGCTGACTTCCTGTTGTCCTCCATCACACAAATCGAATTCGACTAAACATAAACACATAATAATTCATGGCTTCTCGTTTCAAACCTCTTTGGAAAGAAGTTGAGTCGATCGATTCCTCTCAGCTAATTTCATACGTAAAGAGCCTCCATTGTTGCTTCTGACTGGATATGAGTTTGTATGAGACATTTTCAGTTTTCCAGCCAATTTCTGCATAATAGTATATCATTTGAAATGTTTTTGTATCTCCTTAATAACCTGCTTCAATGTCATTTTCTTAAACGAGCCATTCTTCGATAGACCCTGTGATTGTGCTTCGGACACTGTTGTCACTCGAACGACATCCTCCACTTCCGAGGCTCGGCATTTGATGAAATACGTCTTCATACTCTCCGGTTTAACTCTTCTCTCCGTTCCTTGCACTTGCATTCGATATGGTCCTAAAGAGAAATTGAATTTCAAACATTTTCATCGTCGGCAAATTTCTCGAAGAGCCTTGAACGATGCCTCTTGAGAAAAGCAATAAACCTCAAGTAACATCAATAGCAACAAAATGTCAACAAAACTATTACCCTTGTAACCAATATGGGCATAAAAGAGAAGACAGAAAGCACAAAAGAGAGAGAAAGAACAAACCTGAATAATCATCCGCAGGCTCCAGTATGTAATCGCCATCCATAAGGAATTTGGCTGTCGCCTCTGAGATGTGTACTCTTCCCGCAACACCTTATCAGACAAAAATGGAAATTTCATAATCAACATGGACGAACCACTCGACTCCATTTCATTTGCCAACGTGACATCGTTTGAAAACACATCGAACTTGAATCTCTTAGTTCCTACCATACCACACATGACCTCAAAAGGATTTCATTCAGAATTGCATGAGAAGATATATGGCGGAACCTTTCCAGTATGAATACCAACACGCATATTCACTTCTTGACCTCTATCAATATCAAATTGTTGAATAGCAGTTATCATTTCCAATCCCATTTCAACTGTCCGTTTAGCATGATCATCACATGGCTCTGGACATCCAGCAACACAATAATAACAATCCCCTAAAAGGCCATCAAACATCAAATGACATATGAGCTAGCAGCACTAACCGAGTGTACTGATCTTTTCTAAGCCACACAAACGACATAAATGATCAAATCTATAAAATAGTTTAGATTATGTCCATACATATATACACACAATTGATTATTCGCCCTATTGGGATGTATTGATGTGTGCTACTTTCATTATTACCTCCCGAAAAGGTCATTCAACAGATTCACAAGCTCGTCAGCACTTTTGTTCGAGCTCATCTTCGTGAATCCCGCAATATCGGCGAACAAAATTGAGACATTCGTCATCAAATTCATTGTGAATGGACGAAATTTACGATGGCCAGCAGGCACAGAAGTGGGAAGCATAGTTCCTTAATATGGTCTTATTATGAGAAACGATCTATAAACCCTCGCATTACCAGCGTCATCGTTGGTGCCATTTGCTGTCCCATTGCTTGTGCGACAATGTGATCCTTGACTTGCGGAAGGGCGTCTCAGTTCCGAAGCATCTTTTAAAAGTTCATCAGCGACCTTAAAAAGAAACTCACATATAATGAGAGAAAGTCTATCAAGTCTTAACCTTCTTAGGCATCACAGACTGAATCATATGATCTTTAAACTGTGTCTCTAGCTCGAGATCTTTACGAGCTAAAAGCGATTGTCCAACTTTTAAAAACGTTTTCCGCTGTCTAACCTAAAAGGCAAAAGCTTCGTTAGCGTTGTTATCTTCACTCGTCATCGGTACCTGAGTTAGGATGAATAGATGAACTCCCAACATATGAACTCCGAAGTGTAAAACAAGTTTTATGTATGGGTTGTTGTCAAAGTTGTGATTGCTAGTACTTAAAGCTTCGAACAAGACAGAATAGATCACTCCAATTATTATGCAAAGGTACAGAGGGAGTGGAATTACTGTGTAAATCAACATCACAACCTAAACTTTCCAAATATCTTTGCATTTTCATGATTCAGAACGAACCTGAAAACTTGTGACTAGACTAGCTACTGGAGTCATGAAGGCATCATTTGGGCCAGCTGAGAACGTTAACAGTGTCACCAGCGAAATGATGAACGTGCAAAGAAAGGATGTGGGCATATAGAACCTTTGGTATTGAGTGGAAAACATGGTAAAAATGACCATAAGAGAACATGTTGCTACTAATGCTACAACGGCAATCTGAAAGCTCTCATTTAAATCGTGTGCTTTCGTAATTGAGTACATATTTGGCTAATTTTCGTGTCTCAACGGACAATTTAGAACTTCGAAATGTTTTTTCTTTCATCTCCTCTACACATTCATTAGAATTTCATTATAATAATGTATATATGGTATGGCAAGGAGTGTGCGTATGTGTGGATATTCAAATTTTCAAACTCTCAATAGAGCGCACATTAACAAAAGAGAAGCGTCGTCTGATTGTTTTTCTTCTTGCACATGTTAGTTCATCAATTAAAAGTTTCGTTAATTTTGGTTTTATTCAAGTCTTTTGTTCTTTTTAATTTAGTTTAAAATTCTGATTGTTTTTGAGAAGCTTCTCTGCATGTGTGTGTGATGCAAATTGTAAACAGCTGCGCCTTATCAATAACAATCAAAATGCGTTAAGCCTCTAACACAGCTATCGAAAGTCAAAGCAAAACGTGTGCACTTACCCAATGATGAATACTAGCTCTGTCGAATATTGCCAAATATAGTGCCCATGCTACACAGACAAAAGAAATATAGATTAAGCCCGATCGAAAACGATCCCTGAGTTGCGAAAAAGAACATTTCCAATACTGGGCTTCTAGGCTAGGTGAGCGGAATTGTGGGTTCCACCAACGAGAAGATGCACGTTCAAATAGTGGAATTCGGCGAGGGGAAGATCCTCTCATAGACGGTACTCGAGAGGGACGGTCTGGAGCTTTTTGACCCCCCAGAGCAGGGGTCCGCTCACCAGGCTCTTCCTCCATATACTCCAGTTGTGTATTCGACGAATTCTCCGACTCTCCGATACTCACTCTGTGCTCTCTCTCCTTTTCCCGTTGTGCAGAGCGCGCTCCACTATCGACCAAACCTCCTTCTATGCGCCCTCTGCATGCTCTCTCTGCAGTCTCTAGTAGTGTCTGTCTGTCTGCTTCTCACCCCTGACAGAATAATGCTGTTCAAAAGATTTCTAGCATAATACCTGTTTTCCAGCATTAAATTTGTGTTCTTACTTACTTTAACTTTTTTTTTCTCTACAGAATGGATTTTCTTGATAATCAAGCCGAAGAGTCAGACGGATCCGATTCATCAGTAGATCAGCCAAAGCCAAAAAAGCAAAGAATTGAAAAGAAAAAAAAAGGAAAGAAGTCTAAACGTGTAGAGGAGAGTAGGCACGTATTTAGCTTTTCATTAAAATAAAGAATACACTGAAACAAAGATTAACGAAGTACAATTGTAGTGATGAAGATGAGTATGATGAGGAAGAAGTAGATGAAGAAATGAAACAGTTCATTCAAGATGAAGTTTCGAGTTTTTCTTAATAATGTAAAGGAAATATATTATTGTCAGGATGAAGAGGAGGAAGATGACGATAAGTCAGAAAAGTCAGGCGAAGCGAGTGAAGAAGATTTGGATGATGATGATATGGATTTGATTAAAGTATGATTTACAACACGAGAACTGCTTGTTAAGTGCTAATTTAGGAAAATCTTGATCTTCAAACCAAAAACAAAGTACATAATGTGCATTGCGATTCTGATTCGGACGATGAGGATGACGCTCGCAAAATAGAAAAAACTCTTTTCGATGATGTAAGTGGTCATGATATCATATTGTTACCTTCGCCTAATTAGTATGCTGATGACCAGCCTGGTAGTCATCGTCATGAAGAGAAGTACGCCGAACAGTATTCAGATTCTGAACAGAGTGGTTTGTCAACTTCCTTCTCATATTTTTTCTTAAATTTACTTTTTGTTAGAGAATGACTTTATTGTTAATGAATATGATGGTAAGCCCGTGCAATCTCGTTCAAAGCGAAGGGATTTAAATCTACCGGAAGGGTGCGTTTGCTTGGTCTTTCCAGTTCCGCTAACTATTTTTTTCTTTTCTCCTCTTCAGAGCCTTAGATGAAGCTCGTGAAATCTTTGGTGTCGAGGATTTTAATCTGGACGACTTTTATGACGAAGATGAGGAGCAATTAGAGGATGAAGAAGATGAGATAGTTGATGAAGAAGGAGAAGGCGTGAGTCTTTTTTCGGAGTTCCTGTTCTTCAATGGCTGTACTTAGATACGAAGAATTCGTAGAGAAATCAAAAAAAGCACACTTCTTGATACATTAGATCCTGCTGACTTAGAAAGAGGTTTTCTGGCTCCACGAGACAAAAAAATTCAATTAGAAGATAAACCTGAAAGGTAAATGCCGCCTGTGTCCTTCAACTATGTTCGAGTCAGGTTCCAGATTCGAAAAACTCCCGTCACAGAAGTTTCTGAAACTGAAGCTGAATTGGAAGCCAAATGGATCTTCCGTTATGCTTTCAGCGATGACGATGTTTTGTCTCGTCAGGTTCGTTGTCAAGCGGTATATGCTCGAATGTCTGATTGTTCTAGGATTCGCGACTTCCTCATTATTTAAAAGATATCAGTGAAATTGATCGAGCAGAACGGGAAGAGAAGGCTATATCAGTTATTAAAGAAATTCTCAAGTTTATTCGTAACCAGCTGTTCGAGGTTCGTCTGGAATGCTCTCCATACAGTCTCTCATGTTCTTCAGGTTCCCTTCATCGCTTATTACCGGCGAGAAATTGTTGGACAAGTTTTCGATACCAGAGACCTTTGGCGTATCTATGAGTTCGATGAGAAGTGGTGCCATTTAAGGAATAGAAAGGACAAAGTAAGATCAGATAGTTGATCGTTTCACATGTTGTTTTTCAGTTGATGGAGTTGATGAAAAGGATGCAAACTTATTTATTAGACGGAGAGCCTTTGTCCAGAAGGCAACTCACAGAAGCCGACATTAGCGAGTTAGTTGAGAATGTTTATGCCATAAGCAGCTTGTTTTGTTTAGAGTGTATTGCGTGGACACTGCTGAAGCCTTAGCCGATGTTTACACGAAGTTCCAACTATATTACGGTCCAGATATTGCTCGTATGCAAGAGTGGGAAAGATCTCGTGCGGTACTTCAAAAAAGGCTTCTTAGTTGCATATCAATAACTGTTTGTAGGGAGAAGGAGATGAACTTGCCGCCTTAGCCACCAGATTTAAGCAATGTTTACGTAGTGATAAGTATCAAGTAGGTTCTACAGATCCTTCATCACAATATCTGTTCGAATTAAGCTATGTGTTGAATGCGGAATCGGAGATATGGTTTCTCGCTTTGGTTTAACTGCTCATCAGTTTGCTGAGAACTTGGATTGGAAAAAACACGACGTTCAACAAGATCCAGTAGAATTAACTTGTTATTGTTTTCAATGTTTCGTTCTTCTTTGAGATTCCGGTGATGAAAGCCGCTGAAGATTACATCACCAATGCTTTCCCTACCGTGGATGATGTTGTCAATGGCGCCGTTTATATGATGGCTAAGGAGATTAGTTGTGAGCCTATGGTTAGTTTGTTTATGCGAAATTGTTTTTATTGGAAGTGTTGTGTCGTAGGTTCGTAACCAAGTTAGGAGGTTGTATCGAAGCAGAGTAAAAATGAGTGCGCGACCAACAAAGCAAGGTAGAGAGCAAATGGATGACACACATCCTCTTTGGAATCAAAGGTCCCTTTTTATAATCTCAAAGTCATTATCGGATATAACTATGGTTCAGATATCTCAAAGATAAGAACGTGCGTGAGTTAGAAAATGAGGACTTCATGTATTTCAAGCAAATGAAGGACCAGGGGAATATGTTGTTCACCGTTTCATGTGATACGAATTATGATCGAGAATCAAGTTCAACATTAGTTGATCGCATTCTTGCTGACGGTCCTTTCAAAAAGGTTTGAAAACGTTCATGTCATCGTTCTACGATTTTCGTCTCCAGGATGAATACAGTGAATTGGTTGAAGGTTGGAATGAAGTTAGAGAAAGGGCAGTGAAAATGGCCCTCGAGCAAATGCTTATTCCATATTTTGAGAAAGAGCTTTGTGACAGGTTATTAGAAGAAGCCAAGAAGAGTGTTATCTCAGTAAGTTCTACACTCATCAACATTACTAGTTGTTTCTCAGAAATGCGCCAAGAAATTGGCTGAGACCATTGATCATGCTCCTTTCAAACCAGAGGATGATTTCGGAGAGGATGATGAAGAATTCAGTAGACTGGTAAGCCAGATTAGTTAAGATGAGAATTTTATTGACCATTCAGGCTGATACTAGGGTAATGGCGATTACATATCCTACTGATCCGAATGAAGCTTCCTTTGGCGCATTGATAGACCGCAATGGTAGTGTGATTGATTATGTTAGACTTGTTAATTTTTCACAACGAAATCCGCCAAACTTCACTCCAGAAAAGAAGGTTTGGTCACGTTCCACTGTTTATTTCATTCATGTCTCTCATAGATGGAACGTTTGGAAAGTCTCAAACGATTCATCGAACGGAAGAGACCTCATATCATTGCAATAGCCGCTGAGAATATGGATGCGATGCGTCTGCAGCGAGATGTCGAGGTACATACTATAAGTATTTGGTTTTATCAGTTCTATATGAGTTATAGGATGTACTACGAGTTCTCGTTGAGAATGATACTATCACACGAAAGCCTACCGTTGCCATTATTAACAATGAAGTCGCCAAAGTGTACATGAACTCAATGCAGGCTACAGTTAGTTTTACCAATAGTTATTCGAATATCATTTTGTGATTAGACTGAACATGCTGATTATCCTCCTCTTCTGAGACAAGCTGTGTCTTTGGCTCGCTTCTTGTTGGACCCTCTTGTTGAAATTTCTCATTTATGTAATCATGAAGAAGACATCATGTGTCTTTCTTTCCATCCTCTACAGAAGGAAATCAATAAGGTTTGATCTCAATTCTGGGTGACTCGAATACTCTCTGCGTTCTAGGATGATCTTCTGTTGTCTTTACAACATGAGCTTATTACTGTTGTTAATCATGTTGGAGTAGACGTTAATAGATGTATCGAATATAGTCATGCCGCATATGTTATGCAATTCATATCTGGCCTCGGCCCAAGAAAAGCCGGAGCTCTTCTCAAAATTATCAAACAGCACGATGGTTTATTAGAAAGTCGTACTAAACTTGTTACTTTATGCAAAATGGGTCCAAAAGTATTTATGAATTCTTCGGGTTTTTTAAAAATTGACACTGAGAAGGTTTGTTGTTCTCATCGTATCTATTATACATATTCCGTCTCAGGTTGCTGAACGAACAGATGGCTATGTAGAAGTCTTGGATGGCTCAAGAGTTCATCCAGAAACCTACGAATGGGCGAGGAAGATGGCTGTTGACGCTATTGAAGTAATAATTCATTGTAACACAGATATTCTTTACTATTGCCTTTCTAGGCGGATGATAACACCGATCCCACCGCTGCCCTGGAAGAAATTCTTCAGACTCCTGATAGGCTGAGAGATCTGGATCTCGACGCTTTCGCTGAAGAACTGAAGAGACAAGTACTGTTCTAGATATTTAGCGCTGATTACATTAGCTTTCTAGGGCTTCGGAGAGAAGAAAGACACGCTTTATGACATTGCAGCAGAGCTCAACCAACGGTACAAGGACAACAGACCTATGTTCTTCCCCCCCTCACAAGAAGTAGGAGCTCTTTCCAATTAATCGTAAACAAAATGTTATTCAGGAGTTGTTTGCAATGCTATGTAATACAAAGTATTTCACCGAGGGACGACGGGTTTTGGGAACAGTCATAGGAGTTCAGTACAAGAAGCTTTCTGATGAAGACCGATTGGACGAATCTCATGTGAGTCGGTGCTCCACCAGCATCACCTGTTCCATCTTTTCAGAATAGAAATTCCGCTAATATGTTAGTTTGTAAACATTGCCATACATCATTCCACGAGATGAAAGAACTGTGGACTCATACCTCAAACAAAGTGAGATACTCTGTCTACCTCAATCTCTGAATACGCTCTTTTCCAGGATACTCGATTCGGCGGTTGCCCAGGTGTACCGGCCGGAGTTAAAATTCGCTTAGAAAACGATGTTCTCGGTTTCATTCCAAACAAGATGCTCAGTGACAATCCTGAATCTTTCAAAAATCCTCTCGAAAAAGTTCAAGTAAAACACAAGTTCCTTGATGCGTTGGAACAGTTTGTCTGTTTTCAGAAGAATGGTCTCGTTTGGTGCAGAATTATGAATGTTGATTCCACAAAAATGTCATGTTTGTTGTCTAGTAGGACTTCAGACCTTAATAAAGACATGAGCGAAACTAAAGATCATAATTGGGATGGAGATGCTGAACAAGATGACATACAACAAGATGAACTTTTAAAACAACAGATGAAGAAGGTAACCCTTGTTTGTATTCTTTCATCCACTCACTTTCTCTGTTTGTAGCAACGAGAAACTAAATGGGTAAAGCGTGTTATTCAACACCCTAACTTCTATAATATTACATTTGCTGATGCTGAGAGATTATTAAGTAAAATGGAACAAGTAAGTGTTAACCCATTACATCTTGCTCTGACAACTGTGTTGTAGGGTGATGTTGTGATTCGACCATCATCGAAAGGTACTGATCGTCTAACGATCACATGGAAGGTAGCTGAGGGAGTTCTGCAGAACATTGATGTGTTCGAAGAAGAAAAGGAACAGCCTTTCACACTAGGAAAGAAACTCTACATTGACACCAGGGAAAGGTACATCTCTGCATTCGGATTGAAGTTTCTTATTCGCTCTTCTGCAGACGTGAAGAGTTTGAAGATCTCAATGAAATTCTAGCCCGATGGATCCAACCAATGGCTGCGAATGCCAGGGAAATAATCCAACATAAGGCAATTCATTAGAAATATAATCTGTTCTTACAGTATCTTTTCAGTGCTTCATAGATAACATCTATGGTGATAATATGGAGGCCATAGTAAAGCACTTGAACGAAGAGAAAAGAAAAGCTCCTTCACGTTTCCCGTATGTCTTTTCTATTACATAGCATTATGGATATTTACAATCTCAGATATGCTTTCACACCAGCAGTTAACGAATGGGCTGGAAAATTCGTTCTATCATACCTCACTGGCCGACCAAAGCATGAATATATAACAGGTAGAGATAGTGTTTTCACCTCACACTCTCATACTTATCTTATAGTTACTCCCGAAGGCCTTCGATTCCGCTATATCATGTTTGAATCTCTCAACAGATTATTAGCGTGGTTCAAAGTGCACTACAGGGATAATCCAGCTATGGGTCAACAAAAACATTGTAAGTCTTAGATAGTCTTTTATGAACTCAAACTCTTCTTCTTGCAGCTCACCAAAGGAGATAGTATTCAAACTGCGAAAGGCCTTTTCTGAATTCCTTAGGTTCTCATAATATATCAGTAGGCTACCAAAAACTGTAATATTGTAAGCATACTTAATATCTCTAGTGATCAGCAGGAAGTTGTTTTCTAATAGTTTCAATGAATAGTTCCTATATTATATCATTGCTATAGGTTTCACTTATCTTCGAATAATTTATTTTTTAATGAAGTTTGAGCAAAGATACTGATCAATTATCTTCTGATTGTGTTTGATGAGAGATACTCCACCAGGCTGTTCGTTTCTTCGGAGCTAAAAAGATTGAATAGGAAGGCAACACGGTAACAGATGACACACCCATCAGCATATTCACTTGGTTTTTGTGTGTGATTTGTATTATACATGGTGGTTGCATCCACGGCTCACCATCTATCTGCATTGGAAAAGCTTTGTGTGTTCTATAACAGATGAATAGTCTTAAGACATGCCCTCTGCAAAACTTACTGTATTACGACTGTTGCACACTGTGACAACCTTCGTGCATCTCTAACTCCAGCCTTAATCTGCCCCATTTGGATTGCAGATTCTAGACCGACAACCTTAACTCAAGTAATCTTCTCGCGTCACTCATCATTCACGTAAAATTATGATATTGCGTGGGATTGATTTCATTTCTAACTCGAGAGCGCGCGGAGCGGTTGTTTGCAAATGAGCAGCTTGGTTCCATGCTTCTTTTTAAGTGATCAAACCTCAATTAATCCATCCCCTATATCCTGGACTCTATTGTTCAAATGAGTAGATCCTCTACTTAGTAATGGCAATATTCCCGGCAATCTCCTCTGAAAGATTCGAGTAAATGAAAGTCAAGCGTGTTCGTCAACTTTTCTACTATTTCCCCATAGATTAGAGCCTCCATAAATAGAATGTATATTGAGCAAAGCAATTCCTTCTAAGCTAGTTTCTTGGCCAATATCCACAGACTCTCCGTCACACTGAATACTAAGATGAGATCGATTGTATTAGTTACAAGTCCGACTAAAATATCAATTTGCTCGTGGAGATTTTTGCATGAAGCACTGAGCGTTTCTGTGGTTCCCAATTCAAAATACCAAAGTTTGTTCCTCATTCTGCTGTTGAATTTTTCCGGATGAGTTTCTCTCATTACATGAAAGCGATGAGCTATTGAAGCATCCTTAAAACTGGTAGGTTTATATGGAACTGAACAGTATGTCTGCATAAAGACTCACCACTCCGATTGAAAAATAATTATTAACGATAGCATAAGGAGGATGATCCCAAGATTTCTCTTCAGTTGTACCTTTGTCTGTTGATTCAATTTTTATCTGCCATCGATCCATTTGAATCTTCAAGGAGCAACTGTCACATTTTATCTCTTCTGAGATGGCTTATACCGTTGTAGCATGTTCTATCTGATCCAAAATCTTATGAAGACTTTCATTCTCGTATCCTCCACCCCACCGTAGACATCTGCATCATAAGATATTTGTTCACACAGCATAGATGAGTAACCTCGCTAAGTCATTTCCAGTACCTAACGGCAGTATGGCTACAGGAGGACGGCCATGTGGAAAATTGATTTTGTCTGCAAATTTTGGTATTAAAAGCAAATACCAATGTTGACAAACAAACCCATCGATTCTAGAACCCATCCTATTGTTCCATCACCACCACACACAAGTATATTACAGTTCGGGATTGCTGAGAACAAATCGAGACTGAACAAGGTATAAGCTCAGATGTGGTTAAGGATTTGTTTTTACCCTGGTTCTGGACCGAATTTGCTCAAATCGTACACCTGTCGCGGATTCAAGATATGAGCGAACTTTTGTAAAATTCGAATCCCTTGTTTACCCCCGCTTTTTGGATTTACCAAAACCAGCAAAGGGTGAGAATTCGGACCAGGAGATATAGCCTAAGTTGTGATCAAAGATTCTGTCTTGATTGAAGGAGTAAACACCTGTAAAAGATTATTGCAATTTGGTTGGAAGTTTTTGTGTGAGCAAGATTTTCGTTCCAAGAAAGCTGGAAAGATATGTGTCGGAGGAAGCATGTGATATGCTAATGCTCCCATATCGCATTCATGAGGAAGAGAAGACATACACCGATGATGTACCTAAAACAGATAAATGCTCATATCACATGCTTGAGATTATGAACAAACATAGTTATGACACCATCGGCATCGCTTTCCTTGAAAAGCCCCCACAGTTCCATTACATTTAACACATTTGGCTGCAGTATTAGCATCTTGCCAATGATGATATAATGTCTCTAAAATCAATATAAATCCAGATTAAAGTAATTAAAGATCTCATGAGCAAACCTATGTTTGATGTGCGTACTGAAAACGTTTTGATACAATTGTTGGCAGCTGTTCTAACACATTTCTCGTGTACTGTATATTTACATACTGTAATAACATTATATGATTTTTGAATGGAAAAGTAAGAAATGAAATCTTACATGAACAGCTTAATCCCTGCTTTCCTCCCCATCCAACCAAAAGAGAGCAGCACGCATTACAATAGTTTGGTTTGGAAAAGTGTCGAAGGCGCCATACATGATTGCCATCTTCCTTCATTTCTGCGAATTGTAAGGACTGAATGGGGAATTGCTCAAATGAACTTGTTTTCATAAACTAACAGTATCTAAGCCTAATAAAACTAAAAGAGGTATGTTCGTCATTCCACCATGTTTCCATTCTTCCAGAGAAACAATTCCGTCACTATCATAGTCTATATCAGACATCATTTGTCGTAAAATCTAACAGAAAGAGATATATTCGTTTGCAAAGAATGAAGTATTCTATAACCTCTTCTAATTCGGTTGTATCCCATTGCTTATACCTGGCTACTGTCATCATTTGGTCAATAATACTATCAATTTCAGCTTTATCCAAATATCCATTTCCATCCGAATCATAAACGTGGAAAACAACTGCAATTTTAATCTCTTATTTTGAAAGACAAATGGAATTTATGAAAATGCAATCGTTCTATGCACTTACAAGCTCTACGAATGACGACACGTGATTGATTAGTCATCCAATCAACGTGCACGTGGAAACCTAATTAGCATATTACGTACTCTGAACGTACCTTCGAGTTTATTCTCGGGTGTATCGGCTTCGAGTAATGAAAGTGTACAAATCAATGGTTTCAGCGGTATTCGTAAATCTGCATATAATTCCATCAATCGTTCTGTATCCGTGATAGAGTTAGGTATTCCTATGGCCGATTTCAAGGAAGAACTCTTCCCCGCAGCTGCATGACCTGCTAAACGCTTTGCGATACGAGCAGATATTGAGTTCGATGCTCTTGCAGATGAGAGAACTCCAGATCCTGAGCTACTCGATCCTAAGCTGTCTAGGTGCATCAAGCTGAACCGTTCTAAGCGACCAGCTAATGACTGGAGGTTTTCAGTGAAGCGATATCGCATTGTGTTGAAAGCATCTTCCAAAAGACTTGTTCGACGTTCTCAAGCAATAGACGTTATTCAGAATAGAGAACAAGAAATACCTTTCTCTTCAGGCTTATAAAAGGAAAGGAAAAGTTGCTCGAGCATCTCTGCAGGTAAAACATCGGCGAAGTAATCTTGGAGGAACACTCGAACTCCTTCGAAACTGATGGCCTGTTGATCCTGCGAGAAAACAGAAGTTGTCAGTTATGTTTTAAAATTACTTCAAAGTTGGAAGAAATGTAGGGATAGTACTTCCCGCCTTGTTGAAATTCATCGAGCATCTCCTTGACATGTAATGTCGGATCTACAAAGTGTGTCGACGTCTTGACTATGTTGTATTTAAGAACTTACTAGCTGAATATTCACTGAGTCGGCTGAATTGCTCAGGTGACAACAACAAAGCCATCTTTCTTTCTGAAACATTGAACAATGAGCTTGGATGGATATGATCAAGATGTAGCGATTGAATGGGTTTTGAACGAGAAATGACTTTGAATGCTTGATGCTTACTTTACTTTTAGTTATAGCGGGATTGCAGAGACTAAGATCTTCAAACTTATCATCTTCATCAAAGTATGAGAGCTTTCTAATTTAATAAAGTTCCATTTAAGATGAATTCATCTTCGTGAGGCTCTTCATAATCATATCGATTGGGAAATGTATGTTTTGTCTTATACATTCTTAGAAGAATAATCTAGGCAAAGCAAAATCTATTTCTAATCAGTTTCTGAGCTCAAATCTCTTTTATAGAATCAGTTTCTTCCGGATGAACGAGAACACAAAATGAGCTGAGAGAGTTTCTCCTGTCAACTTTCAATGATTAGACACCAGGAGAGAAAAGGACAAGACCAGAAAAAGATACATTTTTTCGATTCGTTTAGAAGGGGAGCAAACTAACTGACTATTTCTGTTTTCCGATGCCAAATAATGGAAGGATGAAGTTTTCAGAGAACTTCGTAAGTGTGAAAGTAAGGAAATGTTGTAACTCATTTTCGGAAACGGAACAGCTATCGTGATAAGGAAAAGACTAATAGATGGATGTTCGTAAACTATTTAAGGAAAGGCTCAATTATAATCCTTGATTCTTTTCAGTTAGAAAAGCTGGTAGGCGCTCAGGATAATCAGATTGGAATGAATGCAAAGCAAAATAGTTCAAGATAGAACGATGGCACAGCATTGGAAGAATACGAGAGACTGTTCAGATGGAAGAGCACCTCGTATCCTAGGCTTCCTAGCTTGAGGAGAAAAGGCAACAGAAAGTTAGAATGAATTAGATTACAGGTTGGAACAAAGGCAAAACTGAAAATAGGAAAACGGAAAACGGCTCAAAGAATCTTGATCTTGGCTGATGTATAAAAGATGAAGGATGGATATCTCGTGCCTCTTAAGATTTAACGAGCTCTGCCCAAACAAGGCATGGCTGGATAAGTGAGGCAAAAGTCTAGTTTGCTCTATCGTTTTATGGCTTTATTGCTATCGAGATAATTTCATGAACGTCAATATGAAACCTTGTGAGAATGATGGAAATGAATCCATACATGGGATGAACGGAAATATTCAGAGCTGAAAGATTACCTTTTTGTAAATATTACTCAACTTTCAGTGTGTTTTTCTGATAAAAAGTACGAATCGAATGAACTTCAGAGACAAAAGCTTGCTGGGAGACGAGTTTCATTCTCATAAAGTCATTGGGAATTTGTAAGATTACCCGTTCGCACGCTTAAGCACCACTGCATTTAGCCTTCAGCTCGAGTATGCCTTGACCCAAAGAAACAAATTGAATCATCTTCTGCTTCATGTTCTTACCAGCCCTTACGGAGAATCATCTTTCTTCATTGCATGGGCATAAGCTGAAGTTCAGGAGGGAAGCTGTACCTACAGCATACACGAATGATCATCTTCAATAATCTTTTTAACGTATATGTTATGTGAAAGAGACTAGGATTATAATGATTCCATTTGAGAACATCAAATTCATTTTTGTTCAAACCTATACAATATCAGCCACAACACAATATGTTTATCACAGTATTTCGTTTCAAATCAGGGAAATCACGAATAGCATAGCCTTTAGTGTTGCGAGGTAAGGAAATTCAACACTGTCTTCTCCTGAAGTACTTCGGCATCGATTATTCGGGCATTCTAGATAGAGCATGAGGTAAGAACGCTGGATTATTAGTTACCGTGTTGTACTCGATGATAGAAGGAATACAATTCAATTTCAAATCATTCTCAGTACGGAATGGACAGGTGGGGCTCTTCCAACTGAATCATATTAAATGTGTTCGTCAAACATTGAAAGGGCTTACTAGTCACGAAGACCAACGTGACAAGAAACGAATACGGCATCCAGATCTTTCACCACCTTCTCTTCCAAGACGCGTGAAACTACTGGATCAGCTGAATAACATCTGGATGAAAATTGGTTTATAAAATGTTCGCACAAGCTACACAATCTGGACACCAGCTCTTTCCATCAACGTGAGAGCCGGTGAAATACACAAAAGTCCGTCTCTCACTTAGTCCGCCCAACTGCTTGCGGAGTGCTTCGATACCTTCGACTGCTAATTTTTCCAGAGGCATGATCTATCAAAAAAAATATTTGGATGATAAACACTAAATTCTATAGACGTCTTCAACTGGCAGCTTGCTGGGAGTACAAAGATCGTTACTAAACCACGTACATAAGCATACCGTAACTATATTAGATGTATACGTTCACACTCCAACGATGTACGGGGCAACATGAAATGTGTTCGGAAAATGAGAACCAAATATGAAATCGTACTACACAGAATCCTTTCTGTAGTTTGAATTTCACATTATCTCCTTAAATGCAACACAAGTTGACTGCGGTGAAAGGGATATGAGCAGGCCACGAGCGTGAAGAACTTCCTCGGAAGTTGATGACCGCGAACTGACCGGCAACGGATAGTTTTTGTGATCTGCTCATCTGAGCGGTTTTTTAGTGTGTTCAGAACCTAGTCCAAGGTTCACATTTTCTACAACACAGTTTTCCTCACTGCTTCATTACTGCTATGAGTAGCCTCCATTTCCCCTCACCTCGCTCTTCTCTAACTCCCCCCTTTTCGCCATTCATGTAAACCCTGGATCTTTCTTAGAACCTCGTTCAAGGTTGACAGTCCCTTCAGCATTGTCAGTTACTAAGGTTCTGAGTAGCTTCTGTTCTCCCTCATCTCGCTCTTATCTCACTTTTCCCCATCTAAGCACTTAGAAGAAGCCTGGATCTTTCCGTTCTGTTAGGATTCCGGAACAGAGAAACATTCCAAATAGTTTGAATAATGTTTATTGAAGATAAAGATTTACAATTACAATTGAGATTATAAGTTATACGGATAGAATAGATAACACATTGATCTTACATGAACATAGATTAAGTTAACATTAATATATAACAGAAGATAAGATAGACACCTTCTGGAAGTACTCAAGTTCGGGTCTAAATCTAGTCTACATTATAGTCTAAGAGATAGACGGACGAGGAGTCAGTGCGAAACTCTGAGTCTCTCCTCTTAACAAGGAGTCTGTTAGCTTATATATGGTTGCTCTACATTCACATCTTACTCCGCTCCTATGATTATAACCTAGTCTGCATGTCTATAGATTCCGAACGGAACGTTTCTTAGAACCTCGTGGAAGATTCATGGCTCAGAACCTCTCAGGTTAAGCTTAGGGCCTCTGAGCTTATGCTCACTCAATCCTGGGATGTAGTGTTGCGAGAATGGGACTAGTTGGGGAATGGTTATTCATGTCCTTATATACCCCTCCTGGTTGATCTACCGATCCACAATTACAGGTAACTTCCCTGAATTACGCTTGCAGTTCGGTTTTTCCCCTGTTTCAGGGATTACAACCAAGAAATGTAAATGGGGAACCTTTTTTGATCTACGCGCGAAAACATTCCTATGGTCAAGCATAGGAAATTTGATCTACGCGCGAAAACATTCCTATGGTCAAGCATAGGAAATTTGATCTAAGCGCGTTTGGCGCGAGGTGTGGATGGCAATAAGAATAAGAAGATAAGAAGAAGCTACTAATAACTTTTTTAGTTTTTTTAATATATGTTCAGAGGAACAAGTGGCTCTTGGAGCAACAGATAACAAACACGAGGTTAGTGTGGTTAACTCAGGGGCTACCACAACTATTGGAAGAGCAAAGGTTCGGAGAGTAAGTTCAGAAGAAGAGGTTGTTTCATGACTTCATCATTGTTTTGATTATCTATTGTCAGGTGGAGCAGGTCACTGGCTCAGGAGTTCAACTGTTTCCTAAGAAACTTAAAAGAAAAAAAGGAAAGGTTGGTTTGTCTGTTTGCTAGGCGTCTAAGACGCATATCATGATTCAGACTGAAGGTCAACAAATACTTATGGATAAGTATACGACTAAGAAGCGTACATCGCCTCAGAACAAGCATATACCCATAACTGCCACCTGTCTCGAGCTTCTGAAAATGAACGTGGCCCTGAAGAAATCCAATAAACCAAATGAGATGCTTGAGGAAAAGTTGGCTAAAGCTTTCATAACTGAAGGTTATACATTGTTACATTCGGAAGTGTGAACCCTTAATTCCAGAAATGGCTCGATATGTAGATGATTGTGTGCAGAGGTTCAGGACATATGTGGCTCAAAAGAAGGATGAAACATCTATCAAACAACTCATAGGCTCAAAAGCGATCCACATTTTTGACAAGACCGCCACTATGGGATCAGTTGCAGATGCGAAGTGGGCTCTTGATCAGGAGAATAAGCCTTATCCTCTGCTGTCCTTGACCTATTCGATGAGGCAAACTTGGTACAAGGCTCCCATGGCTCTTTGCTACGTGGATTCTGGCTCAACCCCTCTTTCTGATGAAGAATGGACTGACATGGCTGAACACATTAGGTACTCTATGTTCCTGAACAATGAGACGTTCACGAACGTTTCTTTCACTTTACCCAATTGTAAACCCTTAAAAATGTAAATGTAAAAAAGTAGTTTGTCTTCATGTACTTTTTTTTTGGCAATTGCATGAATTATGATAAGTATAGTATACGTTATATGTCTAGGTTGTCTAGTAAGCGCTACGATTATCCCTACAATTTTTGTGACTGTTTTGAATGTTTATTTAGAAAATAGTGCTGTGACGATGATTGAAACCCATAGTTCGACAGACGTTTATTGGGGGACTCTGCCCGACGTACGCCTAGCTCACTATCTGCTCCGGTACATGAAAGCGGAGAGGGTGTGTGAAACATGCAGGCAAGTGAATTAAGTTTTCCATGCTTAATGCATTATTTAGGTACGATGTAGAATGCTGTGATTTCTGGCTCGATAAAATGCCTGAGAACAAATGTTTGTCACTCATGACGACCACCTATTGTCACAATTCATTTCAGGTTCTCTTTGCAAGGAGAAGTTCTGTATGAAACCGTGTTGTGAGATCGAGCAATCTCTACGTTACTATAAACATTGGTGCGAACACTTTGACTACAACCGTTATGACCCGGATATGGCTGAGATGGCTAAATCTTACTGGAGAGATATTGATTGGGATGCTATTTCAAGTACTTAACATTTATCTAAAGTCATATTTATAAATAATAGATAAAGTGCTGAATTTGCAATCTAGAGCAAAGAATAACGAACAGGACGAGAACAGCACCGGCTCTGGCTCAACAATAAGAGATGATGATGATCTACTTGACGAAGAAGAATACGGCTCGGGCTCCTCCTCCAACTACGAGAACGACAAGGAAATGGGTTCCTTAATCTCTAACATTGATATGGTCTCTCTATAAGATTGTATCATAAATTCATTCTTTTTTTTCTTCTTTTTTGTGTGTGATGTAGTGATTCATATTTACATTTTTCTTGAAATAGATTACTTATGGATGCAGTGTCCACTAAATAGGTGGATGTCATCCACCTATAAACTATATAATACTTTTCTTTCTCAGAATAAAGTGATCCCACGGCCCGCATGGGTCGTCAATCCAGAACGAAAATCGACTTCGACATATCCAACACTTCTACTCAATTCGTCATCAAAAACCCACTAAAGTTTTTTTCTTTTGATCCAGGGTTTGGCAACACGGTCGATACCTTTTCTCTTCCTTACTCTACCTAAGCATTCAAGTTAAGCCTGAATCTCACTTCGATCTTCGTCCAAGTTTCAGAGTCTCTTCAGCACTGCCAGTAACTAACATGCTTGTAATACTTTCCATTTCCCCTCACCTCGTCCTTCTTTCAGTTTTCCTTTTGGCCTCACCTCGCTCTTCTCCTACTCTCCCCCACCACGGCATTCAGAGAAAGTCTGGGTCTTCTTTAGAACCTCATCCCACGTTCATATTCCCTTCAGCACAGCTTATTCCTACGGCTCTGAGTAGCTTCTATTCGCCCTCACCTCGTTCTTATTTTACTTTCCCCAATATAAGCCTTCAGGAAAAGCCTGGGTCGTTTTCAGAACCTAGTCGAAGGTTCACAGTCACTTCAGCACTGTCAGTTACTAATGTTTTGAGTAACTCCTATTCTCCTTCACCTCGTTCTTATTTCACTTTCCCCCTAAAAGCCTAAAAGGAAGTTCATGGATCGTACGAGGTTGTTCCGAGTTCCTTTAAGTGGAGTACGAGCATGGGATTAACCAAGGCAAGAAAAACGTTGAAATCTTCGAAGGTTGACAGTCCCTTCAGCATTGTCAGTTACTAAGGTTCTGAGTAGCTTCTGTACTCCCTCACCTCGCTCTTACTACACTTTCTCTCACCTTGGTATTCATGAAAAGCCTAAAACTTTCTTATAACCTTGTCAAAGGTTCACAGTCCCTTCAGCACAGCTTACTCCTACGGCTCTGAGTGGTTTCTGTTCTTCCTCATCTCGTTCTTTTCTTACTTTCCCCAATCTGAGCCTTCAGAAAAAGCCTGGATCTTTCTTAGAACCTCGTGGAAGATTCATGGCTCAGAACCTCTCAGGCGTTCTATTCGGAAACTATAGACATGCAGACTGAACAGTAGTCAGAGAATGAGACATGCTAGAGACGTAAGGTAGCAGTATTAATACCATCGAACACCGTACACGGAGAGATACTCTTAGTACATCTAGATCACATGTAGCTAGACATTCGTTGTCTAGTCTGTAGTCATCCTTTAGACTTTGACCAGACCCGAGTAGAGTAATCCTAGTAGATGTCTAACACATTTTCTACTTTCTATCTTAACACGGCACAGAAGGTAGAACTCAAATCTATCATATTGAAGAACAAAGCCGCATTTCTGAACGAAGATAAGAACATTGGTCTTTTCGAAGGACCAGTAGAGCACTCCATACCGATCAGATCGGACATCGACATGCCCAAACCCAGAATTTTTCGTATTCCATTAGGAAAACATGAAGAAGTGGAAAGACAAGTAAAAGAGATGTTAGAACAAGGTATAATAGAGACATCAACATCCAGCTCATTCAGCTTGCCATACTTTTTTATATACTCCGCCTGCTCTCTGTGCTTGTTAATATACTTGGGCAAAAGCACTACCCGAGGCACTCGAGCGGGTCCGGGTACTACTCGAACTTCAGAAAAACAATCGAGCGGGTTTCGGGTACTAGCCGAATTCAAAAAAAATTGTCGGGCGGGTTTCGGGTACTACCCGAACCTTTATTTCGGGTCGGGTATCTCGGGTCAGGTCGAGCCCGAACAAGTATACATTCAGCCTGAATGTATACTTGTTCGGTAAAAATGGTAATAATGATGAACGCACGTGAAGTACAGTTTCACGTGAGCTCTCATATGCTAATTTCTTGAACTGTATTACTCATTGTGTGCCTCTAGTTTTGATTGCTTTCGAACAGTGCATATCACATTTAAGATGCTTTTCCATGCTGCTCACAACTTTAATGTTCTTTGTTTCAGAATATACATTATCCAGACACAATATTCACACTTTGAAATTCATTTCTTCCCGATACGATAATCAGTATCGATTATTCGACCACTATCTAATCGCAGCACATTGCAACCATTTGAAACCCACAATTCGCTCACTATGGTTGAAGGAAACGAGAGTGGGTTCTCAGATTTTCTTGAAAAGAAATACCCATCACAGGTAAGCTAAGGTTTTCGGATATTCATCACTGAGCATTTTTCAATTACAGTATAAGGACATAAGTGTTGTGGGGTGGCATCGCAACTGTACCTTTATTATAAAGGGTGAGCAGCACTATGGAATACTTTATCTCATCAAGTTTAAAATTTATGGAGCACATCTGATCGCATTCTCAGAAAATGTCTTGGGCGACCGAATGTAAGGCATTTCAAGTTTCATTTAATGGATCAGTATTCTTTTAGCAACTGCGCCAGAATAGAGAAAATACATAGAAGACATTCTGATAAGTCGTTACAAATCTTCTTCAAAGATAAATCGAAGAAGCCTTACGAAGTTATAGCAAATGATGATTCCTTCTCTATTAGGTTCCTCACACTGATAAGTCAATGTAAGCGTTGTGTTATGTCGTTCGAACTAATTCAAAACAATCTGCAGATGTTCAAATTGTCCCTGTTGTAATAACTTTAAAGCAAGGGCAAGCTGTGCGGGAGACGGGAGAAAGAGCAGGTAATTAGATGTTTATGATCGAAAGGTGATCAAACTGCTCAGCTTTTCTCAAATACATGATATTTCTTCTAGACAATCTTGTCTACTCGGACTCAGAGCTCCAAAGAGATTACTATCAAATGGATTTAATTCGTGAGAGTTCCGAGAGAGTTGGTGAAGGAGGTCAAAGTCATGTTGTAGCAGTTATGTTAAAGAATAAAGATAATTAAGTTGTTTGAACTGTGCACAAAACCTTATTATGAAAACATAGAGAGAGATAAGTAAACCATAGGCACATTGTCCGATGTTAAACGATATTCATCTAAGTTAGAAGGAGTTGCATTAATCGCCTTATTAAGACAATCAAACCATTTGCTAGTACACACATCATCCTCACATTCGAAGTATAGAGAGCTGAAAGAAAATTAAGAAACAGTAGAGTACAGGCTAATTACCATCCTTCCACTGTTAGCATAAACGCCCCTCTGTTCTTCTTTTTAATTTGAGGGCAACTTTGGTTCTTCTCAACTTTTTCTCGAACGGCAAGAACCTTAATCAAAGAGTTGTTGTTCTACTGATTAAGACAGAAAAGTACTTTGCGAAGGTCTAATTCATAGCTGCATTCAGGTATACTTGGGCAAAAGCACTACCCGAGGCACTCGAGCGGGTCCGGGTACTACCCGAACTTCAGAAAAACAATCGAGCGGGTTTCGGGTACTACCCGACTTCAAAAAAAATTATCGGGCGGGTTTCGGGTACTACCCGAACCTTTATTTCGGGTCGGGTATCTCGGGTCGGGTCGAGCCCGAACAAGTATACTTGTTAATAAGATGATAGTGCAGTGATTTAGTTTGTGAGCCTGGGTAAGCCTAGAGTGGAAGGCAGAGACGCGTCTGTGAGCAGAGAAGCAGAGAAAGCATCGCACTCTTCCATTAACTTTTGTGAATAGAAAAGAGACTTAATTTTCTTCTGGTTCACGTTTTCTTTCTAATTTTATGATATTATATTTTAAAACAGTGTTAAATTCTAGATGTTAGGATTCATATTTTTCAACAACGTTTTGTTACGGAATAGACTTGCTAAAAGATTTTGTAAGCGTCCCGTCCAGCTTAGTTCAATATTGGTTTTACTTAGCCTTTCTTCAGACTTCAAAAATGTACTCAAAAAGTAGGACTTACTACGAAATTTTGAATGATTTTATTAGAAAAAAACACTTTTACTAGATAACAATGATGACAAGAATAAAAGTTAAGAATTCGAGTTCCTTATTGACTCATTAGATAGGAATATCGTCTCTATAAAAAAAAGAAGAGACCGCTGACTAACCGAGCCACCGCTCGGAAAACGAAACTAATTTCTTTTTACTTGTTTTCCCCTTCTCGGGTTTATGTAGTTTGTCCCGATCCTTGCTTCGCGTTATAGTCTGTGGTTTGGTGAAACTACAAGGTTTCCCTAACCATTACAATTTTGATTTTGATTTTGACGAATATTATTAGTAAAATAGCCTTGTATCCTGTGTTGGATACTGTTGTTGTTGTTCGGCTTGCTGGTTCTTTTTGTGTGCTTACATATTTAACAATTTATTGTTTTAGAGAAATGGCCTATCAGAGAATTTGGGAGCAGTTCCTTGATGCTGCAAAGTCTGCTACCAAGAAAGGAGGCAATCAAACATACAAAACTAGTTTGTGCAAGAATGCTCTCAAGTTATCCGATAAATTATTGGAATTTGGTCCAATTTCCGGAGACCGATATGATCTATGGAAAATAAATCTGGAAAAAATATGCACAAAATTGGAAGGGGACAACGAAATGATTAGAAGTAATCATTTACTTATATTTTCTTAGTTAATTTTTACAGGAACGGTTCGCGAGTATTTTTTGGCACTGCACTCAGGGGATTTGTCAGATTTTTCAATCCGCTTTCATGGTAATATAATGTTTATATTGATATAAATACTATTTGTTTTTTTTTATTTTTTTAACAAACATTATGTTTCAATTAATCTTTTTTAAGCTATAAAATTTAATAAAATTCGTTTTTAGATAAAGTCGAGGGAATGTCGATTGGGAACGTGTGTGAAGTTAATTTTTCGGGCATGAGTCGGAAAATATTCATTAAGTGCCATCAAAGAGGAGCTCGTTCAACTTCTTTGTCGATAGCTAACCGATACCAAAGCACAAATAGGCCATACATCCAAGAAATATTCATTTACGAGGTATTCTATTGAATTAATTGAACAAAACTAACATTAAAATCGTTTAGTATAATAAAGATATCTGTTTTAATTTATATTTTTAGCTGCTGGCCTCGATTAAAGTCTGCGGAAAAGTCCACTTTCCCCTCTCAATAACCGACACAAGGAAAGCGCTTTATATCGCCACAGAGGAAGTTATCTTTACGAGAGCGAAAGAACTGACTACACAAAACGCAAATTCAAAAGCAATGATCCTCGTGGATTTTCTCCAATTCGTATTGCGCTTGGAGGATATTGGTACGAATGGAGGAAATTATGGCCAAACTGATGAGGGAGACCCGGTTGTTATTGACTTTTGGTAATTTTCGTTTTGTTAAAAGTTCTAAAATCTTCAAAAATTCTAAATAAAACCTGTTTTATTATAGGGTAGTTCCGAAAGATGATTACGTCTATACAGATGATCAATTTGCCGATTTTTGGAAAATTTCCCACAACAATAACTCTCGACTTATCACTGACGCATTGAAGATGGTGGAGAAAGAAAAAAGAAAAACAATAATTGATGAAGCAATTGCAAAATGGAATCTCCTAGAAAAACTTGAACAGGCCAAAGGATTGGTACAAGAATTTATTCAAAAAAATGGTGGTAGAATCGAGGTTAGTGGGGATCTTGCTCGCTATTTTCGTGATATTAAACTTAATGTAGAGAACGTTATCAAGTCGTTTGTATAAATAATGAAATGTTCGTTTAATGTGTATATGTTTGTATTTTATTGGAAAGTTTTATTTATTCTTATCGCCCCTTGCGCCCAAATCCGCATTTTGATTATCTTTATGTCGCCACCACACCAAATGGGCCCCTTAAGGCCAAGTGGATCTTTCCTTCTATGCGTCCAACGGCAAGGCTCCACCCCTAAATTTGCGTAAGGCCCCTTCGTCCCAGAAACCCCGCTTCCCATTTGCATCCCTTCCATCGCAATGCTCATCTTTGTGCCGAATAAATGTTACCAACTGAACTACCACAAGCTACGCGAATGAACAGGAACCACCGATCATTCGCTGTGAATCAGCGTAGAATGATTCTCGTACGACCGCTTCACGTGAATACGGACAACGTAAATGAAATGTAGTTCACGTTGACGTGAGACCACCGCTCAAGGGAGAAACACAATTCGCGAATGAACAGGAACCACCGATCATTCGCTGTGAATCAGCGTAGAATGAATCTCGTACGACCGCTTCACGTGAATACGGACAACGTAAATGAAATGTAGTTCACGTTGACGTGAGACCACCGCTCAAGTGAGAAACACAATTCGCGAATGAACAGGAACCACCGATCATTCGCTGTGAATCAGCGTAGAATGAATCTCGTACGACCGCTTCACGTGAATACGGACAACGTAAATGAAACGTAGTTCACGTTGACGTGAGACCATCACTCAAGTATAGAATGAGATTCGTAAATGAAAAATTACTGTCGCTTAAGGCATTAGTGAACATCAACAACATGATTTTCGTTCATCTTCACATCATGAAGATGAATAAGTTCGGTAGAATTAGAATTAGAGGGGAACAATATTTGCGATAAATTGTGAAATAGAAATAGAATTATTATTTTTATCCTATAAACTTCATAATACAAACTCTAAGAACTCTTCAGGAAAATCTTCTTGCTCTCTTCTAGCCGACTGTTTTCGATATCGAGTTTGAACTGAAAGGAATTGATAATACTCTCAAAAGAATATGCGACGTACTCTGGGTCTTTCAGATTCAGGTAACATTTTGGGATTGTTGGGAATGTTGTTCTTCTTGTTCCATTTTGATTCAAACTGTAGTATCGTTTCCACTTGTTCGTTCCATTCATAACCACTAGGTGAGCCTAAGAGCAAATGCCTCAGTTTACCACCAGATAGAGCATCTAATTTATCAAAATCTTCATCGGACATCTCTGGTATTTCTCTAAACATGGATAATGTGAGAAAATTGTATGACAATAGAAAACCTGCGTATCGTACTAGTCATGATAGGTTTATCCATATCGCATACTACAGGTCTCTCGTTCACTTCTCCTCCAATGTAGAATAATCTTCCATTATCATCTTCAGCAAAGATATTTCCTCGAGCGTCTTGAACTACGTTTGGGTTTTCTAACAATCTAGTTTCTGCTTCGAGTAATCTGGCTTGTTCCTCAAAATCAACCCCGAGAACTTCTAAAGTGGGGATAGACTCTTCCAGAAGCAATGCTGCTTTCCCAAGATCCTGAAAGGAACAGTTCATATCAATCAATCCTGAACAACTCACTTTACAATCTAATCCTTCCAAACGTAATAACCTAAGCTTTTTCAAAGGTAATAATCCCATCAGACCTGAAAAGCATTCTTATCCAGTAAGTGTTTCTTATTTAAATACCTTTGGAAGAAATTTTATGACATCCACTAACGTCTAACATCTCTAAACTTTCCATCATTCCTCCGATTTTTCCCAAAGTCCAATCATCGATGTAATGACAATCAGCTAATCTCAGCATTCTCAGATGCTTGAGATCATAAAGGTTTTCAAACCCTGAACGATATGTTTGTATGATTCCATACAATTCAGAATACACAACCTTCAAACATGAGTTCAGTTCCTGAGGCGTCTATTGCTTCGATGTGTAGACCTGGAACTTTTCTTCCTGGCAGAGAGTAGTTCTAAGTAAAGTTCTATGAGGACACTGGTTTAAATGCTTATCCCTACCTTCTTCTCATCTCTTCGGTACCAAGTGTCATCACCTACAAACTTCACAGCAGCTCCTCTATGAACTAGAAAATGTGCCGCAGCCAGATCAGCTCCCAGAAATAATAACCGTTCCGGAATCATTCTAATGAACCATAAGTTTTACATGAGTGAAGACAAGCAAACCTTTGGTCATACTGTAAGTGTTTGAAATGCTGATATCTATTAAATCTCTTTATATTATCCACTGAGTGATCTACATATCTCATTTGAGTATGATTCGTAAGTAAATCTATTGGTAAAGCTCCGGTGTCTTCATTTGTTTGATCGGCTCGATCTTTCTTTGGTTTCACTGGAAATATTTTTGAATAAGAGGGGGAAGCAAAACGACTTACGATCCTCTGGTCTTTCTGGTGTTATGTACAATCCTGTGGGAAGCTTCATGAAGTTTTTCATTTTGAGCTTATGCACTGTATGCTCATCCTTAACATTGACTAGTTCGAATCAAATCAGATTAGCAACACACCTTCGCTTTCTCCAATTCCTGCCATCGTTCGAAGCGATTCCATTTGTGAACCCACGATTGAGCTGATCTTTTGGAAACCTTAGGAGCTGCAGATCTAATCCAGCACAAGCTCTTTGTGTAGGACATTCAATAAGGAGTCTTAATAGGAATCTCAACGAGAATCGGGAGTGGAAAGAGAAATATGTTTATCGGAAACTTGAACGTATGAAAAGAGATGTCATTAAAAGTAAAATATTTATTATTTTATAACAAAATTACCCATCATGTTTGATAAAAAATCAAATGTACACAACCAAAACTCATAAAAATCACAGCTTAATCACAACTATTTGATCACGCAAATGGAATTCCTTATTAAGGCTCAAGAGAAACAATAAATAATACTTTGAAATTATGCTAAAACCACCACCATACTGGAAAAAGGCACTCATCCGAAGTGAATTGTGAGAGAATTTGTGACGTGGAAAAGCTAGTGATCAGACAAGACGGAAGCCTTCCATAACCCATCGTTGCTTTCGATCTGTGCTACAGTTCTGGAGAACTAACTTAGATCCATTTCCTGTTAAACACTTCTGGGTCTTGTTATGAACGATTTGCTGTCCCTTCAAAGTATGTATTCATATAGGAACGTTGAACTTATTCCCTTACCACAACATGGAAGATATGTTTGTTGTTCGGTGCTGTTCCTGTACATCTCTCCAATTTCAATGAATCATCCATGGCAAATGGAAGACCGGAAGAGAGACAGAGATCGTCACTGCGGATTTCTCCTTTTCCAGTAAGAGCCCAAGCCTGAAATTGAAATGAACTAATGAAGTGATAAGGAACCGAAAGTCGAGGGATAAGGAACTGAATTTTCAACAAAAGAACCCAGAAAGGAAACTGAATTTCAACCCTTTTACCTGTTCTGCAGCTAATCGAGGTGCAGTGAATTTCTAAAGTTAGAGTTCAGAGTGATTATTTTACAGAAAAGAGTTCTCATGGTCATTACAATTAGAATAAATTTTCACCTGATTTCCACCTGCTCCATGGCATGAAGTGATTCCGGGGTTACCGCCCTCCTTTTTGCCCATTGTGTCTACACAGAGTTCGGTAGCCTGGAGCCACATTTGATTAAACTACATTCAAAAAAGTGTTAGCCTACATCCATCTGTATGAAACCAAGAGAACGGAACTCGGAAGGAACAGGTGCTTCTGGATAGATGGTTTCCAGATACCACTTGAAGCTTTTACATTGGAGATTCTTTCTCAATTCAACTCTCTTGGTAATGTCACCCAAATCGACATTCTTAGCACCTGAACGAACACTGAATTTCTGAAGCTACAGCCCGTTATTGATGTTACCGGGAACCATTTTGTAGAAGAACTGCTTATAGTCGTCCATCCACACCTCAGCAGTACGTGCAGCATTGTGATGAATAACCTTAACAGGCGTTTGAATGGTCATTGTGCTGATGTAACTCACTTTGGCTGTTCCACCAGGGAAAGTGTATGGTGTTTTCTTTCGGAATACATGACCAACTCTTGAGCATGGATGTATCTCTAAGGATCCTCCGCACATCCAAACCTGCAAAGCACTTCTAACTGTTGCTATTTTTCACAGTCGTACTCTGAAGGAAATTTCTAAATTTTCTCCTCCCCACACTTCCATTCCTTCATCATAGGACCCTATGTCGTAGAAGAACTGTTTATCGATAGCGAAAAGTCCACCAGCTATAGTAGGAGTCCTGAAACAGGGTATTGAAAGTCACATTTGTTCAACCACTAACTGGATAGGTGATGATCTGTCTCCGTTTCTACGTGTTAACTCCCTTTTAGGCACTTGGTACCAACGGAAATTCAAATGCCAATTGAATCCTCCCCAGGTTGTATCAGAAGCGGTAACATATTCAAACGTGTCATCTTGAAACACCCATCTTATAATCCCAGATTACAAGTAAATACCTGATATGACATCGATAAGAGGAGCTACAACTCTTTTTCTATCAGAAGCTACTCTGTCAACTAAAGGCTCAAGCCATCCTTGAGTTACCTGATAAAAAATCTGGTAAGAAAGAAACAAAGAAGGTCAAACACCTCAACGTGAGCGTCCAGGAAGAGAAGAATTTTACCTTTAGCGAGCCCACTACCAGTTAGTCTGGCCCTGATGAGACCACTTCTCTCGGGCAAATGTACTATCCTAACAGGAACCTGGTGGTAGAAATATAACTAGGTGATTGAAACGAATTGAAATACCGGGAATCTCTTACAATATGCTTCCAAAGGAGCTCTGAGATAGTCGCGATCAGAGAGATCATCTACCATGATAATCTCTTCGAGTAAGTGCAAAGGAGATCTGTTAACTATAGAGTGCAAAGTTCTCAACAAAGTTGTCCATGCTTCGTTATGGAAAACGATGATAATCGAAGTTTTGGGGTAGCCTTCTGTTTCATAAGTCTCCGAAAGCTGCTGACATCTGCAAGTTAGAGCTCGCAATGAGAGAGAATAATGTGAGCCTACTGTGATGAGCGATAGTCCGGCAAACTTCTATTGACAGAGATCATTTCACTGGCAACCTTGAAATTTTTTTTTTAAGTCTCGCTAACGGAAATTAGCCATACCACGTTGAATTGATTTTCGCTGAACCGCTGATTATTGTTATCAACAGATACAGCTGCTCCGTTCTCTCCATGGTTGGGCTCACCGAAAGCGGCAACTGGATAAAGCATGATGAGACATAAGAGAATCATAAAGACATACCTTTCAGGAGTTTTGCTAATTCTACTTTAACGGCAGGATCAACACCATCATCATCATGAAGTCGACCAGCAACCGGAGCATTATTTGGCTGAGATATACAAACGTTGCTTCTTTATGAGAATATTCAATACTTACCTTATCGAAACTCTGTTTAGCATCATAACGATCCGCCCTCAGTATTCTGTAATAAATGGCATGGTATGCTACTCAGCATGGAATCACGAACTTGTTTGCGTCTGAGCTAGCGGAAGACGAACCGGGTTCTAATAAATATAATAACACCACACTACCCAAAAGCATCCATACTATACTAGTCACTAAGACGGCCCGGCAAACAGCCGACCGAACACGCATTTACTTTCTGTAAAAAGAAGCACGATAAGAAAACGATGTAGATGTTTAAGATGAGATACATGAAAACAGTTTCAACTGTAGCTGAACAAGATTGGACAGTTTATAAAATATTATTATTATAAATATATGTCTGTATATGGATGTAGATATGTATGAAGCAGCTCAGATTGATAAGTAGTTCTTCTTCTATTCTAATTAGTTAATAGGTTTCGGCACGAAAATATTAGACCTTCAAAGAAGATTCCTTTTGAGGCATAAGCTAAGTTATTATGATTTCATAGCTTAAACTATCACAGCGTTTCAGACATTTTGTCTCCAAATGTCGCAAAATATTATGTTAATTAGTACTTTTTAAGTAAAGAATAGATATCACAGCTATAAAGAGTTAAAATATATATCTGAAATTTTTAAATCAACAACTAGTAAGTATGGGGGGGGGAGAGGAAGGTTAAACCTGTCCGTCAAATCCATTTCAGTCCTCATTTCTTGATAGAAGGTCATTGCCTTCAAAGGACATTTTCGTATAATCTTTAATGCTTTTCATGAGAAATAGGCATAGCCAGTCCACACGAAATCAACCAATCGGCCAGATCTCGTCCACAACACGAAAGACGAGCCTCTACAAGAGGAACTGCCGGCGCATTCAATTGCTTCCATTCACTCCATCCATGCGGCAATGGATTCACCTATAATGACGACAATAGTAATAGAAAGGCATTAAACTGTCTTCGCTCTTACAAGAACGGGATCACCAAGACCTGCTTCGAAAAACTCGCGAACAGCTTCATGAGTTTCACGACTCCATACATCAACTCCTCCAACTGGTTGAATACCCGATAACTACAACAGCGGATCGCATCATTTTACATATCTCTCACAATCTAACCTTGCATTTGAACATCAACATCTTCCTGAAAGGTGTTTTTCCGTTCAATTTCCGAATTGAATCTCTTCTCACGTAATGAAAAGCTCCCACGTCGATCAAATATACACAAAACGCCATCAAATCTAAGTCTATAGTTAACACGAAGAAAGTACGAATTAGTTACCGATTTTGGAGGGTCGGATGCATTGGACACGTTCCCATCGACCGTCGATCATTGCGGCGTAAAACAAGCCAGCTTGGGGATTTTCCGTTAACTGAGAATCAGGCAGCAAGCATTCCTCCGCCAATTTACTATACATATAGTCAGGCATCGGATCCTTAAGATGGCAAACTTCATTCAGAAAACTCAAACTGATTTACCAAAGAAACTTGACGCAAACTGATGTCCATAGGACCGGCAGCGAATAAGGCATTAGCTGGAAAGATTCCAACAGGCATTTGTGAAATTTCCATTGGAGTTATATCCGCGTCGCCGCTAAACACACACACATTCGATGGAGACACGACAGTTGAAGCCCGAGAGATGATACTGTAATAAAGAAAATCAATACAATTAGATATATGACTGCTCACCTGCTCTTTGTATTGCCGTTAGCATCCCCTGAAAGCCGATTTTGAACCTCCTCCTTGATGGCTCGACTATCGACAGTCCATAAATCAACGGTCTGATGTTCAACTTTACTTGAACTATCAGCTGATGAAAACTGAAACATACAATATTTACAAATATTCAGAGTGAACCGTTCACCAAGATCGTAACAGGAACTAAATTGCCCGAAGGATCATTCTCAAAGAAAATTTCCCGAACGATCTGATCAGTCTCTGTTCCAACTTCAGTAGTGGAGAATCCCATGGCAACTTTCTTCGCCAAAGCAGGAACTAAGAAGAGATGAAGAGAATAAGCAAATCATAGAATTCAGGTTATACTTTGCATTATCGATGAGCTCGGATCGGGCAAGAGTCTCACATCTCTGACGGGGAAAGTTCCCTTCACTCCGACATCACAGAAGAAACATTTCAAAGTTCCATTGCGCGGCAGTTCCTATGAAATTTTTAAAAATAATTTTGTTTTAAAACAGAAAATACCTCAGCGATTATCCGGAACCACTCTCCTCCAGCATCACACAGAGCGTAGGCACCGCCAGATAAGATCTCCTAGAGAGACAAATGAGAACGATCGAAAAGCTCACACTTACGTAAATTTGAACTCTGTTTTCATTCTCATCTCTAGAGAAGAAATCAGCCAAAGCCTCTTTGATCTCACAGAATTTCTTTTCGTCCTTAACAGCTCTGATGTAAAAGTCTTCTGTGTTCTCGAAGGCGACAACATGCACTTCGCACCGTGGAGTCAAGGATTCCGAGATAGTGGAAAGCTAGAAAACAGTAAGAGTTGATATGAGTAATACAAGATTCACAAACAGTCTCCGAATGAACTAAAGGGTATTTGTCCTTTCTTTTCTTTATCAAATCGGGATTCTCATTTTTCGAGCTTGACGAGATAACTGAAACAACACAAAGTGGGGGAAAGAACAACAAAATGCTCGAAACATGCAACACAACGAAAAACTTACAAGAAATACATTTAAATCTAAAAAAAATGAAGTGGAAAATGTCAAAAATGGGAAAGGCACCAAAGGAAACTTACTTCTAACGTTTGTTAGCGGAATAGGAGGTCTTTTGAAAGAACTGGTGTTCGACAGACGTACAAACAGAATGGTCAAAGGTCCTCTTGTTTGAGCTTCAAACTCTTCTGCTGCAGCGACCTGAAAGGTAAGGCAAAATTAAGAATAACTTAATAAGGAAATTAGCACCTGTTCCAGCCAGTCGACAGGTAATTCTCTTCCTAAACCCTTGTTGACATATCTGAAACAGAAAATACGTGAAGCGATTTAGAGGACAAATACATTGATGAACAATAGACAATAAGCAAACAGAACAGCGTACATCATACATCTTCGACCTCTAGCTGTAGTTTCCTTATGAGATGGAATGAAATGAATGAAATGCTCAAATGCCATGAGAAAAAGGATAGAAGAAAGAGGAAAAAAGGGAAGAATGGACAAAAATCACAGACTCACTCTTCTTGATATTTCTCCGCCAAGTGTGTGGAAGAGACTCCCATAGGAAAGTTCTTCTGAATCATCTCATATAGAAGTTCCCTGATCTCTTCCATTTCTTCCGATGTGTCCATCTCCGTGTCACCTTAAATCAACTATTGTCCTGTCGCAAATGTCTCTGATTCTCTGGGAAAACGATCAAAACTACCTTTATCATAGATAGTTGATGGCATCAAGCCATCTAGTGTTAAAAATCTGTGAGATGAAGGGACAGTTGGAGAAGACATTGCGATGCCCTGAAAAACGATACTTAACACAATTTATTTAATGTACATACTAAAATTACAACAGTACGAAACGTAAAACTACCCCAGGTGTACCTCTATTTCAGAGAAAGTGGCCGTTCGACGATAACCTGCGTACGACGTAAGGCTGCGTACCGCAAAATAAAACAAATGTTACCTTGACCACATGAGTGGATGTCCATACTGAACACTAAACGTGGAATAAATTATAGCTCGACTTATTGTATTGGAGATAGACTTGTTTTCGAGTTATTACTTTGTTCTACACACAATCAATCATTGCAAACAGTTTTATCCAATTGCTCAAACGTTCATTTTGCGCTTCGAATGCAAGTGACTAATCTTGTCGAAGAGATTGTCTCATTCTTATGCATAATGGTTAGAGTGGAAGAAAACGTAGCACTTGACAGCATATCATTCAGGAAGTTATGTTTATCAGTATAATTCTTTTTCGCTCGAAATGATCCGCTGTTATGAGCTTATTGATTAGTCATTAAAGATCTGGTGAGACGCTGCTGCAACAGCGAATGCCGCCTCTTCAAATTTTATACCTTTTTTAGGAAAAAAAAAGTGATAGAAAGTAATTTTGATAAAACATGCAGATTAATCTTTTTGCACCTTTGTACTCTTGTTATTGATGTTCCTTCCGACAGGAAGTGGGCCAATCTCTTCTCTTCGTGCGTCACACATCAGGCAGAATCAATCAAGCAGTGATCATTATTATTATCATAACTTATGTACATATATATATATATATAAACAACATGAATAACAAACAATTTTTTTCAAAATCAAATTCATCAGTTAGGGTTCTTGTACTTCCTTCGGATATCTTCCATCGTCTGGCAAACTTTCTTAGCATCAGGTCTAACTTCAATATCACCATCCCACATGCTGAAAGTAATCCGTTTACAAAATTCATTAATGAATAATCACTCACATTTTAATAAGATCCGCAAATTCTTTGGGGCATACGTTATCATCGATGATTGGTCTCACATTTCGTTCTCTAATGGCGAGAACAAGATTTAAAAGTTGTGTTCGCTCGTAAGGAGGTCTGAATAAGTGGAATGAGAATCATAAACTGAATATCACAAACGAACTTTCTATGACAAACTTCCCATAACGTTATTCCTAAACTATATATGTCACATTTCGTGCTGAACTTTCTTCCCCTAGTTTCCCCAAAGACTTCAGGAGAAGTGTAGTAGAGAGTTCCACACCTCAAAGAGAACACAAATAGCTGTCAGGACTACTGTAGTAACTTACTCTGTGATTGAAGACGGATCTTGAGTTGATATTCCTAAGTCACAAATTTTCAAATTTTTCAATTCCCTATCCAGAAGAAGGCTGAAAAATGTTTTGGGTAAGCTCAACTTGGATAAAGTAACTTACTTAGCAGGTTTGATATCTCTATGAATGATGTTTCGGCTATGAAGAAAATCCAAACCTTTGGCAGTTTGGTATATCCATTTGATCACATTATAGCCATTATAGAAAGTTGCATGGCTTTTATAAATCACTGGGATATGTTGAAGAAAAGTGATTGAGCTCAGAAATACCTCCATGCAAGCTTCCTCCTTCCATGTATTCCATTACAAAGCCTAGTGGATCACGGTCATATGGAGGAGAATCATACAAAACTCCATAATATTCAACTATATTTTCATGACGCAACTGAAAAGACATTCACAGTAAGAAGAAAGCATAGAAAACAGTGATTTACTTTTTTCATGAAGTTAAGCTCCTTGTCGCAATGTCCCTTAAGCTTTGACACGTAGCTAGAGTACTTGACGGCAACCTTCCTGGAACCACATAAGGTTTTGTGCACAGTTCAAACAACTTACTTATCTTTATTCTTTAACATAACTGCTACAACATGACTTTGACCTCCTTCACCAACTCTCTCGGAACTCTCACGAATTAAATCCTTTGGATAGTAATCTCTTTGGAGCTCTGAGTCCGAGTAGACAAGATTGTCTAGAAGAAATATCATGTATTTGAGAAAAGCTGAGCAGTTTGATCACCTTCTTTGCGTGTGTGTTCAGTTTTGTTCTCTTTCTCGTAAGAACCTTCTGATTTATGCGAAGACGGTTTTTCCTCGTTTTTTGTAGAAGAAGGCTTGAAATACTTTTTAACCTTTTCGATACTTGGAGGGAACCAGCTCTTGGATGTTTCTGAGAAAGATAGTTGGTGTTAGTTGGAGAAGGTTGCTCTGTTCTTACGAGGTTCACGCTTCTCTGTGGTAGTTACCGTCTTTTCTGATACATGATTTCCGCCATAGAAACCGGGTCGAGAAGAATATTCGTTATTCTGAGCAATTGATGAACTCCTAGGCTTGATTGGGGGTGGGATTATGCTTAATTCTGCCAATGAAAATTATGAAATAGATGACGAACTAGGGTATTCCCACCAGGTTGACAGCTCTCAGATCTGATTAATGCTTTTTCGGCATAGTTCGTTGGTATCGTTAAAGGGGGCGGAAGAAAGGAGGCAGGATACTTTGCACTAAGAGATGAACTTCTAGACTTGCTTTGTGGAATGCTTGAGCTCAAATCTGGATGAAAATGAAATGAAATGGATCATAAACATCTAATTACCTGCTCTTTCTCCCGTCTCCCACACAGCTTGCGCTTGCTTTAAAGTTATTACAACAGGGACAATTGGAACATCTGCAGATTGTGTTGAATTAGTTCGAACGACATAACACAACGCTTACATTGACTTATCTGTGTGAGGAACCTAATAGAGAAGGAATCATCATTTGCTATAACTTCGTAAGGCTTCTTCGATTTATCCTTGAAGAAGATTTGTAACGACTTATCAGATTGTCTTCTATGTATTTTCTCTATTCTGTTGCAGTTGCTAAAAGAGTACTGATCCATTAAATGAAACTTGAAATGACTTACACTCGTTCGCCCAAGACATTTTCTGAGAATGCGATCAGATGTGCTCCATAATTGTTAAGCTTGATGAGATAAAGTATTCCATAGTGCTGCTCACCCTTTATAATAAAGGTACAGTTGCGATGCCACCCCACAACACTTATGTCCTTATACTGTAATTGAAAAATGCTCAGTGATGAATATCCGAAAACCTTAGCTTACCTGTGATGGGTATTTCTTTTCAAGAAAATCTGAGAACCCACTCTCGTTTCCTTCAACCATAGTGAGCGAATTGTGGGTTTCAAATGGTTGCAATGTGCTGCGATTAGATAGTGGTCGAATAATCGATACTGATTATCGTATCGGGAAGAAATGAATTTCAAAGTGTGAATATTGTGTCTGGATAATGTATATTCTGAAACAAAGAACATTAAAGTTGTGAGCAGCATGGAAAAGCATCTTAAATGTGATATGCACTGTTCGAAAGCAATCAAAACTAGAGGCACACAATGAGTAATACAGTTCAAGAAATTAGCATATGAGAGCTCACGTGAAACTGTACTTCACGTGCGTTCATCATTATTACCATTAATCATAAAGACCGGTTGCATTCGAACATCTTTTATTTCATGCCGCATTTTCATATCACAGTTTTATTTTATAATACAACCCATGAGCCAATCTCTCTCTCTCTCTCTCTCTCTCTCTCTCTCTCTCTCTCTCTCTCTCTCTCTGTCTCTCTACCTATGCATGAGAGGAAGAGTGTCATAAGGAAAACAATGATTGTTCGATATTTTTCATATGTCTTTTTCCAGAGTCTATTCAGTTCGAAAGTGAACTGCTTTCGTTTATCAATCTTTACTGAGTTTCTCCGAATTTTCTTCATCCTTTTCCGAACTCATTATTTTAATGTAGAAGACGTCTGTAGTCTAAAGAGACTCAAAATGAAACACTCCCACACGTTCTTTCGTCTTTTTTTTGATGTCTTCATTTCGTTAATCTGAACACTGTCACTGTGTGAATGAGTCATCGTGGGTCTCTCACAAAAGTTTCCCAATCATTCGTCTTACCTTTCTCTCTTAAAATTGACTTGATTTAGTTGAGTTGTCTTTTCGGTAAACATAAAGACGGGCAGACACGCATAGTCTATGTTAACCTGTAGTACAAGACGAAGTAGGTAAAGGAGTCTTTTAACAAACGTTTCTGTTTTCCTAGCCGTATTTGGATTGTGAAGCAAAAAGGGAGATAGCGAAAAAGAGAGAGTTTTATATATCGTGAGAATTATTTTTTTTAGCACTCAATGCCATTTTACCTTGCATCGACCATAAAGCGTGTTCAATAAATCTAGCTGTGTATAGCAGCATGATTCGTTATTAAACTTTCCCCTTTTTTTTCATGAATTCTCAAAATAGATTCGCTCATATGTTATTGCAGTTCATCGTTATGAGGGAAGTATAATGCTTTCCACAAATTAATTATCACTGTATGTAATCGTTTACTTCGATAGAACACACACAGCACTATGACTCATTGCGTACAACTTAATATAAGACATTTGCTCGTTGAACAGATGTTAGCCGGAAGCTTCAGCCTCTATTCTCTTATTGTTTTCTGAAAAATGAATGACGTGTTCATTACAGGAAACGGTTTATTTCATTCTTCCTAAGCTTTTTCATAATCTACCTTCTTCATTTATTGCTGAACACTCATATTTTAATTTATGGAATGCTTATCACCATGTACTTCAATTCTTTCTTTTTTGGTTCACGCTGCCAAAACCTGGTGGGATGTCTCAGAAATTCATTAAGTAATGAGTACTCCAATTGTTCCTCCTGTTCCGAAACCTCGTACGCGACTTAACGTTGTCAGAAGCGTAAAACCTGATGAGCAGGAAAGCAGTCATGTTGAGGTTTGACTTTTCTTACTTTACTACATGTCATATATATCTTTCCCCTTTGCATAATTGCAACGTTTTAGGAGAAAGCTTTTGATTCAAGCAGTTTGGAACGGAGTCCACCTCTCGTTCGAGTAGTAGAAACACTGCGCAAGCATGAAGAACTCGTTCAGAATGACTATGGTACTGTGATACTATTATCAATGAATTGGTTCAATTACACTTACGTGATTTCAGATGAAGTGCCTATAGAATTCAATTCAAGTAAAGCACCTGATCGACCGGCTCCGCCGCCTCCTAGACCACCATCTATCGGATGGATGATGAATGTGGTAAGTCGCTGAGTCATTTAATGAAGATATATTGAATGTGTTGTCAAGGAAGTTCCTGCAACATCGCCTCGTTCTCCACAGCTTATGAAATCATCATCCAGTTGTGAATCAAATGAGTCAGTGTATCAAAACTCGAATACTTCGTCGCCACCCATATATGCTGCGGTTACTGGTTCAGGCAAGACGAATAATCAGATGAATGAGTCAACGGGCTCAAGTATTCGATTGTCAGATATAGTTCCTTTGCAAAGGTGAATTTCCTCAATTACAACGTTTTATAGTCTTTTTATAGCAAGATAGAGAGAAGAAAGTCGAGACCTATCGAAAATAATGGTTATATGTCCTTATTAGAGTTTAGAGCACTTGAAAATGATTTTATTAAAAGAAGTGATTCCAATGAGTAATGAGCAAAGGGAGTAGTACAACCAACTAACCTTCTTGATTTTAGGCTTTTTGAGGGGGAAAGGAAAAGTTTACGTAACAATTCTTCTATTTTCGATGTTAAAAACAGTGGTAAAGATGTTTCAATTATATCTTTCTGTATTTCTTTGATTAAGACAGTCGTGAGAGAATAAGCACTGCGCCTTTGTCCTCCATGGATTTTGACCTGCAGTCACTAAGTCTTGTAGATACTAAACCTATCCAAAATCACTATACACTAGCACCTACGAGATCGTTAGTCTTTTAGTGTGCTCTTTCCATAGTAATCCATATACTTTTCAGCACAGAATTCCCTATCCCAGAATGTGGAACCATAGATGAACGACCTATATCACTTCGTTAGTTTGGTATTCTCATTCAGCACTTAATTTCGTGTTTCTACAGAAGAAAGTAATATTATGGAAATAGAAGGAACTTCAATTTCCTTTTTTGGTTTTGTTGTTATTCATGTCGGCAAGAAGGAAAAGAAAAAAGCGCACGCACGGTTGAAAAATATGAATATTTCCTTTCACGAGGATGATGAGGTGAGGTGATGCCATCCAGGTTTACAACCATCGAATGAATTGCAGACAAACGATCTTTTATCAGGGCCTTTTCAAATTTCGGGATGTCAGCTGATCTGTAGGGAAGATGATGTGATTTTCATTAGGTTCAATGAAATGGAAGCTCAAAAGAGTATAACGTTCACTGTAGAAGATCAAGCCGACACTTGGTCATACCTTCTAGGAGAAGTTGGCTCACAGACAGTTTCCTTGTAAATCCTAGCCTTTCAGTGCTGGATATCTGAACATAATATTTTGAAAGGGAGTGTCAAAGCTGCATCAGCATGTGGTATTGTATGGCTACGACAAGGTATCTCTTTGAATCTTATGTTGTTTATGAACGCAATACTTAGGCTCGGCTACGGAGTGGCAACAGGCATATTGCTCGTTTGCAGAAAAATCTTTGCAATACATGCTGCGGGACGAACCTGAATGCAGCTATGAATTAGACCTTCGCAAAGTACTTTTCTGTCTTAATCAGTAGAACAACAACTCTTTGATTAAGGTTCTTGCCGTTCGAGAAAAAGTTGAGAAGAACCAAAGTTGCCCTCAAATTAAAAAGAAGAACAGAGGGGCGTTTATGCTAACAGTGGAAGGATGGTAATTAGCCTGTACTCTACTGTTTCTTAATTTTCTTTCAGCTCTCTATACTTCGAATGTGAGGATGATGTGTGTACTAGCAAATGGTTTGATTGTCTTAATAAGGCGATTAATGCAACTCCTTCTAACTTAGATGAATATCGTTTAACATCGGACAATGTGCCTATGGTTTACTTATCTCTCTCTATGTTTTCATATTCTCTTTCTCAGATTGTTGACAAATGCATTCGTTTTATCTCTGCGTTTGGAATGAATTCTGAAGGAATTTATAGACGGAACGGCAAGATTTCGGAAGCTAAAGATATCATGAGCAAGCTGCTAGAAGGTTAGTTCGAGTGTGAAGCTCGTTATGTTAAAGAGTGATTTAGATCCTGCCGGGACACATCTCTTACCAACTACAGATGAAACAGTTTATGCTGTTGCCGATGTTCTTAGGCAGTTTTTCCGTAAATTGCCGACGCCTCTCATTCCAACCGAAATCCATAGTCCTTTGTTCGAAGCTAGTGAGTACTGATACGCTTGGTGTTTCTAATTAACTTGTTCAGTTCCTGGTTCTGTTGAGGAAAGGGTGGATTCGTTTAGGAAAACTATTCATACATTACCTGCAGTTTACTTCAGCACTTTACGGAAGCTGATGGCTCATTTGAAGTGAGGTACTATGTGACAATTCCAATAACCATATTTTCATTCAGAGAAGTAGCGGGTAACTGTGGTGACAATAAAGCTAGTTTTGATAATCTTGCCAAAGTGTTTGGTCCATCTCTATTCCACACTGATGCTGAGAGCGGACAAATATGTTTTAAAGATAATTCCAAACAAATTTGGGTGATAGCCACGCTTATCCTAGAGTTTGACAAGATTTTCGAGGTTTGATTTCTATCTAGGCTGAACGAGATCATATCTATTCAGATAACTATGAGAGAAGAGATTAGTAGAGTTCTTTTGGATTCGAAGAAAACAGCCACACATAATCAGAAGGTAGTTTTGGCATTAATCGATTAGTTAAGAGCTTCATTTCCTTTAGGGTAGAGCGAAGGGGCTTCTTGTACCTATCCATTTATGGATGAAGGACAACTCACCTTTCAATGTGCAGTCCGATTTAGCTGCTGAGGAAGTTTGTAGAGAAGCTGTTGCCAAGAGAAGTTTCAATAAAGAATTAGATGGAAGGTATGCAGTTTATGAGGTATGAATGTTGTGTTTGTAGAAAAGCGATTCTTCCTTCTTAGGTCATTCGTGATTCAACTCTCAAACGTAAGATGAACCCAGCAGAACGAGTGTCAGATGTTGTTATACACCGATGGATACCATGGAAGTTAATCGATGGCTATCTACTGTTTGATAATGATGATAGTAATGAGGAAGATATGAACGTGGTATGTTGTGTGCTTCCTACTTCATCAATTGAAACATTGTAGATTTCTGCTACTGGTAAAGTGAAGCTAGCAGAACCTGGATCGAAAACATTCAAAACGTGCGAACTCAAGATTGAGCATGGCGTAAGATTGATAGCCATGAAAGGCGACAAGAGCTGGAGAGAGTGGGACCTCCACAGCTTAGTGTGGTTCAGTGGAGCTGAAACATCACGCAAAGCTCCTTATCCGAACTCTGTGACCTTTTTTGAATCCAAAGAGACAAATGCTCGGGACAAGTTACCGGGCTTCTGTGTCAGCTTCAAACAAATTAACGAGCGGACCAGGTTTCTGTTTACGGTGAATTTCATTCAAACGGGTGGGAAGCCAGCTCCTCTTGTCCATATCTAACTGTGTTGTGCATGATAATTTATAAGATTTTACTGACATATTGGAGAGTTTTCCATATTCCGATTCATATCCAAGAAAGTGCTTTTTGTTTTTTTTTAAAAATTCCATACGAGTATCTAGATATCATAATATCCATTTAGGGCTTTATTCGC
The DNA here is from genome assembly GCA_030370435.1 of Auanema freiburgensis. NCBI lineage: Eukaryota > Metazoa > Nematoda > Chromadorea > Rhabditida > Rhabditidae > Auanema > Auanema freiburgense. The sequence goes on along the minus strand of CM059366.1, from coordinate 5,348,520 downwards.
GTACCACGGATAGAGATAAAGAATTTCAATTGTCTTATGCATTTATTGTATTATAACATAGTAGAGATTATATTTAATATATATATATATATATATATATATGATTGTTATTTGTGATCAAATCTCAGTTTTCGCCCCTAAAAAGATTCTTGATAAAGTATTATTATTCCATTTTCATTGCAAACTGACACATGTCAAGGCGTCGTATCGCTCCAGTACCGTCATTTCCGGATCTCGTTTAATCAGTTTTTAACTTAAGGGTCGGTATGATTACTCGCGCTTCTCGGAGCATTCTACCTTTGGTTAGAAATTTCTCTTCCGAAGTTGTAGCTGAGAACTCGAGTGATAAAAGACTTAAAAAGATCGGAAAAGCTTTAGAGACGTATCTGAAACACAGCAAAGAACATACTGCGATGATGAATAGAGAGAGGTTGGCAAGCTACAATACTCATATCAATTTAACGAGTTTTAGAGCTTATTTCGATCTCGGTAGGCGCCATCTAGCCAATATGATGTCACTAGATGCTAACTCTATGACACAATCTGATATTGATAGGTACTACCATATAACTTGCAGTGATTGATATGACCAGAATGGTTTCAGTGCAATTGAATATCTTTTTCCCTCGGGATTATCGGACCCCAAAGCTAGACCTGTGATGCGTCCGCCTGATGAGATTATTCCCCAGTCAGTCTTTATTTTTAAATGAAAAATGATTCGATTAAAATGTAATCGCCTAAACATTTAATGCAGCCAAAAAACGAATATTCTAATTTTCCACGTTCTTAGCTCACGTGTGTGTCTCACGCACACGTCAACGCGTTCCATTTCATTTCACGCATAGACGAGAAGCGGCTGAATTTAAATGAGCAAACTCTATAGCTTTTCATGACTGGTCATTCAGGTTTAAACAATTCGTGTTCGATGAGGAAGGAAGACCAAAAGATAGTCGCTTTTACACATTGAGTCCTAATTATTACTCGTTACTCTCGGTAATATATGACTTTCGAAAAAGATAGGATATTCCTTGTTATTTAGGATGTTGGTATTAAGACGCAAAATGTTACAAGATTCTATAATGAGAGAGCAGAGCTCGGAAGATTGAAGGATGCTGATATGCAAATCATGTAATTTGTAAATACCTAACTATAGCCCTCAGCGACAATGTTTCAGTAATTTGAGTGGATCGCAATGGCTGAGCGAAGAGAAAATGAAGAAGAAGCTCAAAGAAAAGTTTAGCACTGAAATGGTTTGGGATCACTGAAAAAGAAAAGAGTTCCACTATTTTTTTCAGTATGTACAACTTATGTTGGCGTTAGATTACTTAGTTAGCATTCCGGGGTCTGCTGTAGAAGCCAAGTTCATAAATGAGTATAGGTAAGTAGGGGTTCCCTATGCTCTGAGGCGGCACAATCTGTTTCAGAGAGCCTCTCGCAGCAACGACAGACTCTAAATTATTTGGGCCCAGAGTCCCTGAAGTGGAAATTTGCAAAGAAACCAACAGAAGAACCGCGACCGTCAGGTTTGGTCCACTTTCCTTCTTTTTTTTTTCGAATTTTCAAATTTTAATCTTTGATGTTATAATTTTTCTTTAAGGACACATTGTAAGAACACAACTGTAACTGTAACAGTCTCTGATGCTGGTACTGGAAAGTTTGATATCGACGGCCTTGCCTTATATGACTTCCGATCTCTTCTGGCCAGGTACGTCAGTTTTTCACTATGTTCTTACAAACTATGTAAGCTAATGTGAAGTTTTCTTGGAATCAGACGTGTTGTGGCCGTAAACAATAGACTCTGAAGTAGTCTCCTCGGCCATAGAGGAATGTTAACGATGACGTTTGTTTTGGTCACTCGTTCATTTTCAATCTATGTATCTCCCCGTTCCTTTGACCACACTCACACACGTAGACACATAAACAAACCTTCTGAATGCGGAAACCATCGTAGATTATTTTGCTGTACGATTTCATTAATGAGCTATATAGGTCTCCTACGAATGGTCAGTTACTTAATACAAGGGTCTTTTGTCATTTCATTCTTTGATACGATTTATCAAGACTTCATGTTTTTGTATTGGGTTCATTGGGTTAGGATTGAACAAAGTGGTAGAATAATGGGTTTTCAAAGTACCTTCAAAACTTTCCCAACATTTGTCTCATCTAATTTTATTTTTCTATTGAATTTCATAGCATTTCCGGAGTATGACTCAACACCAAGGAGGGGGATTGGAAATTTAATCCTTTTACACTTCTTAACATGTTTCTTCATTTGTTTTGTATGGTATTTTGAGGGGCTCCGCTTGTTTTTAACGATAACGCAAGCAGAAAAATGTGAGTGGGATTGCTTCACACTCTTTCTAAAAGGGATGTTCTATCAGCTGAGCGATGGCTAGTTCTAAACGCGGTCATTCTTTATGACTAATAATTTCATCTCGATCAAAGTATTTTTCAGTTTTTTTTTCTCTCTCTTCTCTCTCGTTCTCAAATTGCTGACAACACGTATTTTACGGAACACAACACAGATGGAGCTTTGGTCCATATGAGCGTTCATTTCTCTATCTTCCTGCTGCTTTCTTGCTCCTTTCGAATGCGTGTTGACGATGTGACTCGCCGGTCTCTGACTTCTCGTACCTCATTGCGACTTGCACGCGCGTATTCTCCTGTCACCACGTGAACAGATAAACAAGAAGAACACGCTGCAGGTTTGTTGGGTTGTTGTCAGGAGTATTATTTTGAACAAACGATCAAGTCTAAGAGTGTCGAGGAACTCAAAATTGAACCTTAAAATCTGATAAGAGAAATGAATCGGGAAAATTACATGGAACTGTATAAGCATAATCTCATCATGGAATTGCGATGATTTAATTGGAAGTGAATGTATTGTTTGTTTCAGGGAAATCTTATTAGCACCACTGGTTGTCTCGGATCTTCTCGGTCGCGTTGATGTCAAAGCCAATGCAGAAAATGATGGAACCACTGCACTACCTAAGGCTGTTCGCCATGGGACCTCCTTATGTATAGCTGCTTTGTATCCAGAATCTATGGAAGCTTTAAGATTGGGTAGGCAACTTTTGCTCTTTTGATAGTTTTCCCATAAGCCCGTATTTTGTCGTTCTCATGGTGTCTTTGCTCGCTTTTCCTGAGTATCATGGTGCTTGGCACAAGAAGTGACAGTTTGTATCCTGTCGTGAGAATGTTTCTGGGGATGGTTTCCGATAAGCTCGTAGATCAAATGGCGATTGAATAATCGAGAAGGACGATTTTGAAGAAGAACGATTTTCACCGGTATTTCCAAATAAAAAAAAAACAAGTCTTTCCATGTGAAATTTAGTTCCCTTGACCTTGAGCAGAACGTAGTAGCACATCGGTTAAAGATCGGTTTCAGCTCTTTCCCCCTCGAGATTCCCAATCTTTTTTGTTATATATGCTGCTTCAATTGCAGCTCTAAAACCATATGAGGCATATGGGCTGAAATCGGGAGACAGACTACTAATCCAATAAAACTCTTGAACTAAGAAAATGCGAGTATTCTGAAAAAAACATGAATGCCGTTGATCTTCAAGTGATCGGAATATTTTATTCGAAAGAAGAATGATAGCCTCCCTAGAGAGAAAAAGAGTAGTCATCAGTGATAATTGCTCATAATTATCATATTTCGTTCTCATTCAAATTGCCATTTGAGCTTTTGATTCTTTTATGTTTCAGCTGGTCTTTTAACATTGGATCCTCGTAAGAAGGAAAGAAGCAAGGTCAATCAACCAGGAGCTAGAGCCAAATGGATCTGGTATGTTACCATCTTTCTATTTTTTTCCCGTTTAAATCATCCTCAAAAAAAACGGCGGTTCGTTCGAACCCTGAAGGTCGTTCGAACAGAAGGCATGTGAATGTCACGGCAATTCAATGCGTTCCATCCATCCTTTTATTTTTTGGCTGTTCCTCTTTCTCGCCTCTTGTTTCTTTAGACTATTCAATGGTCTTTTTATGCTTGTTGAAAACTGAGGGTTTTCTCCATTTTTGGCTTGCTATATGTTCGTTCTTGCAGGAAGCGCCGCTAGGTGGTGCCAGGCTCCGCCCAACACGCCACCCGTCTGGTCATCGACTCCACCCCTTTGTTGTTTGTAAGCTTCTTGCATATGAAAATGCCAAGTAGGATTATAATGGTAGCGTTTTGAAAACACAAACTCTCTCGAAATGAAATAGTTAGATTAGATTTATAAATATATTGTTGTTAAGCTATTTGTTCGTTGTTGAAATCACTGAAAAGACACCAATAAAACTTGCATTAATTTATCTGTTAGCCTTTGTGGCTTATAAAATATTCCAAAAATTGCAATCTGAGAAGCAGTCTGAGGGAATATGAAGTGGCACAGATGTATTTCAAAGCCATTATAGGAACAAGACATGAAAAGAGCTGAGAACACGATGACCTTCCCCAGACAATTCTTGATTATAGCATCATTTTAAGCCCTTCGATTTCCCTCCTTCCTCCTTTATCTTTCCCCTCAACCATAATCATTTCCTGATGAGCTGGGCCTGACAGCAGAGCTCTGTTATGATTTCTGATAAAAAAAAAGTTGTGTTCGACGTTGTCCGACGTTTCTTTGATGTTTATGATTGGTGGTGGTGACAAAATAAATGTGAGAGAAGGATTGCAAATCTGCTTCTCATCAGTTCTGTGTTTATGTCTTGCTCTATCTCTTTGTAAGTCTTGGACATCTAAAAGTCAAGTCTGGGTTGGTCGCTGGGAAAGAAGAAAAAAGAGAAAAAAAGAAGAGAGGGAGAAGAGATGGGGGGAGAGACTGGTGTGGTTTTTGCGCTCACCGATCAGAAAATGTTGTTAGATGGAAAGAGGCAACGAGACATAATGGAAGGAGATCGGAAAGAGACTCGTCCGATGAAACCACAGAGAGCATTGACTACCATTGAGGCAACACGGAAGAGGAAGAGAGTTAGCGCCATAGTTAAAGATGTATGAAATAAAGGCGAAAGACTAGCAATTCTCACGCAGTTTAATGCTTAAACTGAAGAGAATTAGAGATATGAGCGCGCACAATCTATACATACACCCAGATGACATCGCAATTGGGGCGGGAATTCTGCGGAAGGACGATAGCGGCGACGACAACGACGCGACGGCGACGACGACCAACGAGCGTTGAAGGGGGTTGGCCGAAGGGGGGGGGGAGGCGACGAACGAGAGACTGGGAGGGTGGGGGGTATTGACCGCGAGCGCAGTGCAAGGCACCGTGGCTGGCACGCTCCGCCCCTCAGGCGGGCAAATGGCCGCTCGACTGGGCCGTGATAGGGCTGAAGCCCTGGTTCTGGGGCCAAATTTGCTGCAAACTAATATTTCTTCGCAAATGGGACCTATAGGAACGTCTGTAGCTCCACGTGAGCCAAGCAAAGACATTTTCTCATCTGATTCACCATTTTCTACCTGTTGGACTCCAGAAGAGACATGGCACAGTGTCTACAATTGGATAAATAACAGTCAGGTAAGAAGAATTTCCTTTTTTTTTCATATTTTTTCTCAATTTTTTCTTGAATTCTTGTTCTATTGATCATGTATGTGTATGTATATGTGTGTTTATGAGTCTCTTGGAGAGTGTGATACGTAGATAAAACATGTGCGTGAAGTAAAAGCTTAACTTCCTTATCTCAGAGTTTCACTTCCTTCTCCACCCTTCTCTTTGCCTCCTTCATGCCTGGATGATGTAAACTTTGCTCTTTTAACGATTAAAATAACTTTTTTCTTTGACTTTCTGGTTTATTCTCACCAATAGTTTCCTAATTATGCTCATTTCCAAACTATTTTCGAATTTTTTTTGTGAAATATGAAAACTGCTGCTGCTCAATATGTACATGTATTCGAACACTATTCTCTGTTCTCTCCTCACTTTTTCTCGTCGTCGTTCATGTTTAAAACGGTTTCGTTTAGTCAACACACAGGCACACAAAACTGATCTGCTCACCTCCCTTTATAAAAACGATAACGTCATTTATTGATGAAAATTGCATGAATCATTCAAAACTTATTCTAAGCTCATGAGAACTTGACATCTTCTCAAAACAATCGTCCTCCGTGTTTGGTGAGTACACCAAAACACATGAGATTGAAGAACGCTTCGTAGAAATGACCAACTTACCCACTTTTTTGATTTCAACAATGGATGAGCAAATGACAGAAACGTTGCTACCTCACAGTTCCTCTCTCTCTCTATACCCACACACACACACACACACACACTTACACGTACACACACTATCTCTCTCTATGGCTCTGTTACTTCCAGTATGTGCCTCTTCCATTCAATACAAGTCACATATGAATCTTATTCTTCCGATTAGCTACCAAAACTTTCTCATTTTTTTTTCCTTTCTGTTTTTATTTCTTTAAAGAGTCCAATAATCGGTTGTGATGTCGCCTTGAGGATTGTAATTTTCCTTTTTTGTTCCTTAATTTGTCACCATTATAATTGATTATCAAACGTCTCTTTTGACTTTTCGCTTTTGAAAACACCTGAGGATTTTATGAATCTTTGACGACGTTCATATTTGAAACAAGGACAAGGTGTATACGAGGAGGGAACGACGGAGAGAGAATCAGAGAGAGAGAGAAGAGGGGCACACGCAAAAAAAGTGATTTTTCTCTCTCGCTTCTAGTTTTTCTCACATTTTTTCAGCGTGTACACGTAGTTCTCTTTCATTCCTCAGCATGATTCATTTGGGAATATTCGGGATAACCTTTTGTCATCATCACATTCTTTAATATTCATCTGAAACGGAGAGTTGATGTTTTAAATGGACGTTTTTCAGTCCAAAAAATATCTGCCGCAAGTAGAGATTTTGGTTTGATGACCCAGTTGCGCGACCTGAATACGTAACCGACGAAATTTTGTGAATTAATCTATGTGAAAGGCATAAAAACAAGAAGGAGTGAGAGATGGAGAGGTAGGACAGACTGATAGAGAGAGAGAGAGAGAGAGAGAGAGAGAGAGCCAGGAAGGGGGTTAGGATTTCAGAACATTCGTTCTACGATAAACTTGTTGAACCCTTCAGAAATGTATAAGTGGAACAGATGATGTCACGCAGATATGGGGGCTGAAGCCATTTGAAGCTTCTTCTGGTGTTGTTTCTCCTAAACTCCTGAACAAAAATGTTTTTCTTATCGCTTCTTTATCATACACAATACTCCCAACGACTTTTTTTTTCAAAATTCTAAAGTTTTATCAAATCATTTTTATCAATTTGATAGTCTATGGCGCCGTACCGATTGGCCTTAATGTGTTAACTTTCATTGCAAGTGAAGGATTTTTGCCTTTTCCACATTTTCCTGTCGGGACTAATTTAATTCATTTTTGTTAATTCACGACCGCCATGGATAAAAATTTGGTAAGAGATTGGATTGATTCGAAAGGAAAAGCCGTTTTATTGTCACTTCAATTCGTTCTCTTCTGCAAATTTCCTTCTCATCCTCTCTATCTTCGTATTCGTCTTCGTCTTCTGCTAATCATCAAAAATAAAATGAAAGAGAGAGGAGGAGAGAGGGATGAAACGAGAGAGAGAGAGGGAGAGTATGAATCAGAAATCTTCTTCATGCTTCTTTCTTTTGTTCTCTGATATTAGTTAAACTAAAATATTTTCTTATTTAGGCATCAAATGAATCTGAAGGTGGCGATAGCATTCGAAGCTCCACTTCGTCATCTCAGCCGCAGACAAGCCCAAAGATCCCCTCTTTGTGGCAATCTTTGGACGACACGCCACTCTTTGACTCCAATAATACCACTAATGAATTGCCAGAATACAGTCTGATTAATGAATTCCTTAAGCTGAACCTTGGACAGCACTTTTCGGTAAGTCTTACGTAGTTCTTTTTCCTTTCTCTCCACTCACATTCGTTGCCCCCCAGTTTGTGTTTTACGATTGATGTCTCTCGCCTGCCTTTTGGAAGTTTTCGGCAACATTTTCCATCTTTTATTCATTTACAAATTGATTATTTTGCTCTTTATCTCTATCAAAGACTCGCTTAGAATCTGTTAATACATGGATTTCTTTGCAATCCAATCTGTGAGATTTAATCTCTTAGCTTTTTCCTCGAGCAGAACCTCGAAACTTGCGGCAACGAAGGAGCATAACATGCATAATGGCGGGCTGATACTTTTCGCAGAAACTATTATCCACATCAATAAAGAGTTTCAATTGAGGAAGTAGGTGTTAAAGCTGCAATGATACTCCATTCTTCCATCAGGCTTCATTTTTCCATTTTGCTATCCAATAGTTTATGAATGAGACACTGCAATTTCTGAATATTTTACTTTCTCATTTTCCATCAGACGCTCTCTCAGTCTTCTGAAATATTTCGCTATCTATGCTGCCATTTAAGAAATAATTCCGTTCTGGGACCAAAAACTATCATCTATTTTCTTTGAAATTATGTTTAAAATGTAATCCGACGACGACATTTCGCTATCTTTCCCTCATCATGAAACTCTCAACCTATCACTCATTTTCTTTATCTCAGTAATCGGCTTTGTCTTCAGGAATTCTCCGTTCCTTCTACCTCAACTCCTGTGAATAATACACAGAGTATTGCTCCTCAACCTCCAAGACAAGCTCAAGCCCAATCCGGCATGCCACCTCAAACAGTCGCCTCTGCAGCACCAACAGCACCAACTGCTGCTCCAACACCATGGAGATTGCCTCCTGACGATGCTAACTTCATGATGGATCGTACTCCTCCAACAACAGCTGATCTATGGACAGCTAAAGAACATGACATGTTCAGCCATCTTGGTAACTTCACCGTAATTGAAATGATTAATTATTATTATTATTATTATTAGGATTTGTTGCACCACCCACTCCTGCCATGATGATGCAAAGTACAGCTGTTCTCGAGCTTCAAACACGTCTTGAAGAATGTTGCGAAGAGTACAGACAGTTGGAGAAAGAACGTAAGCAAACGGAAGCTGAACTTGCTCGGCACAATTTGGGCAAGAAAATAAGGTACGCAATCCATTTTTCCATTTTGAATACGTGAGTTCACGTGAAAATGAATTTCATTTTGCTGATGCATGGCAAACACATCGGTTGCATTGATTTTGCTGTTTATGAATTCTCTTTGGTTTCAGCTCATCAAACGGTTTGCCGATTCCTCGCCTTCCAACCGCACCATCTCGTGTTGATCGTCTTATTGTTGACTTTTTCCGCGAACATGCTCGTATTTCTACCCTTCTTGGAAAAATGGAGCAACTTCGAGGGCAACCACTACTTCCGTCTGTACATTTAACTCTTAAAGGTTCGCATTAGAAATTTGTATTTGGCTTTATGATCAGCTAATGTGTAACAAGTACACGTTCCGAACTTCCTGTTGAATTTGTTTGGATAACCTTCGCATCAGAACTCAAAAACCATCATCAAAACCTATTTATTTTGGTTAAACATCTTATCGTTACTCTTACAGAACTTCTTGATGCTGTGACATTTCTGCAGCACTGTCGTGCCAGTGAGCGCAATGCTATTCTTCAACAATTACGTGGTGAAGCAATTCGCTATAACGAGGAGAAAGGTAAACATCTTTTCATCTCAGACATCTCATCCTTCATAACAATTCTCATTTACTTATTTTGGGATCAATAGTTGAAGAGCTTAATTATCTTGTTTCAGAAGCTCTTGCCATGGGCAAAGCACTAAACAGCGTCCGACGAGCAGCCATCAGAGCCCGTGCTGCTAACTGGTGCTCTTTGATCTGGACTCTCGGGCCAGAAGATGAGCAACAAGCTGGATATGTGGAACACTTGGTTATGTCTGATTTCAGTGTCGGACCACCACCAATCCGTCTACGCCCACTAAAAAAATAAAAAAAATCAATTTGTTTTTTTTTTCCAATCACAAGTTTGTTTGATTGATGTGGATGTTCGCCTGCGCGAAAACGAAACAACACGGTGTTCTGCCTAAGCTTTTTAGGCAGTTCTGATGACGTGTACGTAGGACGGCTGAGCCGTCGTGTCCTTGTAGCCCATTCCCTGTACATATAATAATCAATTGTTTTATTTTTCCAACCTACTATTTCCTCATGAGCGAAAAGGCGTAATGTGGAAAGTCAAACTGCTGCATCTGAAACCGCTTTTTGAATTTTCCTATTGGCATGCTGGTTAACGTTTGTACACACATGCCTATTTTCTATTTTCCCTGACTTTATCAATCATCTATATATGTCCATATATATATATATACTTGTTGATATGCAGATAGTAAACGGCTACCATTCGTGCCGCCCGGTGTAGATAATTTCCAAGTAGTTCCCGGTCGAATCCGCTAGAGAAACCCGCGTGATTATGAGTTAGATTACCACAAACGGTCTGTATAGTGTATGAGCAACTTGTTGCTAACAGCTTATGTAATCTCTATCCAAGTAGTTCGTTCCATAGTAGTTTCCCATGCTGTCGTTTTACTGTCGATGTCAATTATGTATCAATTACGGTATCAATGTTAAGGAATACCTCTTGAGCTATCTCTTATTCGTGGTCTTGTTGTATGAGCAAACCTCTATATATATACATGTAACCTTGTCAATCTGGTTAAGTTATTATTTATTTTGTGTTGGGCGAAATGATAGTTCTCGTAATAAACGGCTGTTATTGGATATCTTGTATAATCCATTTCTTCTCTTTGTGTGGTCTTCACCATCAATAGTGTTACTTCGACATGGCCAAGATTCAATCTTTAGTTCCACCTCATAACCTGAGGCGGTCGCATTCCGAATTCTCTACGCTCGAAGCAGACAGCAAAACAGAAATTATTCATTTCGTATTAACAGAGACCAATAATTAAAACTTAGTGTTCGCAGGTAGCATCATATTAGTGGGGGATTTAAATTTTAATAGAACAATTCAATTTACCGACCCAGTTTATGTAATTTCGAATGCTCTGCTATATGGGCTGAAGGCAAAACATAAACAGCCCTCGACCTCCTGAAACAGACTGCCGTGAACGCTGCTATTGTTGCGGCTGCTGAGATCACTACTATCTTATCGATCGGCTCAACCTCTGGTCCCTTGACACATCCCATACATTGATTGTGTTAGTTTGGGAACATTTTCTCATTCCACGTGTTTCAGGTGTCCGATTTTTCCAACAAATCAACGACCCCAACAAGAAAGGCTAATCTATCTTCGACGCTTTTTATTTCATTTTCCTGAACCCTCTCTCCATAATGGCTCTTGCTTGGGATGAACTGGGACAAACAGCACTTCCATATTTGTCTGTATCAGCAATAGTATCGACTATTGGCTTTTTCTTCTGTGGCATATCGATTTGTCAACGCATCCGTGCTCGAGGTACGACAGAAGGAACGGGATCAGCGCCATTCCTTCTGGCCTTCATCAGTTGCGCTTTCATGCTCCAATATGGTCTATTGAAGCAAGATAACGTCGTTATATTCGTGAATCTTGTTGGTTTTTGTTTGCAAACAAGCTATCTGTGCTACTATTATTCGATGACACGCCAAAGAGTAAGTTTTATTTTTGTGAAAAAGATTTCTATTGAGTGACAGTTTAAACGCAAACAACCTGTATCTTCTTTTTCGTAGCTTACTTTCGCCATGTCCTTGGACTATTCTCCTCTCAGTGCCATCTGACTTTGCGTATTTTTTTCAAAATTTTGCTGATCATCATCAACTTCGTCATCATCACTTCCATGTCTCTTCATGATGAGGACTGCCAAGCAAAACAATTCGTCCTTGAAGGTGTGCGGATGGCACGTCGCGGCACCCGCTTAGCGCAGTTAACAGTACACAAAAAGGGCGCGAGCACTGCGAAACCCGCCAGCTGAGACTTGAAGCTGATCCTATGTTTGTGATTGTCAATAAAAACTCCAAGCAAGACGAAAAAAACTTGACGCGGTGAGGTGAAACGGGACGAAGCCTGATACGCAGCGTCGCGCGTCAACAAAAAAAATCCCGGAATGGCTGCCAGCGCTTTGTACTCTCCCTAGAGTGTTTGAAGATCGAAATAAACGTTACGCGGTTAATCAAAAGTTCTGTTATTAACACAAAAAAAAGGAGAGAAAGAGAGTGAAGGGATCAAACACTAAAATGATTCTGAAAAGTTTTTTTCTTAAACTCTTCTTTCAGCGATGGCTAGATCGAATTATAATTGCGGAGTTGGTGATAATGCTTCTAATGGAATATTTCGTACATCATGGTAATTCCCTTCTACTCTCATTAATGCATTCGTGAATTCAAAAAAAATAGGAAATTTGAAAGATAATGGTCTCGAACCTTTGGGGATCTGTTGCATCTTCTTGAACATTGCTAACATCGGAGCACCATTACTATCAGTAGGAGAAGTAAGAACACAACCTGTTATCTGTGGGATGGACTCTTCATCCTGTCTTTCTGTTGCAGGTTATACGAACAAAGAGCTCTGAGTCATTGCCATTGCCCTTGTGTGTTGCATGTTTCTGCGTGTCCTTACAATGGCTATTATACGGAATAATAGTCGACGACTTCGTGATTCAAGTGACATAACTCCCTTCATGTAGTCATTAATTTTCTATTTTCAGTTTCCAAATTACGTCGCCACTTTCTTGTCAGCAATTCAATTGTCTCTTTTTGTCATTTATCCTCGAAAGCCACATGTTGTTGGCAAGAAGTATTCGCGTCTCAGCGACGACAACGAAGAACTCTAAGTCTCATCCGACTAGCGCATTTGTAAAAAATATTTATTTCATACAGGCTATAATGATTTGTTGCAAAAAGTGATATATTAAGCGGGGTTCAGTCCCATTCCCCATCCGTATCTTCTGCTAGAACTGTTTTGTCTTGATATACTTGGCTTTCACGTTGAGTAGCCGATCCTCCTCCGAGGAAAAACCTTCGGAACTGGAACGATAATATTAGGGTTTTAACCTCTTTACGTGTACTAAATAAACTATTTCCCTCACCGAGTTCGCTCGCTTTCTCTTATTTTCTTTGAATTCTGGCTTTGCATGCCTAAACAGGATATGACGTTGATCAGACGGAGGTGGCGTATCTGGCAAATCTTCCTCTTCCTGTTAGATAGAAAAATTATAAATCACTATTCTGCATACTCACTTGGTTGATGATAGTCTTTTCAACTAATTCATCAACTTCCATAGATGGGGGATCGGGATACAGGCTTACGTTCGTGATGTCATTCTGTAAAGGTTTCTAAAAGAAGTTGAAACCATACAGTCATTCAAAACCACATCTGCTGCATATTCATCTTTGAGAACTACACCAGCTTGAGTTCGTTGAGTTCCTTGGGTTACTTGAGTTCTTGGGAGTGTATTATTCGGCTGTGTTGGAACACAAGAGAAACGAGAATGATTAATTACGTCTGCAACTTCATTGTTGGCAGGAATCTCAGGGGCATCTTCATATGGTTCCTCTACTTCCTCCATGGTCTCAACCTGGGGAACGTTCTCATCTACTTCAACAGCTTCAACTTGCTGAACTTCAACTTCGACATTGGGAGTCGACACAAGAGGAGGTTCTGAAAACACTTCATTTGTGTTGACAAGCTGTTGAACAAATGAAAAAAAACCTCTTCCTCTTAATGACTGCTGAGGGCTTGCAACATCATTTGGATGAAACACTGAATTGATTCTTGGTTGTGATGGTCCAGGAATGGAAACCCTCGATCTCCGGGTTGTATTTCGAGTTCCTTGAGAATTATTCCTGAACGGAAAAAAGTGCTTTCGTATAGAATTACACCAAGAACCTCGAGATATGTTGTGTTGAGATTTCGCGATGTTCAGCGGCTTCCGGATTCTCAGCCTCGACTGTAGCTATTATGAACTCAACTGAGTACACGATGTCCCCTTCAAGAGCCACAACCAAAGGTCTGGAAACCGTCTAGACAATGCTCTCAATAGACCAGCAGACTCACTTCCCTGGCTCATCATAGTATAAACTCAGTATAGCATTGTTTTGATCAGCAAATGTGAGAATCGCCTTAAATGTTGTCTCTATTATCAGAATAAGCTTTATTGTGACAATTTACCATGAATTCTTTCAAGCTGACAGCAATTTCTGTGTTGATGACACTGTTGTGTCTTTCCAGATGAGTTGACGACAGCTTGGCTTGGGTTTTCACAATCTTCCTATTATCTACAAATGGATTCTTTGATGTGGGCAAGACACGAACCCCATACCGTCGTCATTTGCAAAATAGTTTTTGAGAATCAATTCATTTTCTGTAGATTGGATGATCATTTCCTCACTATTTCCCAAAGACTGCAGAATCGAATGGAGCACAGACGGAGTTACAATAGTCAAGTTTTGAAGAGTTGTTTTGTCAACCGTAGTTCTGAAAGAAGTCTGTGTCTCCAGCAAGTTGATTTCGAATGTTTTGGAGACATCTGCAAGAAAAGAGAGAACTGTTTTACAGAGTAAGATCAGAGACCATAAGCATATAGTAGCTGTACGATGAAGAAATCAGAAGTAGGATCAATGCGAAATTCACAGGAAACGAAAGTTTTTTCATTAAATTGGAGACCTTTAAAGAGGGAGAGAGCACACTTAAAATGAAATCCGTGAAGCGGAGTTAGTTGACTGAAACTAACTTTCATGGATATCCGACAGAGGCGATTATTAGATTCTCCTTCGGCAAAGATGGAAGCGTCAACTTCCGAGAAAAACTCGGAAGAGAATTGGAAAAGGCCATAAGCACTCTTGGTTTTATTAAATGTTTTGATTGACAACTAAAACGAGCAGGTATAATCGCCGCAATTAGTTTGTAACCCACTCCTAGTTCATTAGGTTCTATATACAGATCAACGCCCAGCTTGGATAGAGCTGTGATGGCTCGAGAAAAAACTGAAAAACAAAGTATCAACTCGAAGCCTATTGGTGTAGTTTCAGTTGCCTTTATGGTTTGAATGGATCACAAATCGAGCATATTTGTTTTCTTCGAGTGGATTTGGTTCGCTATCAACAGGCTGATTGAATACTCCTGACGATATTGCGGACGTGCTTGCCATTTACAATAATCTTTTCCATAAATCCAAACAATCTATGTTAAACGATAGATGAAAAGGTCTGAAAGGACAAGAGTTAGAAATTTTCGCATAAAGTTTCAAGTAGCAATTTGAGACATTATTCCATCAACACATTTTCACTGTTTCTTTGACTTTTGATCAGTACATATTCAATTATAACCATTTTGAAGCTCAAACGCATTGAAACTTAAGTTGTTGCGCAAATCAAGTTTAAATGTGGAGTACGCAAGACGACAAATTGCGGATTTCTCGCTCGATAATTTGATGATCGCTCCCATGCGTCTATGATTAATTCAGTTTTCAACTCTCAGATTGGTTTGTTATTTTGAATTTCGTGAATTGTTTGTTGTTGAGCAAATCAAAAGTATATTTGCGCTCGTTCCCAAAACCCTCGAACCATTTCACCACTTGTGTAAAATGACTCATTCGCCAAGTTGTCTTCTAGGACAGTGTCCTTTAAACATTTTAAATTATTATTTTAATTTTATAGTTTTAATAGTTGAGCGATAATTAAACCAAAAATAACAAAATGGGTGGCTGTTTCAGATGTTTAAATGCTTGTTTACAAGTGAGTTTCGCGCCTTCGATCATTAACTTTATTTTCATTTTTTAAGTTAGTGCGTTGGTTACCGGTCTGCATTCTACTAGGAGCTTTGGGTTGGGGATATTATGCTTACGTTTTTCAGTTATGTCTGTGTAAGTTCATTTTCTATTGCATGCCTCTTCAGTTTTCTCTTTTCAGGGATTGTTGAGAACCCTATACAACGCTTTTTATATTTATTTTTCTTTCACATTCTATTGGTTTTATTTGGAGTTTCATATTTTAAAACTATTTTCACTCCCATCGGAACTCCTGCGCGTCAAGTACTCACGCTCATCATTTACCACCTACTTTATCAATATTATTTAAGTACTACTTGCCTCCTGAGATCTTGGAAGAGCTTGAAGGTCATAGAGATGATCCGAATCTTTCTAATGCTGTGCTCAGGCGGTATTTGTAATTCACAAAGCTTATATTACATAGCGATTACAGATATGTTGACCACGTAGGACTCAATTTAGTCACACGCTCCTTCAATGGAGGTCTGAAAATAAATAGATCTAAACATAGAACATTTGCATTTTTTCAGGTGTTCGTTATTGTGTAAAATGCAAATGTATAAAACCTGATCGTACTCATCATTGCTCAATCTGTGGAGTTTGTGTTTTGTGAGTTTTTTGGTTTGCATTGAAGAGATAGGACATGTGTGTGGCATTTCAGAAAGTTTGATCATCACTGCCCATGGGTGAATACCTGTGTGAATTTCCGTAATTATAAGTTTTTCCTGCTCTTCTTAGGGTTTGTTGTTATCTACAGTTTGTTTCATTGTTTTCATTTTTACAGGTATGGCTTCATTTTCTGTATTTATGTTGTTTTGACCGACTTGCCATTCTTCATCAACTTTTGGAAGGGCTTCAGTGGGAGATTCTCTGTAGGTGTAAGGCTAACTCAAGTTACGTTTATTTCGTGTTCAGTCTGCTGGGTTCCAAATCATCCTCATCCTATTCGTTGCCGGGATGTTTGCCATTTCACTGTCTTTCTTGTTCTTCTATCATTTGTACTTGACAGCCCGAAATAGGACTACTCTAGGTAAGTACTCATACAATATCTTGTTGATAAACCAGCAACAGTCTTCTCAAAATACTTTATCCTAATTTACAGAATCTTTCCATGCTCCTATGGTGGAACGAGGGAGTGTTGATAAGAATGCCTTCAACCACGGAATACGATCTAACTATCGTGAAGTTTTTGGCTCGAATTGGAAAACGTGGCTACTTCCCGTCTACACTAGGTAGGCGTCTACATGTCCTACACATTTAACTTGCCTGCTAGTCCTGTGTTTTTCTTTGTATACTAGCAAACCTGTTGACTCTTGCCATTTTTCGATTTGCTTTCTCCTTTTGTGTGATCTTATAGAAGTCTAATAATGTGTTGAACACTACCCTTGTCTTCTGTCCTCTACAGCTTACTTTCGCAATGCATGTGCCTAGTTCTCAACCGCGTTTGAGTTTTTTTTCCTGTAAATTTCTTTGATTATTATTAAATTTTTGGTTGAGAGCTGTGTTGTTTGGCTACAGTAGTCGAGTGCGGTTGAGATCTACAGGCTTCCCCATGTTTCAGTTATGGCGGTGGATCAGTATTCCGAATTCGTGGCCACTCCGGATCATATGAATTCGAGAGTGCCGATCCTCTGTATACCCCACCTTCCATACAACGGAATTCTTCCGAACGTCGTTGCTGCAGTTCACCGCGTGTTTCAGCCTTGGAGATGGTTTGAAGTTTGGAAGGTGGACAGGAGCAGTGCAGTACACCCAACTCGAGTCCCGTCTCTTAGTCGATGCGAGCGAAGATAGCGAAGAAGATGTTATTTAAATGTAATATTTAACCGAAATCCTAATCAAATGTAATCTTGTCATATCGTATGACCAAAACTAAGACGAAAATATAGCCTTTGATCTCATTCGAATCCTAAAAAGCTATATTGCTATTTCATTCATTTATAATCTCAGAAGTTTATTAGAACATTTATTGTCGAATTAATGGGTTTGTCATGTGATGTATTTCCGTTAGCCACGCAAATACAATCTTTCCACAACAGTAAAATCTGTATTATATTATATGCGAATATGTACATAAGAACAAGCAATAGTACAAGATGCAAACATTCTTCAAATTCTCTTTCCTTTTGACACACACTCACACTCACTCACAATACTCTAAGAGCTAGGACGGGATCTTCATAAGAAACTATTACGTTTTTTCAAAAAAGATAGAGAACTATCAGAGGATAGCCGGAATATATTTACCGTATGCCAAAATGAAAAGTATAGCACCACTAGTATTGAATTAGGTTAGAAATGACTTAGACGAAAAGAAATATCACTTGGCAAGTTTAGAGTTGTACTTCATGATTTGTGCAAGGCCATTTTAGAAATGCTTGGAGATATAAGCTTACAACAGATTAAACTAGCAGAAAATAGAATAAAGCAACCCATGAAACAGTAGTATTATGCATCAAAATTAAATTAAGTTTGGACAGCAGTCACATACCCTTGCCTTTCCAAAATTCGTAACCTTTTCTCGACTGCAGATTTATAGCGTGATAGAATGGATTTGTCCTGTTCGCTATGAACTTGCTCAGATAATGTATGGAGCATCATGTAGGCGGTTTGGTACCTGGTAAGAGCAATTGCGTGAGCTTTGATTAATAGTTCTCACCTTTGACTGCAAAGCTGAGGATTACCAAAGAGTTCATCGAGAGCAGCTGCTTGACAAAGCTCGATAGCATGACGATACATTATTCTTTCAGCCGAAATGACGGCCATGGCAGGATCCTGTCCTGGTAAGCCTAAGGAGGCTAATTCTTGTGATCGGACCTGAGTTAACAATAACTTAAACGGTATGCATCCATTGTTCTTACAAGGCATTGATGATATTTATCATTCAAAAGATTCAGTACATTTTGAACAGCTGACGAAGGCTGAAGAGTACGGGAGGCAACACTTCGTTGCGCTAGTAATAGGGCTGAAGAGAGCATATGCAACGCACGGACATATACAACTAATTGTTCGGCTCTTCTATAAGCAGAGGATGGTTCAGGCTGAAAGAAAAAAATTAATAGAGAAACTCCCATCTTTCTCGAACCTTCCTATTCCCTAACGCGACCACAAGTGGATTATCTGCCTGCTCAGCTACTTGCATTAATGTGTCCACTAACTCCACAACAAATCGCAACTTTGCAAGAATCTGGAACATGTCGGTTTGCAACAATCTTGAACTTTCTGCTTTTCTCAATAGACGCTTCCGGGTTTCTCAGCTCGATTAGCATAACAATCGGCATATCAATATCACGTCACGTAAAAGACGCGCTACGTCACGTCATTTTGTGAACAAAAGGTTTCATGATCGGTTGTGATGGCTGTGTACAACAATCATAACTCGTAAGTTGTTTTTTTTTTTTTCAGAAAAAAAATGTTCGAATTACTTGTTTGTGCTCTTCTTCCATGACTGTCTCTTGTTCTAATGCGGGTGGAACATTAGCATCTTCATTATTCTGCCGACTTGGTGAATCAGGAGTTCCCATCTAAAGAGGGCATAGATATAAAAAGAATGAATTCAGATATAACTTACTTTATGCTCAGCATTCGGCTCGTTCATGTTTTGATTACCAATGGACGAGGATGAGGTTTGTTCCTCGCTCAGACAGCTCTCCATCATTTGTGAGTGAGTGGAATCTGAAAAAAACAGACGTCAAATCGAACATCCAGATATTGTGACAATTGCAACAGTTAAAAAAACAAACCTAATCGGCCGCCGGCAAAAGGTAATGGATTGTCGTTCAGTCCATCATCCTCATCGTCACTGATATCACTGAAAAAAAGGAAAGAAATATCTGACATTGAACTGCAGCTATACCTTCCAGCTGATGGTCTACTTTCTTCGGCAGGCCCAGCAGCTAAAAATTTTAAATTGTCTAGGTCTTCCTCTCGAGGATGTGTCGGATTGCAGAGTTGGTTGACCGTTGCTGACTTTGGGATAACTGAAACAAAACAATAAGATATTCAAAAGTAGCATTATCAATGTACCCGGTTCCGGTACTTGGCCCGGTATATTGCTCTGCCCAAAAGTTGCGCATGAAGCGTTCCTTTGTCTTAAATCAGTTGCTGATCGTCTATTAGCAACTCCTCGAACGATATATTGAGCTAAAGAGGGAAAATTAACTTTTTGAACTCAAACGTTTTCATACTATGAGGTAAGCTGATATTTTCGATAGGTGATGGAGGGAGATCTAATGGTTTGCGAGGAGAACCCAACTGCTGTTGATATTGGCTAGGATGTTGTGCTGGGCTATAAGATATCTGTTGATGAGGTTTGGTTTCATGTGACTCTTTCGGCCGTCGTTCCTGAAAAAAAGCAAAATGATTGTTGTCGTGACATTTGACGCCTTTCGCTATGTTATAGTATATGGTAAGAACTTACTTCAATGCGCGCAAAGTTATTTCTTTGGCTCGGGACTGGTACTGGTTTTACACAAAGTGGTGACTCGCCCGAATGAACTTGAACCTGAAATATTGAAATGATCAGTAAAGGCTGAGAGTACATGAGTCTTACCTGTTTAACAGGATTGTTCTCATGTGCTCGATTTTGTAAAGGTGGTAAGAATGTGAAATCGTTACTATCATTAACATTATTATGGTTTTGGTTAAAACGTCTGATAGGTTGAGGTGATGCACTAACGAGCTTAACATAACGAGTGTGATTAGCAGTTTTTGTATGGAAACAAATACCGTTCGATGAGAAGCTTGTGGACTTTCGAACTTCGCCGTGATACCAGGCTTTCGCGGAATGGGGAGAGCAGAAGAAGGAATATTTCGACGAGATACGGCAGGAGAGGCATTCTCCAGCCCGATACGCTTTGGAACAGGGACGATTTTCTTATGAAGGAATGAATGCTTGAAGAAATCCTCTGCAAAACAGGAAGTTCATTGGTGCTACATTAGGCGTATATTACCGAAAGAAATTCTATCGACTGCATTTCTCTTCAGAAGGCGAGTAAGCAGGTCCCGTAAATCGTATGAGCAGCTCTCCGGGATATTCGGAACGAGATTATTGTTTTTCTCGTAAAACTGCTTGAGAGCAGGAGGTGTTGAAGCCTAAAAAATGTTTGATCACATCAAACAAAGCGTGACAGTTTGCTACCGGAAATGGAGCCTGTCCTGTCAAACATTGGAAAAGGATAGTTCCGATAGACCACAGATCTGCTTTCGCATCGTAATGTAATGACATAATAACCTGAGCAAGATAACTGATTACGTTTGAGCTCTCATCGTCTTTATACCTCAGGTGCCATATACATGGGTGAGCCACATAAAGTAGCAGCCATAACACCATCATTCAAGAACCGGGCAAATCCGAAATCGGCTAGTTTCACAACTATAACAAAGGCATTAGAGATAAAGTGAAAACGAGTCGTTACCAATGTCATGTATGGGAGGGTTAGCAGATTTCGTATCATAACAAAGCAAAATATTCTGTGGTTTGAGATCACGATGTACAATTCCTTTACTATTTATGGCATCCATAGCTCTAGCTGTAAACGGATTACATTACAAAGGATCTATTGAGGTGTAAGAACATACCGATTTGAACGACGAAATGCTGAATAGTTTCTTCCGATAGTTTTTGATTCTTTTGTAAGTAATCAGCCAGATCGCCTCCATTACAAAACTCCATAACGAGATATACATATTGACTGGTTTCCGTACATTTCAGAAGGGAGACCAAGTTCTCATGTTTCAAGTTGCTAAGCTCCTAGACAAAAGAAAATGATTGCGACGGGCGAAAAATTAAACAAACCTTCAAAATCTTAATTTCCTTCGTCAGTAAAGCTTTTGATTTTGACAAGTTCTTCTTTCCAATGCATTTTATAGCAACTGGTATGTCCGGTCTCTGAAAATCTCATAAGCTTGCAAGGAATCATTAGCAAAGTGCTATCGCTCTATTACAAAATGTATCGAATTTCAGAAGCGAATTGAAAGAAAGAAACGAAACCCTCGAATGATCGAACAAAATATAAGTTCTCGAACTTACTTTTATGTAACGGCCCTGATAAACAATGGCAAAAGCTCCATGGCCCAATATGTCGCGTTTATTATATTCAAATTCGTCAAACTGCTCCATTTTCACACAAATCCATTACAATGGTAACGTAAGTAAGCAAGCTGAAAACGGAGACAAAATGATGATTAGAAGTAAAGCTGTTCATGATTAAGGAAATGAAATATGAATACAAGAATCATATGACAAACAACGTCAAATATGAAAACGACCGCACTTATATTGGAAAATCGATAATTCAAAGCTTAATTTTTGGAGGAAGAAGTTGAAGAAACGGTCGGAAGTGAGAGGAGAAGTAAGTAAAAATCAATTTACAATTTATATAAAAGCAGTAGGGATGAGCTTGTCGGGAGAAGCGTTGTAACCTTCGTAACCCGTAAACAATGTGTATAAGATGGGATTGAAGTTAATCATGTGATGAGAATTCTACACTTTACCATTTTTGAAACAGTTAATGATGAGGTGAAGCAGATTGCAAGAACATGTGACGACTGTGAGTGGAACAGAAAGCATTTTTAATATTAAAAAAAATGTTTCAAAACGAAATATTTGTGTCACAAACACAACCCAACAGGATTGTTCGATGATTAATTCGCAGCTGAACATCAGTGCACTGTTTGTAGTTAACTATTCTAAATAATTTAAGGAAAAAAATGAAAACTAAAAGTCGGAAACGAATCGAAAATAGTTCTTTAAGTGAAGCACACAAGAAGCAACGACGAGACTCCTATCTATCGATGTGAGGAGACGAGGGTGAGAGACGTTTGTCTGCGTCTCTCTCCCCCATCCATGTTGTTTCTGCTATCTTGGCTGTCAGACTCTCTCATCTGTCTATGCTCTTCTCTCGCGCACTAGGCAGTCAATATTCGCCCAAATGCCCCTATATATCGCTGCCAACAGAAACATTTTTCAGGAATGACGTATTTTTCCGGAGAAGATGTATAGAAAATGAATGGAATTTATAGGAAAACACAACAGCCAAGAAAGGCTGAAGGTTGTGGAAGACTAGAGAGTTTGGAACAGGAATGTGCTTGTGATTATCGAAATCGAACGAAATTGGATGTTTTTGTATTTTTATTGATAAGATCAAGTATCAGCTGTGATTTTAATAGCATTCGTTCTACTCATAATCATCACTTTGTTATTTTAGCAGAGATGTTTGGCTTTGCTAAGTTTTTTTGCTTTCAAGTAATTTTTTCGTTTAATGTGCCTCCCAATATCTTCGGAAAGATAAGTGCTTAGGTATCGCAATAACAGCGGCTTTTGAACGAAACAGCCCTTGGGTGAGGATATTCTTTGATGTTTTAGAAATCAAATTGAAATCGATCTATGTTCAGATTGATAAATTAGTTCAAATGAACATAAATTGACGGAAGAGAGGAGGAGAAGCTGTCGTGTTGCAATTTTGCATTCTCGGCCAGGTCAGTTATTCTAAAACGGCCCGAAGCATGGACTATTGCGAAACGCCAGAAATCGATAGAGTTCCTGCCTTCCACTCATTACCTTAAAACAAACTGGTATTGACTAGTTGTTTTCTTTTATGCAAGTGTTGTGTTTTGTTTGAATTTCTTCGGTTGGGTTTTTGTGTTTTGAGTTCGAAACCTAACCTGGTCATTCATTATGGAGGGGGTAGAGAAGGCGAATTTCGTTTGGCATGATGATGTGCTCCAAAGTAGAAATCCAAACGAGATCAAACGCCTTATTATCTTGGACGGACCCAATCTTATGCATTTCACTAAAGGACGGTTCGTAAAGTTCGTATTCTTTATATCTTTTGTGAATGTTTAGTGGTCAGCCAGAAATATGTGGCATCCTTTCATTAACAAGATATTTTGTCAAGAATGATTTTGAGGTGTGCATTGTATTGTCTACAGGATATATAAACGGGAAGAATATTGAGCATTCTGCTCACCTCATGAAGGTATCGATTAAAAATATTTTCGAATATCATGCATAAATTAGCCTTTGATAAGAGCTCGCTTAGTCCATGTTGTGCAAAGAAACATCATTGATGATGTTATCATGTTAGAGTTGGCAAAAAGGACAGGAGGAGTCGTCCTGTCTCAAGATCTATACAGGTTCAAACAGTGGTCTGAAGTCTGCATTACCTTCTGATTATCATCTAGGGATCATCTCGAGAATGCTAAATACAATACCATCAAAGAAAATATTCTTCGTCTCGATCGACAGGTAGATCTCAGTTTTGATTATTTCATTTCGCTTCTCCAAATAATGCAATCTCTTATCAGATGGTCAGAAGTAGCGAGAGACATATGTTAACCAAAAACGGTCATTATGTAGCCAATCACTTCTTCATATTCAGAAATCACGGTAGTTGTTCTGTAAACTCTTCAATATTGTTGTAAGCTTTCAGAAGTATTCTTTTCGACTCCTAATCAAACTAGTCATGAATTGGTAGAATACCAAAGAAGAGGGTGGAGTCCAGAAGTCAGGGGTAGACTTCTAGCTCTTCTAGACGCTGTTCTGCTTGAAGCGAGGTTATCACAACGATCCCTCCATAATCTGATTGTTGTCTCTGTTTTAGAAAAGAAGACATCTCTCGCTGACATTCCCATGTTTTACTTTCATTCGCCGTTTTATTGAATATGCTTATTCTTTTCGTTTATGTTTCTTATCTCTAGTTCTTGTCTACTCAGTATTTGAAGCAATAGTACATCAGTTCATGTCTTTCGTTGCAGACTATGAAGACTAAAATCTTCACATTGAAGTTTAAGGATAATCAAAAACAATTCAGTCTCGGCTTCAAGAATAATGAAATAACAATCGGCTCCGGACCATGTAGGGAATGCTCATTGATCCTTTCTATATTCAAACATTACAGCGGATTACATAAAATTAAGAGAGCCAGGTGTCGATCCTATGCATGTCCGTCTAGCTTACACATATACTGGAGTTTATATCATAGTAACAGGGTAAATGTGGTTTGCCCGCCTCAAGCTTAAATACTATTGTTACAGAGCATCAGGATGCATCGTAGGAAATGACAGATATGAACGGGATACTGCCGTATTACTTACTAACAGAGCACGATTTGATATTGGTAGGTTGTTCATGGGTTTCGTGTCACCTATATCTTTCAAGGCGGAGTATCGTTCACGCTCAACGAGGAGAAATTCTCAAATCGTCTTCTTAATGAAGTTATGGCTACTGATGCCGGTCATATTGTAAGATATACTCGTAATGCTGCATTGGAGAATGATAGTTGTTCGTTTCAGGAAACGAATTATGAGACGATTACACTGTCCTATCGGGATAGATTTAGTACATTCACTTTAGGCACCAGGAACAATGACATAACAATCGGCTCTGGATCAAGTAGGAAAAGCTCATTAATTCCTTCTAAATATAAACATTACAGCGGATTATATAGAACTGATTGGGCCAGGAGTCCAGCCTATGCATATTCGTTTAGTAGCCACTATTTGTGGTGTTTACATCATAGTATCAGGGTAACTTTCCCTTATCATATGTATCCAAACTATTATTGCAGAGAGACTGGTTGCACATTGGAGAATGCTACAGAAAGATTTATGAAATCAGGCTCAGCTTGTCTACTTCTTGGTCCAACAAAATTCAGGATAGGTAAGTTGTTATTGATTTTATTCCACCACCTAATCCTTTGCAGGCGTTGTCTCGTTTTTATACGAACCAAATGATATGGGCCAGTTCCATATTCTGCACGAACCTGAAAATAGGCAAAGTTATAGAGATAGCCTTAGGGCTTCTATATTAGGAACAGAAGACCATCCTATTACTTTAGGCCTCGATAACCCGGTATGATCAGTCCGTCAGATAAATAAGCATTATTAATTATTAGAGCCCTACACCTGTGTCTAGTGGTGCTCGCTCTTCGCAAGCTACTGTTACTGAACCTATAGTAGTGCCCATTAGCCCTGCTCTCAATCTCCCAAATCCTTCTAATGATTCCAATACTTCTAATGATTCCAATCCATCTAATGATTCCAATCTTGTTCTAGCTTCTCTCCCAGCTGCTCTCCCACCTTCTTCCACACCGCCTAGCACTTCGACATCGGCTCAAAGCGATTCTTGGTTTAATCATGAATCAATTAGCTGTTCGATTTGTTTAGATATCATGCAGAATGCCACCAGGTGAGCTTTAGTCATTTGATGAGCTAATTAGTCCTTGCTCCAGCGTTGTTCCCTGCATGCACAAGTTCTGCAATACTTGCATAATACGGTGGATGGGAACAAAGAAAACATGTCCAAGAGTGAGTAGAAAGATTCGTCCTGTCATTAAGATGAAAATTGCAGTGTCGACAGGGTATAACCAAGGCAGCTCTGGATCCCGACTTTTCCGCGATTTGCTCTGATTATGTTACCGCGAAAGGATATGTCTTTGCTTCTCCTGCTTCTCCTGTACACCCATCGAACGGTTTGGTGACTGTAAGACAGGCCCACCGATCGTTAGACCATACCGGCAACACAATCAGGTTAGGAAACCCATCCTTCACCATTAATCATCGTATATCTGTTCCAGAGCTATACGAGCACGAGCACGTACGCGTAGAAGAATAGGTTTCCTATTGTAATCTCAAACAAAGAGTATAAATTTCTAGCCATTCATCAGAACTTTAATTATTTATTCGAGTCTTTTTTCATACTCTATAATCCTGTACATTACTCACTGAATTTTGTTTCAATGAAAGAAAGTTTTTTTGCATTTTGCATTTGTCTGTTCATGGATTATCCGTTCAATACCTTATGGTTACGCTCACTTATGATAATCACTCAGTTCTAGGAACTCTAACAGTTATGTCCCTCAAAAGGCGTTTAAGTATTTCTGAAAAGAAGAAAGCCAAAATGGATGAAACTGATCTGAAGGTGGTTCTTTCGTCTCTGTTTCAACTTCTTTGTCATCTTTGATGTTTTCAAGAAAGATCAGCTATTCGGCAGTTTGGATTTTCTATCAGAAGGAACACTTGAATGTGCCATTTGCTTGGACGTGATGCATAATGTGATGAAGTGGGCTTATTTCCTTTCTCTCATCGTTCAAGAAATTTTTGTTTTCCAGCGTTTCTCCATGTAATCATAAATTCTGTGCAGGTTGTATATATCAATGGGCTACACTCAACAAGGAATGTCCGAAAGTTTGTGAAATTCCGCTGCCCATTCACTAACCATAGTCTTTTCAGTGCCGGTTTCCTATCATAGACTTATCAAGAGACCATTTAGTGAACAGAATTATTGAAGATTATTTGCAGAAGTTTCCAGGTTTCATTTTTGTTCCACTCCCACCCTATCCTTATCCCTATGGGTTCAGAGAAAGCACGTCCTGATGGTGTTAAGGTGAAACTGGATGAGAACGAGCTGAGCTTTCTAGTTGGCTATAGTTCATCACGCTTCTTATATCCATACGGAGTGAGTTTCCATCATACATACTTCTTATTCTGCTTTGATTTCAGCTTTTCACTGAGGTTCTTACAACGGATGAAAACATCAGTTCGCCTCTGTGAGTTTTTTTCCGTCACAACCAAAACCAATTTCCCTTGAAGCTTGAGGGACTTTATACGCTCCACTCAAAGGAACAGATTTTCGGAAGTTCACTCTAGGATTGAATTGTTGCGTTTGGAAAGAGACAAAAGAGAAAGAAAGAAGAAAAAAGCTTCTCCAGTGCGACCAAGTTCAATCTGTACTCGCAGTATGACAAGTTAGTTCGCAACTGCAACAGCTCTCAAACTGCCATCTCTTTTACAGAATTAAAATCAGAGGCACAGATGCTATCATAAATTTATTAATTTTATGTTTTTTTTTACAAACTGTGATTGTTGATTAGATCTCCATGGGTAGATATGAGTTTTATCCGAAAATTGCTTGCACACTTTCCTTTATGCAATACTGAATTTCCTCTAGTTTCACAGGATCTGTTTCTTCTGACTCCTCTTCAGTCAGTTCATGCATGAGCGGAGTGACCGCGTCTTGATCCCTTTGTCTATACTCTGCCACTTTTTCAAAAACTAATTCCTGTAATATGCGACTGTAATATCCATACTATAATAATCCTGTATTACACCATAGACATGGTGGCGGACTCTCTGCCAGTCATGCAATTTCATTTTTTTCACTTTTTGCCATTTTGCCTGGAATCATTTTTGTATATTAAGCTTCAAATAAACCATTTTGATCTTGCCTTGCAGTAGCAACACACGAAACGCTTTTTGGCATGTTTAGATACAACATGTAGCGCCATTTGCCGGAAGGTTTTGAAGTTCGGAAATTAGAAAAATCAAATTTGATTCTCGGAATAGGATACCTCTTCACAGCCGAAACAATTCAAGCCTACGCAATGGTCTTGTATAATATGATGAGCTCTGGCCTAAAATATGCTTACAAACTTTATCCAGTCGTTGTGTCTTACCATTTCAGTCATATAACATTTCAGACAGTGTGGACATGAGTATATCTCATCTTCATACTCGCCAGGGTAATCAATCATTCGCGGGCGATAAAACCTACAACAATCTTCCTTTAAATGAGTTCTTCACAGCAACAAAACCTGAGTGAAAATGGTACAACCTCTCTATCCGTCATTTTTCATAGAAATAAGATCGTTTCTTATTTCAATTTGCATATTGAGTATGAATCTGCAACGACGTGAATGATTATGATAATGAGAGTGGAATTCGAATGCAACCGTTCAACTCATTAGCATGTTGGTAAATGAACAATCCGTGACGTATATCCACGTTTGTTTTCAAATTTCAAAAAACAACGTTTGGGTGGCGCAATTGATGAAAACGAAAGGTTTGATTAGATGAAAACGAAAGTGCTTCTTAATTATCAGGCGTTTTCATTGTTGTGAGAGTAGTCCATGTGTCGTCCTGAGCTTCCGCACCTTGTCACATCTTCCTACTCAGCAATTTGAGAATACCCTTCTCTAACATAACTTCGTATATAGCGAATTTCAGTAGTTCGCTTCATAATTTATGAGTCAACCACGTTGGTTATCAGTTCAGCGACTGAAAAACTGCTCAGCGTGGGTGATGAGTGTTATCTATAAGAATCCTGGCTCCGTAGTCTTCTAAAATAGAACCAATTAATAGCTTCTTTTCTTTTCATAATCAGAATTGTTCTTAATCGCTAGTTTTGAGTCTAAAAATCATTAGAAATGCCGGTAAACGGCTTTATTACTTCAGAAGTCGAGCGCCATCTGATTGAATGGTTTTGACTATTACTTTTCTGTTCAAATATGTGTTTGATTGAATTCCACCTGATATGGGAAGATGTGGAACATATGATTTCGAACATCTTTTTGAAATTCATACTGTCAGATGATAGCCAGATGGCATTCTCATTCAGCCATATGAACATTATCAGTAACATCTTGTCTTTTCTCACTTTTTTTCAACATGCTTGACATCTGCTTAAGTCCCACCTTATACGGCGGCAGGCAGATGATTTCACAATATCTTGTTGTTCATACGATACATATTTGCGCCATGATAAAGTCGCTTCTTCTAGACTTATTCACTCCTAAGTATTGCCGTCTTGTTGACGATAGAGACCCAAGCATGTCTGCCCAAGATTTGAAAGTTGAAAGCTGTGCTGCTAAACTTCGTTTTCTCTCTGACTTCTACATGAAAGTCATTGAGGTTTGTTGTTTTACTCCAATTAGTTCAGTCTGCTTCAAATTTGAATGCCTGAATTCTATTGTTTGTTTCAGTTACGTCAACGAGAAATGAATTCCGCCCACCAGAGGTTTCTTCAGAACCGTGACGACATGAAAGCTTATGATATTTGGACGAACAACAAACTGAAAGTGAGCTTTTGTAGTTTGATATGTAACACACAGTATGTTTCGTTAAGATTCTTCATTTATATGAATATTGGCTGCGTGAGTTAAAGGATGTTCCATTAGTTGACGATGCTAATGTTCAATGCATGTACTACCTGATGTTAACCGACTGTTATCATTTCCTGGCCCGTTTGAACAGACCACGTAAGTTATATCTTTACTAAAACAGTGTTCAAATAATTTGTTTGTAGAGTTTGAAGAGAACGTTTCCAACTATGATATGGCTTGTAGATGTCTTGTATCTATAATTCAAACAATTGACGATCAACTTGATCATCAAAACTCTTTTTATCAACACATACTGCTGAAATTACGAAATGTTCTCAAAGACTATCAATCTGCACTCGGAAAGTAAGTTCGAGACGCTTTTATGGTTAACATTATCAAATTGTAGTGGTCGTTCCTCATTGTTCCATGTAGTCCCTCGCATTCCGATGTACATGTTTGAGTCAGATTGGAAACACCTACGAAGCTACATCGATTTCTACAGAAAACATTCGGGAAGAAGTGAGTCAATGATGAGCATAGAAAAATCGCATAAACAACAATGTGCATTTCAGTTCCAAAGTCATCAGGTCTCAGCGCTCCCTCTCACTTCACATTGAAACTAAGTTCTTTCACCAATCGAATGCATAAGCTCTTCCTGTAGATATCGAATAATACCATTATAATGCAAGAAGCATAATACTAATAAATTTATTTGAAAGAAAACATCTATTATATTCAACAACGATTTGTGAGTAACCATGTACTTGAGATCAGGGTCGCGAAAAGCCGAGCTACTCTGGCTATTTATTGTTACGCGGCCTTGATGTTAATTTGGAGGGTGAAAAACTAAAACAATTAACAATGAAAAAAGAAATCTAATACGAATCTACGTCTTACTTCTAAATATCGTCAACTAAAACACTAAACTTTCAACGATTTTAAGAGCAAAAACAAGGCTTGAGCATTAGGGAGAGAGAGAAGGCACGACGGGACTATGGGTGTGTGTGTGGTGGTGGTGGCCTTGGTGCGAAGATAACAAAACGTCTAACTCGGATTGACTACATAACAAAGATTAACAAAGTATAAACTTCTATATTATGATAACTAAAAAGATCTTTGAAAGATCCACTTCTAAAACTACGGTTCTAATAGAAAATCTACAACAAATACTCAGAAAACCGTTTTCACCTGTCATTTAGTCGAGTGCCTCATCGGATAACTCTTTCTTGGAACTCTCTTGGTTCTCCTTCTCATCAGACTTATTATCTTTGATTTCAGCAGATGGCACTGAGATTATTATTATTCCATTCATGATGTTCATTATATCCAAGATTGTTGATAAGGGAGGCTGTTGAACCTAAAATGAACTCTTAAACCCATTATCTATTGCTTGATGTGTTTCACCTGCACAGGCAAAAGACGGGCAAGTGAGTTATTCTTTCTGACATCCATCATACGCTTCTGTAAGTGCACAGCTTGCTGCGTTAAGAGTTTCAAGAACTCAGAGGAATCCTGCAAATGTGAAAAGTCCATGAACAAAGAGAACGAGAAATGAAGCGAACCTGCACGCGGATGTTGTCGGGACCGAACATATTCAAGTAAATTGAGTAAGTTTCCTTCTCGGCAGAAAGAGCTGCACGGAAATCTCCACGAGAAGCATTACAGATGGCAATGCTATGCTCAACGAGAGCATACTGGAAGAAACAGTTGAGCTAATCTCAGGAAAAAATCAACTAACCTTCAATCGTCTGGGCTCTCCATTAGCAAAGATGGATGCCTTAGCTGACTGGAGATACTTCAGAGCTGAATCGAATTCTTGAACAGCAAAGAGGATTATACCAATGTTTGCCTACAACGATATGGTCTACTTCACAAGTATGGAATGTCGGCTTACATCAATTTGAGTCATAACTGGATGCTTCTCTCCATGAGCAATAAGCAAGAGATAGCGAGCACGGTAGAGAAGTTTCAAAGCAGCAGACACATACAGATTGGCGAAAGCGAAATGAGCCAGATTAATCTAAATCATATCGTGAAATAACGAACTAATTATGATCACTTACGTATTCGATAATTGTATTTCCATGGTCGATTCCATTGCAACGTTCACTGATGATAGCAGCTTTGTGTTGCTGAGCGAAAGCTTCAGGAATGTCCCCCATGATATAGGAAATGCGAGCAAGAGTTCTGAGAGCTTGAGCCAGATCGGAATGAAGAGCACCATAGATTGAGGTCATAGAGTTGACAGATTCAGCTATGCAAGTGTAAGCCTCTCTGAGGTTTCCATTTTGGATGTCTTTCTGTCCTTGTTGGTAGAACATCTTGGCATCATTGGAAATAGGTTGTCTGTGCTTGACGACAGGGAACATTCCTTGGATATCATCCTCAGTGAAGATAGGTTTTCCTTTGGCGGAGTCGAAGTTGAAATCCTGTATGACTTGATATAAACGTTCGAAAGCTTATACTCACTTTGTTCAAAAGTTGGATTCCAAGAGTTTTGCATAATCTTCTCAAAACAGAGATCTTCTGAACTCCATATTTCTCATGAAGGGCATCCATATCGTCAACCTAAACAAGTTGGAATCAGAAACCTCCGAAGTCATTCGTATTACTTGAAGTGCATATCCATAATAACCAAGGGCTTCATCGCAAACAGCCTTCCATAAAGACTTGGGTGTGAGTGACATCCATTCTTCGTTTGATGTATTCTTCTTTGACTTCTTATTATTCTTAAAACAAAAATGAACACGATCAGTGGGTTTCTGTTGCTTACCTTCTTACTGTGTCTCTCATCAGGAGATAATCTTTCATCGCTAGATGATGACCCGAAAACAGCCCTCAACATATGACTTACAGCAGTTGCTAGTTTGTCCTAAAAAGATTCTTTCAGTATTCTCAATTCTTCATTATTTATAAGAGTGAGCTGAGTTAATCTCATCATCAAGACTCTGTCGATGTGCCCGACTGTCGCCAGCCGGGATCGAACTACCGACCATTCCTCTGTACTAGAGAGTTTACGCAATTGACCATCCCGCTGCGAAAATGATAAATATCTAACCTGTTGTAGGGGATGGATGAAATTTCTCAAAATTCTCTTTATACATCTACAGGCAATTTCTCCAACAACTAAAGTTCTCATGTAAGTGGTCTGAGATGCTTTCTAAAAACACGATAAATAGACAAGAAAAACGGAAATCTATCAAACCTCAACCAACTTGGCAACTTCTCCTAAGTATCTGATATTGATACCACGAGCTTGAAGAAGATCCGACAATGATTCTCCATCAATTGGCGTTACGGAACATTCCAGACAAAGTTGGGTGAATTCAGGAATGTGAACAGTCAACAAGAATTCAGCAGCCTATATCAATCGAAAGGTCAATAAGTCAAAAAAGTAAAAAGATACATCAACGAGGAGTCGTCTCTGAGCTTCCAGATTCTCTGTAGGAGCATGCTGCACAGTAGTTGAGTAGCAATCGGGATTGAAGCGGATATCACAGGTATTTGGTTTCAATGATCCAACTTCCTTAGCAGCCTGAGAGTAACCGTGTGAGCAAGAAGGAAAGACAACCGTTTACCTTCTCCAGAGCTTCGGAGACAGCCTTGTGTTCAGTAGTTGGTTCTCTACCTTCAGTGATATCAACAAGAATCTTGGTCATATCTCTTTCGATATCGCTGTTCTTCTTCTTCTCTTCGTCAGTCATTTTGGAGCAGACGTCGCGAACATGCTCAGCAGCAACACGGATGAATTGAAGGCATTTGCTTCTATAGAGGGAGATAAGATAAGACAATGAAAAGAAGCATACTCATAGAAAGTTTCTACAAGTTCTTGGCGCAAGGCTGCCAACTCGTGTGGATGCTTGCGAGGGAATCCTAGCTCCTTAGCTTTGGCAGAAACTTCAGCTCCCTTGATGAAATGAACATCAGGTGGCATAGTTCGTAAGAGATCCAGAACATATTGACGACCATCATTACCAATAATACCCTACGAAATCGGGCATAACAAAACAGAGTTCAATATAAGGATACCTTGGTTTCGTAGCTGCTGTATAGTTTAGCTGTCTCACCATCAGGTCCAACAATGACTTCATGGGGAAGGATTCTCAACTGCTTGGCAGCATTTCCAAGAACTTCGTGGTATTTCTCAGAAGAAACGACGGTTTTTCCGAAGTCGACAGATCCGTAAATAACAGATTGCTCCTAATAAGGAAGGTACTATGAAGCAAAAAAGCTTACTCATACCTGTTCCTTGTCTAAAATTCCTGGAATGATACTTTGAGCGGTTACACGACATCCTCTATAATCAACTACAGCCATTCCAAGAGTACAAAGCTTAGGATCATCAATTGAAACGTAAGCTTTCACACCATTCAAATCAGCAGAAGTGGCGGTGAAGGATGCAGCATCACCTCCAATTTCCTGGAAGGTACACGTTGAATTCACGACTCATGTATGAGCAACCTTGTAATGGTCTTTAACATCGAAACCTAATGAAAAGAAAATGTTGTTCCAGATGAACATATGAGTTTTTGGTTCATCAGCTGGATTGATGGCCATAACATTACCATCAAGGACAACAGTGGCGCCCTTAAAGAGAGCTCAAATAATGCTTCTCATGAAATCCACAAACCTTAACAGCGGCGCCGATGAAATCCCCATGGATTTTGAAAATACTGCGATCTCTGATCACTCTGTCACCCCAAGTTTGCTTGGGCATCTCGTAAGTTGTTTGAAGCTCTTCGTTCCAGTCACGAATTTGGCCGGGAAGATGATCTGTAGAATAGATGAGATAAAACGAATATTAGAAAGAATAAACATACCTTCAAAACCAACACGATGAGGCAGTGTACCATCTTCCGCACGGAAACCATCTTCGCTGACAGATATGGGAGGGACAACCCAAGAGAAAATAGGATAAGGTGTTGGGAGTCTGTCGAGCATTTGACGCTCAGATCGTCTCTTGATGAGGGCTGGATAAGCCTATATTATTTAACATGTAATTACCCATATTTGATAATGAATTTTACTTTTTTGAACCCTGGACTGACTGCATTGAGAAGATCGACAACGCTATGATAAACGTTTCTATGTTGACTAGATGGGGATGGGTCAAATGTCTCGTCACTAGAGGAGTTGACAAAGAAACCTTTAGTGCAACAAGTGACGTGGAGTCGTCTCTTTTCAACCGTATCAATGTAAAAATAAAGAACATCTCCTTTCATCTTACGGGGACCAGGAGGTGGATTGAAGGAAGAAATGGAAATATTTCTGAGAGCTTGGGGCAACTTAGTTGGAGAGCTCAACAGATGGCCAAGAGCTCTGTCCTTAACAGGTAAATGATGAGAAAAATCGAAAGTGAAAAAACCGAACCTTAGCTCCGGGAAGAACATAGTCTGGAGGTTGACCATCGAATGGTTTATCTTTATCTCTACGGTCTTGAATACTAATACTTGGCAAAAATGTAACGGAGTGTCCATCAACAGCATTGGCAGCATCTACTGGATCTACAGTTCTAAGAAGATCTCTAATGTGTCTGAGATGAATACGAGCTTCACGAAGAGTGAAAGGTTCTTAGAAACATTATTGAGAATATCGGTTTACATTAGTTTTATACCTTCAACTACTTGAATCACACAGCCATCAACAACTTCAGGAATATTTTTGAGTTCAACGAAGTTATCCAAGGTCTGTCCGTTCAGTTGTAGAGAGAAACATGTTCTGTGACATGTGGACTCTCTCTCCAACAACACCTGATGGAGTTCTTGAACCATTTCAGTTGTATTCAACTGAATTATACATACTCAGAATGAAGAAGAAAATGAATGATTTACTTGGAGAACAAATGGTTCGCCCACTGAGGGACTGATGGTCATCTTCAATGTTCCATCTACGGCATTGTTAGAGTCTTCAAAAAGTTATTGATTTTAAAACTTGAAAACGCGCAAACCTTCAGCAGTAACAGATGAATCGTCGGAGCCCTTAACGAGTTCATCCATTTTAGTAGCAGGAACTGCTATATCAACTGCCGTTTCACCCACTGTCATCCTAAATTGAGGCCATCAGCTCTCAGTCTCGGTGAGAACAAATAAGAGGTTAAGAGTTCAGGTCACCAGAGATAAACAGAAAAAGAAGAACTTACAAGGCTGAGCGGTTACAACTTACTATATTGGGAGAATTAGTATAAACAGAAAAGAAATGGGTTGTCGCTCTCTGATAATCAAGCTATTCTTAACATCTTCTCTACATATTTCACTATAGTCTCACAAAGAAGGCACAAGGTCAGGTATGAGGATCGAAGAACAAAACTGGAGAGTTCACTGAGACAGCCCAGTCTTCGCTCGAACAAACTTCCGAAGTAGAAAAGACACAAGAGATATGCCGGATTGATGCTCATAACTGACGTTTATACATCAGAAAATCACAATCAAGCGCAAACGAGACATTATAGAAAACATTTCTGACAAGAACTTCTCCAAAAAAGCATACAAGCCGAAATTTGTTTAAAGATTTAGCTTACACTCTATTTGCAGCTGAAGTGATGAAATTAAAGGACTGGTAGCAAGAATTGCGCTAGCCAAGTTTACTGGCGGATTATGAGTGCTTCTTCACAAGTTTTATAAATTATTCGAAGCACCACATTCTTCGATTTCAAACTGTTTTTTCGTTATTTTTTATCGGTTTTCTGTCGGCGTTATGTTGTTCAACAGAAAACTCATCGGAAATAACGGAATTTACTTGAAAACCCTGATAAATCATCTAGGTGAATTGAAAATTGGTCCCGTGAAGAAAAGGATCCAGTAATTTCAGGTTACGCTTCTTGTAAGGAATTTCAATGCTTTAATTGAAACTTTAATTTATTCCAAATGGATTTACTATTAGCTCCAGCGTATGATCATGCTCTTAGAATTTCGTTGAAAAAGTTTTTATAGGCTGGATATTCTTAAGAAATCCATGTTGGATGATACAGCTCCGCCAGAAGAGCTTCCCGGAAACGTATGATTCTTCTTGAACTTACAATCCTTCAGCATAAGTTCAGGTGACGAGGTGTGCTGTTGCCTCTTGTACTAATGACTCCAATACTGAAATCGGAGGACGCAAACTACGGTTACATTCCCCACCATCCTCCCCAAGGCTGAAGAAGTTTTGGATAGAAGCAGTTCCAGCCCTAGTTGATCAGAATAAGAAGGTGAATATTCATAACTTATTCGTTTGATATGTTCTCGGTTCAAGGTGTGCGAAGCTCACTTTCTCCCGCAATCTTCAAAATTTGGCATGTTTCCTTCGTTAAAGTTAGAAACACGTAAGAGAAAACAAGATGCTAGTGAGTTTCCCGACTTACCGCCTACTACATCATCTCATGGAGCAAATGGAAACCTGCCTGTATATACAGTGCGGAAGCAAGTAACTTTGAAACCAGGATTCATAGGTGTGGATACCATCGGATACTCTTCTAACTAACAGGTTTTGCAGCACCGTTATGTAGTGGTACTACTCCATCATCGGACTCCCAGTCTGGTCTACCCTTACCTCGAAAAGTTATCAGAGTTATTCATAAGGTTTTTGATTTTATGGTATGGGCTTAAACGAAAAAACTATTCAGTCAAATATCATCAAGTCTGCAAATGATTCTCGACCTATGCAGGCAGCAACTGCAACGGTTACTGTAGCTCGTGAGTATTATCTTGCACGTTGCTCTATGTAAAACGTTTTTCATAGGACCTATCAACTTAACAGACATAATCGGAGAGAAGTCGAACGTTCCATCTACCTCAACAGCACCTCGTAGTGAGTTGTTTGATCTTATTCTTCAACAATGGATGTTCTAGATAAAACAATCGACTTGAATAATAGCAAAACGGTTGATGTTTCTCCTTCTATAGCGCCTAGTTCCTTTACGATTCCAGGACCTAGTATTCAGAAGGTATGCTCTCCATATTTTTTGTTGAAAACACTAATTGAAGATTGAAAATGAAGCTGATGAATGTTCTGGGGATCATGAAGATGTCGGCAAAGATTCGAGTTGTCAGAAATGTATTTCACAGTTACCTGCCATTCGGAAGTACTTTTTACTTTGGTTTTTTCTTTATTAGTATGTTCTTCAGAAGTTTAATACGACTAGAGACTCGTTTGGATACGATGTTGACAATGGCTCGGACACTTCTGGCTAGAGCTCACACCACACAGAATCGTAAGCTCACTTTTCTCAACTAAATTTCTCATCAATATCTTTCAGAATTTGGTCAAAGGCCTTTGTATACTGTAACTCCCAAGTCTAGGATGATCAATCAGACCAGCGATGGCATTCCGACCGTCAGTAATGTAAAAATAGTTAAAAAGCTCGCTGAGTTGCCGGGCGGAAGAAAGTCTCCTTGGCCAGTCTCGAAAAAGTTAATATGAGAAGCTCAATGAACCTGGAGGATTGGTTAACTCACTGTTGGCTATCGCTTCTACATCATGATTTCAAGAGGGAAACAGAGTTCTACCTTTCAACAGTTATGTCTATTCATTATAATCGCATGATCCACCCTCGTTAGTACCGTTTTTCTAAGTTTCTAGATTAAACAGTGAACTAGCACTGTCATTTATATTACGATCTATAGTTTGCTAGAAAAGGTAACCAATCGTTGCATTTCAAAATGAGTTGTTGCAATGGAGTGGTAAACCTGAGCAGTGACCACTGAAGTTCTTTCATATACTTCCAATAATACATTATATCACTATCTTTCTATGTTAGTTTAGTACGGGTAGTTTGTCTAATATGAAACTGCAACGAAATTGACTGTTTGTGTTGTATAAAGTTCTATAATATCTAAACGAAACATTCTCTTATTAATCTTCGTAATAACTTGTTTCTCACTCATCGAAATAAAGCTCTTAAACTTCACAAATGCGAATACATCTTCTATCGGTATCATAGTATTATGAACAATTCGATTTACAATCATATGTCTCATAATAATCGTTAATGGTTGAAGCACAAAGCAAAGCTATAAATAGTTATGAACAGTTCCAATCGAGTTATATACATAGACGATCTCTCATACACTGGGTTTGCGCCATGTTTGCGCATACTGCGTGGTATGGCACGCTTCTTTGGAATCCAGAATATCGAAAAATAATTAGACTTTTTGCATGAACTTTCATCGCTTAAATACTTTATTTCATCTATAATCATCTCGATTTGGTTTTTTTTCTTTGGCAAACATTGAAGAATCAACTCTTCGGTAATCCCATAACATCTTTCATTGGAAATCAATATGTCTTGATGTTCTTGCTTTTTCACACAGATCACTTTGATTTTTACAGTTATTTGTCCAATTTAGATGTTTCCTACAGGGTTCGTTCATCCTATGAACGGGCTTTTTACACCTCAAGTTTTACTTGCACATGCTCAAGCTCAAGCACAAGTAAATGCATCTGCAGTAGCTGCCAACATGCAGAGAGGTTTACTTTCACTACGTTCTTCAGTTTTTCTATCTTGAATTTTAGCCGCTATGATGAATGTTTCTATGCCAATATCTAGACCAACACAAGTTCCTATGTTAATACCACAAACATTGAATACTTCGGAAGAAGCATCTACAGAAAGTCCACAACCTCAGCAAACGGTAACGGTTTTCGATGCGCGAACTGTCTTAACATGAACTACTGTTGCAGCAGAATAGTGTTTGGCAGGAATCAATAGCAACT
Source organism: Auanema freiburgensis (assembly GCA_030370435.1). Taxonomy (NCBI): domain Eukaryota; kingdom Metazoa; phylum Nematoda; class Chromadorea; order Rhabditida; family Rhabditidae; genus Auanema; species Auanema freiburgense. The sequence goes on along the minus strand of CM059366.1, from coordinate 5,309,323 downwards.
GATGGTAGAGTATATTATTATAATAAACAAACAAAGGAGTCTACTTGGACGAAGCCTGATGAGCTTAAAACTGCACAAGAGGTGAGTCTCCTTGATTTTTTTCATCATTGCTTCATTCTCCTTTTTAGCGAGCTTCCTCTTCGAGTGTGTGGAAAGAGTACAGAACACCAGATGGTAAACCATACTACTATAACTCAACTACTAAGGAGACTACGTGGATTAAACCCGAAGATTTCGATGATGGTTCAGAAAAGAAGGATGAAGCGAAAGAAGAAACTGAAATGGAAAAAGCCATGAAAGCCACTTTAGCAGCTATGCTTGCGAGTTCTTCGGGAAAACCACAAGAGGAAGTAAGATACAATTAGAGCTGTTCATCTCATATAGAAACATCTAGGATACAACAGAGTCTGATGAACAATCGTTGAAACGTCGTCAGTGTGAAGTTTTCCGTGACTTGTTGAGGGATAAATACAGAGACGGTTCATTCATCCTTCTTATATCAGCGTACTCTCTGTTTTTCAGGTAGAATAACAGCTACCGGCTCTTGGGAACAAACAGTCAAACACATTCAGAACGATCCCAGATTTAGAATTTTAACAAAAGTAATAGTCATACAAGTCAAATGTGTATACGTATGTTCATTATAGGTATCTGAGAAAAAACAACTATTCAACGCGTGGAAAGTTCAAAAACAGAAAGAAGAACGAGTAAGTTCCTTTATAACAATCAGTTCAAGTTTTTGCCAAGTTCTGCTAATCGTTGTTCCGTGAGTGCGAATAGTTCTTGATGTTCCAAACCCTTTCCTTGTTCGTCACTCTCTTTCTTTAATGCAAAGTACTCCTTGATGAATATCTGAAGAATAACTCAATTAGCGCACATATCAGTCGTTCTTATTACCTGTGATGCACTTTCCACTTTATTATTGCAATTTATAATTCCACTTCTCTTGAATTTTTTGTAAAAAGCTCTATAATGATAGGTTAAGCTCATACAACAATGCGCGTCTTACGCTCTAACAACATCCTCTTCATAGAAAATTTTCCTAACGGGTTCATCATACTTTGGTAACTTCACATTCCAATCAGGAGGTGATAATGGTGGTTGAGCAACGTATACATCGTACCTCAAAGAAATTAATAGTTTGCAAAGTATGCTCAGTGATTGAAATTACCACAATGGTCGATCAGCCCAAGAAAGTTGGCCAGATCGAATGAGACCAGTAATTCTATAAAATATATTACCCGAACGTTCCGCACGAGTTATATAAGACGACATTCTTGAAGCCTAAACAGCTTCAATAAAATCTGAGTGAAAAGGAATGGAAATACGCACTGGCGTCTTCTTGGCGCGGATTGAGTGTTGCTTGCGCAAATCGCGTTTTGCCCAAGAGAAAGAGTTAAGAGTTGGAAGCTAGAATGGAAATGACGAGACTATAAGGAAAATGAATTCAAACAACTATCTTTCAGGATGAAAAAAGATTGGCAATCAAGAAAGCCAAAGAAGATCTTGAAAAATCTCTTCAAGAGAACCCTAAGATGAAACCGTCTCTCAAATATGGAAAAGTGAGCTGCACCTTATTAAGTGTTTGGAAATGATTTTTTTTCTAGGCAAGAGAAATATTTTCAAAAGATCCAGTTTGGCAGGCAGTCCCTGACGAGGATAGACAGGAAATTTTCCGGGACGTCCAGGTAACCAGGAACACGAATCTTTGAAGTTCGTTGTCCTTTCAGAACTTCATTGTGAGGAAACAAGATGATCAGGAAAAAACAGTTCGCAAGAGAAACATCAAAGCTCTTGCCGAGATTCTGGACAGCATGGATCTTATAACTTATAAAACAACTTGGCCTCAAGCTCAACGTCTTCTTATTGAAAACCCTCAATTCGCAGAAGATGTCACTCTTCAAAGCATGGATAAAGAAGATGCTTTGATAGTGTTCGAAGAGCATATTCGTACTGCTGAGAAAGAGCATGAGAATGAGAAAGCGATAGAGGTTCCCTATTTATGCTGCAGCCTATCAATCATTTTTTGTTTTTTTCAGGATAGAAGAATCAAACGTCAAGAGCGTAAAGTTCGAGAGAATTTCCAAACTTTCTTACAAGATCTGCACAGGAATGGTAGTGCTTCCACTTCCCCACCATTCTCTTATTCCTATCCTTTTCCAGGAGACATTACCTCTATGTCACTTTGGTGTTCGCTCTATCCTACCATAGCTGCTGACTCACGCTTTGATGCTATGCTCACTCAAACAGGATCGACACCATTGGATTTGTTCAAGTTCTATGTGGAAGAGCTGAAAGAGCAGTATGGCCAAGATAGGAGAGTTATCAAGGGAATACTAAGTGATTTGGGAAAAACTGTTACCGTATGTTGTTATCCCAGAACAGCCATTCGAAACTCATGCTTAAGGTTCAAACAAGTTTCGAGGACTTTGGAACTTGGGTTACTTCGGATGAGAAAGGTGCCGCAGTCGATCATGGAAACATGAAGTTGTGTTACAACTCTCTTATTGAAAAGGTAGGCACCATCATCATCATCATTAACTTGCTTACCTGTGTTACGCTTTTCCAGGCAGAATCCAAAGAAAAAGAAGTAGAAAGAGAGGAATCTCGGAAGAAGAAACGTTTAGAAAGCGAGTTTAGAAGTTTGATTCGAGCAGTGATCCCTGTCATGGAGCCAGATACTGAATGGAATGCTGTTAAAGCAAAACTTGAGAAGGAAAAGGCTTTCGCAGCGGTAATTTTGAAAACATGATCGATGTTCACTTAATGAGACTGTTCAGCTGGAGTCAGATGAAGCTCGTGAAAAATGTTTCGAAGATTATAAAGCATCTTTATTGGATTCTTGTAGCCATCACCACGCAGCTTCAAAGAAGAAGAAGAAGGAGAAGAGAAGAAAGGTTAGTTGCTCGAGACGATCTCAAAGTAGCTATCTTTTGCAGAGAGACTCCGAATCAGATGGTGAGATAAGAGAGAAAAAGAAGAAGAAGAAGAGTGGTAAAGATAGCAGTGATGACGGTAAGAGATCCCATGCTTCATTTGCCTTCATCAATCTGTTTTTAGAGCGTTCAAGTAAAAGGAAAAAATCCTCCAGGAGGCGATCTCATTCTCGATCAGTTTCACGAAGTGATGATGAGAGAAGAAAGCGGGTATGTGGCCTAGATGTATGATTGAGTTTCGTTTCATTTCTCTTTCAGAGCCATAGTGTTTCGGATTAGTGTTATGGTATTGACCTATGTACACAATATTTATTCTGTTCTTGATGTTATGCTTATTGTTATAATAAACAGTGTACTCATTCGTTGATTCTTATCTCAAACGTTGACCATCATCATATCTTATGTGTCATGTATATGTACCATTTGTGAACACTGAGCTAATTCAGATGTCCAAGTCGAGCAAGGCTGGGGTTCTCGAATCCAAAAAGGTGAAAAACAAATTACGGAATCACCGTATGATGTCTGAGTTTAGATGAGTGCTGAGCTCTTCTCACTAACATATGGGGCTTTAGTCACAGAAATGTTGAAGGATTACGAAGATCCTAAGCAAGTGAACATGCAGCTTGACAAGGTTCACAATATCGTTGTGTTTGAAACATTCAGCTTTCAGATGGGTTTCAACATGGGAAATCGTTTAGCTGATGACTTTCTTGCCAAAAACTCTCATGTACCAAAGTGTACTGACTGTCGTCAGTTGGCTGATGTAATTAGTAAGAATGCCATTCCAAGTTATCTGGGTAATATATCTCCTAAGATTAAGTGTACAAGTAATACTTCAGGTGTACCTGCTTCCGTTACAAATTGGGGTGCTGGTGATCGTGAATTCTCTCTCATTATAGAAAATAATCCTCTAACAGAACTTGTTGAGGTTTGTTTCATTATGCTCTTTCGTTCATAAGCGTTTGTCCTATAGGTGCCAGCCAACTTGAGTGCTCTCAGTTACTCGCAGATTATTGCCGGAGCTATCAGAGGAGCTTTGGAAGCATTGCATTTTAAGGTAGTGATTGTGCTTTTACGTTTAAGGAACTGTTCGTTTGTAGGTATTCGCTACAGCTATTGAAAACCCTACGAACACTGAGATTCGTATTCGTTTTGATGGCATCCTGAAAGATAACTTGCCTGCTGGAGAGGATGATTAATAAGGAACTCGCATAAGCAAAATACACTGTGATTGTATAATTTATTGATTCAATGAAAGATATGAATTCTTCATTTTGTACAAATATTTCTCGATGATGTAAAAAAAAAATAGAAAAATGTTACAATGTTTACAACACTTCAGTTATCGTCTTTACGAAAACGGGAAGTAATCTGACTTAGTCGTGCTTTCGAAGCTGGAACGAAGAAAGATCTTTTCAAATAGAAGGTCAAACCATACCTTTACTAATAATTTTTAATTTTTCACGGAAGTCTCTTTCCGTAGAACGCATCACCATTTCTTCCACCAATGGCCCTTGGGGCAACAATGGTCCGGGAGATGTAGCTCGTCTTCGCGTTTTTGGTTGAGGCTTAGCTTCAGTGCGATACGAGGATGAGCTTCTACGTTGGTGAACTGCAAAACAAGAAATATATAGGAACGAAGAGGAAGTTGACCAGGTGCAATCCCCATGCATCGATTGAGCTCTCGATCTTGCATTAAGAGAGCTAGCTGTTCATCTTCTAGTATTCTAAACGCTCAACGTATACAACTGTCATGTGTTTGATAAACCTGGCTTGCATCTCATCCGTAACGTTCTCCAAACGGCGCTCGTTTTCTTTTTTAAGAATGTCGAGTCTTCGTTTCTCTTGCTTAAACTCGTTCAAACTCAGACGAGGAGCTCGATTACGGGCACTAAACAAAACGTCTGAGTATCAGTTCGGGAAATTTATGAGCTTTACTTTCGAGCATTAGCTACTGATGATAAATGGTTAGCATTGTCAGCTGAATGATGACGTCGTGTGAGTGAAATGTTAGCAGGAGCTAGTGAATAGTTTGTATGAAATTGTGGTGCATCCACACTGGATCTAGCAGAGTGTGGATGAGCTGAGCTACGAATAGCCTCAGAATAAGGAGGAGGTGGAGGTACAGGAGAAGTCATTTGGATGGGATAAGCAGCTGATGAAGAAGCATGAGCTAATGAAGAAAAGTCTGTGTTGAAAAACATAGGATTAGGATTAGAATGAAATGAATTCTGAAATTGACAAAAGGATAAAGCTATATCTCCATTGAAGGCATACAGATTGATCAGCTAGAAGTTCATCAATTGTACTGGCAACATCACCATTATGTTTTTGTAAAACAGATTCAATTTGCGCTATAGTTTTGGTAGGAAACATGGCTTGGAAATTATGAATAGTCTGAAATTTGTTTTCCATATAATCAAGCTTCGTGCTGTATGTGAAACCGTGTTTGAAACTCCTAAGGAATTCTCCTGATCGGCCGCTACAGTCGTCATGATCTATGAGGAGTACAAGGCAGTACTTTCCTGCAACTCTGCTGAAAACAAACATATTGAAATTCATGAATTCACGTCAAAACGATGAGAGAGAGAGAGAGAGAGAGAGAGAGAGAGACAGAGAGAGAGAGAGAGAGAGAGCAAAAAAAATAGGAAACTGGGTCAAGTTAGAAGAGAACGGTTAAGCAAGCATATGCAAATAGGGCCAACTGCAATAAAACAAAGTTGGAATTGGGAGGAGGGAGAAGTAAAAGTGAGTGAAATGGCAAACTGAGCGAAGAGTTCCAGTAATTGGATCGAATTTAATGAAAAGAGATTCACGATTGGAACAAAAGTTTAATCAAACATGGAAGTGCAGATGAGTTCAAATGAGTAAGAGACGCATTCAAAGTATGAGTGATAAGACAAAATTTGATAACCTCGAGTTCAGTCTGCTACATTTGCATCGATTTCTGAGTTGGCCAACTGCTCAGAATTCTCATTTAAGAAGAAGCGGAAATATTTCTGTGGACGAAAAGAAGAAAGAGAGGAGAGGAAGGTTTAAATGGAGTTCATTTCATTCTTTCTTTCTTTCTCCCTCTTCCCGATCTTAACAGGCTATGGACGAGGTTGTATAACATGGGCTAAAGTAGGTGGAAGTGTAGACTTCACAGTCAAAAACTTCCATGCAATATGGAAACTATATAAGAAAACAGAGAGACAAAGAAGGAAACGTATATTTCTGGAGAGAAATGGAAACAATCTGTCAGCCTCACAACGAAATCGAACGAAAGTTACAACCGAATGGAAAAAATGAAGAAAACAAAGAGTATCTACCAACTTCTTTCGATCAAAACAATGAAAAATCTATATATATCGAAATTAAATCAGATTAAATCAAACAAGCTCTCTTGAGGTTTGACCCACTAACGAGGGAGGAGAAACAGTTGCGAATCAAACCTATGGGAGGGTAAAGCTGGAAGAACTTAACGACGGCAGAGAAAAAGCTGAGCCGAGTAAGCAGAGTGATGTCATTGTCGTCCATAAAAGCCATCTTATCGAAAATTCCGACTGAGTGGATTATAATGATGAATAAAATTCGGTTCCAGCATTTTCTTACTGATTTTTCATGAAAAAGGAGTCAAGAACAAAGCTTCATCGCACTTAGAAGCTTCAGGGCAATGTCCATTGGGACACTCAGTCAACAAAGGGTTTGCTTCTAGCAGTATAAGAAATGGTGCGAGACGTTGTGACCAAGCATTTTTTGTGAGCGGAACAGTGAGTCATGCCTCTGTGAGCTAAAGTTAAGAAGATAAAATGAGTGGGTAGAGCATGTGTGTGAACATGAACAGCTTAACAATTTAAGAGAAAGAAGGCAAAGGTAAACGCGGTGTGTCTCATGTACGCACAGCTACAAACATAGAGATGAGGAAAAGGTTGAAGACATAATATGTACTTTGTTAACAAAATATTCGAAGAGAAAGAGTACGGGAACGGCTGAATGAACAAAATACGTTGAAGCGCATAAGGGGAGAAAAATGCAGAAACCTGGCTGTGCTGCGCTAGCAAATTGAAGAAAAACGGCTCTTGCAGAAGGAAAAAATGAGAGGAAGAAGAAAAGAAAGAGAGAAAAAGAGAGGGAAGGGTAAGGAGAGGGGGAAGAAGAATGAATATAAGAAATTGAAGCGATTGTGAAAACAAGAATAACCCCAATTCATCATTATTTTCATGTCTGATTGACACCTTATTTGGGATGAAAAATGTATTGCATATTTGTAGAAAAAAAGAAGGAAAATCTCTTTTTCTCCTGCCGCACACTAACATTCGATAACTTGACCGTCGCTTCTGAAAAACGCACACAAGCTGATTAGGGTCAATGAAGATTAAGCTACTGCGATTGAAACGTCAAAACTGGTAATGGTTGGTGTGGTTTCCTTATATACACACATCTCCATTCTCATAAAACGTCTTCTCCATATGGCAAATTAAAGAAAAAGAGCGAACTGCAGCTGTTAACCATTGATGGCGAGATTCAATCAAATTTTTGAGAATGTGAAGATGAAGGAGCTTCAACGACGAAATGAATCGTAGTTGTAGATAGTGAGAAGTGAAATGCGACATACTACCCAGCTTGAACCAATATTTATAGCAAAAAAAAGGTTTCACACAGTTCGTACTGTTATCAACCGAGAGTTATGAAAACAAAGTAAAGTTTAATTAGAAGATAATGTTCAATACCAACTATCATGTGAGAAAACAAAGAGGAATGCTGAAAGGATCGAAGAGAAAAAGTAAAGAAGGAAATATACAACCGCTCCTCGCGTTTTTTGCGAATTAAAGTGAAATATGCTAATAAGCTTTGGCGCCCCTTTGAGTAGTTAATCAATACAAACACGTTTTGATCTACCATCATAGGAACATACACATACATATGATGCTCACGCTCACGCACATGCACATGCACATGCCACACACAAACACAAACATACATTCAGTGAAATGAACAGAAATAACATTTTTATGAGACATTTAGTTATTGGGATTGAGCATAACATTCCATATGCAATTCTTATTCGGAAATGAATTCATTCTAATAAGCACGCAATATGCGTCAATAGGAGATTCTCTGAACAAAGTTTAATAAACGTATGAGACACTTAGAAAACGCCCATGTGAAGACTGACAGCAGACAGCCGACACCGGCTTCTATTTTTCAACATCCATTTGGACTACTGAGAGAAAGCAGAAATGAGGGACGAGACGGCGAGAGTTTCGGTGTGTAAGGCATCATGTGTGGATTTTGACGAAATGAAATCAACAGTGTCACCCGAATAACTAGTAATGTGAGTATGAAATTCCATTGAAATAGTGTATGTGAAGGCAGATAGATCTACTTTCATTGTGATTCTTCCATACATACAATCTATGTTTCAACTACTCCCATTCTGACTTTTGACACAATGAAGCATTGAAATGGAAAGACATTAAAAAGGCAAAATTAAGATTCGATGTTTCTAAAGATTGTTTGGAAATTGGAATAAGCTCTCGTCCCATGATCGATATGCTTCTTCATTCACAAACCCACCCTATGAGATCTTCGGTTTCTTGGCGACGAAACGAAGTGATACTCTCAATGTAGAGAGGATTAGTTTATCTCATCGTTCTCACTGAAAGAAAATCGCATCGATAGGTCTAAGCTTGACAGTCACAAACCCAGCAAATGTCTACTCCGCAAGTTGCACTCCAAATCCAATTCCAGTTATCAACCTCGTCTGCCTTTTCCGGAGAGTTCGACGATTATGAAGTCATTACTGATCATTGAATTTGTTCAAGTTTTTTCCAGAGGATAGTTCCTTGTTTAAGTAGGACTCAGCTGACATCACTTCAATATGTATATCAGATTCTTCCAATCCTTCAAATCGCTACTCAGTCAAACAACCACGTCAGATCCACGTAATCACAATTAGCATAAAGCAATCGATAATAGAACTCAATATCGTGTGGTCAGCATATGGGGTGGTACACTCACGTCTATATCTTTATCAGAAAAGTTAAGAAATCAAGTGCTATACTCGGTCATGTCCTTTCATTATCATTAAACTTGACACTGTTGATCCAAATCGTCTTCATACTCCTAAGGTAAGAGAGGGAAGGGGCCTATAGTCATAAACGCATTTTCAGTGTATACATATATGGCGAGCATATTGTGGGACATTTCATTTGCAATCCTATTCAGGTTATACTTTCCTCTCAATGTCCATTAAAGAATGAGTTTAGAGTGCATTGTACATGATGATCTATTTCACACTTGTTATCATGACAATAGTCTGCTTGTTGGTAACTGTTATTACACCTGTGGCACGAGTGCCACAAGCTTATCGAGTCTCCGACGAGGATCATAGACTATTGAAATTCATTACTGTTCAAAGTGATAGTAAGTTGTTAGATAAGCAACCTGTTCAGAAGAATGTAAGCCATAGCTCTATGTTTGCTGAAAAATCCAAATAGGTAGAGAATCAGATAGCATTGCTGGATGCATTGGCACGCGATAGAAAACTCAAAATGATGGAAGGAAGCCGTCATGGTGGTTACAAGTATTTCCCCTCAGACACCCTTTGCCTTCATTATTGGTTTTCAAAGATATTGTTATGATTGTCAACATCTGAAGCCAGACCGATCGAAGCATTGTCGATCTTGTGGATTCTGTGTACTTCGCTACGATCATCATTGTCCCTATATCAACAAATGTATCAATCATAATAACTACAAAAGCTTCTGTCTTTACATATTCTATAGTACTCTATCTGTTATATGGTGAGTTGCATGTCGTTTACATCTCCTGACAACCATTTTTCCAGGTTTTTCTTATCCGCAAGTGAATGTATTTTACGGTTCGTCATCTATGGTGATTGGGAACAAGATATGAATTCCATAGTTTGGGTTTTGTCTTCTCTGGTTCCTATTTCTATCATGGGGTAAGTGGTATATGAATGGCTTCTATAAATTGATATTCACAGCTTCTTTGTCTATTCTGATCTTTTGTTTTATCATTACTACCTCATCGTTAACAACTCTACGACTGCTGATGAAGCTAGGACTTGTCAAATGAGGTTTTTCGGATCTTTAACCATCTCTAGTCAATGAGTATTCTTTCAGATACGATCCGGCAGCATCGTATGATGTCGGTAAAGAAGAAAATATTTACCAGATTTTCGGATGGGGTTTGTGGTTCTTCCCGCTATGGACAAGTTTAGAAGATGGCTTACACTATCAGATAAAGTCGAAGCTGTCTTTACCTACCACAATGACTAGATGATGTGTTTCAGGAACTCACCCAGATCCGAGTTTCAAACTAAACGAGTAATCCTTGAAGATGAGACTGTTATCACTGGAACCACCATCTAGCTCATGTAACGGGTTTGAAGTTGTTTTTCTTAAGAAAAATGCTAAAATATGAATAAACGTACGAGACTTGCCTAATCCTCCTTAACTCATAGAGACTCATAGAATATTCTTTTGGATACTCATCTTATCATATCATGTTTTTGCTACACCTTGTCCGCTCTGCATTAGAAGCTGAGCAGAAAATCGAATCAGTTTGTTCAGCTTGATCTGCTTCCACAAGGTTTTAATCCGAAATTACAAAATATCATCATGAGAAGTAATCGAACTGCCATATTAGTACTCATCACGCTAGTTCTCTGTTCAATTTCACATTACAGGTATGGCAGGCTATATTCAGCTTCTGCTTAAGTTTCAATCTTAGACGATACTGGGCTCTGCCAAAACTTTCAATAGATAATTCTCGTGTTTTGACCTTATTTGAGCATTTCAATGATTACTATTCATTCACATATAAGGTATCGTATAAACCTTTTCGTTATCTTCCTTCGCTACTAACAGAACATGTCTGTGGTACTGGGTTCAGATGACAACCCAATCTATCTCTTTCCACTACCCATAACCGTATTGTTCTGGAGAAGATTAGGGATTCCTTCTATTATATGCTTTTCCAATTCAACAAACAACTTTCAAGATGAATCAACTCAGTTAGTTCTCAGATCTCTCCGCGTTCTACAGGTTTGAGTTTACTAGTTAGCTTTCTTATTCAGTACGTTACAGGCACAACTCATATTCCTGAACACTAGCTTAGCTCCAAGCCATACAATCGCTCAAGTTCTAAATGATATCATACAACTCTTACTAGATTAATTCATTCAAGACATGTCGATTGTATGTTGCATCTTCTCCTCAAGTCACTTTGCACGATTCACACGTTTTGATAACTTCGGACTCGGATTTGTGGAGCTTCAAACTAGAGAACCACATCCCATCTGGCAAGCAAAAGATCTTTCTTTACAATTCTGAATGTTGTGGGCTGACCAGCAAGCCTAATGCTAGTGAAGTTCAGTGAGTTCTAACAAAACAGTCTTCATGCATTCAAAACAAATCATTTAGGTTTCCAATGAGGCCAATGGCTACTATAGCTATGTCAGTACGTCTTTGGAGGCAATTAATGGGTTTCTCTCCTCATGCTTCAACAGGCCTAAAGAACAAATAATTGATTAAGGAGTCGAGAAAGATTGGCTAAAAGACGGCGACATTCTTTCACACCGCTTGTACAGAGAGTTCTCTGAAAATCTGATCAAGAATGGATTAGGTAAGCCATACATCAGCGACAGTTGGTATGCAGATCAGATCATCGTATCGCATAAGTTGTTTGAGTATGAAAACAGAAGGTTACCCTATCACTTAATTGTTGACATCATAAGGACTTTCAGTGATTTCCGTGAGGAATGGATAGGAAAACACGCTTTGCCTCCCTTCAGAATCGACAGGGCTGGATGGCCATCAGGAGAATTGATGAATGGTTTGAACAAATGAATGAAGTTGAATATTTATATATTAAAGTATACGCTTCCTATGTGGATGATTCCCATATACTTCACCCACTACATGAGGCATACAATTGGATGCTAACCAAGCCTTTATTGGATATTTATTTGAATAAAAACATATCAAGAATGTTAACGAAATATAGAAACATCTATAAGCATCTCTTAGCCGAATAAACATTATCTCTTTGACCTCACATTCTATTCCGATTAAGTTTGTTGTGAAGTGTAAGTAGCTTAAGAGAGATGAGATATTAAGCTCTCGCATGAAGTACAAAAACGAAAAAAAACAGGCTTCTTCGAGCAAGTCTGATTACGATCCACTGATGAGGATAACTTGGTCAACCTGTAGTTGCATCTGCACGTTTGAACTAACTGTCAGACAACAAGTGTTCTCATAGAACTTTCAACAATCTGATGTTGCAAGTTATAATACAATAGTCTCTCTCTCTTCCTCTCTCCCTCTTTCCCTCTCTCGGAATGAGCTATCTTCTCCCTTGTACTCAATGAAAGGATAATCTCTCTATTAATCGTTACACATTCAAACTTTGAAACTCCAAAGTGCTTAATGAAACAGAAAAGTTGTTTGAAAGCATGTCATTCAGTGCTAATAAGAGCCTGAATCAACTAGCGCGATGTTGTTACAACTCCAACAACAACAACAACTTCATATTCAAATTACTTTTTTTATTTTACTTTGTACAGTCAAATCTGACAGGTTTTGTGTATTCTCAAGGTTAACCACGCAGTCTCTTCTCGCTCTCTTCATCATTAGAACAGTTCCTCTCGCTCGTCCGATTGATTTTTTTTGTTATTTTTTCTTCCTTTCTTCATCTTCTCAAGACGAAAAGCTGAACCCTCGAAAGGTTTAAGAACTTGAGCAGCTTATTACAGTATAACTTGCGTTTTCTTAAAATGTGAGCATTATGAATCTAATACAAGCATAACTGAGTTTGTGCGATTAGAATCATAAAACCGTTCTCTTTCCATCCAAACAAGGTCATATCTTACGAAATCTATACACATATACCTCATTCAGTTTGCTTTCGTACAGGATATTCTTGGTATGCCCAAAGATATCTACGAAATGACGTGTGAGAGCCAAGCCGAATGCACATCTTGGCTTAGATTGTTTCGAGCGGTAAGATAGCAGCTTTAACAGCCATCCTTCAGTATAATTTCGTTTCAATCACATTACTTCAGTTTGATTATGATCATGATGGTTTTATACCTAATCAAGAGCTGCGGAGAGCTATACGTGAATCAACAATCTCTTTTGGGTTAGAGCTTTCCTTTTTTTCTTTTTCACCTTTATCTCAGACTGACTAATCGGGAAATTGATGTCATGACTGCTGATATTGACAAGAATCTGGACGGTATGATTGACTTTGCAGAGTTCTGTATCTTGGTTCGTACAAGAACAACATAAACCCTAACGATAGTTGTAATTCTAGATGAGTCGAATCAAACGTTTATACATTCGACATGGAATGTTCCGAGCTGGTCAAATGGTTGTTCCAAAGAAGCATCGAACGACTTATTTCAATTATTTACAAAAGTATGTGACCATATGGCATCTTCTTTCCTACTTTCTATCTCTGTATCCTTCCTTGCTTTTGTGAAAGATTAGTCCACTCACACATAGTCATTTGAACATAGAGTTTGAGCGTAACATCGAGGCGTTATCGCTGCAAAAGCTTGACTTAGTTAGCTCTCATTTGAAAGAACAAATCCTTGATTGAATAGCCCAAGCTTTCCGTCTTCACCTAAAAAGCCAATGATTGAAGAAAGTTTGAAGAAGTGAGAAGTGTTGTTCGAGCAAGGATTCCTGTTAACTTACTGTCTGTTCCAGATATCGTTGCTTCCCTCCGCCTGTTTTCATGTTCCTGATCAGCTTAATACAGGTATTTGTTTCCGATTTGTGTTTGAAACAGCGGGTTGGTCACATTTGAGGTAGCCATCTACGCTTACTATGCTGTTGAATCCGGGGAAGGCATATCTTTAAATGGCCCCGTTCCGACGAAGTCACCTCTCATCTTGAATCCCAATCGAAGAACTGAAGTTTGGAGATTTGCATCATACATGTTTATACATATAGGGTTAGTGACAATAGCCATTCGTTTAGAATAAGGTGATACTCTCTTACAGCATATGCCATCTAGTTTTCAATGTATTAACACAGCTCATACTTGGTTTACCGTTAGAATTAGTACATCAATGGAGAGTCATATTAGTGTATATTGGAGGAGTTATAGCCGGTTCCTACTCATGTTGATTATAATATTATAGTTTATTTATTTGAAAGGATCTTTATTGGTAACTATTGTGGATCCATATGTGTACTTGGCTGGAGCATCTGGAGGTGTATATGCAATCCTTGCAGCTCATCTTTCAGAACTTATCATGAATTGGAATGAAGTACCATTTTCTACTTCATGACCTCGATTACAAAAGCATAATGTTGTAGATGGAGTTTAACTATATACGAGCTTTAATCTTATTCGTCATGATCGGCTCGGATGCAGGCTTCGCTGTGTACCAACGGTTCTTCACAGATAGAACCGAAAAGGTGAAACTTGTGCTCAATCGTTCATTCAGTACTGGGATCATTACTTTTCTAGGTTTCACATCTTTCACATCTTGGTGGCTTCATAGCTGGCTTACTGTTGGGGGTTGTCTTCCTTCGAAACTTCCGAAAACATCGCTGGGAACGAGTAATTTGGTGGTTCAGTCTTGTAACCTTAGTGATTCTTCTCATAGCTTCCATTGTTCTCATTTGTCTTAAAATTACTTTTTAATGTTTCTAAGAGAAATTAAAAGCATTTAGATTGAAAACGGGTTACGTGTTATGACGCGAACCCCATACCGCCAGAACAACTTTCCAGTTCAAATGAGCAGTGACAATGCTGACTTCTAATGATAATTATTTATTTTTTTAAGGTAGTTCTAATAAAGTTATTATCTTCATATATGACCTGAATAAAGAGAAGACCTTTCTCTCGGATAAAAGAATTGAGTACGAGTGGAAAGATCCCTCGAGAGAACTTGCATGCATGGCTCGGACTCAATGGTAGGTGCAACAATGATCTCATCTTTTCACGGCTTCTGATCAGCCACACCCTAATATTATTCTTAAATGTTGTTCGTCGACGACAACGAGTATCCTCCGAACTTGGATGTGAATTTCTCCTCGGAGTGAAAGTAGAAGTGGAGATGTAGACAGAAGAACATCTTTCAGTTCAAGAAACTATTCTATCTCGTCGATGAGACGGCTACCTCAGCTGGAAAATGAGCATGAGAAACACGGTTCTCTCCAACTGATGTAGATCAAGTTCAGTTACATGAACAACGCAGTCACTGTATGTCGACAGTTAAGACTATACACAGTTTCTGTCTTCGGAATGATCTCAGTTGATTATTGGACATTGAACACACTCAAATGAAGTGAAGCTTCATCACTTTTCCGATAGAGCAATCCATGACTTTTGTATATTCAATTAAAATGAGACTGTTTCTGTAACAAGCAAACATAACATAAGAGGACTGGGTATGTAGTTCTCACTCCATCTGTCCTAGATGGAAACCTCTGTTATAAAGTTAAGTATCAATAGAACACTCAGAATAAAGCGTACTGACAATTTTCATGACCAATCGACAGAAGTTCAGAAAAACTGAGAGACAGAGAGAGGGCATTCAAACGGAAATGGGAAGTCGAGGTGAAGAGTTCAAACGTCTTGATATAGAACGGATAGACATATAAAGCTAACTAAACACTCTGTTTTTGTTTTCTAGCGGTAGACAACCAAAGACTTTCAGTATCCTCAGGTGAAAATGTTAAGCCAGCTGTGAATCTGCAGACAGTGTTTGGAGATTATAGTGCACAGTAAGATTTCAATGGGTTATCGTCAGTCACCCAATATGATTAGAGCGTCTCATTCAGAGTTACAACATTTATTTTAATTGAAGTAAAGCAAATCATCAACTGTCGGTCATATTAGCTTGAACATATTTGGAATAGAAAGGGAGGACTGAAGAATCTTCAAGAAACAGCTGTATCCTGTTATGGGGGATATGATTAGCGAGGGAAGTATCTGTTTTTCTGAATTACGTCACTCACAAGCCATTATTTGATTTTCGTAGTATTATCTCGAGTAGAGAAATCTGTTTCATTTTTAATATAGCACATGCTGTACAAACATAAGTTTGTCATATGTTTCATGCTGCTCAGAGCTCACGAATATCCGGGGAAGTCGGATGATTAAGACTTATCTGTAGTATGTTAGGAAAACAATCATCAGACAATTAGTAATTCATAATTATCTAAGAGCTGTGTAATCATTGTGTTTCCATGAAAGTCATCCCGTACTTCATTATGACACAGCTGTTCAAACAGAAAGGTATCTATCATGGAATGTATTGTTTCTTATGTGTTTTGTATTTCAATATGGTTCATCAATTGTTCTGTGAGCACTATATAATCACAAGGATTTCACAAATCCTCATTCAATCGAAATCATCCATTTCTTCTGAAAATGTATTCCGCCATCAAGGTAATAACCGTATACTCTACTGTTTCTCTAAACTCAATATTTCTTTCAGTACGTCTTCTTCTTCGTCCTCGTTGTTGCCATGGTCGCATCGTTCGCCAATGCTAAGTGTATCGATGAGCACAGTAAGCTTTTTCAAACTGCTTATCAGAGCTCACCGAAAACGTTTTTCAGAGGAACACTGCAAGGTCTTCGCACCTTTCTGTGCCGATTCTCGCTACAAGGACATCGCTAACAAGTGCTTGAAGACCTGTGGAAGATGCTAAGCACAATCCCACCGTCTACTTGCTAACTTCGACGAAAACAACTTCAACTCTTAATTCTTCACACTTCAAATATGAACTGGTCACTCATATTTCTATGCATTTCTTGTTCAAAAATCGTATGAATCCCGACATGTTCTGCTTTTTCACGAAATCCCAAATAAAACATTTCATTCGAAGATTTCTGCTTAATAACCCACAACACCTCAATTTGTTGCAAACTAAGAAACAACCAACACTAAATACATTAGATGTAAGCATTCTTGAAGATGAAGTGATCCATCCTAACAGGACGTAGGAGTAAGCTAGCAACAGGGAGTTAGATAGCAACGGGCTACACGCTTTTACCTATCATCCGAGAAAATATCTTAATATAATCAGGACAATACTATGCAGATATTCAAAAGCTTGTTATACAGAACAATGAGAATCGAGAAGCGACGAACATCTAGCAGATGATCGCCGACCGCTCACTGCAGGCGAAGTTGCGGGAATGAAAACAACACATTTTCATTTTCTATTAAAAAAATATGATCCGGTTGTTTCACCATTTTCATTCTGTACGAACTACGCCAGTTGGCGGTTGTTCATGCTATTTCATTTTTATACAACCTCATTGTTTACCGGTCGTCCATATAAGCGGCGAACAGGGTGATGGAGGTGAGTTGCTAACTGATTAACTGACAACCACAACATAATCTAATGAACATGAGAGTGCACATCGGCCAGATAACTAAAGAGGCAGATGACACATGATTGAGCTAACAAGAAACTTGGTAGAAGAACGAAGAAGAGAAGTTCTCTTTAAGAGAACTGATAGCAAAACCGGTCGCATTTTACGTACGCAATTTCCCGTGATAATTTTCAAAATCTGCAATGCAATGTAGAGTCTGCATTGCGGACTGGCAACTGACCCGACCTTTGGCCAGGATTATATATTCAAGTATCATCAGAATGTGGTGTAACATTTCCAAAGGATCAAAGCGGGATGATGCCAGCAATATGGCTCTGTATAGTGATGTTATCAGCAACGATCTTCATGAAGCCATATCGCAGAAGAAACTCGTAGGAAGGTCGGTGTTTTTCGTAATTTTTGGTTTTGAAGACATTCTTATAGATTCACCACGAGACTCCAATACTTACACAACGATCATTCATTCAGTAAAAGGATTGATGAAGCTTACAAACAATTGAATAAGCAGTTTGTCAAGTCGTTGATTGACTACTTGATTCCTTTGGATGATTGTGGTTTGTCATTATCCTCTTATTCGATCTCAAAACTCCTCAACTATAGATAGTCAAAACTTGGAAGGAAGCTTATCTACTGCTGTGGTTGAATGTAACTTTGCATCGGTTAACGATGTTTTTACAATTTTGGAAGGAATCATCGCGAACCGAAACAGAACTCTCATAAGAGTTTCATGCTGTGGATCGTCAGTTAACTCTGTGATCGATGATGTAAAAAACGAGGTTTGTTCCATTGTTCTGTATCCCTTTCAATACGATATTCCAGAAGAAATGTGTTCTCTTGATAGATCAGATCGAACTTAGTAATTCGGAATTCATCGATAATTTATTCCGATTGTTGAATTCTAACAATAAGGATGACTGTCAAGTTGCAGTTATTGTTTGTGTGTCAACCGGTAACTTCTCTTTTGAATCAATGTACTCATCGTGATTATGCAGATGTTGGCTCCTTCACTTCTCTTTGCTCCATCTCAACTCTTAACCGAATAAGTGCCCAGGTCTTCCAGTTACCAACATCAGTTACCGTGTTTGACAAGATAATAGAGGAGATTCTTTTCTTCAATGAACAACGATATTGGGCTTCTGGGGAGTTGCTAGCAATCATTAGGTGAGTTTATAAGAATTTTTCCAATTTTTTCGAATTGTTATCTCAGAAATCGATTTTTCTCTTCGGATCACTCAGTTGCTGATGTTAAAAGAGTTCTGCATTTCGCAATGCTTCATCATTGTATCGAAAAGCCTATGCACACTGATGTAGTTTTCCTTGCCTATTATTTCAAATAGAGATTACTTTTCAGTCAGAACTAGCTGAGTTCCGCAGATCCATCGAGAGGTATTGGAAATGCTTGATCAATATCTCCAAGATCATTGACTTACCCTCCAAGTCTATGGGACTGTATCTTACTCATGAGGCTATCCAATGTGGAAAGCCATTCTGGACGGAACGTCAGACGGATGCTAGTTCAGAAAGCAGCATTCAAGTTAAAGCCTACAAGTTGTTCCAATCACCTGTACTCATTTCATCTTTCATTTTAGTAAATGGTGTGACCGTCAGCGTGTAGCTCAAAACTTCGAACAACTTTTCAAAGTTTGTCACGAGCTTGCTTCGGTTCTCCCCACCGAAGAAGGAAACGCTCTGAAAAGCGCGATGAATGAGCTAGAAAATGCAGTCCTCAAAGATGCAGAGGAAAAGAAAACTGCCGAAGACGTTTCTCCAACGAAGGTTGGCATATCTTGTTTTTCTATTCAAAATACCATTTCTGTAGGCCAAGAAGCCAACTTCTAGCTCTGAGCATAAGAAGTTACTGGAAGCTCAGAGAAACAGAAGAATAAATAGCCATAAATCTAAAGCTCTAACTGCATTGTTTGAAATGATAGAGGTAAACTCTCCCTCCTTATGTGACTATCGGTCTGTTTCTCTAGCGTTGTCTGAGCACTGCTCTATGCGAGTGGAAGTGTTTACCAAATCATGAAATGTTTGTCATTGAGTCGGCAAAAGATTTGTCTCTCCTCGATGGTGATCCATCCGCGGATGCTGAAGAAGCATTGATGAAACCACTGGTGAGTTTTCCATTAGGCAATTCAATACTCTCCAAATTTTCAGGCCGACGGTAGTGCACCAATTTCGATTGCCTATCAACAAATGTTGAATCGTCCAAACTTCAAGCATATAGAATTAGCATCCTGGGGATCAGCTTTCGAGAAAGAAGTCTATTTTCATTTTTGAATCATTCACAGTTGCTTTTTCAGTTACCCAGGTCGCTTAAGAATCATGCAGAATCAGCATTTTTCGCTTCTCTAGGTCAATTGGAGACTATGGGTGTTGTCAGAGCTCGCCCTGATAAGAAAAACACGAGAGTAAATGTTATTTATCATCCAACAGTCTACATTTAAGGCGAAAGCATACAAGCATACACTGAACTGTGGTTAATCGCATTCTGTACTCACTTTATAACTTGACCTCAAATTTCTACTACCTTGTTTAGTATTCGCTTACACTGATTTCATTAACACAAGTACTAACTACATATCGGCATTATATCTGATCTCTCAACTAAATTGATTTGTAGAGTCGTTTATTTATTTCGTCGTTCAGTTCGACATATTACTTTCTCATATTGTTATAGTTAAAAACCACTGATACTGTATATTACCGTTTTCAGAATGCCCGCAAAGAGACTCATATCAGATGAAGCTGATGATAGCTCTTCCACAAGTTCGAGCTTCGAGAAAGTTTGTTCTCTTATCGCTGATAATCTCTAGAGCTTCATTTAAGGTTGATGGCACAGATTCTCAGAACGAGAATGACAACATCGAGAAAGTTGTAGAGAAAAACATAATGGATAAGACTGAAGAAGAGTTACTTGATGTTCCCATGAAGAAAGAACAAGTAAGTCTATCTTTTGTTGATGCCGTTCAAATTGTTTTTCATCAGGAGCAGTTCTATACTGCTGCTGATACTAGTCGAGCAGTCCGTAACTTGATGATGTTCTCTTCCGCGATGTTCGTTTTGCCACTTCTGACAATGTTCTCAATGTACCACTACGTGTTCATAGGTAAGGATGGCACCTGCATATGCTAATCTCAATAGAATGCCGCCAACTTTCAAATTCATTTTGTTGCGTTTAACGGTTGGCATGCGGTTGTGCGGTTCATTGAGTTATATTCAATTGTTATGATTCCAGATCATTTCCATCTACCAACCGATCAAGCTATGCTTTATGCCGCGTTCTGTGGCGTTTCTGTTGTTTTTGTAATTGTTGGATCATTCGTGTACGTTGCTTACCAGGAAGAGAAGGAGGCTGAGCTAAAGCTGAAAGCCAACAAGAAAGCGGAGTGAACTTTGTAACTATTTTATAAGTATGTTAATACATCTGTGATACTGTTCTCACTTATTACTATAAAGTATTTTTTTATTTTTTGATGATTTCAGTGATGTATTATCGTTTACGATACTTCCTCTATGTCCGTTATACTCAATGAGCCTTTAACCTCTGCATACTTTGAATTTACAGTTACTTCTCCAAAGATGGAAGAGATTATGCCTAGCTTACGTGACCAACGTGTACAAGGTGCAGTGAAGAGTCTGATCGTCTACAGTCTTGTCATATTGATTGTTCCACTTGGATCAATGTTCCTACTCAAGACATATCTGTTTGAAGGTATGCATGTTATCACTCGTTGATTGAACCTAGCAATCTATCGTTTTGAGTTTCAAAACCGAATGTTTTCCCTATCTCGCGGTTTTCAGCTATTCTGGGATTTACTGTGAACGACGCTCTCACGTACTCTGCTGTGATTGCTGTTCTTTTGGTTCACGTCGTACTAGGGTTCTGGATATTCTCCGCGAATAAGCAAGAAGCCAAGATAGAACTCAAAAAACAAGATTAACCATGCAAACTGATTTTTTTTGTGGAAAACTCCATCTCACCACTCTTAATCATGTTCTCAATGTACCATTATATGTTTATAGGTAAGGATAAACTGTATCTATGCAAATCTTGCTGAAATACGCGATGTTTCGAAATCATTTCGCTCCGAGTGTTACATAGCGTGCAATTGTGCAACTCATGCAGTTTATGTTGAAATATAGTATTTTCAGATCTTGTTATTAAACTCCTGATCAGATTACGGTCTAAGTCATTTTCTGTGACGTTGCTGGAGTAGATGATCGTTCGTTTATGTCGCTTATCGAGTAGCGAAGAAGCTGAGCTAAAGCTTAGAGTCAACAAGAAGGCGGAATAGACGTTGTAACTCGTATGAGTATGTTAATACATCTGTGATACTGTTCTCACTTATTACTATAAAGTATTTTTTTAGTTCTTGATGTTTTCAGCGATGTATTATCGTTTACGATACTTCCTTTTGTGTTTCTTCGTCCGGTTAATATGTCTCGTTAACCCTTATTACCTTTTGCTATTCTGAGTGCCCAGGCATTATAGGCTACTTCTCCAAAGATGGAAGAGATTATGCCTAGCTTACGTGACCAACGTGTGCAGGGTGCAGTGAAGAGTCTAATTATCTACAGTCTCGTCATATTGATTGTTCCGCTAGGATCAATGTTCCTACTCAAGACATATCTGTTCGAAGGTAGATGCTTCTTAATGTGTATGTCCGTTTCTCACAAAATCATTGAACAATATGTTCTGGGATAGATGCATTGATCCCTCTTAAAATCCGTCTATTCATTAGTTTGCATGCTCTAACCGTACAAGTCGTTTTCCATTCCATCGTTTCCAGCACTCCTGGGATATACAGCCAACGACGCTCTCACATACTCTGCTGTGGTCGCCGTTTTTCTGGTTCACGTCGTACTAGGGTTTTGGATTTTCTCCGCAAATAAGGAAGACGTTAAAATAGAACTTAAGAAACAAGATTAACAATGCAAACTGATGTTCATGGTCTGTCTTTACCAATTCAATTCATCATCCTTTTCGTACAGATAGTCCAGTCCATTTGGGCTTTGGTGTAGAGCTTGAGCCAGAAAGTCTATACTCTTTACGTAGTCATTATCTCCCTCTTGGTAAAATAGGAGGAAAACCTTCATGGTTGAGTCCAAAAAATATCCCAACATCTACACAACTGGAGTGCCAAGTATCAGAGTAGCTCTCAGATGATTGCTCAATATGAACTTTAGATTTGCAAAAAAGCCATGTGTTTCCTCATTCAAATTTATGCCACCAAGGATGACGATCCAGTTCATTCTTTCCACAGAACCTTGTTTGTATTTGTTTGCCGTAATCCTGAGTGTAGCAAGGTACTTTCTTTCTTCTGTTCAACATATACATTGTAACCTTCCAGCCTAATGACGCTAGTAATCTCAAAGTTTTCCGTTGTGTTCTGCCGAGAAAAAATCCTTATTATTCTGAAAACAATGCCATGGACCCTGATCTAGGTGAGAATGAATCCGTACATGGAGCTTATCATCTGTTTAGATGGTGACGTTCCTGATCCATACTATCCTGCCGATGCTCCTAATCTTTGTAGAACATGTGGTTGTTATGCTAGTAAGAAGTGTGCCAAATGTGGTGAAGCATGGTTAGTGCCGAATGCCTTTCATAGCAATACAATCATGTTATAGGTACTGTTGTAGAGATCATCAGTCTTTAGATTGGGTCACAGGGCATCGCACAAACTGTGGAAACCCTCCTTCTGATACAGATGTCCCAAAGAATCCTGCTAACAGTTTCGTTTTCAAAGAGTTCGGCATTGAACTAGATCAGGTAGAGCTAGTTAGAGAATGAATTGATTTCAATCCTTCTTTCTATAGGAGTATGCACCCGCTAATATTTTCGACGATATAAGTGATGACGATGACGATGAGGATGGTGAAGATTCGGATGATGAGGGAGAAGAGGAGCGTAAACGTCGTTTAAAGGAGTTCCAAAACTTCGTCAAATCCCAAAAAAACGTATGAAATGAGTTTTTGAAACTGAGATATTTCGACTTTGTTCAGAAGAATGAGGACATCACCGTTGAAGATTGTGAAACTGCTGTTGGGGATCAAACCAAAGACGAGTCGTTCGAAAAGTGAGATGATCTTTTGTGCTTCACATAATAGTTTACTTAAAGATTCAACCGTTTGATCAATTTGAATCCTGAGCAAATCGTTAGATATCAACGTTATGGTAATCCCGAACTCATCTTTTCTTCAACTGATCATATTATCTTAGGAACTGCTTTAAAGGCTACTAACCATGCCACTCCCATACCAGACGTCACCCCTCCCTGCACAGTATGTGGTGGACCACGTCGTTTTGAGTTCCAACTCACTCCACATCTTCTTTCTCTGATTGAAGTTGATTCCATTGGTAAGTAATGCTAGTTATGATAATAAAGAATCTGTTTCTCATTAAGGTAAATCTATTGATTGGGCTTCTGTCTATGTTTTCACTTGTGCTAGTTCCTGTGAAATCCCAGAAATGGGATACGCTGAAGAATTCGTTTGCAAACAAGATTTTAAGTAAACTCCGGTGATTCGATGGATTGTTGCTGAACTCTGTAGAGCTGTTATTCCTTTTGTTATGTTGTTTACTGAACCTTGTTGAGTTTTCCTATTTACCAAATTTTACTTTCTTTTTGTTTCATTTTCATATTCCGGCTCAAATGTTTACTTCATAAAGTTTTTTTTTGTAAAATCAAACGACGTGTTGTGATCTGTTCATAGGCTTCTACATCCTGTTCTTTTCTGAATTCAAACCTTTCATCCTTTATCATTAACAGAATACTTTTAGTGCATGTCACAAGGGGAGCGAGGTAGGAAAAGGAAGTTTGATCAATTGTTAACTCCTAAACAGAAAACCCCGAATCGTCCCAGAAGTCCGCCTAGAAAAGGTAAATAGAGAGGGCCGTCTTTCCTTCGTTTGTATGCTTTTCTCGTCCGTCTTTCGAACTGTCTCTTCTTCAATATCTAAAGTGCAGTTTTGGAATTTCGTTTTATTTCAGCAAAGAATTTCCTTCATAAAGTACTCCTTGTTGGTTTCACCGATAAGGAGAGATCCAATCATGAGAAGCTGGTCGTGGGCAATATAGAGTTCGTAGATGTAGTACATCCTGACTTGATTCAATTAATGTCTCTTCACTTATAGTATTTAGTTGATGGTATCACTCATATTATTGTTAAGCCCATAGCTTTGAAAAACAAGACTTTCCGTTGGATTCCGTTATATCTGGGCGTTATCTCAGGTACCTCATTCTGCACTATCTATCTATGCTATATAATCCTTGAAGGTGCTTGCTTCATACGTCTTGACTGGTTGAAGAAATCATTCGATAAGAAACAAATTTTGAAAGAAGATCCTTACTTGTTCACTCCGAACGATATCGATATACAGCTACAGAAGTCAGCTACGATTAGCAGAATTTCTTTCCCTGAAATTCTACGGCTGTTAGTTTTGCCCACCATCATCTGTTATCTTCTGCCTCAGATCCTCAGAGTTCTCCAAGATGGGTGATCGTCGTATCTTCAGTGATGAGATATTTTCTAAAGTTCTCATTTTGGGAAAAAGAACGAAGGAAGGAAAGCAAAGGAAGAATGAACTGCGAGCGTAATTCTTGATTATTCCCTTGGCAGCTTTCCTGTTCTGTATTCTAGGCTTATTGAGGCGGGAGGAGGATGTGTATGTGGAGACGAAGTGCTCAAAACTATCCAAGATAGAAAATTCGCAGACTTGAGAAGTTATGTAAGGTTATGATAGTCTGCTGCTGGTGAAGATATCGTTCCTAGGTGACCGCAGCCTTCATTATCAATGGTGATTCTTTGCAAGATATGGAAATCGACGATGCTTTCATTTGGAAAGTTCTAACTAGTCGCATACCTCTTATGTATGAAGAGTATTTGAGAAAATGTATCCGTGGACAAGTACTTCACTCATTTATTCTTTTTGAACTTCGAATACCTGTTTCAGCTGGTTCTGGTTGGCGAACCTGGTCTGAAAGCCATGCTAACGAGTTGTGTATACTTCTGGAAAGAAGAGCATATCCCCAATATAGCTTTTGATGATGAAACGTTTAATTACATCACACAAGGGGTTGGAAAACCTGCGCTAAAAGCGTTTTCTGTATATATCATGTTTTGACTGTAGCAACTTTTTTGTTTTTTTTAGGCTTCGAGGAATCGATCACGAACTAAATCCCCCCTTCCAATGGAGGGTGACACGATCGATGAGAGGTTCGATGAATTCTGAATGATCAACTGACGTTGGTTAATTTTCAGCTTGGATCATATAACACTCACAGATTTCGAAAATGAGTTTTCACTTAACGATACATCAGTTCTGAACCCTGACTCTATCAGTTTACCAGAAGAAGAGGAAGAAGAGAAATCGGTATAGTATGTTCTTTAACTCTTAACCATTCAATCCTAGATGAGTGTGGTCTTTCACGATAACAACTTAAGTCAAACCACCCTTTCTGTCCTGTCGGACTTCAATGTTGTTCTGGGTGAAGCTGATATGAGCGTGTTCTCATCCAAGCCTTCTCTCACTTGGATAAACTGGAGAGCTGAGCTCAGTCTTATTATTCCAAAAGCTCTTGCACTTGCTGGAATTGTGAGGAAATGTTTTCAAACATAACTTTTGAAGTTTTCTTTCTAGGAATCTGGAGAGATGAGTGCTAACGCCTACTCCGCATATCAAACAGTGAAAAGTGATTTCGAGAACTACGAGCCGACGACTCCGGTTTGTTCACATTGCTTAAATGATTTTGATTGAATTCATCTTCACAGGTGCATGACTTGATTTGCCACGACACTGTTAGCTTCATAAGACATTCAATGACTTCTAATTTCCTTCCCAATTCCACGATTCTATCAGAAATGCTCCATGATATAGCAATGGTATGTATCTTTCACTCAGCCCACTATTTGGTGCTTTCAGCCTGGTTTCGGGATGAGGTTCGACAGCGCTGATTCTGTATATAAGCTCATAGCAGCTCTTCTTAAACAATTTCCCCCAGCTCATAGTGGGGGCAGGGTGTACTGGCTAAAGGTTCGTTCTGCAATTTGAACATTTCTGAATTCTCCTATCCCTTGAAGGTGTTCAGTTCTGTGCGAATTGCGAAGAAAGAAGAGTGGGCCCCCGGAAAGATTTTTAGAGCTGTGCTTAAATCTTTCAGAGAGAAAGTGTTCAATACATTCTCGTAAGTGGAGGTCATCGAATTGGGTTCTCATCAGTAGTGTTCAGAGATGGTGGAACAAATCCTAATCTAATGTCTCTTCTTCTCATGCTGTTGGAGTTTGATCTATATGCTCTTCAGGTAGTGTATGTGTCACATATGTCCTTCTATCTCGTGTTTAGGGTTGTGGGTTAACGAAAAGTCAGGAATCGGTGAAACCGGCTATATCATGCGATAGAACAGCTCGGAAGAGGTTTGAAGTTTAGAGCCGAGAGATCAATTGAAAGGCATTTAGGAGCTTAGACAATGAAGATGTGAACTTGGAAGGAGTTCCGCTCGCCTACTTGGTTTTATTCGAACCGTCGGGATACAGACGTCGTGGTTTCGATGAACCTTCCAAAAAAACACTATCCGGGGTTATAGATTATATTTCACAAAACGATGAGGATGTAAGATCAGTGTGAGAGTTTGCTTTGCACGATTTTTGTGTCTTTCAGATCGATATTGTGAGAAGTTGCACGAGGTTTATTGCTGTGATAATTGAAGCTGTTCGGTGGTACTCCGTTGAGGTTCGAACGATATCAGAAGCCAGTCCAGACTTCTATATTCCAGATTCTTCACTGTGCAGATTCTGATGAAATTCCTATAGAAATGTCTCAAGATATCAAATCAATCTTAAGATATTTTATAAAGAAAGGTATGATTGAGTAAGATTACACGAAAGTCATTGTTGCTTGTTCAGGCTGGACCCGATCATTTTTGAAAGAAGTTTTTCCTTTAATCTATATGGATCCTCTCATTGAAACGTTAGCATAATAAAAAGAGATTGTTGTATATATACAAGTACATTTCTCCCGTCCGCCTAGGTTGTTGAGCTTTACCTAGTTTTCTATGACGTAGCGAGACTGCCTTTCCTCATTCAGGTAGAACCACTATTTTAATAAAATTTCTATAATTAATTGCCTGATGCACATAATGTTTTATGACTGTTCTGCTCATAATTAACTCATTCAACACGTTCATTTAATGTAGTTTGAGCATTGTTATTATAAAACTCGCAATAAAGTTTCCTAGTGGTTTTGAATCTGCTCCATTGCAAATTTCTCATTGGAGCACATTGTTTGCTATTGGGTCAGGATGACAATAAAATTCCAAAGAAGTTCGACTGTAGCCATGATCACTAAATGAAGTCTTCAGCTTATAAGCTAGAATTCATACAAAAGGTTTTGTACACGGTTTGTTCACAGTTTTTCAGCACGGTTTGTATAGTTAATTGTCTGCTATCATATATATCATCCTTTAGCTACCCGTTTGGAATGTCATACCTTGCATATCTGCCTCCATTTACAGATTTGCAAGTTATTATCTTGTCGTTTCATTTGCTCACATCTCCGTTTCTGAAACTCTTGTTCTGCTCTCTGAATGTTGTCTCCGAATCAGTATTTCCAGATACTTATCTGTCATTTTTCACTGTTTTGATGTTTGTTGTTGTTGTTGATATTGATATTGTTGATGTTGATGTTTTGGAGAAATGCTCAAAGTAAACAGTAATCGTTCATTGAAAAATAATAGTTTGTGTAAGTGAGTTGTCAAGGTGGGAAGGTGGTATGTGAAAAGAGAGGGTTTCGGGTTCGATACCAGTCTGAGCAATGAAGAGAGTGTGCCACTGCAAGTGTCGCCGTTGACACGCATGGAGAAATTGAGGCACAGGGGCCATCTGAGCTTTTTTTCTGTTGTATTAGCTGGGTTTTAGAACCAAATCTGATTGTATTGAACTGTTTATTCAAAGCCCAAGCTTTTCGTTGATGATCAAACTCTCTTGTTGTGTAAATCTTTTAACTCTCTTCGCTCTAACAAACGTCTAATTTCAGAGACGAGATGGCTGATATCACACCAGCCGAAACATGTGAGTTACTCTGATGACGTTCAGAAGAATAAATAGTTGTTTCAGTAGAAAAAATATATCTGAGACTTGCGTTATGTGAGACAGACGCCCAACTACAGTCTTTCACAACCAAATATCTTGTGGAGCTCATATCTCTGTTAGATAGTAATCCCATGCTTCTAATTCAGGTTCTTCCCCAATCAGTGTCTTATCACACGAGTCGTTTCAGGGGAAAGAGATTCTATCTCATTATAATACCAGAGTTCGCAACAACGCCGTAATAGCTTTTCCCATAAATAACTTATTGGAGGCCTTATTCAACGGAGGAACTTTAGCAAGAGTTGGTTGTAAACGTTTTCCTCTTTCAATGAACTTTTCAAGAATTTGGTTCTTATTTATTTACGAATGGGACGTTCTCGTCTCAGCGCTGAACAACATTTTGAGCTTTTGCCCATCTTTTTGAACGGAGTGGAAAAGAAATCTGGAGATAGCAATTACTGCTTTGAGTTCGTTCGTATGAACTAGTGCATCGGAATCGTTGATTTTCAGACTCTTGAGCTTAGCCTTACCTGGCTTTCTGCAATTGTCAAAACTTAGTTCCGACAAATGGCCCAAGTTCTCCTTTAGTCCAGCTGCAGCGAAAGTTATCCTGAGATTCTTCCATTGTTACGTAGTTTTCACGGTTTCCTCGAAGTCAGTTCACATCACGTATCCAGAAGAAACGAAACAAGTTTAGAACTATCACCGGGGATGTCACCCCTCTATCCGTATCTGAACACGAGATCATCAAGAAGTTTATAACTGATGAAGATCCATCTCTAATCAGTAGTGATGTACATAACAGCATCAGAATCGTATCATTGACTTATAATTTATAGAAGAAAGAGGCAATTTTGCGAATAACTGAGAATGGTCTATTTGCGGAAGAGCAATATTTCCCATTGATGGTCATTGCCTCAGGTTTCGAGGAAGATCGGTATGAATACCTAATGTCTTCGAAAAGTTCTTCATTGTTTTTGTAGAGTGTCCAGCAGTGCAGACTTGGCTCTCAGAAAAGTTGATATGTTTGTGTTTGTTAACCTCCCGAAGTACACTACTACTTTACAGACAGAAATGTGTTGATAACCCAGACGTTGTGAATAGTTTGATGGATACTTTCTTGGGCACTAAAGGTACCGATAGTATCCCACCACAACAACAGGTGGAACCTGCTAGTTACGCCATGAAGTGTAAGATTCTTAACTTCCTTTGCCGATCTGCTATAGCTCCAAATACTTACATGAAGAACATGAAGGTTCATTACTAAACTCAAATAGTTATAACAATACCTCTTGCTCAGATCTGCTTAGCTAGCATCAACCAAGTTAAGCAGCCAAAGTTGCAATCAGGATCTCTTCTGTTCTTACTGAAAATCATCGAAAAAATGTCTGTGACAGTCTTGACAAACTTCGGCCCATCCTTGTTCTCGCGACTTTACTCAATCTCGGCGAATACTGTAAATCAAAGTTCACAGTAAAGGGAGTTACCTTATTTGGTTACAGCAAAACACTCAGTGTCTTGAGATGGTTTACCGATGCCTTGGAGCACTAGGAAAGGCTCACAAAACACTTGTTTTATCGAATATGAACGTTGTAACCGAATTGTTCGATGCTGTATCTATTGTGAGTTGATCGTTAGCTTCCATAACACGGTTCCGAACGTTTAGAGTGATGAAGGTGTTGCTTATTCTATAGTGGAGACCCTAACTGACTGGTTACCAGCGTTTTGTCAGTCTGATAATCAAGAAGTGTTGACAAACCTGAAGAAATTGGTATCCGATTTTGTGATTCATGTAAGTCTTTTGCAACTCATATCAAACATAGTAACTTTCACTTACACTTCTAGTTTTCAACAGAAATGTTGACAGTGGTTTGTTCTCTTAATTCTCTTTTTTTCGTTTTTGGGATTGCGTTCACTTTGATTTTTTCAACGATTTCCTCTTCTTGAGTGTAAAGCCTTTTTTACAGAAAAATGCCAAGTGCAGACTTATTGCTCTGAAATATGTGGAAGCGCTACTGTCTGATCAAGAAATGGACATCAAGTGGATCTTACTTATGGCTGCTGGTGATAGGTAACATTTTCCTTTTCGTTCTCCTTACTCTCCTTATTCACAGTCGAGATGAAATGAAAAAAGAAGCTGCGCGTCTCCTCGATATGAGTCTATCGAAGAATGCTATTCCGAAGTTGGATGTCATCGTCGATTTCTTATGGTCGAAAACGAACACGGATATTGTCGATGAGCACGGTAAAGAGAAGTCTCTTTCGCATCAACAACTAACTGCCGAAACATATCATATGGTGAGATGTTTGCATAATTCCCACGTCATGTTCACGTTGAAAGCAACCCACGTTTCTCATTCTTTCGTGTGGACGTGGAGAATCGGTTGTTCTAAACTTGATTGTTAATATTGTATTGATTTCAGTGTGCCCGTTACTTATGGGCTGTTTCTGAGAGTTTATGTGGGATGGAACCTGACTTGCGCATTATTGAAGGCGATGATCATTGGATGACTGCTTCTCCAAAAATAGCAAAAATGCTCCGTACACTTGATCAAGATCTACTAAGAAAGATGACTTTGATTGTTTTACAAAGTGTGAGACAAGCATATGGTAAGTTTTATCAACAAATATTCCCTTTGAATACTCCGAAGCACTATGACAGAACGTCACGGATTTGTTTTTGTGAACCATCAAGGTAGAAAATATTGAATTTGAATTGAATTAGGGTCCGGGTTTTTTGTTGGGTTCTCTTGTATTCTCTTTCAATTATCCTTCCAATTTATTTCGTTGTGTTGTCCTGTTGACTTGAATCTTTTCGAAAAATGATTGATCCCACTCCAGATGTGCATTTCTTCCGAATTGCTGCTTGTTTCATCTCTGTGTATCCAATCGAGAACTTCAATCTGTCACTTGAAGCTTGTGCTCAGAGAGCTAGAGACAGTTCCAGAGGGGAGCTTTCATCTTGCGCTGCATTCGTAACTTGTTCTCTATTGGATCCTAAGGAACGCATATCATTTTATGAAAAAAATATCGTTCAATTGGAGAAGGTGATTTTTCTTAAACGTATTCATTCCACAGACAGTTTTCTATAGATTCCAAAGTCGGGTACATGTTGGTTAGCTACAATGGCTTTAACAGTAGGGGACATCTCGGAAACACTCGGAAAAGCCAAAGAGCTGGTTGAACGTCTGATAAAAATGGCTGAAGAAGAGTATTCTGGCGGTAGCAGCTTATTAGAGGGTGTATTGGGATGTTTAGTCGCCATTCTACGGAGCTTCCATAGAGAAACTACGGTTTTTTTTTGAATACTTTTTCTCAAAACTTTATGATAATTCAGCTCTTGAATCTCGAAGAAACAGTTTTAACTAAGCTCTTCAACATTTGTGAAAAAATTGCTGGTTCAAGAATCGACACACTTTCGACAAAAGCTCGTGAGTCTGCTGTTCAAGCATTGGGATTCATACCGTATGACACCCAAGAGAAGGATCTATATGATAAGGTAACTTGAATTTTTAGAATACATTTGATTGATTGGTTCGTTTCAGGTTACAACAGCTTTGTTCCGAGTTGCTGATGGACCGCCACAACTTGAACTTCATCTTGTAGTTGGAGTTTCTCTTTGGGATGCTCTCATGGCCAACTACTCATCCTCTCGTCGCTTAGTATTTGTGTCAGCGGAGGAAGATCATCAGGTACACTTTCTTTGGATCAAAATCTGTAATTTTTCCTCAGGCTTCCGCATTGTGTTCTGCGGAAAGCGATTTGGCTTCCAAAAAGTTTACGGACTTGATTGAAGTCATCTTAACGACTAAGCTTATTTCTGGAAACCATCACGTCCGTCGCGCCTCTATTGTTTGGCTCTGGGTGAGTATTCAGGAGCATTTTGTAACTGCTGCTTCATTTTTGTAGAGTTTGATTCAAAAAGCCAGTGTTTCAAATCTTAGTTGCTTGTCTTCTCTGCTGACCAAGATCCAAGAAGGCTTTGCTGAAGGGTTAACCGAGAATGATGGTCTCTCTCAACTTGGTGTTTTGTATTATATGACTTTTTTTCAGAATTTGCTCAAGATATTGCTTCTAAGGGGATGGGGATTGTATACCAGATTGCTCCTCCAGAGCAAAAGAAAACTTTGGTGTCAACCTTGATGAACTCTTTAGTTGATGGAAGACAGAGCAGTGTAAAGGTGACTGACGGAACTGTTATATTCAAGGAAGGTCAATTGGGTAAAAGCCCTGACGGGTAAGATTTCATTTCATAGAAACTTCTCGAATGATATCTTTGAGTTCCAATTTGACCACGTATAAGGAACTCTGCTCTTTGGCTACTGGATTGAACAAACCGGATTTGATCTACAAGTTTATGCAACTTGCTAAACATAATGCGATTTGGAACTCGAAGAAGGTAGGGCTGTGTTAATGTTCGTTGAATATATTTGTTTGCCAATTGAAGGGTGCGGCTCATGGGTTCAGTGCTATTTTGGAGCAAGCTCGTGAGGAGTTGGATCCTTTCGTTGGAGATCTAGTTCCCAAGCTTTTCCGGTTCGTGCAAACTCTTTCAGTCATTCGCTGTTTTTCTTTTTATTACAGTTATCGTTATGACCCAGATGCCAAAGTACAACAGTCTATGAAATCTATCTGGACTGCCTTGACGAAACAAAAACGCAACGTGGTAAGCGCCTGTTTCCATTGTTAAGTCTTACGAATTTCTCATAGGTTGACCAATTTGCTGATAAAATCGCTAATGAGCTTTATCCTGAACTTACCAATAGAGAATGGAGAGTTCGTGAATCTGCGTAAGTCAAGTAATAGAGTGCAAATATGGAACTTTTTATGTTTTTTCAAGTTGTTTGGCTTTATCCGATCTTCTTCGTGGACATGATACACCGGCTATGCATGAGAAGGTGCCATACTTGCTGGATATCATTTTCCGTGTGAAGGATGACGTCAAAGAATCTGTCAGACTGGGGGCCGATAAAGCTGGAGAGGCAATTTCAAAGATTATCCTGAAAATCGGACAGTCTACGAATAAGACCAGAGCTAACGAGTTCCTAGGCAGCGTCCTACCAACATTAATTGAGAAAGGAGTTCATTCCAGTTTCGCCCCTAATAAGCATTACAGGTCAGCTTCCTTTCTCTTATAGATACAAACCAGACGACTTGACTTATAGTCTGGCTCTTCTGATTGATCTGGCCAAAAACGCCGGACAACAACTCAAACCCTATTTGGCTGAGCTGATTCCTTGCTTGCTAGATGCAATCAGTGGTTCTGAACACCAAATGTTAAACTATTTGGCAGTTCGATCAAATGCTGATCAACTCGAAGCGGTGATTCATTTTCAAATTCTTTGATTAAACATTCTTTCAGCTTGATGATGCTCGATCGAAGATGGCTCGTACTTCACCTATGATGACTGCTGTTTCGGATCTGTTACCATATGTACTATTCTTTCATTTTCCAATTCAGTTCTGAATTCAGATTGACTCTACTGTTTTGATCGATTTACAAGTCAAACTCTGTGATTCATTAAGAGCTAGTGTCGGCACTAGTACAAGAGCTGGTGCCGCACAGGTTGTAACGCAGTTGTGCTTGAGAGCCCCACAACTAATGATGGACAATCAAGCCGTGTGTGGTACGATAGTATATCTTGAAAAATTGCACAAAAGTTCACTTTAGACAAACTGTTTGCTGCTCTTCTTCCTGG
This sequence comes from Auanema freiburgensis, assembly GCA_030370435.1. Classification (NCBI taxonomy): domain Eukaryota; kingdom Metazoa; phylum Nematoda; class Chromadorea; order Rhabditida; family Rhabditidae; genus Auanema; species Auanema freiburgense. The sequence goes on along the minus strand of CM059366.1, from coordinate 5,275,224 downwards.
AATTCGAGATAAAAATCCTTCCATCCGAAAGAACTTCGCAAACTGCCTTTCTTATCTGGCGAAGTACTCAACACATCAGCAAATGAATAGTCTAATGAAGCAAGTGACAAAGGATCTCATATCTGAAGATCGTTAGTTACCATATTGCCATTTCTCAGTCAGTTTTTCTGTTTTTAGAGAGTATGAAAGAAGCTAGTCGTCACATACTTCGTAACATGATCGCCAACAGTTCAGAATTGATCACTTCTTATTCATACAGACTAGTACCTTATGTATTTCTTGAAACATGTGCTGAAGGTAGAGTTTGTTTCAAGTTTTTCTCTTATATCTTATATTATGTTTTACAGTTGTAAAAGGTGATGAGGGTAGTAAGAAGAGGCATGAGGGCTGGTCTGAATTATGGAATGAGTTGGTTCCAAGTACGGAAGGAGCCGTTCGATTGTACAGAAAAGAAATCATCGAGCTTGCTGTGGATACTTTGCAAAACAATGCAGTCTGGGCTGTCAGAGCCCAAGCAGCAAAGATGCTCTCCAAAACAGTTAACTTAGCGAAAGATATTTCAGTTGAAGATGCAGGCAAGAGTTAGAATTTGACTACATGTCACTTAAGTTAACTTTCAGATAAGATAGTGTCCGTTATCTTACCACTCTTATCAGGACGTCTATGGGAAGGAAAGGTTCATGTTTTAAATGCGTTAGGATCACTTTTCGAAGTTTATGGTGAAGGTTTCCAACAAGCTTGGAACCAAGAGCGTTTAAATGAGGTTGCTTTATGATGAACCTACGTTTAGACAGTTCGTTTACAGGTTGCTACAGTTGTGAAAAGGGAAGCCACCAAGCGTAACAAAGTTTACTCCGGTGCTGGAATACACGTTGCTGCCATATTTGCCTATAGTTTGTCCAACTTGGAAATGGCTCAATGGGTTCTCGAAAGAGTAGAATGTGTCCTCAATAAAATCTTGATTCCTTCTGAAGCGTATGTTTCGCATCTGATAGTTCAAACACTGTTCATATTCTAGTGATAGCAGTTCTGATGGAGAAGATCTGTCAAATTTTGAAAAAGAATCCATCAGTATGCGATATGCTGCTACTCATCTCGTTGGATTAGTAATGTCTCTACGTTCTTATAAAATCGGTTCGTGAATCGTTTTACGATTGTTGAGTAAGTCTTCTTAAGGGTCGGATGCTAAGCGAGCAGCAGATAAAATTGCTTATTACGTTTCAACCAAAAACTTATACTGGAACTCAAGACAGGAAATGTTAAACTCTCTCATGGTGACTATGGAAAAGTAAGTTAAAAGACCGTTCTGATAATTGATTTTCTGCTTCAAGATGGGATGTGAAAGAAGGATTTGACGCAAACACACTCGTGGATGCTCTCATCGAAACCAGCAACGAAATGTATAATGACAAAAGAAAGACTATTGCTCTCTATTGTCTGAATGTATGTGACTTTTCTCTGGTTTGATTATCAGCTCTCAATTTTTCCAGATTGTGAATAAAATCGCTGAACGACAAGATGTTTTTAAGTTCGATACAGTCAGAGCTAAAACAGTCATATCACAAATGCAGTTAACGGCTGAAGGTGGCTTGACAACTCTTGTAGATAATCTCTCCTAATTTATTATGAAAAATGTCAATATGTAAACTGGTTGTTTGTTTCAATTTTTCTTTGTCGAATATGAAGTTTAACGAGCTAGCTGTTATGTTCGAGAAAGATTCATCGGAGCGTGCAAGAAATGAAAATGATAAAGCACGAAGATTTCACGTACTCACCGCTTTACGTGAACAAGAAAAGTGAAAATGAAAATGCGCCACCGCTCACTGTGAAGTAGCAGTCTAAAAATGATTTCACGTACTCACCGCTTTACGCGAACAAGAAAAGTGAAAATGAAAATGCGCCACCGCTCACTGTGAAGTAGCAGTCTTAAAATGATTTCACGTACTCACCGCTTCACGTGAACAAGAAAAGTGAAAATGAAAATGCGCCACCGCTCACTGTGAAGTAGCAGTCTTAAAATGATTTCACGTACTCACCGCTTTACGCGAACAAGAAAAGTGAAAATGAAAATGCGCCACCGCTCACTGTGAAGTAGCAGTCTCAAAATGATTTCACGTGCTCACCGCTCTACGTGAACGAAAAAAGTGGAAATGAAAGAGCGCAACCGCATACTGCTAAGAATCACATTTAGAATGCTTTTGCCTAGCACCGCTGGGCGTGTACAGCCAAAGCAAAAATGAAGAACCTCTACGGTTTAATGTGGAATACTTGGAATAGCTTCACGTCTGCAGCCAAGCCGGTTTTACTATCAAAAATCGAATTGAAACAGTGGAAAAAAAATGAAAAAAAGTCCTTTGTTTAATTTTAAAAATTATTCACATTAAAGCTCAGATCATTTGGTCAATAGTTAAAGCGCTTCTATTGTAAGGGAAGCGTTCCATATTCTTACGATAATGCAGTAAGTAACATTCGACGTAGAGCATTTTGGCTAAGTGACGGAATCTGGAAACAGCTGAATTATACCTTTTAATAAAAGAATAATCGGACCTTGCTTCTACGTGCATTTTATGGCTATCATACCCTTGGTCCTCCTGTTCCATGAAAGCCCGGTCACATTCGAATCTGTAAATAGCCCAATCCACCAAAACACAGTTCCTAGAAATAGAATTTAGGAACAACTATGTATATGGGAATAAACTTCATAAATGGGGTTATTTGTCTTATTGCGGCATTATACTTAGCGAAAGCTTGTGCACGATCTCCATACTGTAAAGAATAATGAGTTAGCTAAAGAGAATGAGACTCTCACTTCCGGAATGGTCAAAACTTTGAAGTTAGGCAAAGGACATTCCTTAACTTTTGTTACTTCAGTCGAGATATCCAGTATCAATGCAAATTTTGGATCAAGGCTTAAGAACTCATCTCTCCTTTTTTTGAAAAGAGCTTCTAATCGATCAACAGCTCTGAAAAATATGAAAAAAATCTGAAAATGGGATGAACCACTCTACTCGAATGTTGCCCGAACCGCATCCTCAATCGTTTTATCAGTTACTTTATCTGTATAAGTCAAAATATCGTGTCCGAAAGAAACAACTATCTCCCGAACGAAGAGATTGTCATATCTTGTCTTGCTGAGAATAGTCAGAAAATCACTGTAATGGTAATCAAATATGTAATAGACGATAACTTCCAAACTCTAAAGTTAATGGGGGAACTAAAGATATTACGGCGCCATTCAGCAAGAAACCTGGTTCAATACATTCAAATAAAGAATCACTCAGCAAAAGAACGCCTGAAACGGAACAACTAGACTGTATAAGTTCATCATCATATTCCTACCGAAAACATTGGATTCATGCTCATTTAAGTTGGAAGTTTGGGCAACTTCAGGTGGTTTCATTCCAGCCCAGTTCGAAGAGAAGCGGGACATTAAAAGAGAACACTGCATCAAATACTCCTGTGCTTCGAACTGAACATAATTACATTCAGTTCCTCTAAACTATTGTAACTATATACTTCTTTGAATCTGTTGCTGCCATCTATAGGTTGCAAATCAAGATGAATAGGTGTTCTGATGGTTTTCGAAGTTGGATAATAGTCTGTCCTGAGATCGCGAAGTACACATCTGAAGTTCATTCGATTCCCCAGCTCAGGTCGTTTTCCACTAACCGTTTTATGAACATATCTTTTTTATTCTCCTCTTTAATTGTTGTTGACATTCTAACAACTGGTTTGGATTGAGACTGAAAGATTCAAACTGAAGCTCAGCACATAGAAATGAGTTACGTGATCTTTCATTAATTGACCAATATCACATCTATCTCCATCATATCTCATAGCTATGTGATAGCCTAAGTCAACGCGATAGTTGGTGCTGACATGATCAAAGACAACAAGTTCATTGACTGACTCTACAACAGAACCAAAGGAAACTTGGGTCATGTATTCGTGATAAATATACCATAAGCTCCCTCGTTACATCTATTTATCACAGCAAATCGAACTTTTTTTCCTCCTGTCGCTGAAACATACTTTAAAATTCAAAAAAGAGAATTTACTATACTTTCCACATCATCACAATCTTCTTTTTTCTCATTCACTGCCGTAGCAGTAGCTAACTGCGTTTCAGACTGCTCCAACTGTTCTTGTTTCACATCTCTTGAGAAAAAGAATCATATAAAAGTATTCAAATAAGTCTTACTCTTCTTTGACATCCCCCCAACTTGGTCTAGGCGGACTAGCAGATCTGGTTACTTGCAGAGCACGATCGAACTGTCTCGCCAAATCGACCAAGTGAGCACTTCGGGATACGAGAACCTCTAAAAGCAAAAGTTGGTAAAAATACATTTTCTCAAACCTCTGCAAGATTCATCAACATTCATATGTAACAGTCTTCCTCGAATGATATCTACAGGATCTTCTTCTTTGCTGCCATCGTTTTGATCGCCAGACTCGGAGGTTCCTTCGTTTTCAAAGTTGAAGATATCGTCTTGTCCATTATCAAGTTGCAGATTACGGAATGATTCATCGATTTGGCTGATACAGTAATATGTTTAAGATATTTCTGTTTACGCATACTTTACAGCCAGCTTCATTACTTCCTTAGACGGTGGAGCAGTAGATTGTATCGACAGCTTTCTAGTTATTGTAGAATAGAACTCTAAATCTAGATCATCGACATCTGGAAATCAGTATGAGGTACAATCTCACAATGGCCTAACTAACAATCTCGAAACTTGTCCGGAACGACAACTCTAGCGATAACTCCTCTAACGATCAACTCTGAGTGTTTTACGAAAAAGAGCTGTTGCTCCACGTCAAATTTGATTCCTTTCCGTTTTCCAGGAACATGAAAATCCCTCTTTATGTACTTTTCAAGTAATTTCAGAGCGTCTTGTAATCCTTAAAGACAACACAGGCTACTGTGAATGAATAAGACCGTTACTTCCACGGGTCCTTCTGAAGTCATCATCGAATGTATTCAAATGAAGTCTAATCAGAGGGATGTTATTTGTAAATTCCTGATAAACTTCTTTATCTCCGTTCAACAATTCTTGTTGTTGTTCTGCTATGGCTAAGCCAACTCTCTCTGTAAAACACCAAACATATATTATGACTGAAGGAATCGAACGCTACTTGTTTCTTGGGGAACTATCTTCCCTAAACGCGACATGTTCGTCTAAAACAGATGGAAGTATGACGAAAATAATGCTGACAAAGGGAGTTATACGAATTGTTGAAACATATATTTGAAGCTGAATAGCTGTTATAAAGCATTTAATGCGATCCCGTACAATCAGAGTGAAAATAATTAAAAATCAAATGTCATTCATCTTCTTGAAACTTTCGATAGTTTTCTCAATTACATCGACGAGCAACCTTCGTAATTCATTCAGACTAATTTCATTGTATTGAATGTAAGCAGCCAAGGCGATAAGAGTGAATAGGAAGACCCGCAAAATCTTCTTGAATCCATGAGCTACTGGTAGACTAGTGTTCACAGGAATTAAACTGAAAGACACAAAAGGTCAATAACTGAGGACATCAATAAACTTACATTTGAGTTGAAAACTTGTGTAATGGTCCAAAGCATAATGTCATTACGGTCAATACAAAACAAATAACATTGAAAGGCATACTGAAATCTGGAGTAGGTAGAGCTACTAATAGAGCATTTCCATGCAATATTATGGGCTCCGATATGTTGATGCGAGGAATAAGTCTGAAGAAAAGCTTTCATCAGAAGGAATGAATATGAACGTACGTATAAGGTTTCATCTTTTCTCCATTGTGGAGTTTAACTATAACGCCTGGAAGATACAAACCATGGTTAGCATCTGGTGGATATTCACGCAATCTGAAAAGCACGTCAGTTCAGAAGACAGGAGGTTCAACCTGAGGAATGCTTTGTCAAATTCTATTCTGAGGTAGCAAACAGAAAGAACTGGAATAATGAACTCAATCTCTAGAAGAGCTGGTCTTTTCCGTGATATGGCCGGTTGGAACTTTGAGCTGAATACTCGAACTTGCTTAATTCGAAAGAATAACAAACAATTCGGTTTTTGGAACTTACTTGTTCCACATTATATACAGTGCATCTCAAATCCAGAGTGTGATAATAGAGTTTCACATACCATGGAAGAGTATGGGAGAATCCAACCTTCATCTCCTCAGCATTATTCACAAACTTTGTCACTATTTCTCCTCTGCTTTGCTCTGTTCCTCCAATAATAGTAGAAAATCTGAATAATCATTGATGAGAAGCTATATCGTTTATGAATAACTTACGAAAAAGCTGGTGAGCTGTCTAAGAGTGTCGCCGTTTCCTCTTTATCATAATAAGCAGCTACCGAAAACGTTGGACTAGTGTTTGCCTCGGTTAACTCATATACAGCAAAACCACCGACAGGTACTTTTACAACAGGAGCAGGTTCCAATATTTGATTCTGAAAACAGAGAAGAAAAGTTTGTAATGTTCTTTGAGACCCTTACTGGACGATCAACATGCACAAAAATTTTGCTTGAAGAAGCAGCTCTGCAAAATCCCGTAACTTTTCTCCCTGTGAGACCCATGAGTTCCCAATCTAAAAAATAGCCATTATTTGGCTCATATTATTTTGAAAAACCTAATTTTCCATGCTTCAGATCTTTATCAGTTATCAAGTTCAATCCCATATTCAAGACCCAAGAGCAGGAGCCCTTCTGTGTGACATCAGATATTTTAAATACGAAACTGTTGAACTCACTTTACATGACTTGAGAACTTGGAAGTACAAAGAGTGATATAACGAAGAATATAGCTTGATAGGGGTGAAAAGAGTTGCTAACCCATTCTAAAATTTCATATTCAGCTAGGAGAACAGTAAAACATGAGTCTTACTTGTTTACAAGGTAGTAGTGTGCGCCACGGTGTCAAGTTTTCGGTACATAGCGATTCTTTAGCCAAAGCTACATATTTCAAACTGCTCTCAGCATCAACATTCCCTTCGGGTTTTAATGTGAAGGTGGGTGAAGATGTGGATGTAGCAACAACATTAGTGAATGAAGTGCAGAAAAAGCCGTTCAAAGCGTTAGTTAGCTTCACCCATTCTTCATCAGTTCTGCAATACAATATATCAACTACGACGTTTCAGAGAAAACTTTACTTGGATGTGTTACCCTTCATCCATGCATGGACATGCACACCCGTTGGTGAACTCGGTTGAGGTGGTAAGCCCCACATATCAGCAAGCCATCGACCTTGGCCAAGGGATACATACAACTCTTCGACTGAATGAGCACTAACTAACTCCGCTATTATTCGCGGAAACAATATAAAGTCATGGCCTGTAAGTACTATACTATAAAACCATGTCGGCTAACAATTTTCACCTAAGTTATTTTGATCACTGACTATTTTAAAACGAAATTGTGTAAGAACATGCTGATTAGGCAGTCGTGATATTGCTAACTCTTCCTCATATGAGTCATTTGACGAAACTCCATATATTAAGAGGATGAAAAGTCCAATAGAATACCCAAGTAGCATGGAATGATATGAGGGGAGTAGATGGATGCTCTAGAAAACTCCCTGAAAAGAGAATGGGATAGAGACTACATATGCAACCGCTTCAGGCGCTATCAGAAGTTTAAATGAGACAAGAAAAGCAACGCCACACAGTATATGCTAATTTCTGAGAGTGGATTTGAAAAACGAAAAATCGATAAGTATTCGTTTAATGAGCGTTTGCATTAGTATAACTTTCAATTCAAAATTTAATACAATTCTGTTATTCTTTTTTTGTGAGCTTCATATTGGGAGTTTAGACACAGACGAAGGCTCATGAAAGGTTTGTTCCTTTTCTTGCTCCGCCCACTTGTAAATATCACTACCAACCACTATGAGAAAAAGGTGAAAAATACATTTATTATTCTGAAACTTTTGTAAAAACAAGATAGTGGTCTTTACATAGAGCACCATTGTCGTTTTTTTTGAAATATAGAACTGTGTTTTGTTTGGAGTTGCTGGCGGCTTCCATTCCTTCATGTGATACCTTTTATCCCTTTATGCAGTAGTAGTTGGCAACTTGATTATAGTCTCAAGAAGAGATCTCAAAACTCTCTCTCTCTAAATCGCCCAAGAAAACGTCGATAACATATGCTGACGTTTTTGATCATTTTTCAACTGTTCAATCAATGTCAACATGAGTGTCGTTCATTTTCATATCAAAAGCTTATATTACACCCCTTGAATTGATTTTTCTCGTCCCAAAACGTCTTCTATTATTCAGAATGGATGAAGCTGCTACAGATAAGGTGATGAAAATCGCTCAGAGAGCTACAGCGTATGATCATGGTAGGAGATATGAAGAAGCTATTTACTTCTATGTAGACGCAGCTAATAAACTTTTGCGACTATTGAATGAAAAAAGAGTTTGAACTCTTGAAGATTCCCCTGTATCAATTGCCTTCTTAAGTGTCTACCCATCCTTCGGAAGAATGCTGAAGAGTATATTAATCGAGCAGAATTTTTAAAGAAAGAATTACCACGTTTACTGGAGTTAGCAAAAGTATTTTGCATTTCATCACACTTCCCAACGAAACTAAATATTCAGACATCTAAATCTCAAAACCAGTTGATGTTCGAAAAAGCCGAGTTCAAAATGATGAAAGCTCAAGACTTGGATGCTGAAGATCATCATTCGCTTGCTTTAGATGAGTATGATGCTGCCGTGAAAATCTTTAAAGACGCCGTTCGTTTCTCAATATTTCTTTTCCCCCATTCTGTTTCTTAAAGTGTCACACATGTTCGGACGCGAACAAAAGAGCTCAGATTCTGAAAATCATTGGAGCTGCTCTCGAACGAATGGAAATGCTGAGCAGGCGTGTAAAAGAGAAAGAAATAGAACTGTTGAAACTTCCGGATGTTCCGACGAATGGTTCTCTTTGTTTTACAGAACTTCCTTGTTTTTACCATACACTGATACAGAGTTCGATAACATTTCCATCCATAGTGCGACTAACAGTCCAACTTCTTCACCAGTACCTCCCTTACCTACCCCGCGCACATCTGTACCTTTGAAACCTCAGGTAAAAGAGAATTAAAGTGAAAGAAATCATTGCAAAGAAAACAAATCAGGCTGCTGGACTCACGAAAGAAGAAATAGCCGTCTTAGCTGCAACATCCAGTATCAATGGCAAGAAATATGTCCCATTCCTTCCTCAAGACTTACAAGAAAATTTCTCGCTCACCCTGCCTTTCAGGTAACGGTCATATTGCTCTTCTTATAAGATCATTGAATAACTAATAGTGATAAAGACGGCAAGTTACACTTGGCAGAAAAACAAAAATCGCAGTTGAAAGGATGGATGAGACCATCAGAGATCATGTCAGAACCGAAGTTAATTCAATGCATTGACAGTGGAACAATAAAGCAGGTTCGTTTTTACTCTGGCTAGCGTTTGCCTATTTTCTATTAGACTGCTGTATCTGATTGTTCTTTCGTGTCCTCTCTTGCTGTAGCTGCTCGCTATGAGAAACGGTTCGGCAAACAAATAGTGACGAGGTTTGACTCTACTCACATCTGCACCAGTATGGTGTTTCATGATTTTTCAGTATCATCTATCCTCAGAACAAAAAAGGTATCCCTGTATATAACTCACATGGAAAGTATATGATTAAGTTTCATATAAATGGAGTCTGGAGAAAAGTTTGTGAAGCAATCATGACTCTCTAACTTATTTTTTTCAGGTAATCATTGACGATTATCTACCTGTAGGTGAGAATAGGAAGCTCTTATGCTCTCATAGTCAACTCCCCGGAGAACTGTGGGTGTCTCTGCTAGAAAAAGCATATATGAAAGTAATGGGTGGATACGACTTCCCCGGTTCTAATTCCGTAATTCTAACAGAGCTTCAGACTCCGATTAACTTCTTCACTTCCAGAACATCGATCTTCATGCTCTAACAGGCTGGATCCCAGAGAGAATTTCGATATCATCTGAACCCGAAAGTAAATTTGATCCCGACAAAGTATGAGCTATTTTATTTCTGTCTTCATTAACCAAACTCGTTAAGGTTTTCGATAAGCTTTTGTCGAGATTCCATGCTGGAGATTGTTTAGTCACTCTGGCAACTGGAAAGCTAGACGACAGTATATGTGAAAGAGCAGGTTTGGTTGATTGCCATGCATACGCTGTGTTGGATTTAAGGAAAATTGAGGTGTGTAGCAGATTATTCCACTAGAAAACATTCTGTTACAGGGACACAAACTTCTGATGGTCAAGAATCCTTGGACGCATTTACGCTGGAAAGGCAAATTTTCTGAGAACGATATGACTAGTTGGACCCCATCTTTGAAGAAAGCTCTTGACTATGATCCAAAGAAAGCTAAAGAGAAAGATGATGGTTTGTTGATTTTACACATTGACTAGTAAAGTCATGTTTCTAGGTGTGTTCTGGATTGAATTAGCTTCCGTTTGTAAATTCTTCGATGTTTTCTATGTCAACTGGAACCCTCACCTGTTTCCTTACACAAGTGCCTATCATTCGTAAGTTGATCAGCCCTCTTAATTGAATCGAAGGAAACATTTCTAGCTCATGGAGTGCATGTTCTGGCCCCATAAAGGATCTGTATACAGTTGCTGAAAACCCTCAATATTCATTGGATGTACATAATACGGGAAAATCTGCGGTTTGGATTCTTCTAACCCGACATATCACTGAAATCGTGAGTCCCTAATGCTTTCGCTTTTCCACCTTTGATTCTGTTCAGAGTGACTTCGCGGACAACAAGGAATACATCACTGTCATGGTTTACAAATCTGGGAAGAAGGTCCATCTACCATGTGAGTTTCTAGCAGGGATGCTTACTTAACGAACTAAATTCAGTTGACCCGAAACCTTTGTATGTGGGATTGAAGATTAACAGTCCCCATTATCTCTGTCAAATGGTTGTAGATGAGCCAGGTATTCAGAAGTACACTCTAGTTGTTGCACAAGTTTGTATTGCTCACTCTAATGAGTATTCATTTCATTCCTTTTAGTATGAAAAGATGAACACAATCAACTATTCGCTGAGAGTTTATTCTTCTACGAAGTTCAATTTGAATCCTATGCAATCATTGAAAAATAAGAAAACGGTAATGTTTGTTGCAACTGAGTTTCTTAATGCTTTTCGTTCAGGTGACTGGCAAGTGGGAAGGTATAACAGCTGGAGGTTGTGGTAACAGCGGCAATATGGAGAACTACAAGTATGACTAGATCTCTTTACTAACGATCTCTCATTTTCTGCAGAAACAATCCGATGTTCCGCATCTCTTTGGAGGAACACAGCGACGAAAACTCTATTTCAATTATTCTGAAAGGACCGAAAAAGTACAGCGTCGGCTTCCAAGTACTGCAGGAATCTTCAGCAAGATCCAAGAAGTTCGATCCTCGGGATTCTGGCAGCTACAGGTTCTCCTCTCAAATCTCAATCATTCAAATAACAATTTGCAGGCCCGGTTACACATTCCTAAGCTTAGACAAAGTACCTGCAGGTGTATATACTGTACGTGTCACCACATTTTTGAGTGGCCAAGAAGGTCCTTTCATTCTGACTGTCGAGTCTTCGTGTGGCTTCAACCTGACAAAGGTTACAAAATAAGAAAGATAGAAGCATATATTACTAAGCAAACGATTGTATATATTTGTAATTCACACTGATCTCATGTTCGTTAAGTGCTCTTGCTTCATTGCTCAATTCCCTTTATCAAATGCTCATATTACTACTGAGAAACAGATCTTCCTAGAACATACCAGAACACCCATAATCAATCACTCATTCTCTACGTGTTTCGAAAACAAACTAATAAGCACTTATGATTCTACAAGAACACATTTCGAAATAAAATTTTCTGAAAGCTATATTGGTTTTTCTTTGATGGAACTAAGCATTTACATTATGGGCAGTGTCATCTAGTGATAGGAACAGTACTTGCCCGTGTTACTGTTCTTGTTCATGTACAACCTCTCTGTAACAGACTTTCTTTTTTTCTCTGATTACAGAAAAACGCGATTTCAAGTTGAACACATCATACTGCATTGGAAGGGACCTGCAAGTAGCTCGAGAAAAGCATTCAGAACGCCATTGAGATTCGTTTTTGAACCCGAGTTCGCGACCTTGTTATCTGTTATTGTATCCGTGAGCGAAGATAATGAACTTCCTCTCTTTTGAATATGATGTACATGTCGATGGCCATTGAGAGAGAACTTCAGGTTCACAAGTTGATCTTGCGATCTACGGCTAGATATAATTCATCCTTCTTCAAAGTAAGTATGAAAAGAAGAGAGGGCATGAAAGACGACGTTGGCAATATCCATGAAAGGGATTACTGCCTTCTATGGAAAACATCATTAGTCAGCTAATCCTATCATTAGACTCATTGTCAGGTCCGATCAACCTGATGTCTGTCGACTGCATCCTTGATGTAGTAGTTAGCAGCCAGTCGTCTTCAGTCTTCTTCTATAATTGGTTGGCGGTACGCCTCAACCAATTTCGTGGACCTTTCTCATTTTGGTGCATGAAAGTAGTGGTTAGAAGAAAGCAAATCGAGAGAGAAACGATGAGAGAACAAGAGATAGGAGAAAAGAGAAAGCTGATTGTCCGTGAAAAGCGCAAGAGGAGAAGAAGATGCAGCCAGAGCGACGACCACGAGCCACATCCCGTACTTCTCCTTAAGTCAATTTGCCGCCTCTTTTCTCTGCATCCTCTTCGACTAGGAAGTCCTTCTATGGGTATACATCAAATTATATTCTTCATATGTGCTATACTCATCACCTCTTGTTGAATTTAGTACTTTTGTCGTTAGTTCAAGCACTCATTTTAGAAATTTGTTCCTCCTGACCATTCGTCTGAACTGACGTTCACAATGTTATTCGTATCTTCGTAGTCATCTGTTATTAAGTCTTTGTTGAGGAACGAAGAATTGTAAGGTCAGGAAAGAAGATTATCTCCTTGCTCACTAAAACTTCTCTCTTATCATTAGCTTGTTTCTTTTCTGTCCTCTCTTCCCCCTTCTTAGATCAACTGCTGTAATTTCAAAAATTTATTTACAGCTTTCTCACGAAGACAAATTATGTGGAACCTATGCTCGAATTTCGGGCCGAATCTGTAGAGAAGAGTATTTCCTTCAAATAAGGGTCTATTCGATTTCCTTTTTTCGTTTTTTCTGTGAAGGACAGCTTTCGGGCAATTCGCTCTTTTCCGTCCAAGATGTTATTTAGCACACGAACCCTCATGCTTACTGTTACATATCTGCTATCCGCTCTTTTTCAAGTATCTTGGCCTTACCCTTCAAAAATACTACTAGGTATGTGTCATTATGAGTCATATGGCTAAGACAATATCATTCAGAATCAGTTACTTGCATCTCTCCCGAAACGAGCACAGCTTCAAAAACTTTGCGATATGCTGTGGACGAAATCAACTCTCGAGAAGATGCTCCATTTAGGTGAAGGACAGCTTAAAACTTTTCAAAAGCTTTTTCAGACTTTCTTTCCAAAACCGAGATGTAGATCCTGGTTCATCCGAGTCTTGGCATATCACTGATGCCGGTAATACATCGACAAAGATCTCACACAACCACCTAATTTCAGTTTGTCAGGATTTGAAAGAAGGTGGCATGGCCATTGTGAGCGTTGAAAGTGGCAAAGGTCACGAATCATTGAGAGGATTAGCTGATATATTAGAGCTACCTCTTATCTCGGTAGATTCACCAACTTTTCCATCGGAGCCTATTAACTTGTTCGTATAAATCACCTGCCAAGTCATGAGTTGCTCATTCCAGCTTCGAATTAAACGTAAGACCTTCTCCAGCCGAGGTGTTAGCAGATTTTATAATTCTTAAACAATGGACAGAAATAATTCTATTAGGAGATGGTGAAAATTGTGAGTTTGTTTACTTCCAAAAGTTCCGGAGAATATTGATTTAATCAATACAAATATTATGAATGCTAACTGAACGATTGAATATTCAAGCGGGTCTCTCACCACCATGGCTTTGGCATCATCTGCATACGAAGACGAATACTTCAATCAGCGCACAATTGCTCGAAATGCCGAGAGAAGAATCAAAATTTGAGGAATTTTTACGAAAATTTAATATTCGAAGAGCTAATTATACCAATAGGTTAGAGATAACTCCGTACCCATTTTCATATAAACCTATAGAATACTGATTGATACGACTTCTACCACCAGACAGCAGAAACTTCTAGCTGCCATACGCGGAGCTCAATTCAGTCAGGCTAATTATCATTATGTGATTGTTAACTTTGTGAGTCAGCCAGACAAGCTTTTCCGAAATTAAATTTCCTCTTCCAGGACTTTCTTCCATACGACGTGGAAATGTTTGCTAACGGCAACATCAACATGAGCGGTTTTCAAATTATTAACAAAGAAAGTCGGGGTTATTGGAATCTTAAAAAGCATTTGAAAAAAACCGAATGGAGTCCACTGAAGAATTACGATGATGTTGATGTAATTAGGCGAATTAACAGTACATGAATAACTCGGACAGTTTCAGTCCCGTGCTGCGCTATCACATGACGCTGTTCTGGTAGCTTGGCATGGATTCAAGAAAACTCTTGCTGGCAACGATTCACTTTTCCACGGCACTTTCAGACATGGTCGATTCTTCAATAGAGGATATCCAGGTGAGCCATAATGGTTTTTCAACAATTCTTTTCCAAGGTATATTCTGTGATCCGTTATCGGACAAAGCTCATCCAAATCGTCCTTTCGCCTCATTTGAACATGGTAGGACAGTTACAAAAACGATGAGAGGGGTAAGTTTACTGGAACTAAAAGCTTTTGCCGCATATCACGTGAAAAGTACTACGTGTACGTGGAACTCCTCGTACATCATAGTTGCCGACAAAGTCGCAGCTTCATTTCTCGATGATTAGCGCGCGACAGCGGTTGCATCCATGATGCTCAAAGCTAAACACTACTCTTCCAGCTTCGAATAGATAGCAAAGATGGAACTCTTACGGGCAACATAGAATTTGATCAGAACGGCCAGAGAAAGAGATATGATGTGAATGTAATAGACCTAGTTTCAAACACTAAGGCTACTTTCAACAGCAAAGAGGTTTGTTAACTCTTTCAGTTAGTTCAGAACATTGTTCGCAGGTTATGGCATGGCGACAGGGTGAGGGATTCTTTGCTAATCGAACAATTGCACAACACACTAGAAAAACAATTGAAAACAGAACGAAGAAGAGCGTCCGGGTCGTCACAGTCTTGGTAACCATTTAGTAGGAATTTCCCTATAAAACTCGCACATGCAGGTTGCACCGTTTGTAATGAACAAGAAGGGCTGTGTTGATGGTTCGAATCGAACTGAATGTCAAGGGAATAACCAATTCGAAGGATATTGTATTGACCTGCTCAAGCTATTATCTGAGCGAATCGAAGGATTCAATTTTGAAGTCTACCTCCAGACAAAGACAGGATCGAAGAAGCCAGACGGAAGTTGGGATGGCATGGTTGGAGATCTTTTAAGCGGGAGGGCAGATATGGCAGTGTCCTCACTAACCATTAATCAGGTAAACTTGCAATAACAAGAAAATGAAAAAGACGAACATTCTAGGAAAGGGAACGCGTTGTAGATTTCTCTAAACCTTTCATGACAACAGGCATCTCAATCATGATTAAGAAGCCAGAAAATCAGGAATTCTCAGTGTTTTCCTTTATGCAACCTCTAAGTACTGAAATTTGGATGTACATTATATTTGCTTATATAGGAGTAAGTATAACCTGAAAAGCAACAATAGATTTCTTGATTTCCAGGTTTCTGTTGTAATTTTCCTAGTATCTCGTTTTTCTCCGTATGAATGGAGAGTAGAAGAAACTGCTCGGGGAGGATTTACGATATCCAACGACTTTTCCGTATATAATTGTTTGTGGTTTACATTAGCGGCTTTTATGCAACAGGGAACTGATATACTACCTCGGTAAGTCAGACTAGCAACGATTGATGGAAAGATGTTTCAGCTCAATCTCGGGACGCATAGCTTCATCTGCTTGGTGGTTCTTCACTATGATCATTGTCTCATCATATACTGCCAACTTAGCTGCCTTTTTGACGTTAGAGAAAATGCAAGCACCCATAGAAAGCGTAGAGGACTTAGCGAAACAAACAAAAATCAAATACGGAATTCAGGGAGGAGGGTCAACGGCTTCCTTTTTCAAGGTATTAGAACAAAATGTTTCAATAAAAACAAAGTAAATTTTCTTAGTACTCTTCTGTTCAAATTTATCAACGAATGTGGCGCTATATGGAATCGCAGGTGCCATCTGTATTTGTGTCATCTTATGCCGAAGGAATAGATCGGGTTCGAACACACAAAGGCCGATATGCATTTCTGCTTGAAGCCACTGCAAACGAATATGAGAATACACGTAAACCTTGTGATACCATGAAAGTTGGTAAGTGAATCTCTCCTTAACACACGGAACTCTTATCTTTATAGGAGCAAACTTGAACAGCATAGGTTACGGTGTGGCGACGCCGTTCGGATCTGATTGGAAAGATCATATAAATCTGGCTATATTGGCTCTACAAGAAAGAGGAGAACTGAAAAAACTCGAGAATAAATGGTGGTATGACAGAGGAGAATGTGGTTCTGGGATGACTGTGGTATGTAATAAGTAATGCATAATCACCATTGAATATCGTTCCAGGATGGCTCCTCGTCTTCGTTGAATCTTTCTAAAGTAGCTGGAATATTCTATATTTTGATGGGGGGAATGATAGCTTCCATGATAGCAGCGCTTGGTGAATTCCTTTATCGTTCGAGAATCGAAGCTCGAAAAGCCAACACCAACTCTCTGGTTGGCAACTTTGCGGTAAAAACCTGGCTCTGAATCATCATGACATCACAAAAACAATTGCAGAAGAACTTGAAACAAGCCTTATCATCCCAATTACGGTTATCGATCCAAGGGGGAGCTGTAGCTCAGCCAGGCACACAGTCTCACGAAGCGCTCAAACGACAACAGGTACTCGATTTCCAGAAATAAAAAGAAAACGAAGAAGTTGCAGTTGGCTGCCTTTCTGCCGGCATCAAATCAAGATGGAAAAGCCCCAGATCCTCAATTCAATAACCGATCAGGCTATCCCTATAATACGGCGGTTTAAGAAAACGTTCGTTGTGGAAAACGTTTCATACTCAGAAATAAAAAAATTAGAAAAGAAACACAAGTTAAAGACTAAAGTTCACTTGATAAAACTTTCAATTATTAGACGTATCACAGGAAAAATGTGGGTAAACTGACCACACCAGACTAGGAATGAATGCTTGGCATATCTGTGCATTCAAACTTTACAACGAGAAGAAGGAAAGAGTAAACAATATACAATTGGAACAATGGGATTGAAAACATTTAAAATTTGAAAAAACCTTTGAGAACTTTCTTGTATTAAGCTTTCGTTTCCACCAAAATTCGCAAGTTCATCAGTTCAACTCTGACCTAATAAGGAGATGCACGATGCAACGCTAACAACATGAACTTAGCTGACGTACCTCTACGATAAAACTATCACGGTGCGGCGGAAGATATCCCCATATAGTGCATTGTTCTTTCATGTCTTCCGGTATGTTAATTTGATTTCTATCTATGAGCGAGGAACGGGGTAAAGAGACGGAAACCTGGAAAGTCAGCAGCATAAGAGGAGGATACATTCGAATGTAAGCTTACTTCCCACACCGGAGAGTGCATATCATCCGTGGTTTCTCCTATCAACTCGCAACATCTCCTATAAAATTCCTACAAAACATAAAGAGACACATAAGAGAAAGTTTAAATACCACAGCAGCTCGTTTGATGCCATGATGAGTTATGGCACATAGGGGTAGACGTATGACCCGGCGAACGACGACGTCTGATAGCACTAACTTAACCAAAGAAGAATCATCAAAAGACGAATGGATCTGAAGCTTATTATGAATCTTTAGTTGAACGGAACTGTTCGCCAATAAACCATTGAAATACTTGAAGCAATATTAATCTCTCGAGCAGGACAGGCATTTAGAAGTTCAGGCACTATTACATCTGTTGATTCAGCTGAAGTGTGATTTTGAATTAAAAGTAGATTTGTAGGATAAGCCTAGAAATAATATTTTTCTTTCAGTTTTCAATTTTTTCATGTACTTTTTTAATAAGTTTCTTCAATGTATCAGCTGTAACGGAATGTACGCGATCGACAATGACATCACTGATGGCACGGAAAGAAGCGTTCAAAATACCGGATGCCAATATTTCATCTAGATAAACTCCTCTTAAATTGAGGGAATGACAGACACAAACATGACTGCAAAGGATGTTCAAATGAGAAAAAAACATGAATGACTTTTACCGCATAATGTTCTTCAGCCTCGCTGCCGGAAGCAGAAGTTCGATTCGTTTTAATGGACGTCGAAGAGTCAGACTCACATTTTCCGCATTGGTCGGTGTCGACGAAGCATCTGTCAATAATAATCTTCAAGTCAAGCAAGTATACGTCAAGCTGTACCTTCGAAAGCGTTTTGCGAAACATCACGAATTTCTATTCCACCAATCAGATTCCGCCGAACAAGGTAATGAGCATAATCATCTACGATATGTTGAAACCGCCTGTTTACCTAAACGGGCACACATGCACAATGCACTGAAGATTTCCATTTTTACGGCTCTCATATTCATTTTTGAAGAAAAATCACATTTGGAAATTATAAGTAGAATGATCTCATTAGGCAAATCTTCGAGGCTATAACACAAGGATTCAAATCTCATAAAAAACAGAAAGCACATGCCTTAATTGCTGCTCATTTATGGTAGGTGATGGCTCTCTCTCCTTATTCCTGGGATAACATGACAAAAGCGAAGTCAGAAAGCGAGTAGCTGCGGAGAATAACTGCAATTTCTATTATTTAAGGATTTAATGGATTAACGTACTTTCTTATTAAATCGAATAAACTTTGAATCATCGTTACTCGTCTCACTTTCTGGGTGCTGTTCTTCCGGAAAAGGAAGATAAACACCAAACGACATTGGAACTAAAATTATACAATGGCACCACCTTGTAAAACTACACAACCAATGGCACCGCGACTGTAATTAAAGGACTACCACTTCATTTGGTCCTAAACCAAAACATATTTTGAATTTGAAAACAGTATGGATGATTACTAAGGAAGACAGTTGTTGAACAGTTTTTTCATGAATTTCCATATGTTGTCTGACACCTCTAACCAATTTGCATATCTCGGAAGTTCCAGTCGATGTGGTTGCCGGAATCTGTTGTTAAACATTACTGGATTTCGTCTTCGGCAAAACGTAGAAATGACATTCAGGAATTAGCTTACTGATAGACTGATGTAGATACTCAGGTAGGAATCTAGTTTTGTCTTTTGTCTCTCACATGGCTTGCTTCTATCCACGCACTCTAGCATTTTGCTTGTTTCTCATGGCTTTCCGCCGTTATATTGTCCGCTTCCAGTATCTCTGAGGTTCTAGGCTTTCAGAACTTCATAATTGCTTTTGTAAACGGATGAGATCACATCATCCTGAGCAGAAACTTCTAGCTGCCATACGCGGAGCTCAATTCAGAACAAAAACGATAAGAGGGGTAAGTTTACTGGAACTAAAAGCTTTTGCCGCATATCACGTGAAAAGTACTACGTGTACGTGGAACTCTCGTACATCATAGTTGCCGACAAAGTCGCAGCTTCATTTCTCGATGATTAGCGCGCGATAGCGGTTGCATCCATGATGCTCAAAGCTAAACACTACTCTTCCAGCTTCGAATAGATAGCAAAGATGGAACTCTTACGGGCAACATAGAATTTGATCAGAACGGCCAGAGAAAGAGATATGATGTGAATGTAATAGACCTAGTTTCAAACACTAAGGCTACTTTCAACAGCAAAGAGGTTTGTTAACTCTTTCAGTTTGTTCAGAACGTTGTTCGCAGGTTATGGCATGGCGACAAGGTGAAGAGAATGAATAAACGAATACATAACATACTACTGCATTATAATACGGTACATAAGCTACATAGGGGAATTATACAATAACTAAAATAACATGAGCAAGGTGGATTGCACTTTCGGAGCAGCATAGCTGTCCTTGAGCTCTGCCAAAGCAAGACTGAACTCTATCTCTTGTGTTGGGAAGAGATAGGAATTTTTAAAGAACACCTGTGTTGTTAATATAGTGCACAGTCCATATCTGAGGTTGGTTACATGTGCTCTTGATTGTTAAAGGTGTATGGTTATTAGACCCGAACGGAACGAAGGATATTGTATTGACCTGCTCAGGCTATCCTCTGAGCAAATCGAAGGATTCAATTTTGAAGTCTACCTCCAGCAAAGACAGGATCAAAGAAGCCAGAAGGAAGTTGGGGTGGCATGGTTGGAGATCTTCTAAGCGGGAGAGCAGATATGGCAGTGTCCTCACTACTCAACTTTTGACTTTTGCCACCCCAACTTCCGTCTGGCTTTTTCGATCACAACCACCCTTAAGCACCCATAGAAAGCGTAGAGGACTTATCGAAACAAACAAAAATCAAATACGGAATTCAGGGAGGAGGGTTAACGGCTTCCTTCTTCAAGGTATTGGAACAAAATTATTATGATAAAAACAAAGCAAATTTTCTTAGTACTCTTCTGTTCAAATTTATCAACGAATGTGGCGCTATATGTAATCGCAGGTGCCATCTGTTCTCTTAGAATTTCTTTTAGTGGAAACTCCCCGGTCCTCTCGTTTCATGCCGTTAGACATGATGGGTGTAGCGTTACGAACGTACAGAACACGGTGGAAGAGTTATACCTGTAATTAGAATAAGATTTATTATGTTAGCAAGAAATCACAATGTATCAATAAATTCACATAACATGTCATAATCACTTTTAAGAATTAAAAAATGTGCAACAGCTTAGGGTGATAGGAATCTCTATACTGTTGTAGAGATTCCACTGATGGTATATGGAGAACTCTGGACGGTGGGGTCGCCATGGATGAGAGTATCTCAGTTTACAACAATTCTGAGTTTATAAAGTAGTTCTCTGCCAGACTGTATAGTTCTGATTATGTTCAGGTCTTCATGATCACAAGTATCGAATATGACGCAACTGTATTTGTGTCATCGTATGCCGGAGGAATAGATCGGGCTCGAACACACAAAGGACGATATGAATTTCTGCTTGAAGCAACTGCAAACGAATATGAGAATACACGTAAACCTTGTGATACCATGAAAGTTGGTGAGTGAATCTCACCTTGACACACGGAGCTCTTCTCTTCATAGGAGCAAAAAGTCTCACAAAGCGCTCAAACGACTGTTCCTTTTGGAATCTATAGACATGTACAGTATGACATAGTCATAGAGTTAGAGTTAGGCATGGACGCAGAACAACCATATATAAACTAGCAGAGACAGTAGATCTCTGAGTTATTCTGAGATACACCGTTGAGCTGCTTCACAGCATACTCATTCCAGAGTACTCCTAGGAGATGGCTATCACATCTTCTATGCTTATTATGTCTTAATGTATATTCATGTGCATGATCAAGTGTATCCTTTCATTCACCCTATCTTGAACTCTTGCTATTAAACCATTGTTACTTTAACTTCTAATAAACCTATTTAATCTAGAGGAATGTTACTCATACCAAGGCAATTCTGTTACGCTCATGAGTTATCCCTCAGCATTACCATCGCTATCGGGATAACGTGAGTGTGCCATTGATTCATGCAGAATCCATAACAGAACGCGACAACAGATACTCGATATCCGGAAATTAAAAGAAAACGAAGAAGTTGCAGTTGGCTGCCGTTCCATTACGCTCGTGGTTGGTGTTTCCGACTCCAGTTGAATACCGGTGTAGCGGGCAAGCGTAAGGATGCCATATTCGTACGATCAACATAACCTTGGAATGGAGACAAGGGTTTATTATAACAGATAGAGACAACAATAAATAAGATATAAGCATGCTACATAAAGTGATACATAAAAGAGCTTCTACAGACATTACAATACATACAATACTAATAAGCATAACTATATAACTTCATGAGTCCGGTCTGTCCTCTTAGGACGATACTCTCTACCAGACTGCCCTCCTTCCACCTGTGGTTCAACGGGAGGAGTCTCAAAGAACAGCTGTGGTGTTCTACCTATTGAAGTACATGTGTGCAAATAGCAACATGTTACACTATGGCTATAGGACCACATGTGAAGTGTCCCGCATGGAACACTGCCTTTCTGCCCAAATCAAGATGGAAAAGCCCCAGATCCTCAATTCAATAACCGATCAGGCTATCCCTATAATACGGCGGTTTAAGAAAACGTTCGTTGTGGAAAACGTTTCATACTCAGAAATAAAAAAATTAGAAAAGAAACACAAGTTAAAGACTAAAGTTCACTTGATAAAACTTTCAATTATTAGACGTATCACAGGAAAAATGTGGGTAAACTGACCACACCAGACTAGGAATGAATGCTTGGCATATCTGTGCATTCAAACTTTACAACGAGAAGAAGGAAAGAGTAAACAATATACAATTGGAACAATGGGATTGAAAACATTTAAAATTTGAAAAAACCTTTGAGAACTTTCTTGTATTAAGCTTTCGTTTCCACCAAAATTCGCAAGTTCATCAGTTCAACTCTGACCTAATAAGGAGATGCACGATGCAACGCTAACAACATGAACTTAGCTGACGTACCTCTACGATAAAACTATCACGGTGCGGCGGAAGATATCCCCATATAGTGCATTGTTCTTTCATGTCTTCCGGTATGTTAATTTGATTTCTATCTATGAGCGAGGAACGGGGTAAAGAGACGGAAACCTGGAAAGTCAGCAGCATAAGAGGAGGATACATTCGAATGTAAGCTTACTTCCCACACCGGAGAGTGCATATCATCCGTGGTTTCTCCTATCAACTCGCAACATCTCCTATAAAATTCCTACAAAACATAAAGAGACACATAAGAGAAAGTTTAAATACCACAGCAGCTCGTTTGATGCCATGATGAGTTATGGCACATAGGGGTAGACGTATGACCCGGCGAACGACGACGTCTGATAGCACTAACTTAACCAAAGAAGAATCATCAAAAGACGAATGGATCTGAAGCTTATTATGAATCTTTAGTTGAACGGAACTGTTCGCCAATAAACCATTGAAATACTTGAAGCAATATTAATCTCTCGAGCAGGACAGGCATTTAGAAGTTCAGGCACTATTACATCTGTTGATTCAGCTGAAGTGTGATTTTGAATTAAAAGTAGATTTGTAGGATAAGCCTAGAAATAATATTTTTCTTTCAGTTTTCAATTTTTTCATGTACTTTTTTAATAAGTTTCTTCAATGTATCAGCTGTAACGGAATGTACGCGATCGACAATGACATCACTGATGGCACGGAAAGAAGCGTTCAAAATACCGGATGCCAATATTTCATCTAGATAAACTCCTCTTAAATTGAGGGAATGACAGACACAAACATGACTGCAAAGGATGTTCAAATGAGAAAAAAACATGAATGACTTTTACCGCATAATGTTCTTCAGCCTCGCTGCCGGAAGCAGAAGTTCGATTCGTTTTAATGGACGTCGAAGAGTCAGACTCACATTTTCCGCATTGGTCGGTGTCGACGAAGCATCTGTCAATAATAATCTTCAAGTCAAGCAAGTATACGTCAAGCTGTACCTTCGAAAGCGTTTTGCGAAACATCACGAATTTCTATTCCACCAATCAGATTCCGCCGAACAAGGTAATGAGCATAATCATCTACGATATGTTGAAACCGCCTGTTTACCTAAACGGGCACACATGCACAATGCACTGAAGATTTCCATTTTTACGGCTCTCATATTCATTTTTGAAGAAAAATCACATTTGGAAATTATAAGTAGAATGATCTCATTAGGCAAATCTTCGAGGCTATAACACAAGGATTCAAATCTCATAAAAAACAGAAAGCACATGCCTTAATTGCTGCTCATTTATGGTAGGTGATGGCTCTCTCTCCTTATTCCTGGGATAACATGACAAAAGCGAAGTCAGAAAGCGAGTAGCTGCGGAGAATAACTGCAATTTCTATTATTTAAGGATTTAATGGATTAACGTACTTTCTTATTAAATCGAATAAACTTTGAATCATCGTTACTCGTCTCACTTTCTGGGTGCTGTTCTTCCGGAAAAGGAAGATAAACACCAAACGACATTGGAACTAAAATTATACAATGGCACCACCTTGTAAAACTACACAACCAATGGCACCGCGACTGTAATTAAAGGACTACCACTTCATTTGGTCCTAAACCAAAACATATTTTGAATTTGAAAACAGTATGGATGATTACTAAGGAAGACAGTTGTTGAACAGTTTTTTCATGAATTTCCATATGTTGTCTGACACCTCTAACCAATTTGCATATCTCGGAAGTTCCAGTCGATGTGGTTGCCGGAATCTGTTGTTAAACATTACTGGATTTCGTCTTCGGCAAAACGTAGAAATGACATTCAGGAATTAGCTTACTGATAGACTGATGTAGATACTCAGGTAGGAATCTAGTTTTGTCTTTTGTCTCTCACATGGCTTGCTTCTATCCACGCACTCTAGCATTTTGCTTGTTTCTCATGGCTTTCCGCCGTTATATTGTCCGCTTCCAGTATCTCTGAGGTTCTAGGCTTTCAGAACTTCATAATTGCTTTTGTAAACGGATGAGATCACATCATCCTGAGACCAATCGTTTAAGGTACAAGAGAATTATAATTTGGATTATCACGTCATCGGAAACTGTTAGCAAGTCCTTTCACAAACCATATTCAATCATTTCCAGAGAACCCATATAGTCAGTTCAAAATATCTACTCGTTCTAATTGCAGATTGTAATGTTTGTTCCTTATCCTCTCCACAAGCACTTTTATTCATCTTCGATGAAAGATCATCCTGAACATGGGTCACTAATGTTATTTGATAAACAGACATGCATACACTCTTGCTATAAGCTCCTGTATGTGATCATTATGATCTTTCAACAGTTTCTGAATATTTTGCTTGAATGCGAATGAATTTTATATTCTTACGTGTTGATGCTGAGATGAAGAAAACAGGGAAATGAAAGATGGTTTGTGAAGAACTCGTTAATCCCGTTACCATAATCCTCTATAATTAACACTGTAAGAGCACAGAAATCAATCGAAAACTTACAGACAACTCCATTGGAAATAATGTTGTCTTTTATCAAGCTCAATGATGGAATGCAACCGGTCGCTTCATTTTGATGAGATTTAAATGAATTTTCAAACCACGCTACCACGTGAGCATCGATATTAGCATATTAATTTGGATATGTACATCGTCGATAATTCGATTCTGTTGTGCTTAATAATAATATTTTTTTGCTGTTTTCATGTATCAGGAATTCCTAATTTTCTACTTCCGACTTGCCATATATTGTCTCTTTTTGGTTTACAATATGTTATAGCCCTTTTATAGGCAACAAATGAGCTTATGCGCGTAACTAGGATTTCTAATGTCATCCTGATGGCCGCACAAAACTGCAAGTGGAATTGAAACAAAAAAAAAGATGTCGAATGAGAAAGAGCAGAAGAAAAAGTTTTGTTTTACGACTCTGTGAAATGGATTAGATAACAATCGCTTTTGGCACTTAGAGCTTTCGAAAATGCTCTTATACATTCAGGTGTTTCCCCTTAAGTCGCTGCACCAGCATGTTTTCATATTGTATTCATATTCAAAGCAATATTTTGAGTTACAAAAAAGAAACAACAGAAATTTCTAATTGAATATTGCTTATGCTCAATGAAACGAAATGAGAAAAAAAGACTCAAATTAGACATAAGCTTTATGTTTTGAGATGTTTCTTCTTGCTATGCTGCACAAGTTTTTTATTTGAAGGAATTAGTTGTGATGCTATTGAGAGTATTGAGAGTAGTGATGTTTCCTTATATGAGTATGTGTGTATGTGAGTGAGAGCATTCATAAAGAACCTCTCTCTTTTCCTACTTGAATCATTCTTCTGCATGCCTTTTTGAAGTTTTCATATATATATCCTTGTCCCTCTTACTTTTCATTTCTCTTACACATCTCGAATCTTCTTAGCAATGCATCAATGCTTTCAAGACCTTAATCCCAATATCCTATCAGCATCTCTTTATTTCTTGCTTTCTCATTCTTCTTTTACTCCATGGTTTTCATAATAATTTAGATGACGTCTCATGTATAGGATAGATATGAGCTTCGCATTTTTATGTTCTCATTCTCTTGAATCTGTTGTATGCAGAGTATTTCCTCCAGTTAGCTCATTCGAAATGTACAATGTCTAATGATTTCTGCTTTTCTTTCAATTTTTTTAATTAGTAAATACTGTTTGTTTAGAGATTTTTGTTTTTGCATCCTCCCAAACTTCTCATTCCCCCCCCACCTCGTTTCCTCCCTCTCTCACTAATCTGACTTTCATCATAAATATGGAAGTTGAACTGAGAGCGATACTGTGATAACATGTTGATGAGGAAACTGGACGCAATGGTCAAACTCAAATGAACCTTTGAGCTGATCAGCAATGACCAGAGAATATGGAGAGAAAGACTAGGGTAGAGAGAGATGGACCTGGAGAACAAGAACCAACACCTCTCTCTTACCCAAAAAAAGCAATAATTCTCTGTTCACAACTATGAAATACGACGTTTTCCTGTCTGTAAATAACCATGAAATAGTTTGACCTCTTATTATTGCTTTCACGTTTGTCGACAAAGAAAACTAGACACAAACTTCCTTATGTATATGCCAGAGACTTATGTTTACTTGTTGCAAATGGCTTTCTCGTAGGTTTCAATAATACCCTTGATTTCGCTATTTTGACTTCAGCTTTCTCGGTTTGTCTCAATGATTCTTAATAGCAACAGCTTGTCTGACGATTTTTCGTAATTTGTGACTTCCCTTATTTGGCGCTTAAAGCATCCTGACGTATGTCTACTAACTCACAAAGTTTGACTAATCGTCTGCAATTGCTGTCTCTCTTTATTCATTGACAGAAATATAAAAAGAGAAGTAGACAGAGGGAGAGAGAGAGAGATAGAGAGAGAGGGAGAGTAGAAAAGGAGGGAAGGAGGAGAGGTTGATGCTGAGGATAAAAGGAAGGTGAAGGCGGCAGGAAGAGGAGGAGACTATGTTTAGAAGCAAGCGTACTTAAACAATAGAGTTACCATGTGTTCAGATTTATTTTTTCCCGTATTTTCTGGCCAACAGCTAGGAAGCATGTTGTTCGGAAAGTTTCGAACAAAATGCTCAAATGAGGCTTTTTCCTCTTCATGAGCACCAGCAACATATCACATAAGCCTTTATATAATCGCATATATCGAGATTATGTGAAGTAATTTTGCTATTCAATCTAATTTCCGGATTATAAATAATAGATTTAATCCATTTTTGTATATTTATATATGCAATTTGGTTGTAGAGAAGTTCACTTTGTGTTGTCAAATACATATTTCCCATTTTTTTATGCAAATCATTCTTTTTATTATTATTTTGATGACTTCTCTCATCCGAGAAGCTCTCCTTCAACCATCTCTTCCACCATATCTTTCTGTCTTCCTTCCTTCCTCTCTTCCTTCTTCTCTCCCTCTTTCTCCCACCTCTCCCCTCTTTCTCTCTCAATCTCTCTGTCATTCTCTTCTGCTGCCTATATGACTCTCTCTCTCTCCCTCTCTTTCCCTCTCTCTCTCAAAAGCTATAAATAACAGGTAAAATGGTAAATGACAACTCTTAGAGAGCTATTTGAAATGAATTCAAACAAATTTTGTGACATTCGCTTGTCTAGGATTGAAAGATATTCTCTCCATCTTTTGCTTTCCCTCTGCTTTTGACTCGCTCAGCTTCTGCTCATTCTCATCTCTCTCTTTACTGATGCTAAACATCATAAAATGCCTGAAAAGCAAAATTAACAGGTTTTTTTTCTTTTGTTCCGCTTTGTTATGTATTTCTGTGCAAATTAAACTTTCTTTCTGTTTTTTATTCTTCTAAGCGGAACAGACGAGGAGGTTGTTCCGTCAGTGGTGAGCTATTCTTAATACCAAGCAGATTTGGTATCTTTCTTTATCTAATGTTTGAAAACATGTTTCAACAGTTGCTATTCACATATCAGCCGTCAGATGCAAGAGCATTCTGTACGAATGGCAGACTTACAATTTGCTCTTCTTCATCTGTCCTTTCGTTTCGCGCTGCTACTGTATCTTATCGTAAGTCTCATCATGCTTCTCCTCATCTTACTCGTCAGCTTCTGCCAGCCAAATCACCATTCCACAGCTTTTTCAGCTCAGTTTTTATGAATTTCAATATGCAAAAGAAGAATTCTTTTTTTAATATTCCGTAAATTACAAAAGAAATATGATGATTTCCTTTGAAAATGTTAGTCTTCCTGTCATTGGAAAAGATATGAAATTACATATTTCATCCCTTCACTCTCTTCACTCTGTGCATTCTGATTCCTTTTACTTCGATGCAAAGGTCTAGCTAGACAGAAGTCCGATGATCGAGTTATTAGATTTTTGTCTGCGAAAAACAAAAAAATAGCCATTGAACATTAATATATTTTTAAAGAATAAGAATAAATCTTTGACTCTCTCATGCAAAGAACAAGTAAGAAAGAAAGAGATTGAGAGAGAGGGTCTGATGTATGAGAGGTGTAAGAGAATGGAGAGATGGTGGCAGAGAGCGTACATGTGTGCGGAGTGTGAATAGAGAAGACAAACTAAGTAATAATGAGGAAAGACAAGTGAAACTTATGGTGAAATCATTCAATTGTTCAAATAACTGAGGGTAAGCTTGCAGAAACTTGATTGATCAATGTTCAAAGACGCTCACTGAAGCCACAGTTGCATATCCTTTCATATCATCAACATCCACACATCACCTATACATCTACATACTGTTCGTGTATAGCATTTACATCGTCAAACTGCTTGTCTTGCTGATCTAATAGAGTATGAAGATGTTGAATAATTGAAAAGCTTGTTCTAGTAGATAACATCTGTTTATATTACGCGAACACATGCATACCTCTTGGACATTACATGATAGGATTTGAAAGAGTTTTATATTCAAAACTTCATTTAATAGGAAAGAATTGAATTTCTCCATAATTTGATAACGAATATCATTATGCGAAACAACTAGACAACCACCACCTGCAATCACTTTGTTGCTTATAACACGTAAAATTTAAGATTTCAAGAATTAACTTTTACAATTACTTATGTGTCAAATTATATTTCGAATTTTCCATTTTCATCTCCACCACGGCTTTCGTTCTCTTCCGAAATAGCAACATGACTTCATGGCATGTGAGTATACATGCTATTTAGCATAACGTGAACTACGTGGAGATGATGTTACGTGTGCGTTACGTCACTTACGTAAACGTCATGTATACGAATGTGAATGCAGCGTTGTGGACGGTTGAATACGTAATCCGTTTGCCATCATCCAATGTTTTCTTTCATTTTGACTGCTGTTTTTCAATCTTTTTTTAATAGTTTAAAGCATGTCTTTTTACATGTTTTTCCATTAACTTAAACGGGCCATGTTGCTATTAAACTGGAGGGGAGGGTGTCACCGTGCTAGAAAGCTATTTGTTCATAAATGGAATGAAAGACAAACCCTAAAGTGAGGCAAAAGTTCTTTTTTTTTTCCTTGCTTCATATAAAAGGCAATACATCAGTCATCAACTGCTATTTTACTATTTCTCTTAAAGAAATGCTTATTCCTCTAAAAGCATAGTTTTACCTTCTCCTATTTTCATCACATTAATAAGAGGGGGGGGGGAGTGGGACAGAGAGAGAGAGAGATAGAGAGAGAGAGAGAGAATGAGTTAGTGAGTTAAAGAGAGTTAGAGGAAGACATTGAGATGAAGAGAGAATGATAGAGGTAAGGGGAGGGAAGTAATCTCTGAAAAACTTACTTAGCATCCATGGAAAGTTGCAAAGCTTAAAGAAAGGCTTCATCTTGCCACATTTATATATTCAAGTCTTTCCTCTGTCTCTTCTTTGCTTTTTTGATATGTATGAGATTCTGAAAAATAATTTCCATTCTCCCCATCTCACAACTATTTTCACAAAAGAACTAACTCATCCCAACTTTACATTGTTCACGAATCAATGAAACTCCACATTTCACCTGAGTTCATTATCTGCTCTCCAGCACCAATCGACGTCATTTTTCAATATTCTTTTAGTCTAATTGAAGCATAGTGGTTCGAACTTTGACAACTTACCTTTACATCTCTCGCAGCACTTAGAGAGAAAGGAAAAGAAAGAGAAGTAGAGAGGGAGAGTTCAATAGATGTCAGCTGGATTAGTTCAACAATGCTTTTCTTCCATCAAATATTCGTTCCGTACTGTCTGTCCTTTCGTACACATCTTCCGTTTTCCGCATTTTCATCTACATATGTATATATAGATAGATAGATTTGAAGATGAGAATCAGTTTTTGTGTTTGATTAAAATTGTTATCCAATCTTAATCCTTTTTTTTTGCTTTCATAATCGTTTTGGAAACGAAGCCAGGCAGGCAGTCTTGGCCATATGAAGTTTCCACACTCTAATCTTTCGTTTTCGTTCATTCATCCCAACTTTTAGCTGATATGATGATCTCATCCTCATTCAATTACAATATCTATCTATTGAAAATTGAAAATTAAATAAATTATCTTTCCAATAATTATCCTTCGACAATCTATATGAGCATAGTGAGTGTAATCATACTCAATTTACTTTCTGCCTACGCCTAATGATCATACTTACTATGGAAATATTTTATGATGATGAGATGAAGGAAAGAGAAGAACTTTCAAACATGTACTTCACCTCATAAAATGAAATAAAAAATTCATGTATTGTCCGCTTATTGTTCCAACAATGTACGCTAATTGCCACCAAGCACTATATTCAAACTATAACCTCGAACTTGGCAACTCCTTCTCATGCTTGTGATGAGTTGAGAGTGTGATGAGTCTGCTACTAGGTCTTCTAACATGGCTCTATCTCTGTATCCTTGTGTGTGTGTGTGTGTGTGTGTTTGCTTCACATTTAAGTCATCTACATCCATCAACACAAATTTATTTCTCATCAACTATTTCAAAATTAGCAAGGCTTATGTTGTGTACACTAAACACATACATACAATCTTCTTTTTTATATTATAAATGGCGAGTAGGCTGCTGCTGGCTTACCTGTCAGTTAGATTCTATGAGGATTCCGTTGGCAACTCGTTGATATATTGGCGTTCTTGCCACCCTGTCCTTAGTTCTATCTTCTTACTTTTAGTATTTTAAGCTACAAAATGACTTCTGACAATACATCTCATATGTTCTTTGAAGTATAATAGCTCTCTCAGACAATAAATGACATGATTGATAAACGTTTTTTTTGAAAATTCTCTGAGTTCTGATAATTCCAAAAGGAGGATGTATGTTAACTAAGCGTGCCCATTATCTATCTCCATTCAACTTCGTCTTCTTCGTTTTCCTTCATCAAGCTCGAAGAAGTATTTCCAAAGACCAAACATTCCAGTCCAGGTATTAAGCTTGAACGATGATTTTCAAAAAAACTCATTTGACTTTTTCTTTGCTTTTTCTTTTCTGTCTCAAGGATTGTGCAGCCATTCATTTACAGCTAACCAAAAGTTTTCCGGTCTTTTCTTCCGGAGCTAAGTGGTTCTTCGGTGGATGGACTTAATCGGCTGTTGGCAACAAATTCCTATCTTTTCTGCTTTTTAGCCTCTCCATTCACACCTTCTTTTTTACCTTCAAAATTATTCTTTTGCCTCCTACTTACCTTAGTAGCAAAGCCCGAATTGCATTTGCTCTCTCTTACTCCATAACTATGCACGTCTCCTGCTTTGTCGCCTCTGGCTAACTCTCATCACTCTCAAACTTCATTTGTTTATGAAATAAAGCTTAATTAGAAATGCATTCATGTATAATCAATTTGATGTCATTTTACCTACATTTCTTAGAATTTTTCAATTCATGTTTCGAGAAATCCTTATTTGTTTCGAATTCGTCTCCATTTCCTGTTCGTATGGTCTTTCACAAACGTGTACCTCGGTTTCAGCATGGCCCAGCATTTGCCGCGAGCCTTCAACGACGCTTGGGAAACTGGAAAGGAACAGTTCAGTCAGTACAAACAGCCGATTTCGAAGTGAGTTTCTATACTTCACTTCGGACATTTCAAAATGAAAATGAACATAACCTGGCTATACCTGATTGACACAAACATAAACAACCGTTCACCGCGCTTTTCGGCTTGGAAATGAAAAGAAAAAATAATTTTCACGGTTGCAAGCATTTCACGTGGAATTAGAATTTTCAAGTTCAGCAACTTGGTTTTCGAGTATTTTCTTTCTCGCTGATTAAATTATTACAAAGATCGTTTGAGAAAAAAAAATATTTTGCCGTGCTTTCGTTCCTCTTTGAAAATGATTACATTACATATAATAACTGGTAAATATTGGTTTGAGAATGAGCTTTGATAAACATGCAAATATACCAGTTTAGTGCTTAGATAAGGAAATGAGAGAGCTCAAGTTAGAATGTAGCTGGAAATGTGTGCACGAGTTATGTTCTGTTCTTTCAATATTTATTCCTTTGAAGATTTCTTGGCAAAGAGGGTACAAATGGATCGACTCGTTTGGACGAAAAGAAAACCTCTCAAGAAGTGTAAGCATTAGCTTTTAGTATGAACATATCAATTCAATTTCCAGAGATAGTGCTGAAAATGGAACGAACTTGTATTCTTATGATGAGAACAACGCTTCTTCCGTTCATTCCAACAAAATTCTGCAGGTGAGCCAATAAAGATGTCACACCTCAAATTACTTTGTTGCTTAGCTTGTGGAAAACTCTAAGTGCCTGGCCAGTTGCCGTAAGAGATGGCAGTTAGCCATTCTAGCCAATATTGGATTTATGATCAGTTTTGGAATTCGTTGTAACTTCGGTGCTGCCAAGAATCATATGTTCCGTAATTACACTGACCCTTGGGGTGTTGAACATGTATGCTGGCACATGTTATGTTATAGCATAATTCATTCTATTCCAGAGAAGAGAGTTCAACTGGACCGAGACTGAGCTTGGAGTTATGGAGAGTTCTTACTTCTATGGATATTTGGTAACGCAACTACCTGCTGGATTTTTAGCGGCTAAATATGCTCCTAATAAGTAAGTTTGCTTAACATCCTATTCTATTATAACTCATTGCTTAGACTCTTCGGTATTGCCATAGGAATGGGAGCCCTCTTAAACACATTCCTGCCTGCTGCTTTCAATTCGAAAAATGATACTTTGGTTGCTGTTATTCAAATTTTCCAAGGATTATTTACTGTCAGATTAATAATGTTTTTTCAACATCTAATCTACTTATTCAGGGTGTTGCTTATCCTTCAATGCATGGTGTTTGGAGATATTGGGCTCCTCCCATGGAGAGGAGTAAATTGGCTACAACGGCCTTTACCGGATCTTACGCTGGTGCAGTTCTGGGTCTACCTGTTTCTGCTTTCCTCGTCTCATATGTGAGCTGGGGAGCACCATTCTACTTATATGGTTAAAGAAACTGATGAGATTGATGTTTACGATGATGAATTAAGGTGTTGCTGGAATCATATGGGCCGTTATGTGGTTCTCACTAACGTTTGAAAAGCCTGCCTACCATCCCACCATTACACAAGAGGAAAAGAAGTTTATTGAAGATTCGATTGGAACTGTCTCTAATTCGCACCCAACGGTATTTCATACTATGATCTTTCCCTAAATACCCTTGTTTTGTTTCAGTTCTTCTCCATTCCTTGGAAAGCAATACTTACTTCAAAACCTGTCTGGGCCATCATCGTTGCTAACTTCGCAAGATCATGGACTTTCTACTTGCTTCTACAAAATCAATTAACATACATGAAAGATGTGTTAGATCTCAATATCAGTCATGTAATTCTAATCGTTCGTTCTTTCGAACATTGAGTCATTGCAGTCAGGGTTATTAGCCGCTTTACCTCATGCCGTAATGGGAGTTGTTGTATTGTTTGGAGGACAATTAGCTGATTATCTACGTGCAAACAAAATTCTTTCAACAACTGCTGTTCGTAAAATTTTCAACTGTGGAGGTTATTACTTTTCCAGTCACAACACTAACTATTGAGTTTAGGATTCGGAGGAGAAGCAGCGTTCATGCTAATCGTCGCTTACACTCACAAAGAATCAACTGCTATGATCGCTTTGATTTTAGCTGTTGGTTGCTCTGGATTCGCTATTTCCGGTTTGAATGTACTAACACGAAAAGTCCAAACAAGTACTTTCCAGGTTTCAACGTTAATCACTTGGACATTGCTCCTCGATATGCGGCAATTCTAATGGGTCTTTCGAATGGAATTGGAACTTTGGCCGGATTAACTTGTCCCTTCGTTACAGAAATGTTCACTTCTAGAGGGGCCCATGGCTGGACTAAGGTCAATCAATGTTGGTTTTTCATAAAACTAGTCTGTTTTTAGGTATTCTTACTTGCGAGTTTAATTCATTTCACTGGCGTTACATTCTATGCAATTTATGCGTCAGGAGAACTACAGGTTTGCCACAAATAGTCTTTTCCTCATCGTCGATCATATACAGGATTGGGCTGAACCAAAAGAGGAAGAAGAGCCATGGAATAATGCTGTACTTGGAAATAAGCCAGGTTATCATGATCATATGGCTCATAATACCTTCAATGTTCTTATAG
The DNA here is from genome assembly GCA_030370435.1 of Auanema freiburgensis. Taxonomy (NCBI): domain Eukaryota; kingdom Metazoa; phylum Nematoda; class Chromadorea; order Rhabditida; family Rhabditidae; genus Auanema; species Auanema freiburgense. The sequence goes on along the minus strand of CM059366.1, from coordinate 5,240,421 downwards.
GCTCAGGATATGGAACTGCTAAACAAGATCCACATATAAGCCTTGCTCCGTTGCCTACAGCAGATCAAATATCCAAACGTACTTTTGCTCGTTCTTCACGAACAAAGATCTTAACATAATTGATGTTTCAGACCGAGCTGGCTCTATAGGCGGTTCATCAGCGCCACCACCATCCGGATATCAGCCAGTGTACGGCGGACCAGGAGCTCAGACAAATCCTTTTGCTGCCGCGTGGGATGAGTCAAACGGAACAGGAACAGCAAATGCTACAGTAGCAGCAAATCCAAATTACCAGCAGTATCAACAATGGTAGATTATTGAAATTAACAAAAAAATATTATTATTTTATATAATTTTATAAATTTATTTATATGGTTGTGTGTGTGTGTGTGACTTGTGGTGTGTATGTGTGTGAATATTGTTTTTGTCAAATCGCTACCTCTTGTGAGGACTTAAATACCATTAACGGAATGATTGTCTGTCGTTTTTAACGACCCGTATAACTCATGATTCTTTGTCTATTTATGGCTTTAATAGAAAGTTTCTAGAATTTTATGATAAAAGTATATCTTGTCGAACGTTTTTTCTTCTTCTTCTCCATCATCATCTATGTTGTCTTCAATCCATTTGAGAGTTTATTCGAACGTCTTTCTAACTTCCGTGTGCTGCGCCGTAGAAGAAATCTTCAATTATACTGTCCTTTTGTGGCGTTTCCTTTCAATCACCAAAATTGATTCTCCTAATTAGGAGATTATATAGCTATACAGACTTCAGTTTACTATCCATCTACATCGTAAAAGACAGAAAATCTCCATTCTAGGTAGCTATAAAACTGCTTGGTTACCTTTTTAATTATTTGTTCGTTATTGAAATGATTTTTTGCGTACTCAACTGAATAGGAACCGTTTTCTTTAAAACCTTCTTTCTTGAGTACCACCATCCCCTACCCTTTGGCGGAGGTTGGGTGAAGACAATTAGCATTGGATTCGTCTTGGACATACAGCAGTTGGAATTCCCTTTTTTCTTCAACAGCCCGATGACTGTTCGCGTTTATCTACACCACAACACGTTTACTATTCCAACAAGGAACATTTCTCTAATTAACATATCCAAATAAGTTTTTTCTTGCTTCACTTGCAACCTGGTAGAAGTGTTGTTTGTGCCTTCCCTTGCCTTGCCCTCAAACGACCACATCTAAACATCACTGATGGTATCATTTGAGAACAGTTAGATCTTCTAACTATCTAAGAATTTCCCCAAGTTTCAGCAACATTACTTTTAGTTCCTCAGAATTACAGCGTTCTTCCCGAAAACCGCGTGACCGGCAAAAAATAGTTGAAGAAATCAAACGGAAAAGAGAAAATGTGAAACAGACAGCAAGAGGTATAGATAGATGGCCAACAAGAGATAAACTACTCGTATAAACTTTCAAGACGTTTCAGCTCCACACCTCTGAGACTGACTACTCAAAAAACAGACGCAAACAGAAATTTGATAAAAATATATCGATGGCAGCTGGAAAGATGATGGAAGATGGGAAGAAGAAGAAGAAACGTATGAAGCAACGCTATGTGCTTCTTCTTGATCTTTTTCTTTTTCTTGAAACTCATTCCTTGTCTCCCACGTCTTTCCGCTCTTGTCTATGACGATACAAAAAGTCGACCAGCTGGCTGTTGGCGAAAATTCGGACGGAGAATTTCGTCTATTCTAGCGTTTAAAAAAAAGATTGAAGCAGAACAATCGACATATGAAGCAGCACAAGGGAGAAGAGATAGAAACGAATAAGCTTCTACCTCCGTTCGGCTGCAATGATTGAGACTTGTAAATCTGAAGTGGCTTGAAGCACAAGCGCAGAATCTGCTCAGCTCATTTTAGGTCTAAAGATTAGTCAGAGCGGTTGCATTCCTCCACACTGTTCTCACTCACACACGCACAGCGCCATCTTCAGACAGTATCGCATTGGTATTATGGTCGTAGGTCACTCGAAATTGTTTACCAGACGATCGGAAAGAGTTAAATCGCTGTTTTTTAACTCTGCTAATACACATTCCCAAGATCGGGAGACCTATTTTTCAACTTCGAAGCCACGCTCGACCCCTCTCGCACGTCCAATTTTAATGAGAATGATCGTAGTGGAGAATGCGTTCTCCTTCATCCAACTCGACACGTTTTTTTTTCTTTCCTGCTTTAAGTTTTGCATTCTTTTTCGTTCTTTCTCATTCTCTGTTCAACTTAGTCTTCTAATTTATATCTATTGAAAGGTTTTCATCTGCTTCTGCTTTCTATATTTGTTGTTGTTATTGCTTTCGAAGAAGTAGTTGTTTGCTAGCGTGTGTGTGTGTGTGTGTGTGTGTATGTGTATGTGCTTTCTAGTATTCAAGTTCAGTTTGGTTTTGTCGTACACAGTGTCATTTATTTTCTTTTTTTTCTTATTTTCATTCTTCATATTAGTATCTGTTGGCTTTTTTTTTGCATTTTCCATAGTCCACATACACACAGAAGCATATAGCCTATTAGCCTGATCCACTTGTTTTCTTTTTCCCCTTTTTTCCTTTCCATTTTGCTCCAACTGGCTTCGGCCAAGTCGTACGCCAACAAAACCATCTTTCACATAATAAGACTAAACGAACAATTATGTAATGAACCGGCAGTTATCTTGCGTCTGTCATGTAATTAATCTGGACTAATATCTTGACGCAAAAAAAGAAAGATCTCTATTCGTCTTCATAGTTCATTAGAACTAGACGGATGAATATCAACTCGTATATAGACTGCGCGCATGCATTTCCATATTTGGGTCTAATACTCATTGTTGACTGTTATGACCAGTTTTAGATAAATTGTTCAAAGCGTTTTGTAAATAAATGATAAGACGAACCAGCTCTGTTTAATATTGTTTCTCATTTGATATAGTTGCAGCAGCATATTCATCGAAGAAATGAGCGAACTCCGACTGTCTGTCAGTGTAGCTATGTGTGTCTGAGTACTCTGTGCATGTGTATGTGCCTGTATGAAGCTATTTTCTCTTTTTCTCTCTCTCTCTACCTCTCTCACCTCCAACTGATTTTTATCAAAGCCCTTCTTATGTGCTTATATGTTTTTTCATACCTTAAGAGGCGCGAATATTAAGACCGGCTTGAGTGAAAGATGATGAAAAGAAGCAGTAGAAATGTATTGAAGATGTGCAAAGGTGGAGAAAGGAACTGATCAAACTTCTACATACACCCATAGCAATTTCTTGTGTTTTATTCACACATTCCTGAAGCTTTCAATGCAGCCTATCGTCCGCTCACGTTCCGCCTAGACGGGACTTTGCTTCCATTATCAATCGTTCGTCAAACTTTATTTTTGCTGAAATTTCCTTCAGTCAAAGGGCTACATCTATACATATATATAGATAGATGGATGTATGCCTATCCATCTATCTATCTATATATATATATATATATATGTGCATGTATAAAGTTACACACCCATATATAGAAAAATATATTTAAGAAGTGAGCAGCCTTCTGCTTACTCTCCTATTTACTATTATTTCTTTGTTGTTTTGGATTTTGCATCGTCGTAACTTAGTTCCAGATTCTTTTGAACGAATATGGATGTATATCTGAATCGTTTGTTCCTTTTGTGCTAACACAAAGGCAAATTTTCAAATGTCGTTACCTTTTCAGAGACGATATTGGTGATGTTCGTCAGATTGTGTGTCTTAGCAAGGACATAGGAAATATGTCCATTTTGCCCTTTATATCTGGCCGGTATCCCATTACCACTATTCGAACATTCGTTTGACTTCATGTCCTGTTAATGACGACGAAATCTGTGAGATATGATTTGTCATATGCATTTGCCACGTAATTTCGTTTTTTGTTCTGAAATTGCCTTCAGAGCGATGCTATACTGCGGCAGGTTTTCGTTGCCGGACCCTTTTTTTTCGTAGAAACACGAGTTTCGCTTGATGGCAGCTGAAAGTGAAATTTCAATTTCTCACTTGATTGAAGGGTACCAAGACATGATTCCCTTAAAAGCTAATAGCCCAAAGGTCTTTTGTCGTTCTCTTGTTATCATTTAATATCTTCACATCGTTGAAAAACACAAACTGAAACATTAAGTGACGTGGCAGCAAGAAGCAGATAGAACCATAAGACGTTCCAAGAGATACCAAACGATCTATTTTTTGCTACCAGGAACAAATCCTCTTGACTGAAATTGCTTTCAAAACGAGAAAAACGCTGAAGCAACCAGCTATTGCTGTTAGTTGTGAATAGGTTGAAGAATGGGTTTCACTGCTATCACTTACAAAGTGATGTCCAATGCAGTTTGCAGCAGTTGACTTCTCCTTCTCCTTCTTCTTCTTTCTGGAAGAAAGAAAGCAGTTATTCATTATATGCTGATTGTATTTCATTCCAATTGTTCCTCACATTTTATTGACCTTTGTGGGAGGCAAAACGACAGTTTTCTAGTTAAAAAAGATTAGTTTCTATCGCGCGAAATGGCCGCACATGCGACGTTTTTGTCGTCTCCATTAACGATCTCTCTGAAACAGCATTCCGACATTTTTCTGCTTTTTGCTCTTCTTGCCCGCTCTCTTATGTCAAGCCGTACTGTGAGCGTTTCATTATTTTCGCTGTTTCGTTCTTTTACAATTCCCCTTTTTTCGTTTTTGCGTTCTGGGAAAAAATATAACGATTACTTTCTAACCGGACAACACAGTGGCTGACGCTCAACTTTTTGTTCGTCAAAAGCCATCATCTGACAATTGAATGTGGTATTTCGAACCACCTCCCAACAGAAATTGCAGTTCACTCTGCCAGCCGGCATACAGAATGGTTGTATATTAAAGTTGAAACAATACAAGAAAAAGAAAAGAAACGAACAATGTTGCTCCAATCGCATACACACGTTGCCAAGAGGAAATTCGAAATCTTGCATGCAGAGCCACGTTCGACGTGGCGGCGTTCACGCGAAAATGAAAGCCCACACACGGTTCATTTTACAAGCTGACTTCGCATTGAACGGTTGTGAATGGCAATGCGGTCAAAACCTGCTAACAGTATAATTCAATTATTTTTTTAATTTTCTGGGAAAAAAAGCGTTATTGTGGGGGATTTGACAACTGTCATCGTTGTGCACTAACAGTAATTGTTCTTAATTGTATGGCGTTGAAAAGCATGAGAATTCGGAGATTTTCAAAGACAGCTGTACTCTTACTTCTCTTCCTTACGCATGAGAATATTATTGTCTGTTTTGCGTGTAAGTCTCTTATGTATCGTCTATTTTTAGAAAGGTAAAGATCTGTCTGTAAAACGTAATCGTTATCCATTAGGGAATTGAGTGATGCTTTTGAGCTGCAAATGTTGTCCTTACAAAGAAATAATTAGAAGTTTGTTATAATAACAGTACTATCAATATGCCTTGAGAAGTTTTTTCAAGATTGCTCGTTTTGTATATTTTGATCGTTTTGATACTTCCTTTTCGGAATGTTAGGCTCATCCCACCCTCTTTCTCTTCTCCTTTCTCTTCTTTCTCTTCTCCTCTCTCCTCCTCCTTCTCCTCTCTCTCTCTCTTTGTCTTTCTTTCTCTCTTATTCTCTCTCTCCTACTCTCTCATATTTTCGGGCATAATAAAAATAACAACAAGAGAATACATTTCGTTGACTGCTGAAGTATCAGGAAGTATGGACATATTTTTATGTCCCGTCCTCCTTTATCTGTACTTTCTGATAACTTTCATCAAATAGCTTTCTGCATGCTTCATGTCTTTTTTCATCTCTCCCCTTTTCGCTCTTCTTATCTTCTTCCTTTAAATTCGTTTTCATCAAATAACCACATCTCATACTATGATCGTCTTTGAGCCAGTTCAAATCTAAAATCTGTCTGTTCAACTTTATTCTTTACTTTCAAGCGCATTTGTTTACCGTTTTAGGCTGAAGACAATGATGATGTCGATGATGTCTCCCATGAATTGTATTATTTCGAATTCTCTCTTGTGAATTTCTTTCCTTTAATAATAATTTCCATTTTGAATGTTTTTATATAACATGCCAATTCACTTCTTGTATTTCTTGTGCATGTTCATGCGAACTTCTCGTGCGGCTCTTCACTCGCGAGAAGATGAAACACAGAGAGAGAGAGTGAGAGAGAGAGAGAATTGAACAGAGAGATATGAAAAGAAAAAAGTTTGAGAGCAAATGAAACGCTGTTCGTTAAGATATGGTTTTTTCTTTATTTTATGATAAAACTGTTCGAAGATAGAGAGCTATCAAGATATAAATGATTGGTATGTGAACCTCTTTTGAAATGCTTGAAGTCAGTTGTCAAGTTGATTTAGGAATTCGGGAAAGTATCTCAGTCATTGCATCATTCAAAGAAGACAATTGGAGAAGCGATGATCGTTTTGAATATGATTTTACGAGAACTCGATGTGTCGAACACATTATTACTGTCAAATAAACTGTGTTTTTTATCTGAAAAAAAGAGGTAAACCAGTCTCTAGTAGCAGTTTTGACCGTGTATAGTAGTAGAGATAGCGCCTTGTGTCCAAGCTTTTAATAATGATGTTTGGGAAAGATAAACAAAAATAGGACGTAGTTTACGCGCTTGTGAGATGTTGGGAGAGCTGGAAAGCAAAAACAGCTATCCGAAGCAGAAAAGAAGCGGAAAATAAAGAGAAGAGAGAAACCATATAGCTGAGAGAGTATACGAGAGAAAATGCAGAAGAAAAAACGAGCGGGACATACTGAGGATTGACAGCCGGTGTTCAGTGTGTACGTTCATAGGTTTAAGCTTGTCTCAGAACCCCGTTCTAGGTTTTGTTACTTTAAGCTAGTTAACACTACGATTTTGTGTTGTTGTGGAATTTATAGCTGATGACTGAGAAGGAGAAGAAGAAGAAGAAGATTACGCAGCTTCATTGTGAAGAAGTTCAAAGCTTCTCTCTTTTTATGGTATTTGGTGGTCTTCAGCTAATAACCACTAGTTTATGTCGTCGTTTCCACTTGTCTTACATATAGTATCACAGCGATAGCGCCTCTCTCTCTCTCTCTCTCTCGCCTTCTGTGTTTCTCTTGTGATTCTCTTTCAATGCTTTCCGATTTCAAAAAGCGTTTTACCTTCTTTTTTTGTCATAGCCAAAAACCACCTTTCTGACCCCGTTAATCTATTTGCTGACATAACTGTCATCAATCGGTTACGAGTTCTTTCATTCAAACTCTCCAGTCAACCTCCGATGAGAAAGATCTGATCAAATTCATAGAATGGGAGAACATCAAATTTTCTTTCAACATTCTCATTTTTAATGATTTCCATATGAAAGTCCATTTAGTAGCTTAGCTGTATCACTCCCTCTCTCTCTCTCTCTCTCTCTCTCTCTCCAAGCCTTACAGGTTCAGTCTCTTTCTCCCTCCATCCCAATCAGAATGTAGACCAGTGCGAAATTATTTTTGATGCATTCACATATTTGTTTTTCGTCAACTTTTTTCCATTCCGTCACTTGTCTGATTTCCGTTCTGTTTTTAGTATCCCTTCGTTCTTTGCAAGTCTTGCGCCAATTCGAAGGACCGCAGTTGCTCTGATTGACTCTCAGCTTAAATACTTGGTTGAAGCTAACTTTTAGTAATTTCTTGCTCTCCTAAAGCCCTTCTCTTTCCCTTCTGCCCACCTTCTCTCTTTCCATTTTTTTTGTTCTTCTCTCTCTCTCTCTTCTCCGTGTTGTTATTTTGACAATAAAATGACTGAGAGAGAAAGACATTCTATCGCTCATATCGAACATCGCATATTCTCTTCACAGTTCACCTAGCAAGCATTTGACAATAATTTTGTGTTTTTTTTTGTTTTCTGCCAACCAGTTCCATGCTTTTAGCCGCAGCATCTTTATCTGTTCAGACATTCCTCTCAGACCTCCAAATCGCGTTTCATTCCTTGATTTTCTTCCATATTCCTAGTCGATTACAAAATGCGTCTTATAGTTCCCTTTCTCTCTCTCTGTCTCTCTCTCTCTCTCTGTCTCTGTATGCATCTCTCTCTCTATCTCTCTCTATTTCTGTCCCTCTTCATTGACTGCATTTGTTTAGCCATTGTTGGGTTGTTGTCATCATCATTTTATTTTGTAATTACTAGTCAACGAATTATTCTATTTTTACTATTCACAATAGTTGCCTTCTATTTCGTGTGTTGAACGTTAAATTTAATTTTTGAAACAATAATTCATTTTCTTCTTCTGCAGGTGACTCAACTTGACTCTTCGCTGGTGGTTGTTACTCATAGTGAAGATTCTTCTTTAGAAGACTTTCATACCTTTAAACCAATCATATTTACGTGGAATAATCTTCAGCTCGAAGTCTGTTATTCTCAACGAAAGTGGTAAGAGCACTACTTTTAATCTTTTTTTTTTGAACGAAAGCGAGAAAACTGAGAGTGAAAGAGAGAGACGAAAAAGGGTCGAAAGTGAAAGGAACTGAAAGAAGGGTAGGGGATGGGAGCGAGATAAGAGTGTCAAGAACGGAGGAGCAGCTGAAGAAAAGTAGAAGAATCTAAAGCTCCGTGCTTGGGGATGCATGTGCCTCACAAAGCATTTGCTCATCATTTGTCACATTTGATTGTTCATGAGGTTTTAATACCTCCATCTATTTCATCCTTGCTTTTCCCCTCTTTCGTGTCATCCGCCAGTTTGACCACAACCACTAGCCCACAACACATATTACGTTGGTCACATACAAAGCCGGTTTGCTTAATATGTCTGTTCCTTTTTTTTACTTATATAGAGGCCTAAGTCGACTTTTTATGAATCTGAAGGGGAAACGAAACGGACGAAAGGGATGTTTGGTTCATTCAATATAGATTTTCCTTCTTTTTTTTTTTATAACAGTCAAAACTCGAATCTTACCTGATTCAAATTACCGTTCTAAGAAAGCGTCTCTGTTTACAATGGATTCTTCAACCTGAAAGCCACTTCGTTCTCTTTTTCGTCATCACTTTTTGCATCTTTTTAGTATTCTTTACTGTTCCTCAAACTAGTCAAACTTTTAATGGCCTTGTCATAACCTTTTTTTTGGTTTCTACTTCAGCACTATTGTCGTTTCCGGAATCCTTGATTCATTTCCTCAGTCATATATTCTCGTGTTTTTATAAATCCTCTCCATATACTGCAGGCTGTATACTCACTTCTAACCTCTTCCTCCACTCTCTCTCTCTCTCTCTCTCTCTCTCTCTCTTCCTATTCCCATTCTATGCTTTATGACTTCACCCCAGTCATTTTTCGAGCATATTTCAACTCTGAAGATTTGAGAACGGAGAAAAAGAACGTTTATTTACCTGTTTTTACTCTTCTTCGGTAAATAAAACTTTTTGTGTGTCTGTGTGACTGCATTCGGGTTGATGCACATTGCTCCTCTCTTTTAGTGGAACGAAAATGCACAGAAGAGATGACGAACGTTGAAGAATAGACGCATTTCCGATGCTCTTGTCTGTCTCTGAATGTGTGTGTGTGTATGTTTTTTATCTGAATTTCTAGGTATATAATCCTTGACAGTCTCTGATTAACAGCACCATTGAATGTTGAGACTTTTTTTGCCTCACATAATCTCTTTTTGTTAAGCAAGAGCAAGCAAATGTGTGGGAAACTATTCAAAAAAACAGTTTTGCAATTCTATGCGTTTTTTGAATTCAGGTTTTGCGCATTTTACCATTTTCATAAAACAGAGAGTCAGTATGGCTATGTCTGTGTGTATGTGTCTGTCTTCGAAGAGTCCATCATCCGCACTATCATCTCTATCATCATCATCCTCCTTACTATCGCTGCGTCCGCCATCATCGCCATCAGCATAGTCAAATGCTTTTATGCGGATAATTTGAATAAACACTGTTCATTAGTCTAACGCTTAGTCTTTTACAGCCTACACGAAAAGCTTTTACCTATTCAAACCAAATATTTGAAAAATGCGCCAATGAGGTTGACCCATCTCAGGTGTCATACTTTATGCAAATTAATTTTGGGCCAATAATTCGAGTCTTACGCGCCAAACTATAAATTATACTATATGCTAATGAATTAGATTGCGTAGTAGTTCGAACAACTTCCGTTTCATTTCTAAATTGAACAGCACTGTTAGCGGCTGCACATAATTAAACGCTGTTCTCAACTGAAATAGTAGGGAAATCAACAAGATGAGAAGTCGACAAATGCTTGCGTACGTTTATATTGTTTGAACTTTTGTTTATATCCCTCCATATATATATATATATATATATATATATATTTATATTTATATATATTTATATATTTCCATATAATTTGTGTTGGACGTATGTGTTAGAATTAGTGGACTGGTAGAATTCTCATCTTTTCACTCTTCACCCTCTCTCTTCCCTTCGTTCATCCTCCATCCGCCACCCCTTCCTTTCCTCGTTTCAAAACATTTGCGATGCGCAGCCTAAGATATTCCTTTCGCTTAATTTCTTCTGAAGTTCTTAGTAGTATATTATGCCATTAGTGGAGCGCTAAAGTTCATTGAAATTCTCTATCAGAAGTTGCTGTGAATATCTCACACACAAGCCGTCTCTTTCAAACACTCGTTTTTTCCGTTTTATCGATTTTATCTGATTTTTTTTGTTTTGAAAACTGAGCGTAATCTACTAATCTGCTAATTTTGTTTACAAGTGTTTTATATTTCATTTGTTGCAAACACAGATTATAACCCCTGTTTTTCAACTTTTCTTTTCTATAATTACATCTGATGTGAAGGTCATTTCCTTTTGTGAAACAGTTCCGAATATCCCTGTTATTCCTTTCTCATTGAAGATGGTAGCCAACTGCGGGAGTCTTTTCATTGGTCATATTTGGTCATCTCTCCAAACCTGGTAGTACTTTCTACTCATATAGTACGATCACTCTATCAAAGTTGATAGCATGCGTGAGCTTTGACTTCTTATACTTCTATCGTATCAGCGTATGCTATCTGCAAAAAAAGAAACTTCCTTAGCTCATTGTTGTGCCAGCGTTAGTTCGTTTCATTGGAAATCAATGCTATCAGTCTATATTGCTGAATAAGCGGACTCGTTGACAAATGTTTCTTTGCCAACGTTTTAATAAAAAAAACGAGTATAGAGATACACTCATGGAGTCACGAGCTTATGAGCCTCTAGTGTACTTCGTTGTCATTTATCTGCAGCAGTTGCTTGCTTTGTTGTTGTTGATTGGCTTGATCATTGCTCTGTTTCAAAGACTCGTTTGTTGTTTAAACGGCAACTGATGTATATCTCAGAACATTTCTCGGCAAATAACACAGCGTCAAGTAGGACTTCAATCGGCAGTCAAAAATCTTTTTTCATGTCGGTAATGAGCGTGGAAAATCGATATTGCAAGGAATCTACAGCAAACTTTCTATATTTGGCAGTTAGTTTTGGCTGGAGCTGATTAAACAGTAAAACATTGAAAACAAAGCATTAAAGGAAGTGGTAGTTTGTATTATATGGGCCGCTGAGCTGCAAAATTGCTTTACAGTACGATATTCCTTCGGTTCTTCCTTTTCGGAAAGCTTCATGAATTAGGCGTCTTATCAGGCTTGAAAACTATCTTTCTAGAACTTTCCGCTCTTGATCGTCATAGAATTATAATCTGTAGTATCTGATGTAATGATGACCCGATGGTAAATAAAACAACGGTTGTTTTGCACGATTGAAGCCATTCAGTATCAAAATCTATTGATCTCAGTTTATCATTCGATTCAATTGCCATCCGACCATTTGCTTCAACGAAACACTAATAAATTGAGCATCATCGAACGGAATGCTTTCAAAATTCTGTATTTTCTTGGAAAAAATGTTAGGAATCGGGTTGTTCACTGTAGATGATCCTAACTTGCTATTCTGTGGATCTGCGGAGGCGTCTAAGATAAGAGTGGTTGAACAAGGATAGACCAAAGTTCTCTCAAGCTATCCCAGTGCGCACTTTCCATCTCTTTTTTTCTCTCCGTCACTACTTTATTTCTTGTCTTCACCTGCTAGTTTGTCTATCCTCTACGCCGGAACCATCCTGGAGATCACGTGGTAAGACAGCAATCTTCACATACTGGCTACCGCTGACTAGCTGACTGCTGCGCTTCGTTGTTAGCGTTCTTTAACTCCGATGGCGCTATGAAAGAACATAGAAGAACATCAATGATTTCAGCAGTCCGGGACGGTTAAGGAATGAGAGCCTAGTTGTTGTGTAGAAAATGCTGTCGTGTATTGAATGATAGAAGACTTGATTTCATGTCATGTGGCGGAGGGCGCAGTGTTGATGCGTATGTGGGCCACACCCCCTCTATTGGGTCGACAGCCGGCCAACCAGGCATACCTTCGCATACAATACAATACCACACTCTACCGCACAAACGCTAAAGAAACATTGTCTTCGCCTATTTCAATTGGATGAAACTCTGGCTTAATTGTTTCTATCATTCATAATTATGTTATCTTACTTGGAGCCTGAATACTTCCATCCGTAAGTTGCCTGTTTCAATTCATTGAAGAAAAAAAATTTCCTTTTTGTTATCATTGTGCCTGTGTGTTGTTTCAATGATTGTGGAAATTTCGGGGATAATTAGTTGGTACCCTACACTCATCTTGCTCATAATCATACGATTGATCACGAGAAAAATTTTGCGAAGAAAACTCGACTAGCATCTTCGTATTGTTTCAATGTTGACCGTTAATATTCAGAAATGTGGAACTTGAAACTAATGCTGGCGGATTATTGATTCGCGAACAGTATTTTTACAAAAGTATAATTCAGTATGGACTCGTGCCATATGTTGGTTGACTTCATGATATATGATGGTCGACGTTTACAAAAGACGATTATGAGAATTCTGTTTAGAGCCTTTTTATGTGAAGTGGCTTGCGCCGATCCAGTCAATAACAACTGGCTATCTATTTAACACGTTTGTGATGAACTGCTTGATTCGTTTCTAATTTGACAAGCAGCTCTCGCCGTTTCATCATTCTACGTCATCTACGATACTCACTTAGCGTTTTGCTCAAACATGAATATATTTGAAAATTGGTTGTTTGCTTCTTCTACGAATTGAAAGCATACTTCCGGCAGAATACTTAGTTCATAGATGGCAGATTTTCACTCTTTTTTTAATTGGTCGAAAGATAGGGAATGATTTATGTTTTATGATGATTCATATGTAACTCACACTCGCTTGCATCGATTCAAAGACGTTGTTTCAATATTCTGCCGACTGAAATATAATTTCCATTCCTATCAGCTTATTCAGAGATGCAAAATTTTCTTCCATGAGACATTATAGTGTGGAAACGCTCAATTGCATCGTTGATGGTGGCATTGAGTATGAGCTACTCTTGTTCAGTTTTCATCTAACGGACGTCTTGAAAGTTATATCGGCGAAAAAGTAGAGTAGCTACTTGTTGTTTCTTCCGTACACAAACAATCAGTTCCACTATCGGTTTTTTTTCTGTTTGTCTCAAACTCTGATTAGGCTTGAAGATTTTTTGAGTTTGAAGACATCAATACTGCCCTCAATATAATGTGAAAGACACTGGTCAGGCAAAAGCGCAAAACTTCTTTGTGCTGTAAAGCGCTCATGTGCTTTTTGCGTTTGTCGTCTGATCGGCTGTCGGTTTCTGATGTATAAGAGTTTGTGTGTTTCTATTTGTTTGTTTGTTTGCTTTGCTGTTTCTGAATTTGGAAAAACGTCTTCAAAGTGTTGACTTTGCAACGGTGCTCAACTAGAATCTAATTATGCTGACTTATTCACAAGAGAAAGTATCAAAGTATAGTTTTGCTAGTCGATAAAACAACCTTCTAAAATGAAGGCCGTAATCGTGGGCTTGGAACAGATACATGTTTACTGTTTGACTTAGATACTGCCATTCGGAATCTTGATTATCATGTACACTTCTTCTTTTTGTTTAGTTCTTTGAAATCTGTTTGCCGAAAAGAAAGCATCTAGAAGTTCACCATATCCTCCGCTAAACTTCACCATGCATTCTTGTTGGAATGATAATAGCGGTACGAAGCTGATAGCAATGTTTTAAACTTTGGAATTTCATGAAAGACTACTTCAACGTGTTAGAAAACACATTTGTACAGCAATGTTTTCCTTCGATTGCGTGACCAACGTATTCATTCGCGTAATTTTTTCTCCTTCTTCGTTTCCTTCAGTCAGAGTGGCTGTATACACCTTCGATTTGATTGCTTTCGTGACCACGTTGTCCACATTTTCATAGCTAGATAGTTTTGATGCGTGGCTTGTATGAAGTTTGCTCTGCATTATGCAGTTGATATGATTGAACTTGCCAGGCTAATTTGATTGCCTAGCGGTTTTTATGATCTTTCAAAGTCTGATTCAATCATGTTCGTTCAGGTGTATCGTTAAATATACGATTTCTTTCATATGCTAAGCTTATCGTTAGTAGCAAAATAATTGCTAATTCATCGGAATCTTGTTCAGATGACTATATTATAGAAGATTCCCACTAAGTTAGAAGAGAAGAGGATATTGTGAAAGGAATTAACATTTCCTGATTAATGATGAATTGCTGTGAAATATATTGGATTGGGCTTATTCGTCAGCATGACGGATGTGCATCGTTCTGTCAAAATGACAGGTGTTTTTTACTCAGCAAGGATCTGAATTCGACAATCTGCTTGGAATATTCAACTTGACTTTACCATACACTTCATATTGGTTATCCGCTAAAGAAGTCTTCATCCTTATTGGTTACTAATACTTTAACTAGATCGTCCACATTGTTATTTCTTGTTAGATGGCCAGTCGTATCTCATTTATGCATCTTACGAAGCCCCTAGGCGTCGATTTGTGTGCCGATTTCCCCACCCTCTTCTCTTCAGCATCCTTTCTTTGTATGTCCTCCAACCCCATTGTCCAATATATATTATATATTTATATATATACATTTCTGTATGTATATACATCTAACACTTCGAATCTTGAAGTAAACCAAACTGTACATCGCATTTCATATCTTTTGAGTATCGTTCCGCTATGGAATCATCCCCTTCTAGCAGCTCTCAGCTTTCTCTTCTCTCAAATCTAACTAACTCGAAAAGTGACTGACAGCAGAAAAAAAGCTCCTACGGCTGTTTAAGTAATCTGGTTGAGCTGGATTACATATAGTTCCTTTTTATAATTCCTTCACCTCTGCGACCGCTCTTTTCTCTTGTTTTAAGAGTGTTGTGTAGGGTGGGAGGGGGTTTCCTATAGAATATCTTCCCATCATGTTTATCGATCAAAGATCAGTGCTGCTAGCCTGTTTGGCCTCAAACACACATTTCTTATGAACCTTTATGGTCAGTTCGTGATGGTTTGTTCGATTCAGTTTCATTTTATCAGTCGAGTGACGAACAGATTTGATTCATAGATTCTCTGGTTTCCAGAATCGAGCTTTTGAACCGACTCGAGTGAAATCTATGAATTGTGACATAAAGATGGTGTCATCTCTTAGCTTTTAATCTTTGTACACCCTCAATCAAATATAAACCAGTCTGCTTCATTATGAAAACAACTGAGCGTTTAAGCATTGCGGTAAACTAATGGCTAGAGAAATGTTATAGGATTGGCACCATGACTAAGACAGTAGTACGAGTGTCAGTAGTTGTAAGAGAAGTAGTGGCTGTTGTTGTTGTTGTTTTTTGGTTAGGGCTGGACCAACGAAAGCAAGAGAGAAAATATCGACAAGAGAGATGAGGAAAACTGAAAGAGGGAAGAAATTGGGGGAGGCACTAAAAGCTGCTGTTTTTTTATCGTCCGTTGTTGTTGTGTATGTGTACGTGTATGTGTGTGAGAGTATGTATATACGTTTACTGTACAAGGATATGTTTTTTTCCTTCTTATACGTATATTTCGGTCTTTTAACATACATGGGTGTGAAACTAGTCTTTCGGAGAACACATGCTTGACCGCGCAGATTGTTTAGAATTAATAGGAAGAGTTAAGGAAGGGACCGCAGTTTAGTTTATGCATCATCGACATTAAAGCTCTCTAATTCTGAAATATTTCTCCTTGCGCTTATTAAGACATTCATATGAATAATATGCCATGTCCAGAGATTTACTACGAATGATAGCTTTGCTTCCCCATTCAAGAATCTTTATCTGATTTGTCGGAGCGTTTGCTGCACCAATGCTTCTCCCTTTTTAGCTCTGGAATTGTATCGTACATCTAGACATGAAGCGCCTAAATCAGATTGTGTCCAGTTTCATAAAAAAAAACTGAATTCACTGCTAATACAAAAACATACTTTTGTCATTTGCTTTCTTACTTAGCAAGTTCACCAAAGAGTATACCCAGTCACGCATCATCATTTTGTTTCTCTTGACCATCTCTCAGAAAATATCCTTTGAGTATATTTCATGCTCTTATAATAGAAAGCTATTGGTAGTCTAGTTCTCCGATTTCAACCCAGGATCTCATGTTGCTACCATCATAGACGTTAGTGCGTAGAAAGTTGATCCATTAGACGCGCTTTTTCCATATGATCATACAAGCATTGTGTTTTAAGTCTGATCTACTTCTATTGGATTAAATTTTTTTTCCGAAAGTGAAAGGGCTTGTGCAAGCCAACTTAGATAGTAACTGTCATAGCGTGTGAGGAGATGGCTATTTTTTCATGATTTATTGAACTCTAGTGACGGAAATGTTCTGGGATCAGAACTTTGAACAAAAAGGAACTGAATGTCAGTAAAAAACCAATACTAAACTACGTTTTCATTGAGTAGTAGTTTACGTTCTTTCTCTAAGAACTTTCAGTTACTGCTTTGATTGTACAATATTGGTTATGAAGTAGTTTGTTAGGAGAGCTGGTTCGTGGGATAGGCCTGGTTTAGCGTCAGACTGAAAAACAACTGCCGTTGCTCTATTCAGTGAAGAAAATGAGAGATGGAGGGAATTGTTGAGGATGGGAGAAAAGGAGGGAAAGATAGAAGGAACTAGAGAGAAACGATGACGAGACTATCGTGAAGCTTGTTTTCCCTGTTCGTACGCTTGCGAAGCTCCTCTGTAAATTTTATTCACTATCTAGCTTCGCCTATTATATGTACGCATTTTACTTGTTTTTTCCTCTTAGTCTATATCTATGACCAGATTTTCTCCCGTTTGCATTTTTTTATGTACTGCATCTTAAATAGTATGTAGACTCCTTGGTCCGATTTCACTCTTATTTTCTCAGATTCTCTTTCAAAAACCATGCTCTTCTTGACTCTGTGTGTTTCAATGAAATTTGTGCACGTTTTTACCTGCTCTTCGCGTTTCTCTTTTCCTCTCTGAACTTGAGTATTTCTTCTCTCTCTGACTTCTCTGTTCATCATAGCAGCTTCTCTGCGGTTTCAACGCGTTTTCGCGCGCGGCTCATCGCGCGATGTGCAATCTGCTTCTCCGTGCTCTCCATGTTTCAAATATGTTCTCAAAGCGTTCGTCTTGTGGGCCACTCTCTTTTATGCTAGTCTCGAATCTATCTTTCGTTCTTCTCCGCTTTTAACTCGTTCTCTCTATTTTTCTCTCGACCTTTTTCTTTCCTCTTGGTATCCCTCTCTCTCGCACCATTTCTTACCCAGTGAGCACTAGTCAGTCCGGCCGTCATGCATTTTGATTCGGATACTTTTTCGCCTTAGGCTTCAAGATGCTGGTTTTCTACAATTTCATTTAACATTGTAAAGTTCATGAATTTCCGAGTTTGTTTTCTTTATAATGTTATGGTATGATCTGAGAAATCAGTATGTTTGTATGCCTGATCAAACGTTGTCGCATTAATCAATATATCATCAATAATCATCTTCGTTCTTTAACATCTGATATAAGGCGAGCTATTTAGTATCACAATAAGCGGTGTTGTAACTTCACTGCTTCTCTTTATTACTATGGTTTCCACATGCGTAAGGATAGAGTTTCTGTATGTGTGGATAGAACTAATTTTCTCTTCTCTCTTCTTTCATCTCAGTATACAACCCCCTCCTTAGCGTTTTCTCTGCTGGTAGTGTTCGATCTGTTCATTTCCTATTTAGTACCAATTCCTTGTCGTAACTCTATTTCAATACATGTACGATTGGTAATTGCTGTTTTTATTGTAGTCACCTGTCTCCTTCTTGTGATTTGTTTTGTTTTAGTAGCCTTTCGGGCACTGACCACTTGGTGCATGTGCCCTTCTTGAACTCGGACAACTAAGTTGACAATTGTCTTGCCTCAAAGGACTACTCAGTCATGCACTCTCAGTAGGTGCCATGACTTTAGCATTTCTTTGTCTTCCCAACTATTCGCTAGAATCATTAAGAACTAAGGGCAAAACTATAAAGATGATCATATCATTTAGCTCATTAGAGCTTAAGAGGGGACGGGAGGGGATATGCTGGGTCAGAAGCAATGATTGTGAGCGAATCAAACTAGGCTGCTTCTAGACTAATGTAGCATTGTTAGCTGTCATAAATTTATATAAAAGTTGATTGTGAATGTGACTTGAAATTATTGAGGCTCATCTGCTACTGGGGTTCCCCTTCTATGCGTGTATAACAGCTCTTCATTCAGATATATGAGTGGAGAAGAGAGTAAAAGAAGATAAGGAGAGATACAGAGCAAAAGAAGAAACCCGAGGGAGTGGGGGAGCGTTTAAAGAGAAGTAGAACTGGAAAGAAAGGCAAAGAATTGAATAGATTGAATAACTAGAATGAAGCAAGCTTTCACCGAACCACTTTCCCTCCGATTTCGTATTTCTATTCCTCCCTCTTATAAATGGTAGAGGTACTGATTGACGGCATGAGAACTAAACGATGTGACATTGTCTGACGTTCATAATTCAGCCACAATCACTCCTGCCATCTTCTCCAACAGATGCAATGGTCTCATCTGGAATATATTGTTATCAGATACCATATAGTAAGGAAACCTTCCGTCCAAACATTGTAGACTACTGGCATAGTAGAGGCGACAACGCTAACGCCGCCACCTGGGTGGCCATCTGTCGCCTTTCCGAGTGGCCATATGGGGAAGTAGCTTGCCCTCTTATAGGACCACACATGCGATTCAAGCAAGCCGATTGACCACTCATAATTATATCTTATCTACGCAGGATTATAACGGATGCCTTTTATATCCAGCTTAGCGAACATCCTAAATTAAAAAGATTTCTTTCAAACTCTTCCTCAAGTTGTTTTAAACTCTTCTTCCGGTTTTCCCGCCCACTCCAAGAATGCGCGCATATCCTGAAATTTGAATTCATATACTGGATTTTGTGATTTGACTTGAAAAAAACCTATCTCTGGTTTACTCTAAAAGATGAAGCGGAAGTACTGCTTAATTGAGTTGAAATTGTTTCAAAAATAGGCCTTTAGTCTTGAATAACGGTTGTGTGATTCGCAAGACCATTCTGTTTGTTTGTGATGGAGGATTGTTGTCTGCATGCCCAGTGTAATTCTTCAATTTCCTTTGTCTTTGCTGCAGTTCTGTTTCATGCTTAGGCCTGATGTCTGAAACATTGATAAGATTTTTGATAAGGAGCAATACATTAGTAGCTTCACCTATCTGTAGGACATACAGAAAAAACTTTTGTGGTAAATGCTCTAGCCATACAATTCTATTTCATAATTATATTATTTATCGATCTCCTTCTGTGCCGTTGATGTCATTCCATTCTAATTAACAAAAGTATAAGCAGTACAAGATGGTGTTGTCATTAGGGCATTTTTGTTTGTGCTGCGTTACTTTCGTGTCTGTTGATCATCTCCACAAACAAACGAGAGCATCTATTTTTGTGTTGATCAGTTGGTGAACTAGTGAGACAAAAGATGAACCGAACGTGAGCACCTTCTAGTCTCTAACGTATACACAGCATTCTCATATGTGTTACAATCTGTCAATTCTTGTCCATTTGCATTGTGTTCCGTGTCTTTCACATGAAAACTTATATACATATAAACTTAATCATAATGCTTGATTTATAAGACTTTTCTATTCAATATATTTACAGGGAGGCAGAAATGAGCGAGTCAGAATCACTGGGCAGTAGCAGCAGTGGTTCCGACGATTTGGGTATTACCCAACTGCTGGCCTCCGTCGCTCGACCCATCCCGCAGTCGTTCACATCATCACCTTGGGGTTCAGGTACGTAATTGAATTTTTTCAACATATGGGGAAAAGTTTGAATGATTCTTTGTTTCTTGGAACCAAGAAGTTGGTCTTTCTTGCTCAACTTGGTCGATTCCTGCTTTGTAGTGATAAATTGTGTTCAGAGCGCCCTTTCGGTTATTATATCAATAAGACTGAATGAACTTTAATTTTGCGTAATTGGGGAAAAACGTTTTGTGTGCGAGTTCTTACTTTGTACTCTCATATTGAGGATAAAACTGATTGCGAAAGACTCCTTTCACTACGTATAAGCTGTAAAACCAAAAACCATGTCGTCATTACGAAAAGTTTAGTATGGGCTATCTAAAGTAATTACCATCACTATGAATATAACGTAGAGGTGAAGGGCTAGAAATACAACTTCTGTTTTTTCTCCTACAACATGTTTTTCTTGAAAAAAGGGGGTACATAGATGTTTTTGTCCACCTTGATTATTCAAGACATTTCACATGGCCGCTTATGAGGTCACCTAAATTAAGCAAAGCTGTGTGGCTGAGCAAGAAGTAGGAAAACATAATTATCTTACTATTGTTTGAAGAAGGCGAGAAAGAAAATAATAAAAGACATAATCGCAAGGATTAGATCATCGTAGACAGTATTGTCTTGCATGATTGACCGCATTTCTTCATGTATGCGAGTGTTGTTTCTTTATTAGGTGCGGATCACCCCAGGAATTCCATTGCTGAACGGCACCCTGCCGAGCACAGGGCTCCTAATTAGCTTATAGCAAAGTTTTAATGCCCTATACCCGGCAACCTGCAGGTTCTGTTAAATCCGTAATTGGAAGTTGTTCTAAGTAAATATAACCTGTTAAACCCCATTAGTTGTGTAAGTGCTTGATAAGTAACCATTGGTTCATGATGGTCTTCTGTTGACCCGATGGATTGTTGAGTGTTTTCTTGGCATGGTTGAAACTGCTGATATAACGTCACGAGCAACGAAATTTGCATTACGTGAAAACGTGAGTTAGGAATTATTGATTGGGTACTAATGATTTCATTGTTACTTATTGTCACAATGAGACCAGGTTGGTTTTTTTTGGAAATTGTTTTTTAATTTCGAAGTATTTGCGTTTCCTTTTAGTATCAGCTTAAATTAATCTTATTCTGGCCTAAGCATATATGGTAATGGATACTAATCATAACAGTCGTTAAAACGACGTTCTGTTTTGGTTTGTCCTTCTGGTCATATAAACATGAGTTAACTTTCACTTGTTTACTGTGTGTTGAGCTTCAATCTCAATAAATAAACATTGGGTTATATTGGTCATGACGGTCAATGAGTTTTCACATCGATTACTCTATATTTTGGTTGGAGTGGCGATTTTTTTTACGATTTTGTTTCCCACTTGTATGGAAGTTTTGGTAGAATGTAAACACTTTGAGGGAGAAAATTAGAGAATTTTTAGGGAAGGTGTCGCTTTTGAAGTATTTCGTACAAATGTCTTCTATCGATTATAGAATCTGCTTAAGAATTTCAGAATGTTTTATAAAGTGTAAACTCATTCTTAGAGCAAGCAAACTATGAGGTTTCCTTGTACAACATCGAAGAAGCAGTATAGGGAACATGTCCAATGGGAAAGTGAATGACGTGGCTTGATATGTCACCTTGTTTCTTTGACAAAAGATGACGTGTCTCATATGTCACAGTTGTGGACAGACAAACTGTAGTGATCATGGGATTAGCTAGTCTTTTTTCTCAAGAATATGAGGAATGATTTATTCTTAACATCGGATAATGGGAGAATAATTGATTTCCAGTAAATGCGAGCATCGCTCATAATCGATGTGACTGACATGTGAGCATAATCGTTCAAAGGTTTAGGTATTCAGTTATGAGCCGTAGTCTAACTAAAGATGATCCGATCTTTGCTCAGTTAGCTCACTAACTTCACTCAATCGATTGAGAGTTGTATGCCTTTACGTCCTGAGTGAGTATGTATAGCTGTGTGTAAGCAAATCGAAGATTTTTAACAACATGTTCGAATGGAGTATCGTAGTCTTTCAACGGTTTTCTGATATCGAATTACATTATCAAACTTAATTGGTGGTCGGCTCAGGTTTGGCTGTTAAATATGTTTGATAAAGAATTTTGAAAGAAATTTGAAGACATGTACTAGTGTGTATCTAGAAAAAAATAGATTAGCGAACATAAATTTGCGAATAACGTAGCGCCCTATCTGCGACTTATATAGAAAGACTGTCCAGATGGTCAGAGAGAGGTCGTGGAAGATAGAGTAAGCCACATGTTATGACATCATTAGCATACTAAACATTCAGCTGAACTGATTGATAACTTGTGAATAGTGAACTTCCTGGGGAATAGCGCAGAAAAAAAGCTCCATCTTTTTACGTTTCTCATCATTTTATTTTCAGCTGTCTCGCAGCCTATGCTTGGAGGATCATTCGGATTGGCCCCAACTCCACCATTAATAAATGACCAGGTCAGTACATTTTCGCTTGTTAAATGGGATAGTGTGGTAGTGGAACCATTTGTTCTATTTTTTAACTGTGAATACAGCTCGTCCAAGGTTCTATAACTTACGCGATATACTTTCCTTGCCCTTTACAGAGTTTTAATAGCCCTTAATACGGCAATTGCGATTGATTTAAGTCGTAAGGGACTTCAGTAATTAGGAAGCTATTTAGAAAGTGAACAAAAGATTCTTGGCGAGTGTTCGTTTGCTGCTTTATACATTGAGGGCGTATGACGTTGCTATTCTATTACTTCCACTTGGGATATTCACACTTTGAAACAGTATGTAGTCCTCTGAGTGGCAAAGTATTTGTTACCCCAGGCAACATGTAATACTTTTTCGCCTTGTTCTCGCAGAACGGAGTGAGAAAACATTCTTTTTCGTTCGTCTTCTTTATAATCGCATCAATCGAATACTAAATGTTAAGCTCTGTTGAAATATATAAGCGATATGCTAGTATAACATAACAACGGTTAAAGTTATACTAGGAACGATTTTCACCTCCCATCGTGCTTATTCATCTAACAGATTCAATATCCCTTTAAAACATTATATTCTTTAACTGATGCAGCTGCTCAACCAAAGTTTGGTTAGCTAAGATTAGAACGATCGAAGCTGAAGATATCTTTGGTTCTTTGTCATTTCTGCTCATCTTTTTTTTACTTCGTTCTACATCTTATTTCAATTCATACCCGGCACATCACTGTGCCGTTAGTCACGGATGTCAGCTGCAGTACTTCGAATTCAATCGTAGATGTTTTTTTCTGAATTCATTTTCTGAGGGCCGCGTTGCGGACGGCAATAGAGGAACAAGAGGATTTGTCTTGGTGTAGCCACGAGAATAGGCGTGGCTTGGATCCCTTCTCTCCTCCACATACACTGCACGGACCGCCCTCCCATCCCCGCATAGAATCGATTTGGGTCACACTAACACGTATCTCCTCTCGCTATGTATTGTGTTTTTGGCTCTCGATCATTCGCGCATTGTGGTTTTCCTGTATTTCTTGACGTCAATCAATTATATCTGTATTTCTATGTTGTTGTCAAACCTAGGTGATAAAACTGTTGCCTATTGTAGCTCTCTTACTTGTCACTCTTCTTTCTTTTGATAATCATTTCAATTAATCATCATTTATAAATGGTTGCTTTTCGCGCTTGCTGTCTAGAATCTTTCTCTCGTTTCTGAAACTTGGATTTGCGATTAGCTCCAGTTGTTCTGCTCGAAAAAAAAACTGAACGCGAAAAAGAACATTGCCTTAGTCGTTCCCTCTATTTTCTCTTTTTCTCTCTTTCTCTCTTAATGAATACAGCAAATATGCCGCTGTCGCTATTGATTGCTTCAGTCGTTTGGACAGACTACTCCTAAGTCTTCAGTTTCACATCTACATCCTTCTGTTTAATATAGTCGGGTATTGAGGGCGGAACTGAGATTTGAGTTCCCTATTGTTATCATCATATTTGCTGATCAGTAATCACACCTTTCTCACATCATTTATACTCTGATTAATTTCAAATGCTCAGTATTCATACCGGCTCAATCTAATTGTTCGTTGAAGTCGTTGAAAGTCAGTTTGCAGTTCTTATCAAGACCAACAATCCAATCATCAGGGTGGGATCGCTTGTCAAACTGCTATAGTTTTTTTGTCAAGCTGTTTGCTGTCGTCTAGACCATGAGAAATGCGGAAGATACAGACAGAAGTCTGTCGTCTCAACTATAATTTTGCCTTTCTTCTTCACAGTTTTCCGTTATCAGCTGAAAATATCTATCTTCGGACCGCATTTTGCCTTTGACCGTTTTCGCGGGCGGTCTTATATCTGTTGTACATCATAGCGAATTGTTGGCAAGGCTAATTAACTATCTCAGTAGTTTGGCTTGATAACATAATTATAGATATAAACACAGCAAGAATGCGTTTGATTGAAAGCTGCAATTCAAACTTACTGTCTTTCGTAATCACTGATAAGATTCAGCGACTTAAGATGTTTTGTTACCTTGGTTTTTTCTATAAGTTACACCGCGCAGGTAAAAAAAAAATTTATTGTAAAATAATAAGGTCGCCCAAATAGTTGAGGAGAATGTACGAATTGCTTCAGTTTTTTTCAGTATTGAATGAGAGGTAATGGCAATCAGACCATAGCGTCATGATTTCTTGGCCAACTAAAGTCGACGACAACAGTTTTACTAAAACGTCGTCAACCGAGAGCTGAGCGGCCTTTAAGATACATAGCCCTCGTACCGCGTCGCGCCACCCTTTTTTGTTGACTCTCAGAGGCGCCCGGTCTTCTCATTCAATGTTATGTCCCTTCTCCCTCCGCCCGCATTGGAATTAGCAGTCTGACTGACTGACTGGTTGGTTGGTTAGTCAATCGGTTGGTTGGTTGCCCGATTCCTTGATGGAAACACATCGGCTATTCTAAAGCTTTGAATTTCATCCACGACACCATTAGGCCAGAGTAGTTTTTTGCCTTCTCGCCTTTTTTTTAGTATCGATTTTAACATGGTTCCACGTCAGCTCTGCTTGGAAGCAAACTAAGTTCAGATCGATTTTATTGATTTACTTGTTTGTGAATTCAAGAAAGGGAAATCAATTACATAGTTTGAGATCACGTAAATTATGTTGTTTGATCTCATGCTCATTCGGCGCTGAGACAATACGATAAAGACTTTTTAGGTCGTTACGAGATAGTTCAGCTTAGTCATTTCACATACGATTTTGTCTTCATAAAACTTTTACGTTTATTTTATTGCTACACTGTTTCACTGTTCTTATAAACGGCTCTTTTATTCAAATATTTCACAACCCACTCATAAAATTATCAGCATTTGTCATCGGCATTCTAGTAATCTTTATTTTATAGGTAGTTAAGTGCCCTCTGTGCCTTGAGCCATTCCGTGAACCCAAGGTACTAGCGTGCTTTCATTCCTTTTGTAAGTCGTGCCTTGAAAGACATCTTGAATCCGCTGAGCGAATTATTTGTCCGCAGTGCCACATGGAAACTCCTTTGAGGTTTGAATCGATAATGTGTCCGATAATGTGAAGCCTTCATATTTTCAGCATTCAGCTGGGTCTGGATTCCTTACTTTCCGACTTCGGCCTGGAATCCGTACTCTCCCGTCAAATGAGTGGAGATGAGAAGAGCTTGTTATTTGGTTCACCTAGTTCCACTTCATCATCGCCTCCTTTATCTGATTCACCATGTGATCAAATTGGTCGTATTAATGATATGGTTAGATTTTACAAAGTCATCTTAATTAGTTCATCTTCTTTCAGCTCGCAAATCAATCCTTCCAACGGAATACATGCACAGGTTGCAAATCCGGGGAAAGAGCATCAGCTTTCTGCCAAGATTGCTCACACTATCTTTGCGCTAACTGCAAAATGGCTCACCAATACATGCATTGTTTTGAGGGACATCGTGTTGAAGCTATTTCTCCCACACCTGTAGGATTGTCGCATTTAACGAAATTAGATGTTCTTTTCTAGACTCCATCTGTCCCATCAGAAAAAGGATCTTGCAAATGCCTTCAACATAGGACTCAGACCCTTCGCTACTTCTGTCTCACCTGCAACGTCGCCATCTGCCGTGAATGTGTTCAACACGAACATCCCAAGCCTTCTCATCATTACGAACTCATCAGCGAGGTGAGCCTGACCACTGGGTCCTATCGCGACCGGACTCCCCGTGGAAGAACTTTACAAAAAAACGCTAGATCGTTTGCGCTTCATAACTATGAAGTTGGATTTGAATTTTTTTGCAATCAGCGCAAATGGTTGAAGCATGTATAGTTCTACCCCCGGGATAAGTACTATTCGTGTGATGTGTTCGGACGAAGGACCTGCTGACAGGTTATGACCCGTAAAAGTTGGCGAGCTTTGCTTGGTTTAGCAGGCAATGACCCTACGGAGTGATAGCTGATGCGAGCCACAGTCACTCTGGGAGTGAATAGATAGTTGGCAAGCTATCAAGGTAGGCGAGTGAATCAAGCTTATTGTTCACTAACCTCACCAATGACCACTTTCCTACATGTTGGCAATTTGTTCATGTCTTACCTCTCACCAATTTTACTTCCATGTTTATATTGGCCTACTGATTTCACCCACCCGAGAACATTTATAGACTATAAAATTCAGGTCGCCGAGAAACAAATTTCTATTTTGGAGCAACTCGTCGATGAATCCCGTTTGAAACATCAAGAGTTTCTGGAAACATACAAAAAGGTGAGTGTTATACTTCCCTGTCTGTAGGGAGACATTACGTGAAGGTTACACACTTTTTTTTAGGTTGACACCACCCAGCAAATGCTTCAATTGAACTTACAAAGGGCCCACCAACAGTTGGAAGAAAATGTTCAGAATGTAATTAGGGTCATTGAGGAACACAAAAAGAACATTGCCAAGGAAATTGAATACGCCTATTCTGGAAAACAGGTATGTATCGATTTTTAAATCTCTTGTCACATTGAGACTTTGGTTTGACTCAAGTTGTATCCTTTACTGTTTGCCATCAATTGAAATTGTTAAGTGCGTTTGATCCGGTTTCCTATTGTTCTACTCAGACTTAGTCAGAGTTGCTGTGTGTAGTTGTCACTCGCGTTAGAAGTTCCGCTGGTCCTAGTTTGTGAAGGTGTGAGCAGAGCACAGACGATTCTTGTTCATCTCACCATAATAGTATTCGTCTTCACACTTGTGTGTTTAGACAGTAATGTATGGGATTCTTATTGAACATCAGGCTACTTATGTTTGCCCAACACCTGTCGCCTGTCTGTAGAGTGGAGGTCGCTTGGTGACCGATCGAATGAAAAAGAATAGGGTACATCTTCTCACAATTTCTTGCGAGTGAATGTATGCTGAGATGGGGGGATTAAACAATTCGAGAAGTGTGCGATTGCCTTCACTTTTTGGAGATAAGGGGTTTAACAAATCGTACTAAGAATGATTTTTCAGCTTCAATTAACAATGGTTGACAAACGTATTCAACAATTGTCTGAGAAGCTCGGTCAAACTATTGAGTTCACTACACGCTTAATCAGATATGCTTCTACCACAGAAGTACTTCTTTTCAAACAACTCTTAGAAACTCGTCTCCGGCTTTTCCTTCAATATAACCCTGATGTGAGATTATTAGATGTGTATGTGGTAATAGTTTGCAATTTCAGGTTTCGAATGTCTTAACTTCTCCTGTTGACATAGATGTCCCAGTTCTCAATTGCTCGCAGGCCAAGCAATCGATCCAAGCTTTATTGGGACATGTTCGTGGTTCTACAGAATGGGCTGGAATTGTATCTTCAGCTCAAACGGGTATGCCCCCAACTCCAATCGGACGTCCACCAAGTCGTCAGGTAGTAAATTAAGAAAAGTAAAGTTAATACTTTCTATATTTAAGATGCTCGGTCGCTCACCTCCTCTCGCTCATTCAGTGCCTACCATTAGTTCTATTGCTCCGTTTTCTGATTCTAATCTTCTTAACCCAAAGAATGACTTTGGAGGATCCAGTCAATCACTTGGTCCATTCAATGACGTAAGATATATAACATCTCCTATTTGCTATAATCGAAGTTTAGGCTTTCAATCAATATGATAAGTGGTCTATCGGAGTTGAGCCAAGCTTAGGGCTCTTGGAGTCGAATAATACTGAAGATGCTAAAAATGATGCTCTGTTCACTCCTAGGTACGTGAATTCTCTCCACTGTTCAACAAAAATAACGGTTACTTTACATAACCTTTACAAGTGAACTTTCATGAATAGCTAGTGAAACATTCAGTATCATATTATGTTGATGACGAAAGTTCTTATTGAGTTTGCGAACGTTTCACAGCGATGCTTTTAGTAAATAATACTTCTCTCTATTCGGAATGACGCGAGCTTTCTCGAAGAGTTTCCGTTAATTCTTTTAAATATTTCATCATGGAATCGCTTGAGAATTTTATATTAATGTTTATAGTCGTTCTCAAATCAAGCGCCAGAAGATGATTTACCACTGCAAGTTTGGCGAATTTGGAGTCATGGAGGGACAATTCACTGAACCATCGGGTGTTGCTGTTAATGCTCAAGGCGATATCATTGTTGCTGATACAAATAATCATCGTATTCAAGTATGACATAATAGCATCTTTCGTCTACTTATCTGATTATCATAGGTTTTCGATAAAGAGGGCCGCTTCAAATTCCAATTTGGAGAATGCGGAAAGCGTGATGGTCAATTGCTCTATCCTAACAGGTACGCGTGTTTTTTATGCGATCGTTTATAAGATGATGTTATAGAGTTGCTGTTAATAAGATCACTGGCGATTTTGTTGTCACTGAGAGATCACCCACACACCAAATCCAAGTATACAACCAATACGGACAGTTTATGCGTAAATTTGGAGCCAACATCCTGCAACATCCTCGTGGTGTTTGTGTTGACAACAAAGGACGTATTATTGTTGTTGAATGCAAGGTTAGCCTTTTGAAGTTACTTTTTTTATACGATACTCACCAAACCCAGTTGACATTTGAATGAATGTCAAACAGATTTGTTCTTTGAAAGTTCAGTATTTCAAATGAGTCGATTCAAATGCTCATTAAAATCGTTTCAGGTGATGCGGGTCATCATCTTCGATATGTTCGGCAACATTTTGCAAAAGTTTAGCTGCTCTCGTTATTTGGAATTCCCTAATGGAGTATGTACTAACGACAAGAATGAAATTCTCATTTCTGATAATCGCGCTCATTGCATAAAGGTAACTATTTTGATAGCATTTCAATTCTTGAAACATATATTTCAGGTCTTCTCATATGAAGGTCATTACTTGCGTCAAATCGGTGGTGAAGGAGTTACTAATTACCCTATCGGAGTTGGAATTAACTCTATGGGAGATGTTGTAGTAGCTGACAATCATAACAATTTCAACCTTACTGTGTTCTCACAGGTGAGTGTCAGGGTTTAATGAGTTAGATCAGTGCTCTCTTGCGTTAACCATGTCATCATCATCTTGCGATCTTTTATTAATCATCTGTTGGGACGGAAGTAGATCTTGTCAATCATTTAACGGAGTAATGGCTGA
The DNA here is from genome assembly GCA_030370435.1 of Auanema freiburgensis. NCBI lineage: Eukaryota > Metazoa > Nematoda > Chromadorea > Rhabditida > Rhabditidae > Auanema > Auanema freiburgense. The sequence continues at coordinate 5,210,756 of CM059366.1, read as the reverse complement.
GAACGGATCGGCTTGCTAATGCAAACTGATCAAATCTTGTTCGTTTTATCGCTGACACGAGGTTAATTCCCATCAGCAGAATACGTAGCCATTTGGCCCGTTAATCATATAACTCTTTATTTTGATTTGGAGGGAAAAACTATAAGCACCTGTCACGGTTTTAGTCATGCCAGATGATGTCTGTCCAATGTCTCATCTGGATAACTGGACTTTGCCTCTGAAATTGTATAAATGTCCTTGATATGTAGTAGTCATAATTTCGTGACTTTGTCCGCATCGAGATATTTGACATTGGTCATAGTGGAAATGAAAAAGATGGTAACCCTATATTCAGAGGTTTGATGAACATGATGTAATTATTTTTTTTGAATTTCTGGTCATTGGACGCTTTAGTTGAATTACATCTTATTGTTTCTATCACCTGGGCCATCACGTCAAAAATAAAACAAACTAAAAAGTGGCCTTGAGCGTTATGGGTGGCTGGTGGTAAACGACTTTCCCCTAGTTATCATCTAAACTTCCCGACGTCCATTTCGAGTCATATACCGCGACCATGGTACCACTCTGTGTTACCAGTTTCCCCAAGGACTTCAGTGCTCTGGTTGCTCTGTTCTGTGATCTTATTTTTGAAATATATGGAATCGTTGAGAGGGGTCATTACTTGAATTCGGGAAATTGAAAGAAAAATATAGCATTGATCTTCTCTAGTCTTTACTCTTTCATGCATAACGTGGTTCATTGTTTGTTTATAGGATGGAACCATGATTGGAGCTCTTGAATCTAAAGTTAAACATGCACAATGTTTCGATGTTGCTCTAGTAGATGATGGATCTGTGGTGCTGGCATCAAAGGACTATCGCCTCTACTTGTATCGCTTCCAGCAAGGACATTCAACTTCTTCCTCCGCTGCTGCTGGTGTTATCGCAGCTCCGATCTAAGCTGCTTACGTAAGCCTTTTCTGGATCCGATCCATCGCCGTTGTGTACTGCGCTACTGCTACTACTACTTTTCACAGTTTTTCTCCACTACATTTTTATGCTATTACTACTAGTTAGTATCATTCATCTCTACAGCGCTGTTCTGTTGATCGATTTCTGAGGCCCTCAATTCAGCTTGAGAAAAACAGATTCAGCTCTTCAGCGGATGTTAATATGTCTCTGTTATACTGGTTAACTTCCTTATCTATTTGTTGTGCCTCCGCAGCTTGTCTTGCTCGCTCGTGGCCCAGTAGCTGCTAGCACGCCGGCTGGACCGGCGCCGTGTAGCGTTTTTTATGGCGACTACCGGCGGCTCTCCATTCATTTAGAAGACGCGCCAGGCTGCGCCTTGTTGTGTTCACCCCTTCTGTTGTTCGCCCCCAGTTTGTTACAGTTTCTTGGTTGGTTATTAGCTCTTTCTATTCAAATTTTTAACTTTTGTGCGTGTGGTAGGACCATTAGGGTCACATTCTTAGGGTTTCTTTGCCTTTGTATATTCGATTTGTTTGACAGCCTGGATTGCTATTGTAACTCTTTTTACTATCCGTTTCATTCTATTCTTGTAAGTCCGCGAATTGCACCTAATCGAACGACTAACGAGCGATTTAGTTGAGCTGTTGAGCTGTCGCTGGCGACACGTCTCTTGCTCTGCCATTTCGAGTATTTATTATTTTTCTTTTTGTTTAATTTGGCAGAGAACAGCTTTCGCTTTGTTTCTTCTCTGTACGCCAACAATAGCATTCTCGTCTGGATTCATTCGATTCCTTAAGTCCTCATACTGCGTGTTAGGGTAATTCGCGTATTCGCATAGCCCTTGTTTACAACCCTGCTTCGTTTTAGTGCCAGCATGTGTCTCTGTGATTTTGCAGTAGAATGGCCTGCTCGTATCATTCTCTTGAAGTAAATTGAGGCCCGATCCCCTTCCTTGCTTCATAGTTGTCCCGTACCGTCTTCTACTGTCCTCTCCCAGCCCCTAAACACACGATCATGCATACCATCACCACGATCACGACCTACACCCGCCAATTCGAAAAAAAAAAACAAAAAAAGTAAACAGCCCATTATTTTTTTCTTTCTCCCGGTTAAAGTCTTACCCCATCAGAAATGTCGATATATATACGTTTTACCCTTCCGTTTTTGTTATCGCGGGCATCATCCCATTCTCTGTTAAGCACTTGTAAAATGCACATATACAACATATTTATTTTAACGTTGTCCTCTCGTTGTTTGTAATAATGTATACGAAGTTAGGCGCGCTTGGGTGCTTAGTCGTGGGACGTTGACCGTCCCCATCTTGTTGCATCTCTCTGTTGGTTTTCATTTGTTAGTGTGTGCGACTGCCGGCCAGTGGTAAAAGTTCGTAATATGACTTAGCGAGTGTGTGTCTGCGTACTACTCTCTCGGTGTAAGCTGTGGCAATATTCCATAGTCATATCCAGTTTCTTTCTGTGTTTCTCTTTCTTTTTTTTTCTATTAAATAAGCTTTTGTAGTTCGTTTAGCTATTTCAATTATGATGTACTATATAGTTATATATATTTTTTTTAGGAATATATATATTTATATATGTATTTTATGCACACATATATATTATATTGGTTGGTAAAAAGTTCTGTCGCAAATTTACAAGAAGTTTTACTTTTTTTCATAAATGTTATTAATTTGTTGCAGTACGAGATCAAATGAGAAGAAATATTTGAACACGAAAGAACTTTTTGAACTTTCAACTTTCGTGTCTCCCATCGCAAGAAATTTTTATCGCTTCAAGATCTTCATTGAAAAAAAAACTCTGCGACAGAACTTTTTCCTGACTCCTACTCTTTCTTCTAATCTCTAGTTGAAAATGGTTGCAAAAACAAAGATCGACTGATATCTTTACGGTTGCTTTCCGCTGTGTTTCTTCTACCTTCTCGAAAAACAAGATGAGGGTAATGAAAAAGATTTCCGTTCACTATGTTCACGGAACAAACCTTTTGTTGAACATCAGCTTCCACATCATTCACTTCCAAACTGAGAAAGCGTTTGTACAGAAGTTTCTCTTCCATGCATAACGTTTTGATTATGAGAGCTTACACTATCATGAATGAATGATCATAACTTAACAGTTAAGCTTATGTGACTCATCTTTTTCTTCTGCAATGAAGAAGCAATGTGTATGGGAAAGTCAGAGCAGCATTCCCATTCAAGCTGTTCAATGTATCTTGTTCATTTGCAACCAATTTCAAACATTTCAAACCTTTCTTGAGAAAAGATGAATGAAATGCTAACATCTATGAAGTAAATGATTTATTCATAGCTTCACCCAATGGATTGTTACCATTCTTGAATCACACGAAACATTCAGTTCTATAGATCAATCAAGCATCTTTTCTATTCCATCTATATTGAAAAGTAATTATGTTGATATCATAGATATATAGAGAGAACACCGTTTTTAAAAATAACGCAATCACACAGCATTCGCAGTCATATTCGTTCTTATCCCCCATTTGTCCCAGGCCCATCTTGGTCTTTCATAATCAGTTAAGTGCCCCTTCTTTTTAAGTTTTTCTTATTATTTAAAGTTATTGTATTATAGATGTTTTTTTAAAGTTTTTAGTATTTGTTATAATTGTACATTAATCTGCTTGTTTTCTTTTTATTATTATTTTTAATATATATTAAAGAACAGCTATATAGTGTTTCCTTTTTTTCGTTTCTTTCTCTTTCTATATAACATTCAAGCCTATCCCTCCACCTTCATCCCTTTCCCTGCGCCCCATACCCCACCCGCCCCCTCATCCCAGCCCTTATAAAGCAAAGAATCCTTTTCTCTTTTCTCCTACCTAGCAAAACTCAGTAATTTGTTTATAATCTAAAGTTGTTTTTGCTTTATATTATATATAAATATATATAAAGTTTTGAAAAAAAAGGTTTCCTTTCATATAGTTTACAATGAAATCGTCTCAATAATAATCTCATGAAAAGCTGATTTGAGTATTTGGAGTTGGAGTTGAGTCTGAAAATCGTCGTCAACGTCATTGTTACTACTGCTGTTGTTGCTGCCAGCAGCACCACGACCACAACCACTATCAGCACCGACAACAACATTCAAGAGAGACGTTGTTGGAACAATGCTGAGATAATTCGGATCCAAAGACACATCAGATGATATTAGCAGAGTTTCTACCTAGAATAAGATTAAGTTAGAGGCTTCAGCCTAAATCAATATGAATGAATGACCACGAATGAGATGTGAAAAGGAAAATGGTTCCAATGGAGAACGCAGTCATTCACTAAGCATAAGTACAGTAATGAACACAAGGTGAATGAGACATCCACAATAGATTAATCATATTTAATAAACATACTTCGTATTTCTTAATAATATGACTGATACGTGACGGATCAGGAAAAGAAACATGTCCTTCATACTGTAAAAAAGAGAAATAAATTAATTTTTTCTGTTTCCATTCAATTCGTCTTCAGATGCTTCGCCTTCCGATGAAGCCATACGAAAAAAATGTTTTTTTTTGCTTCTTCTCTTCAATATTCATTAAATAAGTAATTTTTCCCTTTTCTTCCTCTCTTTCTCTTCTCTCTCTCTATCTATCTATCTATCTGCGTTCCTCTTCTCCGTTCTCTCTATCTGCTTCTATCACTTTCTATCTCATACTCAAAGTACAATCTTTGACTTGTTCGCTATTCATCTGACAAAACTAACTTACTTTCCAAATGAAAAGAAAAGGGATTTTTGGAATATTTTCCATGAGAAGTAGATGTCTTTCAACTGACAGTGTTCGGAGAGCAATCGAATCTTCTAATCTTTCTCTATGCTTCATTCTTTACCTTTGACCAGTTCTCTTCATCTTTCGAAGTCTTATCTTCCTCTCTCATGTCTTTATCTCGTCCATGCGTAAGCTTAAGCCATTTCTCTCCTACAAACTGGAGAAGAAGAAGAAAAATTCGTTTCATCTGCTTTTCAAAAAATTGTTTCGCACAACTTCGTCCTCAACGAGATCGATCAAAAATTGGTGCGTTCTGGCTGTTGTTAAAGAGCTTCCAAGTGAAGAAAAACGAAGGCGAATTACATCTTTCGCTCATCTTCAACAGAATGTTTAAAAGTTATTGATGGTCATTCTCCATTAAAAAACACAGCCGCAGCAGAAACTTAAAAAACAGAATTTTCTTATCTGATGGCGTAGAAAAAGACTTTTCAGTTCATCCAAGACGTTACCGCAAGATGAAAACGTAATTGAGATTCAGAAGACATAAAACGGCATCCATATCTCATCTTTTGCAATTTTCTATCGTTCAAAACGATAAAAGAAGATGAAATGAACACAAAAATGGTGATGATGATGATGAAGAAGAAGGAAAATGCAGTTGATGGCCATCACAGAGTTGTTGGCCTTCAGAGTTTGATGACATTCACTCAACACGTCGTCTCAACTCATTCAGCAGCTATTCTTACTTCCACAAATCAATTCTCATTAATCAGTATTTGAAGAAGCAATCAGAGAACGATCAAAGTTGACAGAGTAACGCCAACGCTATATCAATCAGCTCCTTTGTTTATTTGTTTGTTATTTATTGACGCAACTGCATATATGGCCAACTTGTCATATCCAATTGAAACCAAAAATGAAATGGACGATTGCCCATCGGCATTCACTTTAACTCATTCAAACGAACAAAAGGGGGCTGCTCATTCACATCACATCTGGATGTTCTTTTAGCATTTTTTCCCTCCTCCTCCATCTTCTCCTTCTTCCCCTTCATTGAATGCTTCGACACATCAACTCCTTTCTCAATTTTTCAGATTCAAAAAAATAATTTTCTCAACACATCTGTGTAGATGATTGAGATTCGTCATGCTTCTTCTTCCTTTTTTTCATCTTCTTCACAATCATCCGGAATTCACATTCTGTACACGAATGTCAAAAATGAATCAGAGGCGAAAAAGGGAGAAAGAAAAAAAAGGAGAAAAGATGAATAATCATATGAAATGCTGGGCAAACTGTCAAATCATTAGGACGAAGCTCAAATAGAACTTTGAAAGTTGGTATGTGTGGATGGGGGAAGAAAGGTTTAGAAGAAGGTCAAACAATAATTTGAGACCTTATAAGTGCATATTTCTCTTCTTTTCTCATCCCTTCATCTCCTTTTCATTCTTCCCTCTCTCTCCTTTTCTTGATCTCGCACATCTTTTCTCATTTTCACAATCTTCAGCGTGGACTTTTAAGAGACTTGGATAATACTGGGTGGTCGAATAACTTTTCTTATTTCTCTTTCTCTTCATTTCCATTTTTCTACTTTAAATACTCAATTCTATCTCTCTCTCTCTCTCTCTCTCTTTCTCTCTTTCTGTATCTTCTCACCCATCCTGTTCTTTGGCTTACGGAAGACACTACGTCAACGATCGTCAGCCTCGTCGTCGGACAACGTCATCAAAAGGACATTCTGCAAGCTGGGAGGTCTATGGTTACCCTTCAATCGAACAAAATTATTGTCTTTTTTTGTTCCCTCTTCATCTCTTTTTTTAATCTTGTTAATTGGCTTTTGTCCTTCTACATCTTTTCAAATCTTCAACTTCTCCAGTTTCTGTCTCTCAAACTCTCGCACACTCTAATATCTTAATACTCTCTAATCCATATGTCAATCCTTTCCTCTTTTTTTGTTCTTCCGAATATCTTTCAAGCTTTTAAACAATTCTCATCGGAAAGAGGTAACAAGAGGGGTTTACACGGAATGTCTCAACGAACACAGAACGGATTTGTCAATTATGGTCATCGAATTACCTGCACTAACGTGTTACCAGTATACCAAGGATAGAAGGTTGAAATGAAATTGAATAAAGATTTGGATGGATGGCCGACAGCCAAAATGACCATTTGCTCAGGGAAATTATTTTTTAATTCAATATTCTTCAAATTTTCTGGAACTCAAATCCATGAAGGACTAGGATACGCTTCCGGGCAAACCTAAAGAGCTTGTGAGAAGAGCTTGGCTAACCATTTCCATATTGAGAGCATTGGATTTTCTGAAAAAGTGGCAACAATGTTTTTTTGTTAATTTCTCTTTCTTCGTTTATTTTCTCTCTCTCTCTCTATGACTCTTTTTCTCTCTCTTTCTGTTTTTCAAGAATCTGCTGAATCTCTCGTTGTTATGGATTGCCCTTATTTGGTCGATGGCTTGGATAAGTTTGTTGACAACATTTAAGCTTAAACATTTGTCATTTCGCGTACCAAATGACGTCATGTCATAAGATAGAAGGCTAGAAATGGGTAGGTCTTGATGATGATGACCATTGGGGGTGAAGCATACAAATTCGGCGAAAGCTGAAGGAGGAAACCCCGTCAACTATGGAAATGGGTCTTTAGACGGCGGACGAAATGTGTGTGTGTGTGTGTTTGGTGCGTGTGTGTGTGTGTGTGTGTAAAAAAAGAGCAAGGAAATGCACATACAGCATCGGATATTCAGAGAAAAAAGGGAAGAAAAGAAAAAGCTCGAGAAAGCTGTAGTAGTTGGGATGGATAACGAATTGCTTGCTTCAACGAACATCATTTGGTGTTCGCCAACTCACAAAAAATCCTCAAAACTCTTTTTTTGTTACATAAGGGAAGGGAAATACTTTAAAATGGGGGATGTTTTACGCTTGTACACGAAGTGAGCATCTAACAGATTTTGAAGAGATCATATTACCTGTTGGCTAGTATGGCTATGGTTCTCTGATCAGCTTGATGTCCAGAATCTTCCTGCAGTTTGTTGAAACACTCCACAACATCATGGGTACTATCACTGATTTTACGGAATAGTTGACTCCATTCTTCATCACGTCCCTCTGTCAGGAGCAACTAGAAATTAGAGGAGATGAAAAGCTTAAGTTAGCTTCCAATCATACTTTAAGTTGATATGACGGACGACGTCCTGGATATTCAACTTCAGGAGGTGGAATTCCATCATTGGCAGCACAATGTCTTATGATAATCATGTTGTTCACACACAAACTCTGCCGAATAAGAAAATAAGATATTCAGAACAGTTCAAAGCAGAGTAATGATAAGAAAACTTGAAATTTACATTTTCGCTTAATATACGATCGATATTCTGTTTTGTATGATGCAAGTGATCACCTTGCCAGAAGCCATCAACAGTAATTATTAATTTGATTGTCGTCTCATTGAATAAATCAATTAGAGTATTCTCCAATTGTGGACATGAAGGATCCTAAACATTAGATTTTGTGCTTCAAACTCAATTATATAATCGGATATCTTACAACGAGTATAACGACTATCTGTAATCGTTCAGCTGCTAATACAATTAATGGTAATTGTATTATATTTGGTAATAAAATTAAAACTTTATCTTCCTGAAAACAGAAAAACTCAGTTTCTTCATCTCGTGATAAACCTCCAAAACGTAAATTCAATTCAAATTTGGCGCTTTCACGTACAATTAGCATTCACGTGAAAAAGCTCACGCGTTATGTGGTACACGTGGAATCTGTTTTTCATTCAATGTATTAATGGCTTCGCTCAGTCGGTTGCATTTCTTTATTTTTTCTCGTTTTTTTTCAATTCTGTTCTTTCATGTAATCCAAAGAGCTCTTTCATTAGAATCTTTGATGATTCCATCAACATATGAAAGAGCTTTATTATTGTTTTACTCGTATTTGACAAAGACATTGCGAAGGGACTGTGTAACAATACGTGGACAGAATGTTTTTGTTAACTGGCCATTAAGCTGCTTCTCAACTCCCACGAAACAATTTTGTTGCTTTCTTCACATCATCTCTGCTCAGGCACTGTTTACTCGAAAGCACAAAAATGAAACTGTGTTCGAAGAGATATTGAGTTAAGCAACCTCGATGATGGAATTGATGTGTCAGTTATGGTATCAGAAAATGGATTCAAAATAGATTAGTCTACGCAGCTCAATATGTTTTTATGCTAATGCAGTCTGTGCGTGAATAACGAGGAAGATCTATTCAACTCATTGATACTTTTGTTCCTGCGTTCCCCGGTAAAGCACAGTAGGTAGAAGGTACGAATTATGTTTTGTTGATCAAAAAAACAGATCTATGAAATACATTTTGAAACAAGACTCTTCTTCAAATATTTTTTGTGGGCGTTGGACGAAAAATTTCCATTTGTTTTCTGTTGTAGATGTTTCGTAGAAACACATACAGTGATACAGCAAGACGAGAGTAACAAGAAATGTAATCGAGTCCACGTTCATAAATGTATTTCTCCGCTTCATTTTTCTCTCACATTTTTATTTTTCTTGTTTTTTATCATTCACAATCATATCCTCTGTTCACAAAATAATGATTTTGTGAATAATCGAATTACGCCTTTGTTACTCTGTTTTTTGCCAATGATTCGATGATGTACGTGATTGGAAAGAAAACAGAAGTTGCACGAACAGAAATGTTCGAAAAGTCGCGTTTATCCAATTAGAAAGTCGTCTTCCTCTCATTCTTCTTCTTCTTCTGCGAATCATTTTTTTGGAATTTGTTTTCATTTCTTTTTGCAAAAGAAAACGGAAAAAGAACCTGCCAACACCCTCTCCCTCCCTCCTTCCTAGTAACCAGCAAATGCAAAACTAATTTTTGTCTTCGAATGCAACCGATCTAAGCGTAGCACAAACAGTAAATGAACAAAGCTCCATGCTAATGTTGACTTCACGTGAAACACGTGAAAATCAAAGCTGAATAACATAATATGCTTACTTGCTCACAATACTTTTGTAATATTTTTGCAATTTTAGCTACAACGACAGCTACAGTGGACCAAGATAATTCCGCATAGTCATGACATATGCCATCCCAATAGTTTCCTTCCCTGAAATTTAAGATGTAAAGGTTTATTCTCGTTTGTCTTTTAGCAGTATCATAAGCTGTATAGCAATTGCATGTTTGTGCAACAAAAGAATGGCTTCATTCTTCCCATACCGTAATTATGTGAAAACATTTTTGAGTGATCGAATGATTATATGCTTAAAGGGTGATTCGAGAATCGAACCATGCCTATCTTGCTGAAGCAACGCAATGATCTAATCAAAATGTGTTCTTGCTCATACAAAACACATTACAAATGTTCTGTTCTTGCGAAGACTTTCTGATTCTCCAAATTAGGTATGTCCGTATTGGCAAATCATCCGATCAATCACCACACAGCTGATGCAATTAAAAGATAATGGATACGAGATGAAATATCACAGATCAGACATTCGCGTAGTTTTTTATGTTTAATCTGTATGATTGAGAGCGAAATGAATGCGAACATCATAAATCGTCGTAATCTTTACTTCGCAGGTTTTATTTCATCTCACTGCTATGAGTCTAACCAAGGCTGAGTCAATCAATGAGTGAGCCGCTCGCTTAAGCTTTTTTGAAATTCTCATTTCTCCAAATTCTTGACACGTCCCCCTTACATGGCAGTTGCAGCTGTTTTCTTTTGATGAAAACTCTCTGCTTACGACTTTTGCATGTCTGCCTGTTTTTTCTCTGTTTCCCTCCTTTTCTCAGCGCCATTCACTCACACACCAACACATAGATACATACATGCAGATCCATATGTCATATCAAGCTTCTCCTTTTCTACATATCAACTGTTAGGAAAACAGAAGCTGAAAAATATATTTTTTCTTTCACTCCACAAATTGAGCTTCAAAAGTTGGTCCCTCTCTACATGCAGTCTACTTTGTATTTTTACCTCTCTACCTTCTCCATTTTTCCTTTCATTCTCTCTACTCTTCTCGCTTCCTCTCACCTTTCTCCATGTCCTCCCTATCTATATACACTCGCTCCTCCTCCTCAACACAAATGAGAATACCTATCTTGGAACAACAAAAACATGCAAGAATAACCGGAAAAAACGAGAGTAAAGAGAATTGAAACACACAAACAGACCCAACAAGCAAAGGGAGTCAAATTGATGATAATCATGGAAAACATCTTTCATAACATATAATTTAGCTAACCATATTAGGGCTGTTTTTTCTTCCATTTCTTCCAACAATAGCAGCTCTTCTTCATAGAGATGACGTAATAGACATGCTTTACTGATAGACATCTCGTCTTGATATTTCTGAAGCAGAACTGAAAATGAAGTTGATACACCAACAAGTACAACTTTCTTTTCTTTTCGTTCTTCTCTATGACAAACTACGATGTCACAGCCAAAATATCTTTTTTGTTCTCAAAAGATTATCAGTAGCGATTCAATAGAAGATTAGAGAACAAAGATGGAGATGTGATAAGATGACGTTCAATCAGCTACACACAATATAGGAGCGTTTGTATGACAGTGGCAGCCTGACTGCTCCAACTCCATCCTCCCATCGTCCGCAAAATTACCAAAATTTCGAATGAAATATGAGAACGTACAATGGTCACAACACGTTTATTACGGTCATTACTGGTACAATATTCTTTTTTCATTTGTAATACAATTTCTAGACCAATCATACAGGCATATAATACAGAATTGAGAAAGAAAAGTAAAAAAAAATAAAACTTTCGGAGAAAAGAGTGTAAAAACAATTTGGAAACATATGAGAAGCTAACTAATCAAACGAACATCCTTATACGAGCATATCAAAGGCTAATACATGAGATTTATTTGGAATATTGAATGAATAATTGAACAAAACTGTCGTGACACAGCTCATTTGACAACTTTGATCAAATAAGGAAATGGTTAGAGCTATAGCAACAAGAGTCTTCCTGATACTTCAGAGCTTATCCCTGAAGATCACGTCCGGAAATCAATTGGGTGATGACACTCTCGTCAATCAAGGTAGTAGTATCACCAATTGCATGTTCAGTTCCTTCAGCGATTTTTCTCAAAATACGACGAGTAACCTCAACATATTAGTTAACAAAAAGAACATCTGTTCTTGAGCTTACTTTTCCTGAGCGAGTCTTTGGCAAACCTGGAGCCTCTTGGATAACATCGGGTACAGCAAGAGCTCCGATTTTCGTACGAACCAAACTCTTAAGTTCGCCAACCTGCAGAGAAAAACATGCTCATCAGAACCGAGAGATGAATACTTACGATTTCCTTAGTCAAACGTTCCCCAGCATTCATAGTAACGAACGCATAAGGGAAAGATCCTTTGATGTCATGAGGAGCAGCGACAACAGCAGCCTCAGCTACCTTCGCATGAGCAACCAAAGCACTTTCGATTTCAGCAGTTGAAAGCAAATGTCCAGATACATTCATGAGATCATCAACACGGCCGGTGATCCAAATATAACCGTCTTCATCACGACGGGCACCATCGCCGGTAAAGTAGTAGCCATTGAATGGAGCAAAATATGTTTTTACGAATCTACAAAGTTTCTTATTTCTATACTCAATAATGCTTTATAGTACCTGGCTTCATCTCCAAAAACACCACGGCACATTCCAGGCCAAGCACGATCGAAGCACAAATTTCCCTCACCAGGTCCTTCAATAACACGGCCTTCTCCATCAAGAATCACAGGATTGACTCCGAAGAATGGGAAAGTAGCGGCTCCGGGTTTCGTTGGAGTCGCTCCTGGCAATGGAGCTATCATATGCCCACCCTAGAGAACAAGTTCCTGTTTAGTTGATAACACTTGATGACATACAGTTTCGGTTTGCCAATAAGTATCAACAATGGCACAACGAGCATCACCAACTACGTTGTACAACCACTTCCAAGCAGCAGGGTTGATAGGTTCACCAACAGTTCCAAGAAGTTCAAGAGATTGTCTTGAGCATCTAGAACAGAGCATTTATAGGTTCCTTCTATGGATATAGCCAACCTAGTTACATGTTCATCACCCAAGGCCATAAGAGCTCTGACAGCTGTCGGAGAAGTGTAGAGCTTGTTAACCTGTAAGCTTCATGTTATTTTCAGTTACTTTCGAAAACAGATTAAGTTTTTAAGTAAAGAAGAAAGGTCACACCATCGCCCCATATAGATAACACACGCTTCATGGCACCATACACTACTTAGTCACTGTTTCACGTGTTCAATTTCCAAAAGCACATGAATAACATGCCACATGGAAACAATGGCATCACTTTTTATCTTTTTTTACATGCAGAAAAAAAGTGTTTACCTTATACTTATCAGTAACTTCCCACATGCGGGAGGGCGTTGGGTATGTTGGGACTCCTTCGAACCAGATACCAGTTAAGGCGTTCATTAAAGGTCCATAAAGCAAGTAACTGAAACCAGTAATTTGAGTATAGTTCATGCAAATGAATCATACGAATGACCAGTAATCCATCCGCAATCGGCAGTACACCAGTAAACGTCCTTTTCGGGATGAGCATCGAATGTACACTTGGTTGTGAAGTAGCTGTATGTCATGTAACCAGCAGTTGTATGCTGGATACCTTTAGGCTTGCCAGTAGATCCACTACAAATGATAAAATGAATAATGAAATCCCTCTAAGCGTTTCAAATCCCTTCTGGTATGTTTTTTATGCTTTTCAGCTATTGGAGCGAAGAAAGGAAAACGCCGGAATTCACTCGAGGGATGTTTCTTGGCTATTGTTCGTAGAGAGAGGGAAAAGTAATACTATTGAATTATGAGAGGGTGAGAGAGAGAGAAAAACATTAGATGTCTGGTGATGTGGTAGCTTTGATGATGATGGTGGTGTTGGTGGGAAGAAGAGAAAAAGGAGAAACAGAAAGTGCTATGGGTAGCATGAGAAGAAAGGAGGCTTCTGTTCCCTACATTAGGATTTTCTAACTGCTTCAAACTATGGAGAAGAATTGATTCTTTCTTGATATATGCACATGGGCTATGAAGATTTACGTATTGACGAATATGTCAAGAAGTGGCGAGAAAACAGAAGAAAAGGAAACAATCACATAAGGAAGAAAAGAAGAAAAAAAGAACGAATAATCCAATAGAGGTTTGCATTGACATGCACATGCATACGAGCATGATGAGCATTGTAGTTTGAATGAAAGCTAACTCACGATGTGTAAAGGAGGAATAGAGGACTTTCAGCTTCCATCCATTCTACAGGTGATTCCATATCAGCATATTTCTTCATTTCTTCTTCATAAATAAAATCATGTTCGGCGTGCACGAATGGCTGAACAATGGATGCACGTGGTGATTCATTTATGTACTTCGTACCTGAAGCTTGGGAGCTCCTGCAGGGACTGTTATCCTTTTGATATGATCAACAACGATAACAGAGGAAACTTTGAGGTCTTCTTTGGCACAAAGCTGGAAAGCAGAATTCACAATACTCTTGAGATCAATGAGTTTGGTGGAACGGTAGAACCCGTCAGCAGTAACAAGAACGCGACATCTGAAACATTCAAGTGTTTACGACTGCCCGATTTGTCTTTAAAATACTTGGCATCGAGCATTCTGGCAGAAAGGGATTCAGCTGAAAATCCAGCAAAAACGACGGAATGCATAGCGCCTAGAAATTATCATTTTTTGCATTCCATGCGCTTATGCGATTTCCTACCGATTCGGGCACAAGCTAACATAGCTACGGCTAATTCCAGAACCATGGGAAGATAAATTGCAACAACATCTCCTTTCTTTACACCATGGGCACGGAGGACAGCGGAGAAATTGACGACCTATAAAGAGATACGAGAGTACAAAGTAGTTTTTTTACAAGTTTGAGAAAAGTTTAAAACAAGACCTAACCTGTTTGTGAAGCTCAGCGTAGGTAATTTTGGAGTTGTCACATGGCTCGTTTCCTTCCCAGATATAAGCAATCTAATATATGTATGATGTGAAGAATAATTGGGGCGATTTTCATACCCGATTGCCTAAGCCTTTCTGTATGTTTCTTTCAAGGCAGTTGTAAGAAATATTGGTGCGAGCCCCATCCATGAATTTGCAGAAGATTTTCCCCTTCTTAGCGTCGAAATTATATTCCAATCCCTTATAAAGTTTTTCTTTTAAATGATATTGTCAATTGTATCTCTCACTTTAGCGGAAAGAGTTTCAAAATGCAACTCAGCCGTTACAGTTCTCCAAAATGCTTCGGAATCATTGATGGAGCTACGGTATTTTTCATGATAGGAAGGGATGCCAGAGATGTGAGCACCGGCCAAGAGAGGTGCGGGGGGGAGGAAGACCTATACATATTAACATTCATAATTCGCAATTATCAGAAGAAAGAGGTCATTGATAGTCTAAGGTGATACCTCTTCCGTTTCGTTTTCTCCCGCTGGACCATTTAGGTCAAAGTTAACGCGAACGTCCGACATCGAGAAACTTAGAGTGTTAGGTCTATCTGAACAAATATGAAATTTCGACATTTCAGCAAAAAATGTATAAATTCTCGAAGTAGAATGCGTAAAGCCAATTATGAACAAAACTTTCAAGAGCAAATACAGTCTAGTTAAAGATCAAGATGGGGAACACTAATACACAAAGAACGATTAGTGGGAAGGCAACATCTTATCGGTCTTGGCTTTCACTTAGTGTGTCTATCTGTGTGTATGTTTTATATATATGTGTGCGGGGACTAGACAGCGAAAAAAGAATTGGCTAGAACGGAGAGATAGAGCGACCGACCGCCGGCTGGCCGCGCTTGGGAATGGAATGGGGCAAGCCTCACTCGCTCTCCTCTTGGGGGGCGGACCACGCAATGTGTACACGGTTCTCTCCGTTAGTGGCGCGAAAGAATTTATTTGAAACGGGCTGAAAAAAATGGAATTTTGTTTTTTATTTGATAAGCGCAGAGAAAGCTGAAAGTTTTCTGTTTATAATTAACATAAGTGCACATTCGTATTAAGCAGATCACTAACGGAAAACTTCAAAATAATCAACAGAAGCAGAAAATTAAAAACAATTGGAGGGAACTGTCCAAATAAGGTTATGGAGGGGACTTCAAACTTTTTAATTGGAATTTTCTAAGAATGTTATATTATTTGTGTTATGTTTCTCTTACAACTCCGTCTTCTCGATCGTCAAGTGTCTACTTTCATTTCTACTCTCGTTTTCGTGTGAACAGGTCGTACTTTAGACCAATGTACTGGAATGACTGCTAACAAGACAGCTCATGATATTGCTATTGAGATTAATACCGTTCTAGCCAAAGATCTTCAAGCCAATTTACGATGTGCCATTTGGTTAGTTGTTTTCGATTTTTTGCTTGTTCATAGCATGTGCTGCATTGCCACTACATTCATCGAATGCTTCAATCTCTCGTCCGTTTCAGTTGCTCCACGTTGAAAAATCCCGTGGTTCCAAGTTGTAATCACCCTTTTTGTAAAGATTGCATTGATCTCTGCTTCTATAAGAAGAGTCAAATAGAATGTCCGATATGTCGCCAACAAATCAAGAGAAGGTATAGTGTGTTTCAGTCCTCAACTTTGCATGTAAATGCAATGCTTTCAGAAGTTGCATTCCGTCGGAATCATTAAATAGCCTCGTTCAAGCCTACTTGCAACTAGCTCGAGCATTTAAACGAGATGTAGCCGAAGCTGCTATTAGCATACCCAAAGAAAATGTTTTTCTTGAAAGTCAAGCCATTCTCTCAACTCAAACAGATAGCCCGATGCGTGATTTTCTCCCTCCCAAAGGGTTAACCCCCACGTTTGCTAAGCCGGTCAGTATGCCTTTTCTCTGTTTTTTTTTCTAATTTTTCTTGTTGAAGCGGCCGAAAAGGAAGAATTTAACTGCTCCACCTCTGCCTGCTAAGCTTAGCAAATTGGTAGAAGAAGTAGAACCTGAGGATGTGAAGGATGTCGTTGTACCTGAAACCAAAGGCTTGAAACGGTTGGCTGAGGAAGAAGTGAGCCACCGGTAATTACATAGGGTATTACTCATAATTCATTCAGAAACCTCCACCAGAAAAGAAGATTCCTAAGAAAGGCGATAATCTGAAGAAAGTCGATTCTCTTAAAAAAATAGATGTTGAGGTTCAATGTGAATTAGAAGCTGATTTGACAAAAATTAACATCCGAACTGTGATAGATGAGAAAAGAAGTACTAGCTCATTATCTCCATTTCAATAATCTTAATGTTGCAGGAACAGACGCATCGATTAAGTCTGACATAGAAGCCTTGTTCTCTATTTTCCCGGGTATTGTGTCAATACTGATGAAGGTTGAATCCAGAAATTAGAATTTTGATCAGATAGTATCTCAGGATGAAGAACAAGACGCACTTTGTCGAATAATAAGCATGCGGTCGCTTCGTGACGTATCTGCATCACAGTGGATATCGAGAGAAAAAGGCTCTGCTGGTACGTAAATGATTTAGCAATAGATGAGACATCCTTCTGCTTTAGATCACGACGATAAATCTCTGGCTAATAAGGGTCTGAAAAACCTCTCAACTCCGTTAGGTTCGTTGTTTGTGATTCTTTTCGTTTACAAATCATTTCCTCCTTCTCGAATTCTCCACCACTTTTGCATATTTAGCCAAACAACTAAACAAAACTATTCAAAGCTATTATGAACTTGATTCTGCTTACTTTTTTTCTGATATCTCATCTAAAGGTTCCTAATAGATGCACTAGGTAGCAAAATGTATGTTTTAGAAATTGCCAAATTCAAATCTATTGGCTCTACTAGTTTAAGTGATTCAGGTAATTGTTTTTATCATTCATTTCTCTTGGTCTATTCAATCCACTCGATGCTAATCTGCTTCGAACTGGAATGAATAGTTCAAGGGGTTTGATCAGCATCTCGCAGATTTTTGATTTGAAGCATCATCTCCGCTAAACTAGTCGTTTCTCTTGTCTCTAATGTGTCTCTTGTATGTCTCTCATGGTTATTTCTGATATGGTTACATTGTGTATATTATCTTTCTGATTTGATTTCAGGCTCTGTGGAGTTGGGTCTCGAACAACAAGAGTGTGCTACACCTGTCGTTTTAACAAGACTAACAGATTCTCGAGAAACTCCAAGGAGGGTAATTGTGTATCGTTTCTCTAATTTCAGTTGATATTTTGTTTTTAGGCTGATTCATTTCTCGCTGTCCGAAAGTTTGCCGACTATGGGATTGATACAAACACAAATGTAGAGAATGAGGTTTTAACTTGATAATTCATTTGTTCATGTAGTTGCAGATTGTTCCTGGAACTCCAAGTTCTATCACTCCAATCAAGGAAATAGACGAGAATAAAGAGAACAGATTAAATGATTCATTTGAGGCGGAAGTTACGCTTCGTTTGAATAACAGTGCAGGTTTCTATTCTCCTCTTTACAGCATCTCAGTTTTTTCTAGAGTGTTTAACAACTCCTAGCAATGTTTCTGGAAAAGGTTTTGAGTTCAGTTCTGCTAAACGTAGACAATCATACGTTTTATCCTTAACAAGGATTGAAAATCAAGCGGATGAAGTGAGCCTATTCAGAGCATACTTTATAACTTTAGATTTCCAGGATTTGGTTCACGAGTTTCGAATAGCTTTCCCTATGGTTCAAATTAATGATGATGTCTGTGATAACGTAACCCATCTAGTCGTTATGAACACTAGTAAGTTGCCGTTTTCGCATCGTTGATGTATCGTATTTTTAGATGGTAAGTGCCATAGGTCGCTGAAGTATGCTTTTGCTGTTGTGCGCCATTGTGAATTATTAGGAAGGCAGTGGCTAGAAGACTGCGTTAAACAAGGTCGCTTACTACCTACTGTAAGTAACAATCAGTTCGTGTGAACTATTTAAATAATCTGCAGGCTTCTTACACTCCTAGAGTGAGTACACATTCGCAACTGACCGCATCTCATAGAGTACGTACGTCGAAGCTCCCCTTGTTTACAAATAAGAAATTTATGCTACCTCCAAGGTTTAGCAATCATCATGTGATAACCCGAGAGGTATGAACCTAACGCGAGATATTCAGAGTTAGGTGAAATTCCAGAAACTTGGCGAACTGATTGAACTATGTGGCGGTATATTGATAACGAAATTATGGGAATGTAATCCATGTGATACATATATCATATTCGCTACGGAATCGAAAGAGTATGATGTTGCACGACGGTATGAATTCGACACGAAAGTTCCCGTCAGTTTGTTATTTCGTATTCGTACGTAATTCTTCTATTATCAGGTATTGAATGCAGATTGGGTATTGGATTCAGTAGCCGAGTTCCGCACAATAACACCCTTCGATAAATACCGTGTGTTTAGCACTTCAGCAAATCAAGCAGTCAAATACTAGATAGTTCTATACCATATTTTGCTCTCAAAAAAACAGGTGAACTGCTGCACAGAGCTTTAAAGTATTATTCACTTTCTATTTTATATATACATAACTGCCTCGCTCTTCTTTTTTTTTTTCGAATTCTATTTCGTTTATACGTTTAACTTACTCATCAATTATTGTGTTGTGTTATTATTTTTTGACATTTTTTCTTTGGATTAATTGTCACAGAAGACTTCTAATTATATCAGTTCATCTGACAACAACAGATTCGATTCATAAACGTTTTTACAATGCCCTATCATATCGATGATTTTCAAAATTGGCTGGATTTCTAGAAAATATCGCGAGAAATAAGATCATTCTGTCAAAGGATTGTATACTCTAAAATAAATCTTTGTGAATTTAGTTTCAGTTATGATAAGTCTGAATACACACATGTTCATGAGTTTCGAGGGATGAAAGCGCTCTAATCATGTTGTAGTTCGCTCCGTTTGTAAATGTCAGCTAGCATTGTAAACCCACACTAGATACGAGGAAGAGAAATTGATGGTCACAGCTTGAGTTCAACATGTTGAAATCGTACTACACAGAATCCTTTCTGTAGTTTGAATTTCACATTATCTCCTTAAATGCAACACAAGTTGACTGCGGTGAAAGGGATATGAGCAGGCCACGAGCGTGAAGAACTTTTTCGAAAGTTGATGACCGCGAACTGACCGGCAACGGATAGTTTTTGTGATCTGCTCATCTGAGCGGTTTTAAGAATCATGAGTGAGATTGGAAAAGGCTACGTAACACCCTGATAAAGCGAGGAAGTCCATGGATCGCACGAGGTTGTTCGATGTTCCTCGAGTGAAGTACGAGCATGGGATAAGCCAAGCCAAGAAAAACGTTGAAATCTTCGAAATCGTACTACACAGAATCCTTTCTGTAGTTTGAATTTCACATTATCTCCTTTAA
Organism: Auanema freiburgensis; assembly: GCA_030370435.1. NCBI lineage: Eukaryota > Metazoa > Nematoda > Chromadorea > Rhabditida > Rhabditidae > Auanema > Auanema freiburgense. The sequence continues at coordinate 5,190,712 of CM059366.1, read as the reverse complement.
TGCAACACAAGTTGACTGCGGTGAAAGGGATATGAGCAGGCCACGAGCGTGAAGAACTTTTTCGAAAGTTGATGACCGCGAACTGACCGGCAACGGATAGTTTTTGTGATCTGCTCATCTGAGCGGTTTTAAGAATCATGAGTGAGATTGGAAAAGGCTACGTAACACCCTGATAAAGCGAGGAAGTCCATGGATCGCACGAGGTTGTTCGATGTTCCTCGAGTGAAGTACGAGCATGGGATAAGCCAAGCCAAGAAAAACGTTGAAATCTTCGAAATCGTACTACACAGAATCCTTTCTGTAGTTTGAATTTCACATTATCTCCTTTAATGCAACACAAGTTGACTGCGGTGAAAGGGATATGAGCAGGCCACGAGCGTGAAGAACTTTTTCGAAAGTTGATGACCGCGAACTGACCGGCAACGAATAGTTTTTGTGATCTGCTCATCTGAGCGGTTTTAAGAATCAAGAGTGAGATTTGAAAAGGCTTTAGAACACTCTGATAAAGCGAGGAAGTCCATGGATCGCACGAGGTTGTTCGATGTTCCTCGAGTGAAGTACGAGCATGGGATAAGCCAAGCCAAGAAAAACGTTGAAATCTTCGAAATCGTACTACACAGAATCCTTTCTGTAGTTTGAATTTCACATTATCTCCTTAAATGCAACACAAGTTGACTGCGGTGAAAGGGATATGAGCAGGCCACGAGCGTGAAGAACTTTTTCGAAAGTTGATGACCGCGAACTGACCGGCAACGGATAGTTTTTGTGATCTGCTCATCTGAGCGGTTTTAAGAATCATGAGTGAGATTGGAAAAGGCTACGTAACACCCTGATAAAGCGAGGAAGTCCATGGATCGCACGAGGTTGTTCGATGTTCCTCGAGTGAAGTACGAGCATGGGATAAGCCAAGCCAAGAAAAACGTTGAAATCTTCGAAATCGTACTACACAGAATCCTTTCTGTAGTTTGAATTTCACATTATCTCCTTTAATGCAACACAAGTTGACTGCGGTGAAAGGGATATGAGCAGGCCACGAGCGTGAAGAACTTTTTCGAAAGTTGATGACCGCGAACTGACCGGCAACGGATAGTTTTTGTGATCTGCTCATCTGAGCGGTTTTAAGAATCAAGAGTGAGATTTGAAAAGGCTTTAGAACACTCTGATAAAGCGAGGAAGTCCATGGATCGCACGAGGTTGTTCGATGTTCCTCGAGTGAAGTACGAGCATGGGATAAGCCAAGCCAAGAAAAACGTTGAAATCTTCGAAATCGTACTACACAGAATCCTTTCTGTAGTTTGAATTTCACATTATCTCCTTAAATGCAACACAAGTTGACTGCGGTGAAAGGGATATGAGCAGGCCACGAGCGTGAAGAACTTTTTCGAAAGTTGATGACCGCGAACTGACCGGCAACGGATAGTTTTTGTGATCTGCTCATCTGAGCGGTTTTAAGAATCATGAGTGAGATTGGAAAAGGCTACGTAACACCCTGATAAAGCGAGGAAGTCCATGGATCGCACGAGGTTGTTCGATGTTCCTCGAGTGAAGTACGAGCATGGGATAAGCCAAGCCAAGAAAAACGTTGAAATCTTCGAAATCGTACTACACAGAATCCTTTCTGTAGTTTGAATTTCACATTATCTCCTTTAATGCAACACAAGTTGACTGCGGTGAAAGGGATATGAGCAGGCCACGAGCGTGAAGAACTTTTTCGAAAGTTGATGACCGCGAACTGACCGGCAACGGATAGTTTTTGTGATCTGCTCATCTGAGCGGTTTTAAGAATCAAGAGTGAGATTTGAAAAGGCTTTAGAACACTCTGATAAAGCGAGGAAGTCCATGGATCGCACGAGGTTGTTCGATGTTCCTCGAGTGAAGTACGAGCATGGGATAAGCCAAGCCAAGAAAAACGTTGAAATCTTCGAAATCGTACTACACAGAATCCTTTCTGTAGTTTGAATTTCACATTATCTCCTTAAATGCAACACAAGTTGACTGCGGTGAAAGGGATATGAGCAGGCCACGAGCGTGAAGAACTTTTTCGAAAGTTGATGACCGCGAACTGACCGGCAACGGATAGTTTTTGTGATCTGCTCATCTGAGCGGTTTTAAGAATCAAGAGTGAGATTTGAAAAGGCTTTAAAACACTCTGATAAAGCGAGAAAGTTCATGGATCGTACGAGGTTGTTCGAGTTTTACAGTGAGCTCAGAGGAAGATATGAACTACATATATATGGATATAGTTAACGTGTTCACTAACTATCAAACCGAAACAGAATACGATGTCGTCTTGCGACGGATTGGGTTTCCTGGTCACATCCTCAGCTTTGCGCAGTGGCGGTAACGCGACCAATGAGGCTTAGCCGAGGTGTGTTTATTGCTGGTTGAAAACTTCTACCAATTACCCGCGATACCCCCTGAAATATGGGTGGTGTACGCAATTTTTGAACGCCCTGAAAGGCAATAAGATTGGACCAACTGATGGAGTGAGCTCAGACGGAGATATGAACTACATATATATGGATATAGTTAACGTGTTCACTAACTATCAAACCGAAACAGAATACGATGTCGTCTCGCGACGGATTGGGTTTCTTGGTCACAACCTCAGCTTTGCGCAGTGGTGGTAACGCGACCAATGAGGCTTAGCCGAGGTGTGTTTATTGCTGGTTGAAAACTTCTACCAATTACCCGCGATACCCCCTGAAATATGGGTGGTGTACGCAATTTTTGAACGCCCTGAAAGGCAATAAGATTGGACCAACTGATGGAGTGAGCTCAGACGGAGATATGAACTACATATATATGGATATAGTTAACGTGTTCACTAACTATCAAACCGAAACAGAATACGATGTCGTCTTGCGACGGATTGGGTTTCTTGGTCACAACCTCAGCTTTGCGCAGTGGTGGTAACGCGACCAATGAGGCGTAGCCGAGGTGTGTTTATTGCTGGTTGAAAACTTCTACCAATTACCCGCGATACCCCCTGAAATATGGGTGGTGTACGCAATTTTTGAACGCCCTGAAAGGCAATAAGATTGGACCAACTGATGGAGTGAGCTCAGACGGAGATATGAACTACATATATATGGATATAGTTAACGTGTTCACTAACTATCAAACCGAAACAGAATACGATGTCGTCTTGCGACGGATTGGGTTTCTTGGTCACAACCTCAGCTTTGCGCAGTGGTGGTAACGCGACCAATGAGGCTTAGCCGAGGTGTGTTTATTGCTGGTTGAAAACTTCTACCAATTACCCGCGATACCCCCTGAAATATGGGTGGTGTACGCAATTTTTGAACGCCCTGAAAGGCAATAAGATTGGACCAACTGATGGAGTGAGCTCAGACGGAGATATGAACTACATATATATGGATATAGTTAACGTGTTCACTAACTATCAAACCGAAACAGAATACGATGTCGTCTTGCGACGGATTGGGTTTCTTGGTCACAACCTCAGCTTTGCGCAGTGGTGGTAACGCGACCAATGAGGCTTAGCCGAGGTGTGTTTATTGCTGGTTGAAAACTTCTACCAATTACCCGCGATACCCCCTGAAATATGGGTGGTGTACGCAATTTTTGAACGCCCTGAAAGGCAATAAGATTGGACCAACTGATGGAGTGAGCTCAGACGGAGATATGAACTACATATATATGGATATAGTTAACGTGTTCACTAACTATCAAACCGAAACAGAATACGATGTCGTCTTCCGACGGATTGGGTTTCCTGGTCACAACCTCAGCTTTGCGCAGTGGTGGTAACGCGACCAATGAGGCTTAGCCGAGGTGTGTTTATTGCTGGTTGAAAACTTCTACCAATTACCCGCGATACCCCCTGAAATATGGGTGGTGTACGCAATTTTTGAACGCCCTGAAAGGCAATAAGATTGGACCAACTGATGGAGTGAGCTCAGACGGAGATATGAACTACATATATATGGATATAGTTAACGTGTTCACTAACTATCAAACCGAAACAGAATACGATGTCGTCTTCCGACGGATTGGGTTTCCTGGTCACAACCTCAGCTTTGCGCAGTGGTGGTAACGCGACCAATGAGGCTTAGCCGAGGTGTGTTTATTGCTGGTTGAAAACTTCTACCAATTACCCGCGATACCCCCTGAAATATGGGTGGTGTACGCAATTTTTGAACGCCCTGAAAGGCAATAAGATTGGACCAACTGATGGAGTGAGCTCAGACGGAGATATGAACTACATATATATGGATATAGTTAACGTGTTCACTAACTATCAAACCGAAACAGAATACGATGTCGTCTTCCGACGGATTGGGTTTCCTGGTCACAACCTCAGCTTTGCGCAGTGGTGGTAACGCGACCAATGAGGCGTAGCCGAGGTGTGTTTATTGCTGGTTGAAAACTTCTACCAATTACCCGCGATACCCCCTGAAATATGGGTGGTGTACGCAATTTTTGAACGCCCTGAAAGGCAATAAGATTGGACCAACTGATGGAGTGAGCTCAGACGGAGATATGAACTACATATATATGGATATAGTTAACGTGTTCACTAACTATCAAACCGAAACAGAATACGATGTCGTCTTGCGACGGATTGGGTTTCTTGGTCACAACCTCAGCTTTGCGCAGTGGTGGTAACGCGACCAATGAGGCTTAGCCGAGGTGTGTTTATTGCTGGTTGAAAACTTCTACCAATTACCCGCGATACCCCCTGAAATATGGGTGGTGTACGCAATTTTTGAACGCCCTGAAAGGCAATAAGATTGGACCAACTGATGGAGTGAGCTCAGACGGAGATATGAACTACATATATATGGATATAGTTAACGTGTTCACTAACTATCAAACCGAAACAGAATACGATGTCGTCTTGCGACGGATTGGGTTTCTTGGTCACAACCTCAGCTTTGCGCAGTGGTGGTAACGCGACCAATGAGGCTTAGCCGAGGTGTGTTTATTGCTGGTTGAAAACTTCTACCAATTACCCGCGATACCCCCTGAAATATGGGTGGTGTACGCAATTTTTGAACGCCCTGAAAGGCAATAAGATTGGACCAACTGATGGAGTGAGCTCAGACGGAGATATGAACTACATATATATGGATATAGTTAACGTGTTCACTAACTATCAAACCGAAACAGAATACGATGTCGTCTTGCGACGGATTGGGTTTCTTGGTCACAACCTCAGCTTTGCGCAGTGGTGGTAACGCGACCAATGAGGCTTAGCCGAGGTGTGTTTATTGCTGGTTGAAAACTTCTACCAATTACCCGCGATACCCCCTGAAATATGGGTGGTGTACGCAATTTTTGAACGCCCTGAAAGGCAATAAGATTGGACCCACTGAGTGAGCTCAGACGAAGATATGAACTACATATATATGGATATATTTAACGTGTTCACTAACTATCAAACCGAAACAGAATACGATGTCGTCTTCCGACGGGTTGGATTTCTTGTCACATCCTCAGCTTTGCGCAGTGGTGGTAACGCGACCAATGAGGCTTAGCCGAGGTGTGTTTATTGCTGGTTGAAAACTTCTACCAATTACCCGCGATACCCCCTGAAATATGGGTGGTGTACGCAATTTTTGAACGCCCTGAAAGGCAATAAGATTGGACCAACTGATGGAGTGAGCTCAGACGGAGATATGAACTACATATATATGGATATAGTTAACGTGTTCACTAACTATCAAACCGAAACAGAATACGATGTCGTCTTCCGACGGATTGGGTTTCCTGGTCACATCCTCAGCTTTGCGCAGTGGTGGTAACGCGACCAATGAGGCTTAGCCGAGGTGTGTTTATTGCTGGTTGAAAACTTCTACCAATTACCCGCGATACCCCCTGAAATATGGGTGGTGTACGCAATTTTTGAACGCCCTGAAAGGCAATAAGATTGGACCAACTGATGGAGTGAGCTCAGACGGAGATATGAACTACATATATATGGATATAGTTAACGTGTTCACTAACTATCAAACCGAAACAGAATACGATGTCGTCTTGCGACGGATTGGGTTTCTTGGTCACAACCTCAGCTTTGCGCAGTGGTGGTAACGCGACCAATGAGGCTTAGCCGAGGTGTGTTTATTGCTGGTTGAAAACTTCTACCAATTACCCGCGATACCCCCTGAAATATGGGTGGTGTACGCAATTTTTGAACGCCCTGAAAGGCAATAAGATTGGACCAACTGATGGAGTGAGCTCAGACGAAGATATGAACTACATATATATGGATATAGTTAACGTGTTCACTAACTATCAAACCGAAACAGAATACGATGTCGTCTTCCGACGGGTTGGATTTCTTGTCACATCCTCAGCTTTGCGCAGTGGTGGTAACGCGACCAATGAGGCTTAGCCGAGGTGTGTTTATTGCTGGTTGAAAACTTCTACCAATTACCCGCGATACCCCCTGAAATATGGGTGGTGTACGCAATTTTTGAACGCCCTGAAAGGCAATAAGATTGGACCAACTGATGGAGTGAGCTCAGACGGAGATATGAACTACATATATATGGATATAGTTAACGTGTTCACTAACTATCAAACCGAAACAGAATACGATGTCGTCTTGCGACGGATTGGGTTTCTTGGTCACAACCTCAGCTTTGCGCAGTGGTGGTAACGCGACCAATGAGGCTTAGCCGAGGTGTGTTTATTGCTGGTTGAAAACTTCTACCAATTACCCGCGATACCCCCTGAAATATGGGTGGTGTACGCAATTTTTGAACGCCCTGAAAGGCAATAAGATTGGACCAACTGATGGAGTGAGCTCAGACGGAGATATGAACTACATATATATGGATATAGTTAACGTGTTCACTAAATATCAAACCGAAACAGAATACGATGTCGTCTTGCGACGGATTGGGTTTCTTGGTCACAACCTCAGCTTTGCGCAGTGGTGGTAACGCGACCAATGAGGCTTAGCCGAGGTGTGTTTATTGCTGGTTGAAAACTTCTACCAATTACCCGCGATACCCCCTGAAATATGGGTGGTGTACGCAATTTTTGAACGCCCTGAAAGGCAATAAGATTGGACCAACTGATGGAGTGAGCTCAGACGGAGATATGAACTACATATATATGGATATAGTTAACGTGTTCACTAACTATCAAACCGAAACAGAATACGATGTCGTCTTGCGACGGATTGGGTTTCTTGGTCACAACCTCAGCTTTGCGCAGTGGTGGTAACGCGACCAATGAGGCTTAGCCGAGGTGTGTTTATTGCTGGTTGAAAACTTCTACCAATTACCCGCGATACCCCTGAAATATGGGTGGTGTACGCAATTTTTGAACGCCCTGAAAGGCAATAAGATTGGACCACTGAGTGAGCTCAGACGAAGATATGAACTACATATATATGGATATATTAACGTGTTCACTAACTATCAAACCGAAACAGAATACGATGTCGTCTTCCGACGGGTTGGATTTCTTGTCACATCCTCAGCTTTGCGCAGTGGTGGTAACGCGACCAATGAGGCTTAGCCGAGGTGTGTTTATTGCTGGTTGAAAACTTCTACCAATTACCCGCGATACCCCCTGAAATATGGGTGGTGTACGCAATTTTTGAACGCCCTGAAAGGCAATAAGATTGGACCAACTGATGGAGTGAGCTCAGACGGAGATATGAACTACATATATATGGATATAGTTAACGTGTTCACTAACTATCAAACCGAAACAGAATACGATGTCGTCTTCCGACGGATTGGGTTTCCTGGTCACATCCTCAGCTTTGCGCAGTGGTGGTAACGCGACCAATGAGGCTTAGCCGAGGTGTGTTTATTGCTGGTTGAAAACTTCTACCAATTACCCGCGATACCCCCTGAAATATGGGTGGTGTACGCAATTTTTGAACGCCCTGAAAGGCAATAAGATTGGACCAACTGATGGAGTGAGCTCAGACGGAGATATGAACTACATATATATGGATATAGTTAACGTGTTCACTAACTATCAAACCGAAACAGAATACGATGTCGTCTTGCGACGGATTGGGTTTCTTGGTCACAACCTCAGCTTTGCGCAGTGGTGGTAACGCGACCAATGAGGCTTAGCCGAGGTGTGTTTATTGCTGGTTGAAAACTTCTACCAATTACCCGCGATACCCCCTGAAATATGGGTGGTGTACGCAATTTTTGAACGCCCTGAAAGGCAATAAGATTGGACCAACTGATGGAGTGAGCTCAGACGAAGATATGAACTACATATATATGGATATAGTTAACGTGTTCACTAACTATCAAACCGAAACAGAATACGATGTCGTCTTCCGACGGGTTGGATTTCTTGTCACATCCTCAGCTTTGCGCAGTGGTGGTAACGCGACCAATGAGGCTTAGCCGAGGTGTGTTTATTGCTGGTTGAAAACTTCTACCAATTACCCGCGATACCCCCTGAAATATGGGTGGTGTACGCAATTTTTGAACGCCCTGAAAGGCAATAAGATTGGACCAACTGATGGAGTGAGCTCAGACGAAGATATGAACTACATATATATGGATATATTTAACGTGTTCACTAACTATCAAACCGAAACAGAATACGATGTCGTCTTCCGACGGGTTGGATTTCTTGTCACATCCTCAGCTTTGCGCAGTGGTGGTAACGCGACCAATGAGGCTTAGCCGAGGTGTGTTTATTGCTGGTTGAAAACTTCTACCAATTACCCGCGATACCCCCTGAAATATGGGTGGTGTACGCAATTTTTGAACGCCCTGAAAGGCAATAAGATTGGACCAACTGATGGAGTGAGCTCAGACGAGATATGAACTACATATATATGGATATAGTTAACGTGTTCACTAACTATCAAACCGAAACAGAATACGATGTCGTCTTCCGACGGATTGGTTTCTTGTCACAACCTCAGCTTTGCGCAGTGGTGGTAACGCGACCAATGAGGCTTAGCCGAGGTGTGTTTATTGCTGGTTGAAAACTTCTACCAATTACCCGCGATACCCCCTGAAATATGGGTGGTGTACGCAATTTTTGAACGCCCTGAAAGGCAATAAGATTGGACCAACTGATGGAGTGAGCTCAGACGGAGATATGAACTACATATATATGGATATAGTTAACGTGTTCACTAACTATCAAACCGAAACAGAATACGATGTCGTCTTCGACGGATTGGGTTTCTGGTCACACCTCAGCTTTGCGCAGTGGTGGTAACGCGACCAATGAGGCTTAGCCGAGGTGTGTTTATTGCTGGTTGAAAACTTCTACCAATTACCCGCGATACCCCCTGAAATATGGGTGGTGTACGCAATTTTTGAACGCCCTGAAAGGCAATAAGATTGGACCAACTGATGGAGTGAGCTCAGACGGAGATATGAACTACATATATATGGATATAGTTAACGTGTTCACTAACTATCAAACCGAAACAGAATACGATGTCGTCTTGCGACGGATTGGGTTTCTTGGTCACAACCTCAGCTTTGCGCAGTGGTGGTAACGCGACCAATGAGGCTTAGCCGAGGTGTGTTTATTGCTGGTTGAAAACTTCTACCAATTACCCGCGATACCCCCTGAAATATGGGTGGTGTACGCAATTTTTGAACGCCCTGAAAGGCAATAAGATTGGACCAACTGATGGAGTGAGCTCAGACGGAGATATGAACTACATATATATGGATATAGTTAACGTGTTCACTAACTATCAAACCGAAACAGAATACGATGTCGTCTTCCGACGGGTTGGATTTCTTGTCACATCCTCAGCTTTGCGCAGTGGTGGTAACGCGACCAATGAGGCTTAGCCGAGGTGTGTTTATTGCTGGTTGAAAACTTCTACCAATTACCCGCGATACCCCCTGAAATATGGGTGGTGTACGCAATTTTTGAACGCCCTGAAAGGCAATAAGATTGGACCAACTGATGGAGTGAGCTCAGACGAGATATGAACTACATATATATGGATATAGTTAACGTGTTCACTAACTATCAAACCGAAACAGAATACGATGTCGTCTTGCGACGGATTGGTTTCTTGTCACAACCTCAGCTTTGCGCAGTGGTGGTAACGCGACCAATGAGGCTTAGCCGAGGTGTGTTTATTGCTGGTTGAAAACTTCTACCAATTACCCGCGATACCCCCTGAAATATGGGTGGTGTACGCAATTTTTGAACGCCCTGAAAGGCAATAAGATTGGACCCACTGAGTGAGCTCAGACGAAGATATGAACTACATATATATGGATATATTTAAGTGTTCACTAACTATCAAACCGAAACAGAATACGATGTCGTCTTCCGACGGGTTGGATTTCTTGTCACATCCTCAGCTTTGCGCAGTGGTGGTAACGCGACCAATGAGGCTTAGCCGAGGTGTGTTTATTGCTGGTTGAAAACTTCTACCAATTACCCGCGATACCCCCTGAAATATGGGTGGTGTACGCAATTTTTGAACGCCCTGAAAGGCAATAAGATTGGACCAACTGATGGAGTGAGCTCAGACGGAGATATGAACTACATATATATGGATATAGTTAACGTGTTCACTAACTATCAAACCGAAACAGAATACGATGTCGTCTTCCGACGGATTGGGTTTCCTGGTCACATCCTCAGCTTTGCGCAGTGGTGGTAACGCGACCAATGAGGCTTAGCCGAGGTGTGTTTATTGCTGGTTGAAAACTTCTACCAATTACCCGCGATACCCCCTGAAATATGGGTGGTGTACGCAATTTTTGAACGCCCTGAAAGGCAATAAGATTGGACCAACTGATGGAGTGAGCTCAGACGAAGATATGAACTACATATATATGGATATAGTTAACGTGTTCACTAACTATCAAACCGAAACAGAATACGATGTCGTCTTGCGACGGATTGGGTTTCTTGTCACATCCTCAGCTTTGCGCAGTGGTGGTAACGCGACCAATGAGGCTTAGCCGAGGTGTGTTTATTGCTGGTTGAAAACTTCTACCAATTACCCGCGATACCCCCTGAAATATGGGTGGTGTACGCAATTTTTGAACGCCCTGAAAGGCAATAAGATTGGACCAACTGATGGAGTGAGCTCAGACGGAGATATGAACTACATATATATGGATATAGTTAACGTGTTCACTAACTATCAAACCGAAACAGAATACGATGTCGTCTTGCGACGGATTGGGTTTCTTGGTCACAACCTCAGCTTTGCGCAGTGGTGGTAACGCGACCAATGAGGCTTAGCCGAGGTGTGTTTATTGCTGGTTGAAAACTTCTACCAATTACCCGCGATACCCCCTGAAATATGGGTGGTGTACGCAATTTTTGAACGCCCTGAAAGGCAATAAGATTGGACCAACTGATGGAGTGAGCTCAGACGAAGATATGAACTACATATATATGGATATAGTTAACGTGTTCACTAACTATCAAACCGAAACAGAATACGATGTCGTCTTGCGACGGATTGGGTTTCTTGTCACATCCTCAGCTTTGCGCAGTGGTGGTAACGCGACCAATGAGGCTTAGCCGAGGTGTGTTTATTGCTGGTTGAAAACTTCTACCAATTACCCGCGATACCCCCTGAAATATGGGTGGTGTACGCAATTTTTGAACGCCCTGAAAGGCAATAAGATTGGACCCACTGAGTGAGCTCAGACGAAGATATGAACTACATATATATGGATATATTTAACGTGTTCACTAACTATCAAACCGAAACAGAATACGATGTCGTCTTGCGACGGATTGGGTTTCTTGTCACATCCTCAGCTTTGCGCAGTGGTGGTAACGCGACCAATGAGGCTTAGCCGAGGTGTGTTTATTGCTGGTTGAAAACTTCTACCAATTACCCGCGATACCCCCTGAAATATGGGTGGTGTACGCAATTTTTGAACGCCCTGAAAGGCAATAAGATTGGACCAACTGATGGAGTGAGCTCAGACGGAGATATGAACTACATATATATGGATATAGTTAACGTGTTCACTAACTATCAAACCGAAACAGAATACGATGTCGTCTTGCGACGGATTGGGTTTCTTGGTCACAACCTCAGCTTTGCGCAGTGGTGGTAACGCGACCAATGAGGCTTAGCCGAGGTGTGTTTATTGCTGGTTGAAAACTTCTACCAATTACCCGCGATACCCCCTGAAATATGGGTGGTGTACGCAATTTTTGAACGCCCTGAAAGGCAATAAGATTGGACCAACTGATGGAGTGAGCTCAGACGAAGATATGAACTACATATATATGGATATAGTTAACGTGTTCACTAACTATCAAACCGAAACAGAATACGATGTCGTCTTGCGACGGATTGGGTTTCTTGTCACATCCTCAGCTTTGCGCAGTGGTGGTAACGCGACCAATGAGGCTTAGCCGAGGTGTGTTTATTGCTGGTTGAAAACTTCTACCAATTACCCGCGATACCCCCTGAAATATGGGTGGTGTACGCAATTTTTGAACGCCCTGAAAGGCAATAAGATTGGACCCACTGAGTGAGCTCAGACGAAGATATGAACTACATATATATGGATATATTTAACGTGTTCACTAACTATCAAACCGAAACAGAATACGATGTCGTCTTCCGACGGGTTGGATTTCTTGTCACATCCTCAGCTTTGCGCAGTGGTGGTAACGCGACCAATGAGGCTTAGCCGAGGTGTGTTTATTGCTGGTTGAAAACTTCTACCAATTACCCGCGATACCCCCTGAAATATGGGTGGTGTACGCAATTTTTGAACGCCCTGAAAGGCAATAAGATTGGACCCACTGAGTGAGCTCAGACGAAGATGTGAACTACATATATATGGATGTAGTTAACGTGTTCACTAACTATCAAACCGAAACAGAATACGATGTCGTCTTCCGACGGGTTGGATTTCTTGTCACATCCTCAGCTTTGCGCAGTGGTGGTAACGCGACCAATGAGGCTTAGCCGAGGTGTGTTTATTGCTGGTTGAAAACTTCTACCAATTACCCGCGATACCCCCTGAAATATGGGTGGTGTACGCAATTTTTGAACGCCCTGAAAGGCAATAAGATTGGACCCACTGAGTGAGCTCAGACGAAGATATGAACTACATATATATGGATATAGTTAACGTGTTCACTAACTATCAAACCGAAACAGAATACGATGTCGTCTTCCGACGGGTTGGATTTCTTGTCACATCCTCAGCTTTGCGCAGTGGTGGTAACGCGACCAATGAGGCTTAGCCGAGGTGTGTTTATTGCTGGTTGAAAACTTCTACCAATTACCCGCGATACCCCCTGAAATATGGGTGGTGTACGCAATTTTTGAACGCCCTGAAAGGCAATAAGATTGGACCAACTGATGGAGTGAGCTCAGACGAAGATATGAACTACATATATATGGATATAGTTAGCGTGTTCACTAACTATCAAACCGAAACAGAATACGATGTCGTCTTGCGACGGATTGGGTTTCCTGGTCACATCCTCAGCTTTGCGCAGTGGCGGTAACGCGACCAATGAGGCTTAGCCGAGGTGTGTTTATTGCTGGTTGAAAACTTCTACCAATTACCCGCGATACCCCCTGAAATATGGGTGGTGTACGCAATTTTTGAACGCCCTGAAAGGCAATAAGATTGGACCCACTGAGTGAGCTCAGACGAAGATGTGAACTACATATATATGGATGTAGTTAACGTGTTCACTAACTATCAAACAGAAACAGAATACGATGTCGTCTTCCGACGGATTGGGTTTCTTGGTCACAACCTCAGCTTTGCGCAGTGGTGGTAACGCGACCAATGAGGCTTAGCCGAGGTGTGTTTATTGCTGGTTGAAAACTTCTACCAATTACCCGCGATACCCCCTGAAATATGGGTGGTGTACGCAATTTTTGAACGCCCTGAAAGGCAATAAGATTGGACCAACTGATGGAGTGAGCTCAGACGAAGATATGAACTACATATATATGGATATAGTTAGCGTGTTCACTAACTATCAAACCGAAACAGAATACGATGTCGTCTTGCGACGGATTGGGTTTCCTGGTCACATCCTCAGCTTTGCGCAGTGGCGGTAACGCGACCAATGAGGCTTAGCCGAGGTGTGTTTATTGCTGGTTGAAAACTTCTACCAATTACCCGCGATACCCCCTGAAATATGGGTGGTGTACGCAATTTTTGAACGCCCTGAAAGGCAATAAGATTGGACCAACTGATGGAGTGAGCTCAGACGGAGATATGAACTACATATATATGGATATAGTTAACGTGTTCACTAACTATCAAACCGAAACAGAATACGATGTCGTCTTGCGACGGATTGGGTTTCTTGTCACATCCTCAGCTTTGCGCAGTGGTGGTAACGCGACCAATGAGGCTTAGCCGAGGTGTGTTTATTGCTGGTTGAAAACTTCTACCAATTACCCGCGATACCCCCTGAAATATGGGTGGTGTACGCAATTTTTGAACGCCCTGAAAGGCAATAAGATTGGACCAACTGATGGAGTGAGCTCAGACGGAGATATGAACTACATATATATGGATATAGTTAACGTGTTCACTAACTATCAAACCGAAACAGAATACGATGTCGTCTTGCGACGGATTGGGTTTCTTGTCACATCCTCAGCTTTGCGCAGTGGTGGTAACGCGACCAATGAGGCTTAGCCGAGGTGTGTTTATTGCTGGTTGAAAACTTCTACCAATTACCCGCGATACCCCCTGAAATATGGGTGGTGTACGCAATTTTTGAACGCCCTGAAAGGCAATAAGATTGGACCCACTGAGTGAGCTCAGACGAAGATGTGAACTACATATATATGGATGTAGTTAACGTGTTCACTAACTATCAAACCGAAACAGAATACGATGTCGTCTTCCGACGGGTTGGATTTCTTGTCACATCCTCAGCTTTGCGCAGTGGTGGTAACGCGACCAATGAGGCTTAGCCGAGGTGTGTTTATTGCTGGTTGAAAACTTCTACCAATTACCCGCGATACCCCCTGAAATATGGGTGGTGTACGCAATTTTTGAACGCCCTGAAAGGCAATAAGATTGGACCCACTGAGTGAGCTCAGACGAAGATATGAACTACATATATATGGATATAGTTAACGTGTTCACTAACTATCAAACCGAAACAGAATACGATGTCGTCTTGCGACGGATTGGGTTTCCTGGTCACATCCTCAGCTTTGCGCAGTGGTGGTAACGCGACCAATGAGGCTTAGCCGAGGTGTGTTTATTGCTGGTTGAAAACTTCTACCAATTACCCGCGATACCCCCTGAAATATGGGTGGTGTACGCAATTTTTGAACGCCCTGAAAGGCAATAAGATTGGACCCACTGAGTGAGCTCAGACGAAGATATGAACTACATATATATGGATATAGTTAACGTGTTCACTAACTATCAAACCGAAACAGAATACGATGTCGTCTTGCGACGGATTGGGTTTCTTGGTCACAACCTCAGCTTTGCGCAGTGGTGGTAACGCGACCAATGAGGCTTAGCCGAGGTGTGTTTATTGCTGGTTGAAAACTTCTACCAATTACCCGCGATACCCCCTGAAATATGGGTGGTGTACGCAATTTTTGAACGCCCTGAAAGGCAATAAGATTGGACCCACTGAGTGAGCTCAGACGAAGATATGAACTACATATATATGGATATATTTAACGTGTTCACTAACTATCAAACCGAAACAGAATACGATGTCGGTTTCCGACGGGTTGGATTTCTTGTCACATCCTCAGCTTTGCGCAGTGGTGGTAACGCGACCAATGAGGCTTAGCCGAGGTGTGTTTATTGCTGGTTGAAAACTTCTACCAATTACCCGCGATACCCCCTGAAATATGGGTGGTGTACGCAATTTTTGAACGCCCTGAAAGGCAATAAGATTGGACCAACTGATGGAGTGAGCTCAGACGGAGATATGAACTACATATATATGGATATAGTTAACGTGTTCACTAACTATCAAACCGAAACAGAATACGATGTCGTCTTGCGACGGATTGGGTTTCTTGGTCACAACCTCAGCTTTGCGCAGTGGTGGTAACGCGACCAATGAGGCTTAGCCGAGGTGTGTTTATTGCTGGTTGAAAACTTCTACCAATTACCCGCGATACCCCCTGAAATATTTGTGGTGTACGCAATTTTTGAACGCCCTGAAAGGCAATAAGATTGGACCCACTGAGTGAGCTCAGACGAAGATGTGAACTACATATATATGGATGTAGTTAACGTGTTCACTAACTATCAAACCGAAACAGAATACGATGTCGTTTTCCGACGGGTTGGATTTCTTGTCACATCCTCAGCTTTGCGCAGTGGTGGTAACGCGACCAATGAGGCTTAGCCGAGGTGTGTTTATTGCTGGTTGAAAACTTCTACCAATTACCCGCGATACCCCCTGAAATATGGGTGGTGTACGCAATTTTTGAACGCCCTGAAAGGCAATAAGATTGGACCAACTGATGGAGTGAGCTCAGACGAAGATATGAACTACATATATATGGATATAGTTAACGTGTTCACTAACTATCAAACCGAAACAGAATACGATGTCGTCTTCCGACGGATTGGGTTTCTTGGTCACAACCTCAGCTTTGCGCAGTGGTGGTAACGCGACCAATGAGGCTTAGCCGAGGTGTGTTTATTGCTGGTTGAAAACTTCTACCAATTACCCGCGATACCCCCTGAAATATGGGTGGTGTACGCAATTTTTGAACGCCCTGAAAGGCAATAAGATTGGACCAACTGATGGAGTGAGCTCAGACGAAGATATGAACTACATATATATGGATATAGTTAACGTGTTCACTAACTATCAAACCGAAACAGAATACGATGTCGTCTTCCGACGGGTTGGATTTCTTGTCACATCCTCAGCTTTGCGCAGTGGTGGTAACGCGACCAATGAGGCTTAGCCGAGGTGTGTTTATTGCTGGTTGAAAACTTCTACCAATTACCCGCGATACCCCCTGAAATATGGGTGGTGTACGCAATTTTTGAACGCCCTGAAAGGCAATAAGATTGGACCAACTGATGGAGTGAGCTCAGACGAAGATGTGAACTACATATATATGGATGTAGTTAACGTGTTCACTAACTATCAAACCGAAACAGAATACGATGTCGTCTTCCGACGGGTTGGATTTCTTGTCACATCCTCAGCTTTGCGCAGTGGTGGTAACGCGACCAATGAGGCTTAGCCGAGGTGTGTTTATTGCTGGTTGAAAACTTCTACCAATTACCCGCGATACCCCCTGAAATATGGGTGGTGTACGCAATTTTTGAACGCCCTGAAAGGCAATAAGATTGGACCCACTGAGTGAGCTCAGACGAAGATATGAACTACATATATATGGATATATTTAACGTGTTCACTAACTATCAAACCGAAACAGAATACGATGTCGTCTTCCGACGGGTTGGATTTCTTGTCACATCCTCAGCTTTGCGCAGTGGCGGTAACGCGACCAATGAGGCTTAGCCGAGGTGTGTTTATTGCTGGTTGAAAACTTCTACCAATTACCCGCGATACCCCCTGAAATATGGGTGGTGTACGCAATTTTTGAACGCCCTGAAAGGCAATAAGATTGGACCAACTGATGGAGTGAGCTCAGACGGAGATATGAACTACATATATATGGATATAGTTAACGTGTTCACTAACTATCAAACCGAAACAGAATACGATGTCGTCTTGCGACGGATTGGGTTTCTTGGTCACAACCTCAGCTTTGCGCAGTGGTGGTAACGCGACCAATGAGGCTTAGCCGAGGTGTGTTTATTGCTGGTTGAAAACTTCTACCAATTACCCGCGATACCCCCTGAAATATGGGTGGTGTACGCAATTTTTGAACGCCCTGAAAGGCAATAAGATTGGACCCACTGAGTGAGCTCAGACGAAGATATGAACTACATATATATGGATATAGTTAACGTGTTCACTAACTATCAAACCGAAACAGAATACGATGTCGTCTTCCGACGGGTTGGATTTCTTGTCACATCCTCAGCTTTGCGCAGTGGTGGTAACGCGACCAATGAGGCTTAGCCGAGGTGTGTTTATTGCTGGTTGAAAACTTCTACCAATTACCCGCGATACCCCCTGAAATATGGGTGGTGTACGCAATTTTTGAACGCCCTGAAAGGCAATAAGATTGGACCCACTGAGTGAGCTCAGACGAAGATATGAACTACATATATATGGATATAGTTAACGTGTTCACTAACTATCAAACCGAAACAGAATACGATGTCGTCTTCCGACGGGTTGGATTTCTTGTCACATCCTCAGCTTTGCGCAGTGGTGGTAACGCGACCAATGAGGCTTAGCCGAGGTGTGTTTATTGCTGGTTGAAAACTTCTACCAATTACCCGCGATACCCCCTGAAATATGGGTGGTGTACGCAATTTTTGAACGCCCTGAAAGGCAATAAGATTGGACCAACTGATGGAGTGAGCTCAGACGAAGATGTGAACTACATATATATGGATGTAGTTAACGTGTTCACTAACTATCAAACCGAAACAGAATACGATGTCGTCTTCCGACGGGTTGGATTTCTTGGTCACAACCTCAGCTTTGCGCAGTGGTGGTAACGCGACCAATGAGGCTTAGCCGAGGTGTGTTTATTGCTGGTTGAAAACTTCTACCAATTACCCGCGATACCCCCTGAAATATGGGTGGTGTACGCAATTTTTGAACGCCCTGAAAGGCAATAAGATTGGACCCACTGAGTGAGCTCAGACGAAGATATGAACTACATATATATGGATATAGTTAACGTGTTCACTAACTATCAAACCGAAACAGAATACGATGTCGTCTTGCGACGGATTGGGTTTCTTGGTCACAACCTCAGCTTTGCGCAGTGGTGGTAACGCGACCAATGAGGCTTAGCCGAGGTGTGTTTATTGCTGGTTGAAAACTTCTACCAATTACCCGCGATACCCCCTGAAATATGGGTGGTGTACGCAATTTTTGAACGCCCTGAAAGGCAATAAGATTGGACCCACTGAGTGAGCTCAGACGAAGATATGAACTACATATATATGGATATAGTTAACGTGTTCACTAACTATCAAACCGAAACAGAATACGATGTCGTCTTCCGACGGGTTGGATTTCTTGTCACATCCTCAGCTTTGCGCAGTGGTGGTAACGCGACCAATGAGGCTTAGCCGAGGTGTGTTTATTGCTGGTTGAAAACTTCTACCAATTACCCGCGATACCCCCTGAAATATGGGTGGTGTACGCAATTTTTGAACGCCCTGAAAGGCAATAAGATTGGACCCACTGAGTGAGCTCAGACGAAGATATGAACTACATATATATGGATATAGTTAACGTGTTCACTAACTATCAAACCGAAACAGAATACGATGTCGTCTTCCGACGGGTTGGATTTCTTGTCACATCCTCAGCTTTGCGCAGTGGTGGTAACGCGACCAATGAGGCTTAGCCGAGGTGTGTTTATTGCTGGTTGAAAACTTCTACCAATTACCCGCGATACCCCCTGAAATATGGGTGGTGTACGCAATTTTTGAACGCCCTGAAAGGCAATAAGATTGGACCAACTGATGGAGTGAGCTCAGACGAAGATGTGAACTACATATATATGGATGTAGTTAACGTGTTCACTAACTATCAAACCGAAACAGAATACGATGTCGTCTTCCGACGGGTTGGATTTCTTGGTCACAACCTCAGCTTTGCGCAGTGGTGGTAACGCGACCAATGAGGCTTAGCCGAGGTGTGTTTATTGCTGGTTGAAAACTTCTACCAATTACCCGCGATACCCCCTGAAATATGGGTGGTGTACGCAATTTTTGAACGCCCTGAAAGGCAATAAGATTGGACCCACTGAGTGAGCTCAGACGAAGATATGAACTACATATATATGGATATAGTTAACGTGTTCACTAACTATCAAACCGAAACAGAATACGATGTCGTCTTGCGACGG
The DNA here is from genome assembly GCA_030370435.1 of Auanema freiburgensis. NCBI lineage: Eukaryota > Metazoa > Nematoda > Chromadorea > Rhabditida > Rhabditidae > Auanema > Auanema freiburgense. The sequence continues at coordinate 5,170,800 of CM059366.1, read as the reverse complement.
ATTGGGTTTCTTGGTCACAACCTCAGCTTTGCGCAGTGGTGGTAACGCGACCAATGAGGCTTAGCCGAGGTGTGTTTATTGCTGGTTGAAAACTTCTACCAATTACCCGCGATACCCCCTGAAATATGGGTGGTGTACGCAATTTTTGAACGCCCTGAAAGGCAATAAGATTGGACCCACTGAGTGAGCTCAGACGAAGATGTGAACTACATATATATGGATATAGTTAACGTGTTCACTAACTATCAAACCGAAACAGAATACGATGTCGTCTTCCGACGGGTTGGATTTCTTGTCACATCCTCAGCTTTGCGCAGTGGTGGTAACGCGACCAATGAGGCTTAGCCGAGGTGTGTTTATTGCTGGTTGAAAACTTCTACCAATTACCCGCGATACCCCCTGAAATATGGGTGGTGTACGCAATTTTTGAACGCCCTGAAAGGCAATAAGATTGGACCCACTGAGTGAGCTCAGACGAAGATGTGAACTACATATATATGGATGTAGTTAACGTGTTCACTAACTATCAAACCGAAACAGAATACGATGTCGTCTTCCGACGGGTTGGATTTCTTGTCACATCCTCAGCTTTGCGCAGTGGTGGTAACGCGACCAATGAGGCTTAGCCGAGGTGTGTTTATTGCTGGTTGAAAACTTCTACCAATTACCCGCGATACCCCCTGAAATATGGGTGGTGTACGCAATTTTTGAACGCCCTGAAAGGCAATAAGATTGGACCAACTGATGGAGTGAGCTCAGACGAAGATATGAACTACATATATATGGATATAGTTAACGTGTTCACTAACTATCAAACCGAAACAGAATACGATGTCGTCTTGCGACGGATTGGGTTTCTTGGTCACAACCTCAGCTTTGCGCAGTGGTGGTAACGCGACCAATGAGGCTTAGCCGAGGTGTGTTTATTGCTGGTTGAAAACTTCTACCAATTACCCGCGATACCCCCTGAAATATGGGTGGTGTACGCAATTTTTGAACGCCCTGAAAGGCAATAAGATTGGACCAACTGATGGAGTGAGCTCAGACGAAGATATGAACTACATATATATGGATATAGTTAACGTGTTCACTAACTATCAAACCGAAACAGAATACGATGTCGTCTTGCGACGGATTGGGTTTCTTGTCACATCCTCAGCTTTGCGCAGTGGTGGTAACGCGACCAATGAGGCTTAGCCGAGGTGTGTTTATTGCTGGTTGAAAACTTCTACCAATTACCCGCGATACCCCCTGAAATATGGGTGGTGTACGCAATTTTTGAACGCCCTGAAAGGCAATAAGATTGGACCAACTGATGGAGTGAGCTCAGACGAAGATGTGAACTACATATATATGGATGTAGTTAACGTGTTCACTAACTATCAAACCGAAACAGAATACGATGTCGTCTTCCGACGGGTTGGATTTCTTGTCACATCCTCAGCTTTGCGCAGTGGTGGTAACGCGACCAATGAGGCTTAGCCGAGGTGTGTTTATTGCTGGTTGAAAACTTCTACCAATTACCCGCGATACCCCCTGAAATATGGGTGGTGTACGCAATTTTTGAACGCCCTGAAAGGCAATAAGATTGGACCAACTGATGGAGTGAGCTCAGACGAAGATATGAACTACATATATATGGATATAGTTAACGTGTTCACTAACTATCAAACCGAAACAGAATACGATGTCGTCTTGCGACGGATTGGGTTTCTTGGTCACAACCTCAGCTTTGCGCAGTGGTGGTAACGCGACCAATGAGGCTTAGCCGAGGTGTGTTTATTGCTGGTTGAAAACTTCTACCAATTACCCGCGATACCCCCTGAAATATGGGTGGTGTACGCAATTTTTGAACGCCCTGAAAGGCAATAAGATTGGACCAACTGATGGAGTGAGCTCAGACGAAGATATGAACTACATATATATGGATATAGTTAACGTGTTCACTAACTATCAAACCGAAACAGAATACGATGTCGTCTTCCGACGGGTTAGGTTTCTTGTCACATCCTCAGCTTTGCGCAGTGGTGGTAACGCGACCAATGAGGCTTAGCCGAGGTGTGTTTATTGCTGGTTGAAAACTTCTACCAATTACCCGCGATACCCCCTGAAATATGGGTGGTGTACGCAATTTTTGAACGCCCTGAAAGGCAATAAGATTGGACCAACTGATGGAGTGAGCTCAGACGAAGATATGAACTACATATATATGGATATAGTTAACGTGTTCACTAACTATCAAACCGAAACAGAATACGATGTCGTCTTCCGACGGGTTGGGTTTCTTGGTCACAGCCTCAGCTTTGCGCAGTGGTGGTAACGCGACCAATGAGGCTTAGCCGAGGTGTGTTTATTGCTGGTTGAAAACTTCTACCAATTACCCGCGATACCCCCTGAAATATGGGTGGTGTACGCAATTTTTGAACGCCCTGAAAGGCAATAAGATTGGACCAACTGATGGAGTGAGCTCAGACGAAGATATGAACTACATATATATGGATATAGTTAACGTGTTCACTAACTATCAAACCGAAACAGAATACGATGTCGTCTTCCGACGGGTTAGGTTTCTTGTCACATCCTCAGCTTTGCGCAGTGGTGGTAACGCGACCAATGAGGCTTAGCCGAGGTGTGTTTATTGCTGGTTGAAAACTTCTACCAATTACCCGCGATACCCCCTGAAATATGGGTGGTGTACGCAATTTTTGAACGCCCTGAAAGGCAATAAGATTGGACCCACTGAGTGAGCTCAGACGAAGATGTGAACTACATATATATGGATATAGTTAACGTGTTCACTAACTATCAAACCGAAACAGAATACGATGTCGTCTTCCGACGGGTTAGGTTTCTTGTCACATCCTCAGCTTTGCGCAGTGGTGGTAACGCGACCAATGAGGCTTAGCCGAGGTGTGTTTATTGCTGGTTGAAAACTTCTACCAATTACCCGCGATACCCCCTGAAATATGGGTGGTGTACGCAATTTTTGAACGCCCTGAAAGGCAATAAGATTGGACCAACTGATGGAGTGAGCTCAGACGAAGATATGAACTACATATATATGGATATAGTTAACGTGTTCACTAACTATCAAACCGAAACAGAATACGATGTCGTCTTCCGACGGGATGGGTTTCTTGGTCACAGCCTCAGCTTTGCGCAGTGGTGGTAACGCGACCAATGAGGCTTAGCCGAGGTGTGTTTATTGCTGGTTGAAAACTTCTACCAATTACCCGCGATACCCCCTGAAATATGGGTGGTGTACGCAATTTTTGAACGCCCTGAAAGGCAATAAGATTGGACCAACTGATGGAGTGAGCTCAGACGAAGATATGAACTACATATATATGGATATAGTTAACGTGTTCACTAACTATCAAACCGAAACAGAATACGATGTCGTCTTCCGACGGGATGGGTTTCTTGGTCACAGCCTCAGCTTTGCGCAGTGGTGGTAACGCGACCAATGAGGCTTAGCCGAGGTGTGTTTATTGCTGGTTGAAAACTTCTACCAATTACCCGCGATACCCCCTGAAATATGGGTGGTGTACGCAATTTTTGAACGCCCTGAAAGGCAATAAGATTGGACCAACTGATGGAGTGAGCTCAGACGAAGATATGAACTACATATATATGGATATAGTTAACGTGTTCACTAACTATCAAACCGAAACAGAATACGATGTCGTCTTCCGACGGGATGGGTTTCTTGGTCACAGCCTCAGCTTTGCGCAGTGGTGGTAACGCGACCAATGAGGCTTAGCCGAGGTGTGTTTATTGCTGGTTGAAAACTTCTACCAATTACCCGCGATACCCCCTGAAATATGGGTGGTGTACGCAATTTTTGAACGCCCTGAAAGGCAATAAGATTGGACCAACTGATGGAGTGAGCTCAGACGAAGATATGAACTACATATATATGGATATAGTTAACGTGTTCACTAACTATCAAACCGAAACAGAATACGATGTCGTCTTCCGACGGGTTAGGTTTCCTGGTCACATCCTCAGCTTTGCGCAGTGGTGGTAACGCGACCAATGAGGCTTAGCCGAGGTGTGTTTATTGCTGGTTGAAAACTTCTACCAATTACCCGCGATACCCCCTGAAATATGGGTGGTGTACGCAATTTTTGAACGCCCTGAAAGGCAATAAGATTGGACCAACTGATGGAGTGAGCTCAGACGGAGATATGAACTACATATATATGGATATAGTTAACGTGTTCACTAACTATCAAACCGAAACAGAATACGATGTCGTCTTCCGACGGATTGGGTTTCCTGGTCACATCCTCAGCTTTGCGCAGTGGTGGTAACGCGACCAATGAGGCTTAGCCGAGGTGTGTTTATTGCTGGTTGAAAACTTCTACCAATTACCCGCGATACCCCCTGAAATATGGGTGGTGTACGCAATTTTTGAACGCCCTGAAAGGCAATAAGATTGGACCAACTGATGGAGTGAGCTCAGACGAAGATATGAACTACATATATATGGATATATTTAACGTGTTCACTAACTATCAAACCGAAACAGAATACGATGTCGTCTTCCGACGGGTTAGGTTTCCTGGTCACATCCTCAGCTTTGCGCAGTGGTGGTAACGCGACCAATGAGGCTTAGCCGAGGTGTGTTTATTGCTGGTTGAAAACTTCTACCAATTACCCGCGATACCCCCTGAAATATGGGTGGTGTACGCAATTTTTGAACGCCCTGAAAGGCAATAAGATTGGACCAACTGATGGAGTGAGCTCAGACGGAGATATGAACTACATATATATGGATATATTTAACGTGTTCACTAACTATCAAACCGAAACAGAATACGATGTCGTCTTCCGACGGATTGGGTTTCCTGGTCACATCCTCAGCTTTGCGCAGTGGTGGTAACGCGACCAATGAGGCTTAGCCGAGGTGTGTTTATTGCTGGTTGAAAACTTCTACCAATTACCCGCGATACCCCCTGAAATATGGGTGGTGTACGCAATTTTTGAACGCCCTGAAAGGCAATAAGATTGGACCAACTGATGGAGTGAGCTCAGACGAAGATATGAACTACATATATATGGATATATTTAACGTGTTCACTAACTATCAAACCGAAACAGAATACGATGTCGTCTTCCGACGGGTTAGGTTTCCTGGTCACATCCTCAGCTTTGCGCAGTGCTGGTAACGCGACCAATGAGGCTTAGCCGAGGTGTGTTTATTGCTGGTTGAAAACTTCCTCTTGTTCTATTATGACTCTTTTTTTCAAATCTTATCAAAATCCTACCGCAGTTTTTTTCCTTCGTTTCTTCTTCTTTTCTTCTCCTCACCTCGTCCTTCTAGCAGTTTTCCATAAACCCTCACCTCGCTCTGCTCCCACTCTCCCCCACCTCGGCTTTCAGAAAAGCCTGGGTCTTCTTTAGAACCTGATCCAACCTTCATATTCAATTCAGCACAGTCCAGTCCTACTGCTTTGAGTAGCTTCCATTACCTCTCAGCTCCTTCTTTTTCCACTCTCACTCTACCTAAGCATTCTGGAATACTCTGGTCACCTATGTATCCAGTGAAACCGTGATTCGCTCTGAGAACCAGATCTAAGGTTCACATTCTTCACAGCACAGTTTCTAATAGTCTTCGAAGCATTCATCACCCTCATCTCAATGTTTCCTAGCTAATCGTTCCGGAAAAGCCTAGGTCGCAGAGCAGGCCACGAGCGTGAAGAACTTCCTCGGAAGTTGATGACCGCGAACTGACCGGCAACGGATAGTTTTGGTGATCTGCTCATCTGAGCGGTTTTAATGATTAATGTAATATATTGAGAAGTTAACACCGTAATATTCTGTGAAACATGTGAAGGGTGTGGATGACTCGCAGATCTCCTAATAAAAAGAAAGGTGATACGATCGCTGAAAGAAATTCCAGCAGTGTAAATAAGTTTCATGAAAGCTTTTAATGGCATACTGATCTACTCTCAATGCCAGTCTTTGTACATTTATTCCAAAGATCATTTGGGAGCGACGTTATGTTCTATACAGACAAGATTGAAGTTCTTTCTTATCCTGTTAGTTCAGCCGTTCTTGCTTTGTGATACGTGAGAAATGACAGATAGTCTTAACTACGTGCGAAATGCTACATTTTCTCGGCAAGTCATCTGGTAAACTTCGAGAGGATTGTGTTGATGTCGAAAGACAATGAAAGTCTCCATTTGAACCTGTCCGAAGGTCGTTTTACCAGAAACCACTATTAATTCGTTTTTCGTTAAAAGCTCTCGCTGCCAATGTATAAATAAGAGTTGCACTCTTATTTCTCTCTTGCTCTTTCATTTCGCAAACTGCTGTTACAGATGTCGGACAAGTCTATCGGATTGAAGGACAGATTAGTTGTTCGAACTCACTTTATATGTAGTGTTACTCATATAGTTTCGTATTCAGAGAATGGCTGTTGATGGGCTAATCACTGCCGCTGTCAGTGTGGGCTATAAGCTGAATCTTTTCAAAGTTTTAGCTGAAGTGTCTTCTTCAGAAATGAGTCATTGTGTCGTTTTATGGAAAACATTCGTGTTACGAGTTTAGTCCAGCAACTCCGGAAGTGGTAGCGGAGAGAGCAGATTGCAAAGAGAGGTTCCTAATGTTATGAACAATCATTCTTAAATCAGGTTTTTTTTAGATATATTAAAGAATGGTTAGGTGATGGCTACAGGGGCTATCATTGAGATTACGCCAGATGAGAAGTTCTATATCAAGCCTGAGAACATTCAAGTAAGTGATTGGGTTGTTATGGCGTACTGTGTTTATGACTCATTCATTTTTGAAGGATTTGACAGTTGACAATTCAGCCCTCTTTAAATGTATGCATCTTCCTTGTTATATGAAAGCTTATGATCAACTGATTGAAGCTTTTCGTCGCACTGGACCATATGGTAAGATTGCACTGCATAAACGAACACGCAATGTTATAAGGTCTGAAATATTCTGATTTCAACAACTATGTGGATGTCATGGATACGGAGAGTACAATTCTGCATAAGCATCATTTCATAAAAGATCTCCTGCCATTAGTTTCTCCAACACTAAATGTGAGTATTCCACATTGAGTGCAACTTCTCAACACTTTAACCTGATTCATATTCTGATTCAGGATGAATTACTTCAAGGAAATAGAACAGTTCTTGATGTTGGGTGTGGGTCAGGTTTTCATGCTTCTCTAATGGGTATGTTGAATAGGCCAAACCATTGAAATAACTCTGATATCCTGAAGCAAGAGCTTTCCCTTCTTCACAATTTGTAGGTATTGATGTGACAACTGAAGCTATTGTAACTGCAAAGCAACAGAAGTAAGTTGAATTCTCTTTATCTTCACTGGTTTCATATTGCTCAGAAGAGATGATAACCAATCTTTCGACAACTTAGCATTCTTTGAAATGGATGGAGGGTGTATGAACGCTGAATGGACAGGAAAATATGACTTAGCCTTCATTATTAACGCGTGTCATGATCAATTACGTCCTGATAAGGTAGTTCGGTTGTCAATCTTTCCTGTTACATCCTTATTTTCATAGTGTTTAAAAGAGATACACAGAGTATTGAAGCCAGGAGGTATTTTCGCAATGCTGGAGATCATAGGATCCGGTAACATATATCATGACATGGTTAGTTCGAATAAGCACGAAGGTTCACTGACTGGTAAAGAAACTTTCAGCAAAAGTTTGGAGAAGTTGTTACAGATATCCTGTGTTCTTCAATGTTCCATTGTTTACCTGTTGGTAGCAATTCTGAAGGTATCAAAGTTGCATTATTTGAAAACTGAATTCGAAATCTTCTGTTTTTCAGATGCTCTTAGTTTAGGAGCGATGCATGGCTCGAAGAAAGCAATTGAGTTACTGAATGAATGTGGTTTCTATGACGTGGAAATTGTGGATTGCACCCATTTCTTCAAGACGAACCAATTGCATGTTTGCCGTAAGTAGGGAATATCGGATTACTTTGTTGTTGTTGTTTTCTTTGTTTGATAATGATGAACATGTTATTTTGTAAGTTTATACAGTAGGAAGAGAGCCCACCGGTCGAAGCGATTGTTGAGAATGAAAATGAAAAAAATAACCGCTCAATATGCGAGCTTCTTTGAAAAATGAATTCACCAGACACTGCTCCAGTCGCATCTTGAGATTGAGAATGAAACAGCGCAACCGCTTTACTTGTATATTAGGGTTAAGAATGAAACAGCGCAACCGCTTTACTTGTATATTAGGGTTGAGAATGAAACAGCGCAACCGCTTTACTTGTATATTAGGGTTGAGAATGAAACAGCGCAACCGACCTACCGCTTTTTTCAGAATGGAAAATGGTTTAGTACTGCACTCGACTCTCGCATTATCTTAAATGATCAGTTTTCTGATGATACTTCATTCTAGCTTCTCTAGTTTTTCTCGAAGGTATGAATGAGACTTCACTAGCTGAAATGGTCAAGGTAATGCGGAAGTTACAAGGGCTTAACATGCCAGTTTGCGTTTCAAATTAACAGTGTGACGTTTTTGCCGGAGAGATACATCTGGCATCGACACAAAGACGTCCCTGTAGGAGATTTGAATTCATTTTGATGAACGTAGGTTGCTGTGGAGTTGTGATTTTGCAAGTATTTACTAGCAAATGGATAACGAACGGGTATTACCCGATGTCAGTCAGCTGGCGAATCAAAACACAAACGTCCACACACCGAGAAAGTTTTATTGAAGAACACCTTACTCCATGTTCAATAATTCAGTCACAATCGATAAAAACGGGGCTATGTGAACAAGTGAGACGACAAGGAGCCGGGATAGAAAACCACTCAAACCAGAGACGAAATGAGAAACTCCCAGATTTGTTTCTGGATTACTGTTTTTATAAGTGTTTGAAATTGATTTTACGATTTCCTTCGCAGTATTCAAATTTCTCATTCTTTCGTTCGTGTTTCTTTCATAATTTTAATTTGTTATGTACGCTTTTTGAAATTCAATTCATGAAGAGCGAAAGACAGCTGAATATTCTAACTCAGTACGAGCATGGTACCGCTGGCATTCGAATTCTAACGATTTCATTTCTTATAAAGTACTTCAAGAAGACGTACCAATCGTTCTATTTTAATGATATTCTGCTATTTATTAAAAGAATGTTTAAATTGATTCTAATGCAGTCTTCAGCTTGGTCCTTATATCATTCATTTGATCAGAGCTGATCACTTCCGATATCTTAGAAGACAACTTCTCGCTAATTGTCTTTCTATCAGCTGGGGAAGTGGTGCTCGCTTTAGACGGTCCGGCTGTAGAAACACGGCCTTTGAACAAGTTTATGAGTGTATTCAAAGGGTTTTCCTGTTCGGGAATCTTAAAAAAATTGAATGAATCGAACGGCAATGAGAACAACCTGTAGAACGTCTTGAACTAACGATTTCAGCTCACTCGTCTTGTTTTGCTCTGCCAACTCAACCATTTTATCGTAATAAGGGTCCAGCTTAGCTGGCATTGAGAAGTTACGGAATCTTTTGGAGATTTCCGTCAAATTGTTTAGAGGTAACGGTGGGAGGATAGTGCTATCTAGATCAGGAAAAAACTCTGTTAGTTCTATCATGCTCAATCACCTCCTAGCTCAGGCATTACCAGTGTATGATTCCTAGGAAACCAAGGAAACTTTGAGACAGTACCATTCAAAGCTGTGAAGTTTCTCTGTATAGGCAACGTAAAGTTGAAAACATTCGGTTTTGTTAAGAGAGAAGCAATCCCTGTTTCATTAATTCCTCCCGTACTAAGCTTCTCTGCTAAATGTGTTTTCATTTTCTCTACTCTATCTTGGACTGCATTGTATTGCTCTGAAGGTATTTCAGAAGAGAGAAGAGCAAACTGATAGTTAAGGTCCTGTAACTCGAAGTTCTTTTTTGGGAAAACTTCTAGACAACTTACTCGTAGATTGTTCGTTGTGCTTGCATCAGTTATTTGTGGAAAACTATCTCGGACTGACTGTAAACGTGTTTTCATGTTCAAAACGTTTTCGGTTATAGAATTGTTCCAGTCAATCTCAAAGATTACATCGAAGTTTGTTAATTTCCTTTCAAAAATACTTGCGTGGAGTTTAAACGTAGGATCTGGGCAAGATCTTTGCCTTCAGTTATGGTCTTATTAATATAATCTTCAAAAATGTCACACGGAATCATTCCATCCATGGATGATATCATTTGAGACGAAAGAGGGGGTCCTGACAATATTAACAAACCAGTTCAAACATTAAAAAACTACCTGGATAACAAGCAATTTCTTTCTTTATATCATCCACTGAAGCATCATCTGCTACTGATGCGAGAGTTGTACTCAGCCACTTTTCGAAAATTTAAAAAAAAACAAAGAACATCCACAGGATTATAGCCGCAACTCACTTCAACTCGCTTTTCTTCTGTATCAACATCGGCATCAGTCCATTGAATTGTATACCGGGGAAGGTTAATGCCGGAATATTTTGTCGTCCGTTCTGCACAAAACAAAATATATTCGGAGATGAAGGACTGAAGCAGAACATACCAGTCGCGATTGGAGTAATCTCATAGGCATCAATCATCAACGAAAATATCAGGCATATTTTTGTGATCAAATTCGGAAAAAACATGAGAGCAAACGCCGACAAATTCGTGAAGATTGCACACAAAGTGACTGGAGGCCTCCATGACAGCCATCCCTAACTGCCTAGCAACTTCATTTTTTGAGAATGCGAGAGAGAGGTAGAAAGAGCGAAAGCAAACTCCCACGACAGAAGGTCAGAGGAAACAATCTGCAATCGACAAAACTGTTAATTATTTTGTGCCAAGTAATCAAAAACACAACCGCTCTTCATCTAGCATGCTTATACGAATGACTTCCGCAAGGTGCGATGGCACAGACAACGCACTACGCTAGGCTGCGAACTGTTTGTGGAGTGGAGAGAAAAGCCCGCTAATAAGCTTGTACTTATACATATCTTTATATGCTTTTTCCTTCGAATCTCAAATACCATATTATGTATTTATAAGTAGAATGTAATCATGCTTTATCACGTCTATATCAAGCAGTTAGTTTGGAATAATTCTGTGTGTATGCGCGAATCGTCATCAATCATATGATAAATCTGATTAAACTGATCTTAGCACCTGTTTCCATGACGCTTGTGCTTTATGCTTCTTTATTTAAATAAACTTCGCCCAATTAACATCATCTAGCAGGTTCATGTAGGTGGCTTTTATGTTTTATTCAATGAAAAGGTTGTTGAAAATAAAAAATTATTTATGTTCCATTACGAATTTTATCAACATTCTTTGAATATGGGAATGGCAGATTTATTGAAGGCACAAAAACTATTCAATTGTTGTTTCTAAGCTTTATGCTATAGCCTTTTAAGACTGATCTGATTGGACGAAACTTTCTTTAAGAGCTTTCAATCATAGTCCGACTCACTTGAACAACTTCGTAGTCCTTCGAACTTTCTGTTGAAAACAAATTAATCGTTCAACAATATGTGTACACATACACAGATCTACATGCTATGCCAGAGAACGTTTAAGAGCTCATGATTAAGCTGATTCTTCGGTCGTCTCAAAGACGATTTGTTAATTTCATATTTTGCTTCTCTCTCTCTCCCTTTCCCTCTCTCCCTTTCCCTCTCTCTCTCTCTATTCCGTGGACAAACTAAAAATAATTTTCATGCCTACTAGATGATGTAATTTCTTAGAAGAGAAAGAGGGAGAGAGGGCGTGGTTTTTCAAAGTAAGAAAAGGGGCGGGCACGTCTACTCGGCTGAAAGTGGGTAAGATCGAAAAGCTAACAAATTGCCTCAAAGAAGTATTGCTATTAGAATTCCTGACATCAGGTATGCGGACCCTATTAGCTCTCACCATCGGTTTTATTCTTCTGCTGAACTATTGTCACTCCATGCCATGCAATTCGTTTGATTGTTCTTATTTCCGGAATCTTCAAGCTCAAGAGGAGCATCGGCCTGTTCAGGTCAAGAGTAAGTCTTCATACATTTCCATACTTACACCTCCGCTCTTGCTTTCCTCTCTTTTGCATTTTTTTTTTCATATCCGACATTTCCACTGATGATGTACTCGTCTGATTCAGTATGATGTTTGTTAACTTATGGCGTGCTTGAAGAATCATCTGATTATCTCTCGGAAATCTTTATCATCCTTTCGTTTGTCTGAGAGCTCTTTCAATCTCTCAATCCTTCTTGCAAACTCCAAATTCAAAGTCAAATGGCAATTATGCAAACGACAGACTTTTATATTCTCATTCATTCCAATGCAGCAAAAATATAAAATTCATGATTTATGCGTTCTTCTACTCTACCTCAAGCTTCTGTTCTTGCACATACCTGAACTTCAAGCTCAAACACAAAACTCATATGGCAATTGATTTCGTTGATTTGGCTTAATGTAGTACTTTCAGGACGTCGTGATTACGACTTCGTTCGTTTTGGACGATCGGAGCCTAAGAAGAAAGCATCTTATGACTACATACGTTTTGGAAAGCGATCAGCTCTTCCACATGGTTTCAAACAACCATCCATTTCATTTGAAAACTCATCCAGATGACGATGGTAACGGTGTGATGGCGACACATTCAATCTCTCTACAACCAACAAAATCCTTTATATCAATTCCTTATTTACTTAACATCTACCACATTCTCGGACATGTGTAAGTCAGTCGTGAGCTATATGGAAGTGTGTAGAACACCTTTCCCAAACTCGTAACAAATGACTGAATTATATTATTCTCAAAAATGTTATTCTCAACTTTGTAATAGTTTCTGAACTTTCCTTAATTCATAGTTACTAGACGATCGCTCAAACATGCCGTGTGTGTTAGCTGGTGAAAATCAAATAAATGGGTTCAACTGTTACTGATCTCCTTATTGATGTATTGAATATGTATATATGTAGAGAGAGAGAGAGAGAGAGAGAGAGAGAGAGAGAGAGAGAGAGAGAGAGAGAGAGAGAGAGAGAGGGGGAGAAAGGAATATTAACGTTTAACTATATGACATAGATATATGCACATATACACATAGTTAACAACAAAACTCTTAACTATACAAATAATTAAATTGCACAAAAACGAATGTTTCCGAGCCAAACGTCTTTTTGCGAGGAGAACACAAAAATACAAAAGGAAATTCCATTAAGGAAATAGAATTCAGTACTCATTACCGTACTCTAGAAATGCTCAAAATCCAATTAGGACAAATCTTTTATTTATTGAATAATCACAAAACATCTGCTTGTTATATGTTCTGTTGGAGTAGTTGAATATGTGAAGAATATGAATGTCAGAGCTTAAAAGCTATCGGAAGTCATGAGGAGAGAAGATATCACATGAGTTATACAGTAAGTTCAGAGAGAGTTTCCTTGTCTTTCGTCTTCTTCTCCTCCTTCTCCGATTGTATGTTCTCGTTGTTGTTGAAATGTTCTTTATTTTCTTCGGTTTCATTGTTTCTCTCATGAATTGATAAAGACAGTTGGAAGTTATTGAAAGATGAAGCTGCTCCGATCTAGCCCGAATGCGTCATTTGTGATCTTTTCTCGCGGAGAACAATTTGAGAAAATGAAGTGAACCACATGAATTCTGAAAGGATGCCAGAAGCAAAAAAATACTCGTTTTTTCCTCGTTAAAAGAACAATTGAATGGTCGTATTGGCTTGAAACGAAAAGTTTCTTCTCTCTCGGTCTCTATGTGTCTCATTCCATCTCCATCATAATCACTATCGTTTGCTTCTCACTTATAGTTGAAGCTCATTTCCATTTTCATCAGTTACAGTGGCTAACTAGCTATATATGTGTGTGTGTGTGTGTGTGTGTGTATGCCAGACAGACAAAACAGAAATCATAAAAATTAATAAAAGGCTATTCAAATATAATTGTTTATTACTTTTCCTGATTGAATTTTATTGAATACAGATTTTATACTTTTCTACCATTCTTGAGTTGGAACAAAAAAAAAGGAAAAATAATTTTCTTGTTTATTTCTCTCCCAAACTCAAATTATATTCTTATTGAATGTTATAAAGAGAGAGAGAGAGAGAGAGAGAGAGAGAGAGAGAGAGAGAGAGAGAGAGAGAAAAGGTGAGAGAGAGACTAAAGACAACGATAGGTAGTAATGAGCGTATCAACTTTACTATTTTCAAGCCTCGAATTAAACATTACTCTTTTCAGAATTTGGGAGCCAGTTCTTGATCCGACAACTCAATTATTCATTGTTCTAACTGCTGACTGTTCGTTCAAGCACGACTATAGCCAATGACAAAACATCTGCGTGCTTGTTGCACGTGCGCTCCAGCACATCACTTTCATTCCTGTCATGCTGTGCAATAGTTGAGCGGTTGTGTTTAAGCATTCTGAGCTATCTACAACTCCATGTAGAGCATAACATATTCAAGTTGTCTTTTTTGAATTGAAACAAGGTAAGTATTTCAGATAATTTTATTAAATAATTATAATTAACATAATAGAATATAATATGTTATTCTTGTTCCGGTACGGAATCACATGATGAATCTGACAGGGGAGAAGGAACGTAAGAAGCACGCGGCAGCTCTTCTGTGCAAAAAAAGGAAATGAAGGAACATCAAACATTCACACACACACACACATGGATCATTTGATATACAGAGGATGATAGATGAAACACTTGACAGAAAACGAAGTTTCTCTTAGATGACGAACTCACAATTATTAAAATATTTGAAATGAAGAGAGTGGGGGGGGGGGGGTTTGGAGAAGGCGGGAAGTAAGGATATGGGTGCAAGATAGGGATGGTGGAAGGAAAAACAGCAAAATTCGTTTCATTTTTTTCATTGAAAATAACGCGTTGAAACGGAATATTTTGTATTCGCTGAATAAAAATGATTTTGTTGTTTATCAATAATATATTAGTTTAACTCAAATTGAGCTTACATCTGTGCTTACTAAGGATCTCTCTCTCAGATGAGCACACGCTTCTTTCGCCATAAAATAAATATGAAAATGATAACAATCGAATGAAAACAAACGGTCAGTTGAGCAAGTCATTTAGGGAAACTCACAGTGGATGTGGCTTTAAGTGAGCTTTTTTTGTCTTTTTTTGGATCTTTAGATGGAGGGAGAAGGGAAGTTTTCGTAAGTTGAACAGATAGAAACAGAAGGTCTAATGACTAGAAAAACTTCTTCTTAACTAACATTCCATTGCTTTGATTCAACCACTCATATCTTATGAAATTGAATTATATAAGGTATGAGACGGTAATCGAAATGGACAGAATTATTGTTTTCAACACACACACACACACACACACATAGATAACAAACAGCAAGAAGTTTGCAAACGGCACATACTCTCAGAGAAAGTGGGTGCTACAGTTGCAAATGCATATTTGTCTGTCGATTGGTATGTATGTGTGTCAAGAACGATAATCTAGTAATTTGAATAAAAAAAAGAGATCACATCAAGCTGCCGCATGAAACGAAACGAGTGAAAGAGATAGAGAGAGAGAGAGAGAGAGAGAAGTAGCCGAAGTAATACAGAATTCAACAAATCGAGAAGAAAAGTCAAACATGGCCCTACCAGATTGAATATATAGATTGGATAGTGTTAACATTGTAATCTGGCGATTCGATTTCGCTATGGATATTTCAGATTGAATTCTGCGAAAGACTATGAAAAGAGAAAACCTCTAAGAACATGTGGGAATGAGATAAAAGAAAAGAATTGGTTTGTCGAGAGAAGAGGAAGGACGGCTTGAGCGAAATTTTTTTTTTAAAATCTTGTAGACTTTGATTGTAAAAAAAGATTTTAGTTGCTGGCAGCAACTCCGTTAGTCTTCTCAACTTCCATTGGCTGATCGTTCATCATCATGTCTGAAATGAAATGAATTAGTGAGGCGAGACTGCTAATCATCTGAATAAAGCTGATGATCGGTAAACGTTTTTTAGAAAATTTCGCTTTAAAAAAGGATGAAAGAGAGTTTCCTTTCTGTAACCCTCAATTTCATCATTTTTTGCTTTCGCATGGAGAGAATTGTCAAGTCGGAGAAAACTGAAAAGCACAGAGTGACAGAGAGAGAGAGAGAGTACGAGAGAGAAAGAGTGGGAGAGGGGAGAAGAAAGGGATCATTTTTGTTCTTGTTAAGGAGAAGTTTATACTCTTTTATGAGGTATGGTATAGGTTTGTTGAATAACTATGGAAGGAGAAGACACACAGGGTTTGACTATATGGTATAAAGGGCTGATGGGGGAGAGAAGCTCATGTTGACATCCATAACATCCTTACTCAGAGCTTTTCGGCGAACACATGCAATTCCCTGTGAATAGGCGATTGGTGAGCATTGACAAACGCCAGCATGACACATGGACAGACCGTCAACATGTCCCACACATTCAGAATCCTGATGACAACGGGCACCAATTGGACGAATGGCTGAAGGTATGAGGTCGAGAGATGGAGCTCGGATATCGATTTAAGCCATATAAAGACATTGAACTTAAATGTTGGTAACATTCGGGAGTTCAAATCTTGATATGAGCTCATAAATCCATGGCTACTTACTCATGGAAACACCGGAATTTCCAAAGTTATTATTGTTGTTGTTAACATCGTTTCCACCGGGTGGACAGCACAAGCTTTGTGATTTGACACATTCAAATCCGAAACCGCAAGTGCCGTCGGTAAAGCAGCCGGATACGGCAGTCTTACCGTTAGGACAGACGCCTGAATCAAGAGTCCAATGTACACATGGTTGATTCATTGGAATTACGAGTTCATCATCCTCTTTTACATAAAAGCTATTCTCTCTTTGTATTGTATTTTTCGAAAGATAAAAAGAAAAACTAGTGTGTTCGAGAATCGATTAGAGCGAAGAGCTTCCAAGATAAAGGGAAGATGGACGATGAATTTCCAAAAACGAACTTTTCA
The DNA here is from genome assembly GCA_030370435.1 of Auanema freiburgensis. Lineage (NCBI taxonomy): Eukaryota > Metazoa > Nematoda > Chromadorea > Rhabditida > Rhabditidae > Auanema > Auanema freiburgense. Next base: position 5,153,876 of record CM059366.1, on the reverse strand, counting down.
ATTCAATTTGAGAATTAGAGGATTGGGGTGGACAGCAGAGTCCATTGATACAATCGTGTCCAATACCACAGAGGCCGTTCATGCAAGCTCCTCCGGCAGGAGATCCGTCAGGACAAGTCAGATCTTTACGTGCTGAATTCGTGCGAAAATAGAAAAGACGAGATGGATTCTTTTTTGTTTGTTTTTCTGTTTGACTTTCAATTAAGAACGGTTTGTGTCATTTGTTGACATGCAAAGAGATTTTTCTACAATTGAACATGCAACGATCTGATGAGGAATAGTATGGAATGCACCAGTACATCTGGCTTTTACTCAGTTTTCTTCTACTTCTTTTCTATAAGGTTTAAGAAATAAGTTTGTTTTGAAAACGTACGTGGCATGTAGCTTTGAAGTGATCTTCCGTAGCTTGGCTTCTGGTTACTTGGGCGAATTCGTTGTCCGGGACGGAGCTTACGGAAAGCGGTTGTTGTTGGGCAACAGATATCAGCGGTGGTGAAGCAGTAGTATCCGGTTGAGCAAGTTCCAGTTTGGCATGGACCATTTTGTACGTCTACGTCGCAGATACCAGGAACTGAGAAAGGAGGATGTAATAGGGAGTACGAACTGAAAGAGCATCTTACTTGATTGGAGGCTGACACAGGTTCCTTGGTTGTTTCCGTCGGCATCAATGTTTGTGTCAGGAATATAGACGATAGCATATCCAAGTGGGCAAAGACCTCCAACTCCGGGTCCGAGTTGGTACTCAACAAGCTATAAAGGGTATAAGAATCTAATAGGTGATAAAGGAATCTCTTACATCGTATCGAACAACTGGGCAACACATGGTTTGGGTGGCAGTGTCACAAGCATATCCAATATCAGCGCAAGCGCCATTGACACATCCTTGAGCAGCAGCAATATCAGCACTGCATGAAACGTCAGTGGTAGTAGAAGAACAGCAGACACCGTTTTGAACAGTTTGTCCAGTTGGGCAAGCACCGTTGACCAATGGGCCTCCAGCGGATCCATCAGCACAGAGAGCAGAGCAACAGATTGAGCCTTGTGCGACATATCCAGTTGGGCAGAGACCGTTAACAGTGGGTCCGAGAACGTCTCCTCCATTTGGACAACTGTTGATGGCACAGCAGATGTTTCCGGTAGTACAGGTGTATCCAGATCCACAGTAATAAGAGACAGTTGATCCTCCACAAGCATTTCCTTGACAAGATGGGATACAGGCTCCGACAGCTTCAGATCCATCCAAACAGCGAACAGTGTTGGAAGTTCCAGCACAGCAAAGTCCATTGGAGCAAGTGTATCCAGTACCGCATTGTCCGTTTACACAACCTCCAGCAGCTTGAGTACCGTCTGGGCAAACTATAACAAATACGAATGATGAAACGTTTTCCTATAATGAGTTTTACCGAATGGGTTTTGAGTAGTGGTAGATGGACAGCAAGAGCCAGAAACACAGGAGTATCCCGAAGCACATGATCCACTAATACAAGCTCCGACAGCTGGAGATCCAGATGGACAAGTGTCTGTAATTTAGAAATGAACTCCAATCCTGATTAGACTCAAGCGCTTGCTAGAATCTGAACTTCTACTCACAGACACGGACAGATGGTTGAGGGTTGTAAGATGGACAGCATGATCCAGAGACACAGGAGTATCCTGGGGAACAATATCCTGAAGAGCAAGTTCCAACGGCATATCCACCTCCTGGGCAGTTGTTGGATGCTAAAAAATTGAAAGTTTCATATGAGATATTCATGACTAATTTCTAACGGATTGTGATGATTGGTGGAGATTGGTTACATCCGACACATCCGGTGTTGGCTGGTTGCACTGAAAGAGAAAATTCAAAAAACGACTGGAGAAAATGGAAGAAAGCAAAGAGACTGAGAGAAGAAGAATGAAAAGTAAGAATGTGCTAGAACGTGCATATAAAAGTGTGCTTACTGTTACAGCAATTAGTGCGATAAGAACTAAACATTTGAATTTTCTGAGAGTTCTTGCCAGAGTTGGCTGATCTAGTCATCTTGGCAGGAACCTCTATTTCGGTAACACTCTCGCTTCGGTTCGACGAGCTGTTAGGCTTTCGGGATCTCATACGTACAGGATTTTTCGAATCAGTTAACGGTAAAAGCAATGGGCAACAGGATTTAAGCTGACGATCACAGTATAACCCTGGTGGACATTCGTTCGCCGGAGAGCAAGCAAGATTACTTTTGAACCCTCCAGCGCAAGTACCTAAGTGTAAGATTAGTGTTTGCGTGAACATGCTTGTGAGGTTTTTGATTTTTGAAGGTTAGATTGTGTTGTTCTTAGCTCAAAAGACAATATAAGCTTTTGGTAACGAAAAAAAGATGTTTTAGTGCTGTGAATTAATCATTTTAAGTTAAAAGTGGAAGTTGACTGACTACCGTCACCGCTGGCGGGCACAAGAACGGAATCCAAGTCAGCTAGATGAGCTGGGAATCCATATCCTGGAGGTCCTACAGGCCAATCATTTGAAGATTCAAGAAGAGTTTCCTCTGGCTTTTCCGTAACTTTTTTAAGTTTCTTAGCAGGTTTGCGTGCTTTTTTAGCTTTTTGCCGTGCATTAAGCTTTGTATTAGTGCGTGCTATAAGCTCAATTGAATAAGAAGAATGTTATGAAATAATAACAAAAGAATGGTGATGAGGAGAAAATGAAGTAAAACATACACATGATAGCGGATGAAGATCCAGAGCTACAACAATATCCATTATTACATGTTCCGCTTGAGCATGGATTGGAGCTTGAGCATGAAGAGAAGGTACAGTAAAGTCCGGATGGGTTAACTGGGAGACCTTAAAAACACATAAAGTATGCTAATTAGTTTTGCTTATGGAAGACGTTTCGTCTCTCAAACTGCTCATTCACAAATGAGAAAGTTGAAAGTAGTCTCTCTTTCGAGAAAAGCATTTGAAGGGTAGAGTTGTGTTAGATTGAACATGCATAAGGGGAAAAAGTTTATTTTGGGTGTGTTAAATAACGCTCTGATATCAGCTTGTAAAGCATCATATAATAAATCTGAAATTGACTATGGTTTCATCCAGGGCAAGGAGACTTATTGTTGTTTCCTATAAATATCGGATTAGATACGAGATCAGTTAACAGATCTGTTACCTCTTACATTACTCAGGAAGACAGCACAATCCTCTTCTATTACAATAGTATGGTGATGGACATTGCAAGCTGTATCGACAGTAAGAACCGAATTTAGGTCGTGATTCTATGCTTCCGATTGGACAATATCTTTTCGATGGCTTTGCTATTGTCAGAGGTTTCTCATCTCGAAAAACTATAAGCATATCAGTTACTCTTGTTCGACTGTGTATGTCAAGTACCTGTTGGACAGCAGACTTTCTCATTTTGAATAGTGAGACATGAGTGAGAAGAACTCGGACATAAGCCGTCAGATGAGCACTCCGACTCCGGAACGCTACCGGAGGGACATTGGAAGCTCATACGACAACACTTCTTGTTATCCATACAAGTGAATTGTGACGGACAGAGAGATAAGGTTGAGCACGTTTTAGCTAACAAACAACGACGCTGAAAAAAAAGAACATTGATTGATGCTCTTCGGAGAGATATTTACCTTATTGGGAGATGAAGTAGTCATGATACTAGTGGTGGATATGGCACTAGTAGTTTCAATGAACGATTCATATGAAGATGTTTCGTCGGTTAACTCTTCTATCACTTCATGAGTTGTTTCTTCTTGTGGGCAACAACTTCCATATTCACAATCGGATCCGATTGGACAATCTTCATTTGTTTTGCAGCTTTCTGGCAAGGTCAAAGCATATTTTCCAGATTGGCATTGAATGACTGAGTTCATACAACATACTCCGAAGACACAGTCACTGTTCTCAGGACAAGCTCTCTCCAAACTACAAGTTGGTGAACGATGATCAATCTATAAGAAGAAATCTAATATTCCGAAACGATGTGAGAGTACTTACTCGGCAATGCTCGCTAGTAGACTTCATTTCAATGATGGGTTTGCCATCTTCCACAGCAGCTACTTCTGACGAGTAGGATGAGCGATCCAAAACTTCGTTTGAGGAAGAAATGCTGAGAACAGCTTCATCTCTCTTCATGGTACAACATCCACCAAATAAGCATGTTTCCCCAGCTTCACATTGATAGTTAGTGGTGCAAGAGAAGCGTACTAGTCGTCCTCCATACGGACAGTGATGTAATCGACAACATCCATTATCACATATGAATGATGTTGGACAATCAGAATCATCTTCACAGTTGCCATTTGTTCCACGACAGTTTTCTGAAAATGAATATTCAATATCGAGTTGCTGGCCGAGCGTCGTTTCACGTATTTCACGTAATTGAACACTGTCCCACGTACTTCACAAGCTCACGTGACACAAGCTCATTTTCAAAAATGTTTAAGCACGGAACGGTTGGTTTTTGAAGCTTCGCGTAATTTTTTTTTGATGTTTACTTTCGAAAGAGGAGAATGTAATATAAGAATAAAGAAAAGGTCCATCTTCATTTTGTTTTTCATTGTTCGCTTTTCTTTACGATGACCAAACACTCATTAGAGCTTTTCTAAGATAATCTCTTATATTTCAATACTATTTATACACAAATGGCTACGTTTGGCTAACGAAAAGAGTATAAGCAAACTTGGATTCGTTCTCAATCTATCTCTCACTCTCATTCACAGAGAGATTACTTTTGATTAAAACAATTGAAATCGAAAATTACCTATAGTTGATATGAGAGTAACTGGAGCAATAGGACTTCTTTGAGTTGTTGAATGAACTGCTCTGGTTGTCTTCAGATATATCTCGTCTGGACGAATTGAAGGAGGCATTGAAGCTCCGGTTGATCGTTTTGTTGTTGATGTGATTGGCGGCGGTGTTACTGTCCTAGCAGAGCTCATGTGTTGTTTCTCCAACATCGATGATGTGACACTGATAACAGCTTCGTCCATATTACTGTTGAAGTTCATGGAGTTGATTGACTGATATGCCGATGGTTCAAGACTAATTACACGGAAAGCCGAGCTTGTTCCTTGCTTGATAGGCTCAAATATGGAGCTGGCTCCGAGAAATATGGAAGCAGGTGATACAAACGACATGGCTGTCGGATCATCATGTACACGGAGAGGATGTGCTGTTCTATTGAATACACAACATGAATCTTTCGGATTGCATGTAAGTCCATCTGGACAAGGATTGGCGTTTGAGCATACTTGTTGACAAGCGATTTTCGAAGTCGTACTGTGGATGTATCGGCAGCAGACACCTTGTGCAGTGCAGGTGAAATCCTTGCTCTTACATGGACACTGTCCAAGAGGCGAAGATCCATCAGGACAAAGAGCTGAAAAGGTGTTAGCAACATGCAGGTAAAATGGTTAACAGCCTAATAAGGAAAGAAATTGATAGAATAGTAGAAGCATAGGCTGATGTATAGAAGCTCACTGCTTGTTTTAAGCTGCCTGCATTGACCATTTACGCAAAATGTGCCAAGAGGACAATTAGTGCAGTTGACTGAGGTTGGTAGAAGCGATAGAGAAGAGGGAGTTGTATAGTTAGTATAGTTATTATATATGGATACTGTAATTGTTAAGCATTTTGTTAAAATTGCTTTTGTTGACTATGAAAATATGTTTTTTTGTTTAAAACGAAAACGTACGGTTGATTGGATTGCTTCTCTTAGGGACAACACAAGTTTGTTGTTCGAAGTTGAAGAGGAAGCCTTCTTGGCAGGATTTCTTAACCCAACGCATGTTCCTACAATTTCGAATCAAATATCAACCATTGGTTAGCCTGTTGCTTACGTCTGATCGCATTGTAAGTAGAAGGTTGGGTTCTCGTTATGAGCTTGAAGACAAGTGGCCGAAACAGCGCAGCTATCCTGATCACGAGCACCATTATCTTGTTCTGCAAATGGTACGAATTGAAAAAATGGTTTTTGAAGAGTCTTTCCATATAGCTTGTTTCATTTCCCTTATTCATAAAAGTATTTCTGCTAACGAACAACGATCTGTGAAGCATCTTTTTATAGCCAAAGGGCATCGATGCTGTAGCAACTTCATTGAAGAACCTTTTTTTTGAATCAAAACCTCTTTTTCGTTTTCATTTGCAGAAAGAGTAGGAGAGAGAGAAGATTGGATGAAGTGAGAAAAATTCTTGTTTTCACATCATTTCCTTTTTTAACTTTTTGAGAACAAAAATAAAGAATTTGAAAGTCCACAATGTCTCAAATAAGAGAATTTCATTTCTCTTCTTCAGGTTTATTTTGAAAGAGAGAGAGAGAGAGAGAGGGAGAAGTTTCATATTTGAGAATTGAAAAACGAGAAAATATGAAAAGAGGGGTTAAGAGAGAGAGGGAATGTTAAAAGGAAACACTAAGAAACAGAGAGAGAGAGAGAGAGAAGACCAGATCAATCTAACCGATATTTGCTTCCCTCAAAACGTTTAGTCACGCACTCCTCGCCAGCTATGGTAGCAACATACAATAAATATACATAATATTTAACTATCATGAGAGACATTTTCAGCTAAAAAATGATCCGAAATAATCATTTTACTTTTCTCTCTCATTCCCTCAGCTCAACCTTTCTATCTGTCCTTGACAGTTTCATTCTCTTCATCATGAAAAGCTTATAGAAAGCCCGGCAAAAGCTTACCCGGAAATCGTGAAAAATTTGATTTTGTCCTGCACTTGGCAAACAAAAGTCTTTAAACATGAGAAAAAAAGAGAAGAAAGTCTTATAAAATTACTTCCTTTTATCTTTTAGAATAAGAAATTTATAAGAGGAAGAAGCATTAGAGGTTACCCCTCTCTATTTCTCTCCCTCTCTCTCACTCACATTGCGATCTCTTTCAACCCATTTTTGCATCCAAATTACAGTACTCGAAGAAGTTGACAAGAGAAATACAATTGAGAAGTGTAGTTTCGAATGCTTTGAGACAATACTCTTTGAAACTGCTTTTTCCAATTCTCTTCACCTCACTCCATACGTGATAACCTTATGAAAGCCCTCTCGTGCGGGTACAGCTTAAAGAAATCGAAAATCAAATATGATGTTGATCAAGCGAAGAACACTAGTTCCTTTGAGCTTTTTGCCAGCATCTTAGTACATATCATATAGAGGGAGGATAGTCTTTCTACAGTTCTGAAAGACTTGAAAACCATACAAGTAGCCTTTTTGTGGTTTCATCTGTTTCCAAACCATCCTCTCCCTCCCTCTCTCCTTTTTCTCTCTCTCTCATTCCAATTTTTTTCTCTCTTTCTCACCAAAAATCCTGATAGAACAATCCGAGACGAATATGTACATTTCACTCAATTTCATTATTCTACTTTCCTATGTATACAGCCCAAGACGAGTTGCAAGTTTTCGATTGAAAGAAAGACAAGCAGCAGCTACCTGACGGGCTGGACACTGGGTGTGGAGGGAAATGAAGAAGGGAGAGGCACATTTCTGACCATCTAAGGATTTTATTTGTTTTCGATAAGACTAACTGTATTGAGTGGTTGATGAAAAGGAAAAAGATAGAAAGAAGAAGAGAGAGATAGAGACAGAGATGGAGAATGTGTAAAAGAGAGAGAGAGAGAGGAGGAACACGAAACTGAAGTTCCAATGGATATGTGAGAATAGAATGAAAGAAACTGGGGATTCCATGTATCCATATGAGGGGGAATCGCTATATAACCAAGAAGCTTCATCATATATATATATATAATCTCATAATCCATTAATCTAATAAGGAAGTTTCATATAATGAGTAAATGAGGGAAAAGCTTCGTAATTAATCCCTTTTTTCAACTTTATCTTTACCGTTCACCGACGGCGCCGACGGTCATCATCAACCTCATCATCTTCATCTTCTCCTTCTTCTTTAGCTTTTCTCTCAACTTGTATTTGCTCAACGTAATACCTATTTGACTCACGAATATTAGCGGTGTGGACAATAACAAGAGAGAGAGAAAGAAAGATAGGTGGAGAGAATGAGAGAGAGAGAGAGCGAGGTAATGAAGTGAGATATGGAGGGAGAGAGGTAAAAAGAGATCACCTTATATGGGCTTTCTCTATCTCTCTCACTTCACCTCTCAAACCTTTTGCTCTCTGGTTTCCAAACCCAATTAGAACTCGAAGCCTCTTTGATTTGGCTGAGCACAGTTTGAGCAAGATGAAAAGTCAACCAAAAATAGTCAATGAACGCAGAAAGAAAATATAAAAGTACGGTTGATGTTCGAAGCGAAGAGAGAGAACAAGAAAGGAGAACTTTCAGGATCAAAATAATCTCAAACACATAATGTCACATATGGAAGATGAAGTTTAGAATCATTCGAATGCAAATCAGAATAGGAATAAGGAAATGGCACGATCAAGCTTATATAAAATCATTACAAACAACAACTTACCACAGATATTTGGATTGCTCATTTTTCTCATTGGTGGACGAGCCTGTGGTTGAGAATTCTCAACTGGCACAGATTGAGCTGGAGGAGAGGCAGCTCTGGACTTTACAACCCAAACTCCTTCGCCATCAGCACTACTGAAGTGAATATGAACATGAATGATGATGATAAAGAGATCCTTACTCAGAAGCAGCTTCACATTTTAAGAAGAATTGTGTTTGTTTTCCACCAATTTGTACATCAGAAGTTCCTAATTTACAGGATCCTCCGATGACAGGAGTCTGACAAGAGACGGCTGCTGAAAGATGAATGAGCTCAGAGGGCATTTGAAACAATAAATGAATGGTATCTGCTATGATGTTTCGATGGCTCAAACTATGGTACAGAATCAGATCAGTGATGACAAGTGTGGATGTGATTATAATCGAAAGATAAAAGCTGATGAACAGAAACTATAGAATGAGCCATCAAAATGTCAAATTGCCTGAGGCTATTCAGTTGTTAACCTCAAGCACTAGCAGCCTGATTATCTTCTCCTAATTAGATAATTAGCAATGGATAAGTGATGTGAAATAAAAAATTATACCTATGAGTGAAAGAAGAAATACACTAATGGCTGATCGTCGCGTCATGGTAGCGATGTGAATAAAACGGTTATGGGACTAAAGGGGCGAGACCGGACGCGGGTCGGCGCTTATGTGTGTGATCGTCGTCTTCGTCTTGGTTGTCGTCGGACGATGATGGGCGGAGGCAGAGGGAGGGAGGAGAGGTATGGAGGGATCACAAAAGAAGGAGAAGACAGACAGAGTACCGCAAAAGAAGAAGCTGAGAGATTGACCAGTTAGTTGAGATGAAAGGGTAGCACGCACACCAAAGAGACTGTCAAAATGTGAGTGTCCAGTCAAGTATTCGAAATTGACATTACGAGCTCAGATAGCCAGTTACAACACTACGTATTTTGGAGAGAATGTTAGAGAAATTGAGAGAAAAAGAAAAGTTTGTCAGCCGGCTTGACCTCCCACCCCTCCTCCTCCCTGAGGGCTCACCGTTAAGTTTCGACAAACCACGCCCATTTTTGTCATCGTCAGAAATTTTCTTGTTATCTCCTTCTCTCGGATTACTTTTTTGGATGTTCAAAAAAAGAATATTTGAGCTGGTTGTCTGCGTCTCGAGGGTCAAACATAGTGAAACGTAATCTCTCAGCATCAGGTCCTTTTACAGAATGTTACCGTAGGCCATCATTGCAGGGCTTTCAGACATGATTTCCAAAGGTTATGAAACTCTCTAAGATCTTCTTCGGTTCCATTCTCAATGATCCTCTTGTACATCTCTTTTCTTCATTTTCTCGTGCTACATCTTCTCTGTTAACAAAATTATTTTGGATGTTGAAACGCTTCAGTTCCTCGAGCCTTTTTCGATCATCTTCACCGGCTACTTCTGTATTTCTTCGACAAATGTCTCTCTTTTCTTCAAACTCATCATCGCCCTTCATCATCGTTCCTAAGCCCTGAAGCGGGGCAAACGCCGAAAAACTGCACAAACACAGAGCCACACGAGTGACCAACACATTTCATTTGAACTCTTCGTTCGACTCTCTTTCATCATATGAGTTTGAGAAAGTTGAACGTCTTCAGTATTAATTGGGAGAAGAGTTGAACTTTCCAATCTCTCTCTCTCTCTCTCTTTCTCGAACTGTCTTCTCTCTCATCGCTAGTTCTTACTTCATCTATCACACTCTAGTTTATCGTTACCTCTTATGAGATGAACTTAAAGAAGCAGAGAATGAGAGGTGGAGATGAAGTGAGAGAGGGAGAGATATGGAAAAGGTGGGAGGACTAAAACTGACCAACAGAATTCCACGGGAACTTTTATGTCGAAATTGCAATTCACTTGCGGGTTTAAGCGGTCAAGAGCTTCTTTTCCTTCTCAACCCTCAATTCTATTTTTGGAAAGCTATTCCATCACGCTCAACTCTCATCAACTGTAAAAACAGAAGAAGGAAAAGCTTTTTTTAGCTCAAGAAAAACGTGACCATTCCAAGATGATGAAATGATCGCAAGAAAAAACACAAATTATATCATCGAAAAACAACTTTTGGCTTTCGAAATCACTTGTACTTTCCGATCAAAATCCAAATTGCAATTGCACAACCAATGGTCATCTCTCTCGTCCATTAGCTCACAGATTCAAAATAGATGAAGCTTCAGAATACTGTCATATTATGGCCAACCTTACATTCTATACTTACGTTTGACGTCGACAGTTGCAACGAACAATAGAACTCCGTGGATGAATGACAGGACGACCTTAGAGCAATGAAAATGAAAAAAATGCTTTTCAATCACGTTTGATTCCGATCATCTCGTTTTTACATTAAAAATGTATTCTGTTGACAATTCTTTCTTCAAATATCTTTACGGTATACGGTAATTGCCAGCATAGACTTTGCACAGGCTTCACACAATAAGAGCTTTGAGATTGCCAAGCAGATGAATCAAGGATGCACTAGTGGTTGAACTACAACACAAGCAATCCGTGAAGTTGAGAACACATTGAGATACTCGTACAGGTCCGTGTCATGGTCATACACATAGATGTCGAACTCTGCTTGGAACAGTTTATGTAAGCATGGTGCATAGGACGTCATGGGGAAGCGTTCACTGTACTCTTCCTATCTTTTTTAGTTTCCCTTGTACGGTTATGTTTCAAGAATTTGAATATGGTTTGTTAACATGGCTTACGGCATGTTTTAGCTTTGTACTCATATAGCAAGCTCTTCATCGTAATTTCTTAAACATCTCTCTCCTTTATTCGTTTACTTCTTGATTTTGTCATTTCGTTCTCTCAAAATTTAGGTCTCGAAGAGAACAAATACGGTTAAAATGCCGAAAGCATTGCCTAATGTTTTCTCTTAATCATCTCAAGAGTTTGCACAGAACCGAATGAGGATGCAAAGGAAGATTGATAAGCAAATTTCAGATTTTATGTTAAAAACTGAGTCAAAAGAAGAAAGAAGGGGATATTCTCGAACAAACATATGTTTACGAGAGAAACATAGAGGTTTGAGTACTGAGGGAGAGAGAGAGAAGAAGGACCAGATGGAAAACAAGAAAACCTTTCAACTTCCGCTTTGCATGCAAGATTATTAGGATCAAAAGATACACTGTGACAGACTCATGAGATGAAGATACCTAGGTGTACTAAATCATATGAAGAATGATCAGCGAGGGTTAGAAAGAGCTTGAAGGGATGAGAGAAGCAAACTTGGCGAACTTGAAGGCATTATAACTTTAGTAATGTTGTATGTGTTCCAATGTTATGTAAATCACTGATAGCTTGAGCATTTGAGAGCAAAGAATTCATTAAATCTTGAACTATAGCTAGACCACTTGACATGCTTGTTTGAACTTCGAAAATTTCTTGAAACATTCTTTGTGCTTAAAAGAAGATGATGATGAAGAACGTTGACTCTCGAACTAGACTAATTTGCATAAATCTTCATTAAGACATTCTCCTTCAAAAAATGAGATTTGTTCTTCATCATCATAATCATCTGACATCTAAACCAAACACAGACACATACAACATGTGTAGTACAGTTGATCCACACGAACGTTCATTTTGGGCTTATCTTTAAGGTTCGTTTGATCATCGTATTTGTTTTCAGAAAGTTTTTTTCTCATTCAAACATCCAGCTTACAACCTTTCTGCTGTGTAATTGCTTAAGAACTTTGTGAACGTTGATGAGTGGCACGATCAGTTGGTGGGAAGTGCGAAAAGACTTTGTACTTGGTCGTTCCTGAAAGATAAGCTTCTAAGCTGGTGTTCAACTCTGTTGTTGGAGACAACATACCATCATCACCATATTTGTGTGTTGTTTTTCAATGGAAAAACATGATTTGCGATAATCTGTGAGCTGAAAAGCTTCTCGGCTTCTTCTTAACCAAAAAAACCGCAATAGTTTGGGTGGTACTTTCTCTTCCCAATGAGGTAATCAGTGTATTCTTTGCTTTGTTTACTTTGATTGTGTCCCGACAAACCTTAGAGTAGTACAAGGTTTCCTTGTTATAATAACACTAACAGAGAGAGAGAGAGAGGAATTCTCAGTCTGGCTGTCTTTTCTCTTCTCTTTTTCTGTCATCTTCCCCTTTCACTCTCTATCCGTCTCCCTCTATGTCTCGGCCATCTTTTTTTGTTGGCGAACGAAGCTGAAGGGTAAAAAAAATATCAAAAGAAGAAACAAAAAATTGAGATTTCACAATGTGACGAAACAGTTACCTCACATTTTCATTTTCAAGTTGCATCCTCTTTAAAGATATTTCTGCCGACAAGAACATCTCAAATATGATAAGATGATGTTCCTTTGTGAATTGATGAGGTTACTTTATTTACGAATTTACATTTTATTCGACAGGGGATAAAGGATGAGATACAGTGCAGACTGCAGATGAGGGCACAACTTAGAGCTACGTGAGCTTCAGGTACTATTGTCCGACATCACATTCTCTGAGACTCACTGCAACTGTTTACTCTCACTTCCATCGTATCAGAAGCAATGATTGAAATTCATAGTTTGCTCAACAACAAAAATATCAACAAAAAACAGTCTGAAGGTGAAGCTTTTCATCTTCTTCTTTGTTTTTTTTTCACACCAAATATGCACCGAAAGCATGTGGTTGAATGAGTGTGGCTCACAGAGACCAGTTCTTTTTTGTGTGTGAGACTGTTGATGAAATTCCAACATACACACACACATAGACATACACACACACCAGACAATCAGAATCAAAAAATGTCTTTGAAGAAATGACATCATGAGCGCAAGTCTAAAAATATCAGACATGGTCTATATGAGCTGTACTGTACAGACTATACATGACTGGTCATCTTCTTATAAAATGGCTGTTCGCGATGTAGGCTATCAATCATTTGAATTTCTACACGGCTCATTAGCATATGACGTTTGCAGCGTCACTAAGCTTCATCAGCATATTTGAAATATTGAAAACAAATCATTTAAGCATATAATTGGCAGAGTAATCGGTTGCATTCGCACATATAGTAAAATAACTTCCGTATATATACTATGTACTGAAAAGATTTGACGTTCATCTTTTTTTCAAATTGTTGTCTTCATCGTTCGCCTTCATCATCATCATCTTCTCCAATCTCGACTTACTCTGTCTCAAATAATTATAGTTTTATCTAACTAATAGACAATGAATAAAGATGATAGTGGACACTAGCTAGCAGTGCGAGAGAGCAGCGTGTCAGTGTCTGAAGTAGTAGAGCTAACGCAAACATCAGTTCGTCACGAAGCGAGACAGCAGCTTATCATTGAAGCGCATCAAGAGAGAGTTATGGAAAAAGAATGCGGTACGTTGATGATGACGAAAGGACATAAAGCTCATTCTCTCGTTTCTTATTTCTTCTTTACTTTGGGTCAACTCGAAAGGGAGAACGACTAGACATTTACGACAATATGTTATGTTAAAGCTTAAAACCCATTGATAGCAAAACAGCTTGGTCTTCTCCCGAGAGCTACATTGGACAGTTGACTCGTGAAAAACGGTTTTTCTGAAACGGATCATCTTGCAAAAACTGTGAAGACACTCATTCCATCAGTTTCTTCAACCGTTCAGAGCAGCTTCGCTCGCGCATTTGTCGTTCAAAGTCAAGAGTTCCATCTTATCAGATAATTCGCTCACAACATTTGTTTTACTTGAGGTTCAAAAAAACACGTTGACAAACAAGAAGTTGCTCTACTTCATAAGCCATATATTAAGACATCCATATACATATTTAGTTATATAATTTTTATAACCCGATCACTATCAAACGTTATATAAACATGAATTAAATTAAAAGTGTAAAATTAAAATGAGTATCATGGGAAGTTGCATTTAATACAATCATATCTTCTATCCTTGGACTTCAGCTAATGATAAATAAGCTTTTTCTAAGGACACTTGTATACGTAAGCCGGAGAGAACTTTGCTGAAACATGCCATGTATCAGAAACAGCAATATGCTCACAGACACGCTTACTTGTTGTACTTCAGCATGAAGGCTTTGGCCTTCTCTAATTCCGTGAAAATTATATTTACTTGATCATCGTTGAACTGCCAAACTTTCTGGAAAGGGAATGATTGATGAATGCTGTGGTGTTCTTCGAACTCTTACTTTGACGGTTCCCATTTCCTTTGCTAAAGTTTCAACTCTATTCAAAGCAGTTGGAAGTTGCTTCAAGTTCTTTACATTCACACAAAGAAAAGCTTTCTTTTTCGATGTGCCCGCTGTACTTGTCCCTGATTCGCTCTTAATCTGCAGAAAAACATTTAATTGATCTGTTTTCCCTGCAGGTAAAAACCCTAGGTTGCTCGGCTCTCTTTTCTTCATGACCATGACGACGCTGTTCTTTCATTCGGATCATTTCCTCTCTTAGCCTTTTCTGCTCTTCAACCTTTGACAGGTAGTCTTTATCGACACCAACAACTTTGGCGCACTCGGCTGCAACCTGGATAATCATTCCTCTTAAACTTCGCTCAGAATAATATAGAACATACTTCTCCTTTATCATTCCTTCTCGGTTTATCCGTACGATCATATCTACGGTTTCCAGGAACACCTCTACCACCTCTTCTTCCTCTGGAGATTCGATCACCACGCTTACTCTCTTTATCATAACGATGTTTTTTGGAAGATCTTTGATGTCTTCTGGGAGATCGACTGCGAGAACGAGATCGAGAGCGAGAACTGAAAAATAATTTATATAGAGTAATGAAAACAGCGAAACAAACCTTCCACTATAACTGCTTGAACCACTTCTACTACTGTAGGATTCACTCCGTCTTTTGGAACTACGATATCCTCCATTTATGAACTCTTCAACTTGTTGATCCCAACCACCGTTGCCAAACATCGATGTGGGATTATGGGAATGATGGTGATGGTGTCTGTTCGAATTATTATTTCCAAAACCAGCCATTCCATGATTAGGAGGTAAGTTGGGAACTGTAAAACGAAAGTTGATATTACGATTGGAGGGAACTGATAGAGTACGTGGAACAAGAGGTATTCCGTTGGGAAGCCTTGGTACGATCGGTCCTACTGCTTGGTTTCCAATGGACATATTTGGAACCAAGGGAGGTCCCATGTTGATGGGAGGTGCTCCAGGTATATTCAAGCGAACTAAAAATCACAGTTAAAGACTGAGGAACGCATTCTTACCAAGTGGTTGTGGACCAGGAACGAAATTGGGATTAACCAATATTTTGCCACTGTTCTGACCATTGAGCATAACTGGGGGTTCCATGTGCATCGTCAGTAATGATGGTGGCCCACCGAAATTTTTAACAAAACCTCCACGTCCTCTGCCTGCCATCTACAGAAAAGAATATGATGATGTGGAAAATGATTAAGAAGTATACATTGCCTCCACGAGGATTCCATTGATTCATCATACGTCCACGATTATTGTATCCTCCACGATTATTATTATTGTTCCAAGTTTTTTTAAGATCGCCCCCCTTTTTTTGTGCAGGATTAGCGGAATTATCTTTATTGGGTAGCGCAGATGGAGCGTTCTGCTTCAAGTAAGCAAAGTAAGAAACCTATATAGAAGTTGGAAGAAGCGGTACCTTATTTCTCTCGGAAGTAAACCTCCCTACTCGCTCTTCTTTATCTTCGTCTTCATCTTCATCATAATCCAACTCTTCTCTTTCGAAACTACCATCGGGGCAATTCACAGCTTCTTCTTTAACCACGGGATCCTGTAGGCAAAAATCAAAACTTAATTCCCATTTATCAAAACTAAATTAGTTCGGAGGCCCGAGAACCTACGAACACGATCTGTTCTTCGCATCGAGAAGAGGCATTCGACTACTTCAAAACTTCAAAAATTCTTTTTTTTTTCTCATTTTTTCACACAAAATAAATCCAAAAAGGGTATGTATATTGCCTCGAATACATGAGTGTACGCAACCCCATACTTATCTCATAGTTTTATTTGTTTATTGGCACCATCAACCTAGTACAATATCTGTTGATGAAAGCCTCAAAAATTATATAAAAAACGCATGACATTGGTGGCGATCACCGGGATGTTCCCGACATTCAACTCATTAGCGGGATGTATAAATATGTAAGAAGGGTATACTAGTATAGAGGAGATGAAACCAAAGATAGATTGAGAGCAAATGTGTAAGCAATAAACATTTCGAAATTGAACAGTGCCCTGACATTCCAGAGACCAGCTAAGGCTTATCAACGACTACAGGAGATTGGGAAACCAGCATTTCAGACAGAGCAGTAACATTCAACAATTACAAAATATATGGAAGAAACCCTACAACATCGAGGGAATAAAGCCATCGATCAAAGGCTGTCATCACAAATTAATTATAAAAACCAAAGCTTAACATTTGGCTCAGTTCGTCATATATGGTAAATCTGTACGTCATAATTTCCATGGCCAATTAAAACCACTCACAAACAGAAAATAATATGAGATAGTGTATGGAACCAGAGTGTGAGGCAGGAAACGGGTAAATTCGTAGCGAATATATCATCAGGGCAGCGGAGAGCAGTTAAAAAATGAACAAGTTGGAATATAAAACTTCTGTTGTGAGGTCTGAGAGAGAGAGAGAGAGAGATGAGGAGAGAGAGTGTGATGAAGAGAATGGGCAAGGAGGGTAGGTGGATGGGAAGTTTAACAAAATGATCAAATAACGCTTCCTAATATAGTAAAACATTATCATAGAAATAAGATTGAGACAACGAGGCCAACTCAAGTTAACTTACTTCCCCTAGCAGTTCTTTCTCAGCATTATCTAAATCAAACTCTGTTGTACTCGTCCTACTTACTGGTCCTAACAGAGCGTCCTCATCTACATTTTCCTGAACATCCACACAGTATGAGATAATCACAGTTGATAAACGTACTATGGAGAAAGAAGAACCATTCAAGAGCTCATCCTCATCGATTGTCTCAACAGCAGTCATAATATTGTACAAAACTGGAAATAAAAAAAGATATAACAACGGCTCCGGACATATAGGTCACACAAAACGAAATTACGAATAATCAAATGAAGCTGAACATTTCACATGCAAACCCGTGACTGAAGTTTAAAATACATTATGAAATAATGAGTATTTCAAAAACGGCACAGATCAATAGACATTATTTTGAAAAATAAGAAGACTTTTCTAAATAGCGAACAGGTTCTTGTGCTTGGTGTCATCTGATGGAGATCGATTGTAAACGTCTGGCGTCGTAATGTGTTAATGCCCGTTGGACGAAAATCGCAATACAAATATGATTCACATGAACTATGGTATCATTGGTCAAATACTAATAATGAATGAATAATAGTGAGAGTAAGTCCAAGAGCTCAAAGAATGAACGCGAATTACACACAAGCTACAAAAAAGAAGATGTTTTACTAACAAAGCACAGAACACTCCTTGTTGCAGGCGAGTCAGAAACGTAAAGTATACAAAAGGATTTCAAACGATTCTCTCCGTATTCTTCTCTATATTTCTGTGCCAAACTTCTATTTGTACAGAAAAGAGACTGTTTGACTCCTCACAATTGCTGATATTGGGCAAGAAAGTCAGTGTAAAACCAATAAAGTAATTTGCTTCAGCTATTCCTCAACACTTCTCATAAATGTTCTGTCTCATTCTGTCTTTGTCGCTGATTATAACATCTGCTTATCAGCACATCATTTTATAGATTGTCGCTTATTCATCATTAGCATTGGCTCATCATGTCGGCATCTGCTCCGCCACCATTACCTAATCGATCATCAGCTTTACCTACAAATTCCGCTATCCAAGATGAGAATCTTAGTAAGTCTGCTTCTTTTCAATCGTTCAAACCGTTCCATTCAACTACTAATAACATCATACACATTCTGTACATTATGAGAAATCGAGTTCTTTTTCTTCTTTCGGCTATGACTTGCTAGTCGAAGTCCTTTTTTTTCAATAAAAATCAATTAAATAAACAGAGGAAGGATAATCAAGCACATCGTTATGAGCGAACATTATTTTGTTTAATAAAGAATGCAACCGGCTACTGCAGATCAGTAGGATCAAATGAAGATTTCTCGAATTCAAACTATGGGACAAAACATGAAGGGGAGGTCCTTCTGAAAACCGATCGATAATCCGTTTTTGCCACAGAGAACAGAAATATTTCCTGAGTCATCCGTGTCGGAGTACATTTAAAACCATTTTTTTATTTCTTTCATTTTGCCGAATATCTATAGCTATAATCGTTTAATTGTATTCCATATTAAGCTAGCAACATGTCTAAATCAGGTGCGCACATACTTTTTAACCTAGTCCCCACCTTATCTGTTGCATTTTCATTCAAAATAGATAATGGATCCACAAAATTAAACAGCTTTCCCACTCTGAAGTTCATTTTATGATTTCGTTTCAGATGCTTTCTCAGTTTCGGCCGCAAAAGCTTTTTTTGAAGCTGCCAAACGGCCTGAAGTTCAAAAGGCTGCCATGGCAGCAGCCAAAAACCCCGTTATACGCAATGCAGCTATAAATGCGGCCAAAAACCCTGAAACACGAAACCAAGTAAGAAAATTGCTGAAGAATGTATGAGTATGAAGGTTGTTCTAGATGTTGGGATTGATAGGAGAATCACAGAAGCCAGCACCACCACCAAAAAAGTCTGTTGAAAATAAGCCAGCACCTCCACCTCACAGACCTGCTCCCAAAGATTATGCAAGCAAGCCGGTGCCTCCTCCTCCTGCTCAAAGGTTTGGAAGATTGTAGTCAAGTTTAGTCATTTCTCATTTGTATGCTTTAGCTCAAGTGTAAATTCATATTCGTCGGGTACGAGTTATTCAGCACCGAGTGCTGGTGTTTCGTCTATAGTCTCAGAATTGCAAGGATTGAAATTACGGAAGCCAGAGGATAACTTTTCCAGTGAGTATCTGTGCATACGTTTTTCAATTAACATAGTCCGTGTTGTGTCGTGTAGATTCGTGCACACCTTCTCAGTTGAAGCCTCTTAGACCGATAACCGTAGCAGCACCACAGCCCGTTAGGTCGACAGTGTCTCCAGCATCAACTTTATCAGCAGCTCCTTCTAGACCACCTCCACCAAAGCCTTCTGTGTCGAGTGCGTGTGGTTTTTTATTTGCTTTTTCATGTGTAGATCTCCGAGATTGATAATTTAGTTGAATGCTTCTTTAAGGTAATGCCAATTACACATCGGGTCCGCATGCTTATGTATCATATCAGTTTACCAGTACTCACTTTGACGAATTGTCTAGCGAAATCGGGGATTTGATTGTTTTGAAACGTGAAGTTGATGAACAATGGATATATGGTAGCATACCCTCCTTGCTTGTCGTCTTTTGTAGCTTCTCTTGTTTACAGGATTAAACACAAGAACCAACAAGCACGGAATCATTCCTTTCAACTATTTAGATATCAAAGTACCTCTTACTACTACGTCTACTTCATCCACCTCATATTCTACTCCAAGCTTTAGTATGCCACAAAACATGGCTGTGGCTTTGTATGACTACTCTTCTTATGATTCTCAAGATCTTCAGGTTAATCTTTTTTGTGATATGATCTCTTAACTCTTACTCAATTTCAGTTCAGAGCCAATGATCAAATCAAATTAGTTGAATGGGTGAACACAGAATGGCTGCGCGGAGAGTTGCATGGTCGCTCAGGCATTTTCCCCGCCAATTTCGTTTCTTGTCCTACATTACATGCTGTTCCTTACAGTGCTTCCTATTCGTATGTCATTTCTGAGGAATTCATATTGATTAGCATTCTCTGTTTCAGAGCTCCCAGCAATGTCCCTCTCACAACCATGTTTGCAGCTTATGATTATTATTCAGGTGTTGCTGATGATTTAGTTTTCAAAGCTGGTTAGTCACATGAGAAATATGATTCATGAGCTCTTTGAATTCTTAGGTGATGAAGTTGCCATCTTAGAATATGTTGGTTCTGATTGGATAAAGGGTTCATGCAATGGAATTGTTGGCTTAGCCCCTATGACTTATTTAACCTCAACGCCAAATAAGAAAAGCCCAACTGGCTTAGCGGCAATTTCATCGCTTGGTCATCAAGCTAAGCAGGTTGAGCGGTTAAACAGGCAATTTTGACATTAATTTTCTGTATTTCAGTTGGCAACTGTGATAGAAGATCATGAGACTAATGATCCATCCAACTTGTATGTCTCTAAAGGAGATCGAATCATAATTGTGGAAACTGTAAGTTGAACTACAATTTGTCTTTTTCTGATTGAATGTATTCAAGGTTGATGAATATCTTTATAATGCTAAATTAGAAGAATTCAAATCGCTACCTGCTGGATTAATTCCCAAACGTAAGGTTGTTCTTGATTAAGTTAATCGCTTCATATGTTATCTTTGTATATAATCATATAACATTGTGTATATTCGCTTAAATAGAAGAATTGTGAGAAGAAAACAAAGTTCTAGTGTCATTTGTGTGTATGAATTCACTTCAGGAATCAAAATTTTATTTTGTTGTGCAGCTTTGAAAGTTCAATAAAGAGTTTATTGTATGTTTTGTATGCAACATGGTTTCCGATGTTCCAACACGCTCAAATTAGAATACCCAAAACGTGTAAAACGTGGAGTGCATAGCACACCTCGTTCATTATTAAACATGCGGATGTACTGATCGGTTGTAGTTCTGGTTGATCTCGTCGATCTAATCTTTCTTTCTATATTCACAGGCGATAAGCTGCTGTTTACATATGGACTGTTTGAGTGAATAGTACTTCAAGAAGACAGAAATTAGAATTTTTATTAAAAGAAATCTCTTCAAAATTGAAAAGATTGAAAAAAAAAACAAAATAGACCAGAGTTAAATGAAAGCTAGAATGAATATGAGAAATATACAAGAGGAGGTTGGATGGAAAGTGTCATCGAACAGAACAACCAGAGAAGGCACGATTTCGATGTTGAGAATGATTATGTTTATTATATACTTGCGTGGAGAACGTTTTAACATTCATTCATCTTCGTTCTCTCGTTCATCATAAGTTGCAATTGCATGTAATCACATATAATAAGGTATCAGAATGAATGGGGTGTAGAACGAGAGAAGAAAGGTGAAGAATCAGATGAAACGTTCTCATTCGACTAGAGACTAAACGCCGAAACAGGGAGAGGAGGCTCGAAGCAAACGAATGAATTGAAGGCGGCATATCACACACAACAAGTGGTAAAGAAAACAGTTCGAACGAATGAAGAAGCAACACACCATAAGGTGTAGTAGATCATTCACCAGTTGTCCTGTTACATAGAAGTTTAGCTGATTGATTTCGTGAAGTAACAACAAGAGCTCTAATGACGATGCTTTAAGTAGTTTTCTTCTTAATAGTTTAAATGAAAGCTCATACAAATCATTCCCTTATTTGAGGATAAAACGATCATTTTCTCACTTTGTTATCTGTTAGAATTGATAATTATTGAAAAAAAAGACAAGAAAGAAGATCTGATTACACGTACAGGAGGGGGTCAGCACGTATCTTGAGGCGCGGCTTATCAGGCAATTGGAAAAATTCTAAATTTGGTTTCTTTTTCATCTTTTTTAAATTCAAAACAACGACTAACATGTTCCTGAGGAATGCGATTCAAGCAGACACACACACACACACACACAAAGAATTAGAAATTAGCTCAAGTCTTCTGAACTTCCCTCTTCATTATGTGTTTTTGCATGATGCTGGGGTGTTCGGACGAGAATTGTTCGGAAATTGACAAAGCTCATTGGAGATTCATCAAAAAACATTTTGTTGTTGTTATTGACTTATTAAATAAAAAGAGAGAAGTTATAACATCATAAATGAAGTGGAAGATATGGAGGTTGAGAGGGAGAGAAGGAGAGAGGGAGAGAGAGAGAGAGAGAGAGGGAAGGGTGAAGGGAGAGAGAGAGAGAGAAAGAAAAATAGAAAGAGATAGATTGAGAGAGAATTGTAGTTGAAGTAGTAACCAGAGAAAGATATTGAGAGGGAGAGAGAGCATTCCAAGCTCATCCAAAATCTATGAAACTGCACATCGGCAGCAACCGCCTCTTTTCCTTTTAGCAAGTGAATCTGCAACAGAAAAAGATTAATTTCGAGAATAAATGAGCATATTTAAGAATAAACAACAGATGTTTTGATAATTCAACAGAAAATTTACTATTTTTTGTTATTTACGGTCCATTTAGAGCTTTTTTTTGGGTTAAAAAAAGATATGAGGAGAGATTGAGAGATATAGAGAGAGAACAGAGAGAGAGAGAAAGGAAGGAGACAGACACACGTATGTACATACACACACCTGTCAATGACCATTTGGGCTAACTAAATTTGGATAGTTAATCGACTCAGTCAGATGGTTTAGTGAGTTTCATTATTATAAAACATAATGAGCTTTGGATGAACTAGATTGATTCAATGAAATGTTTTCTATTGTCACAGTGGACAAATTTATGTCTCAAAATTACCTATAAACGCATTGTAAATGCGATTTGATTGGGAAGAGTTTGAAATGAAGAGCGAGAGATAGACAGATAGATAGACTGATGGAATAGAAATAGATAGGAGAGATGTCCACTTACCACTAGAATTAGGCTCCGGTAAGTTTTCCCTTGTAACTAAATGCATGACGGTCGTTTTACCAGACGGAAGCTGAAGAGCTCCCAGAGTTACGGATCCGTGTAGGAATCGGCCATGATAGATGAGCTTCAACATTGAAGCTGAATCTACTTTTTCATCCTGCCATTCTGTAAATGTGATTGTAATGAGTGTAGTTCTTTGATGTACTCTAGAGGGTCATGAAATGCTTGTCTTGGGAATGATAGAAGAACAGTAGATTTGAACGAGAGTGGAGTGCTTTGAACAGACACACACACACATATGCCCAGCTTACTCACATAATGTTGAAATTTGTTTTCAGTTGTACATGTTTACAAGACTCTTATTCTACATTGTTTAAGAGCATGAAATGCATTGAAAGTTTCAATCAAAAACTCTTCTTCTTCCTCTTTGTTCCATTCATTTCTCTCGTTTTTTTTGCAAAAAAACTGTTGGGGAATCACTCAAATGCTCCGTTTTGAATGGTCATTTGAGTGTTTTTTCAAAGAAAGCAGAGTGCTTTCATTGCAAATGAACATGATGGAGAGCTTTTGAAGGAAATGTCAGAGTGCCTTCTTCTTCAAACACTTGTTACTTTTTATTTCTACTTCTTCAGGTTAGTCCCTTTCAATTTGAATGAAGAGAGTTTCTAAATCGCTGATAGAGAGAGGGAGAACCTAGAGAAACAGAATAGAAAACTAGCAACAAGGGAAGAGAGAGGAACATGTTTAGGTTGAAGCCGGCCTTGTGGCCAAATCGTCGGAAAAAAGATATACAACCAGAACGGAGAAGAACTAGGCCACATCTTCTATTACACATATTCACACTCAATAGTAATAAATAAAGATGTTAAAGCTAGATCTAATATACAAATTACTTCCCATTACATAACTATGCTGTCAAGAGTGGTTGTATGCTGACTGTATAAACGTAATGAATAACTGTACCTGATGGCCATTGCTCAAAAACTCGCAACGTAACATCGTGAGCCGATGTCTGAGGTGTAAAAGAGAACTCATGTGTTCGGCCACTAACTAGAATGAGCCGTAACGTCACCTGGAACGAAAACAGAAATTAGAAAGCCACATATAGAATGTGTGGAGATGTTGAACAGCGTAATGGGACAACGAGAGGATGGCAGTCACACTTTCTTGTTTACACCATTTCTAACTCGCTTCTCTCGGCTTCCATCATGCTCACATAGCTGAAATGCTCTAAGAAACATTCAAAATAGAGAGTTAAGCCTCCATCTTGAAGTCAAAATATATAGTAAAGAATCAAATCTGTCAATTTGAAGAAGAATTTATTATTCTATTACTAATGTCGGTTACTGAACAATCCAGCTGCCGTCGTCTGACAGCTGACGTCGCTTCAATATAAGGTAATTATATTCAGATGAGAAGAAGGAGAGTATGACGACGAACGACAGCAGCCAAAAAAAAGAGAAGAAAAGAGAAAAAACGTAGAAAATTTGATGCATATGGTCTTCAGTCGGGTACTTTTCTTTCTCTTTGATCACAGAAATCAAGCCGAAAGACAACCAAAACATCATAATGGCTCTAATTTGATATATTTATATATATATTATATGAAATAATATATAATTATGAGAGGAGGAAAATGAAAATAAGCATCTTTCACGTAAATCGGAATTACGACAGATAATGACGTCGAACTTACGCCAACGCTTCTGACTGGCGTTTTTTCATTTTTCAATTTCGAGATGGCAGATCGGTTGTGTTTGATGGAAGAGAAGCAAAAAAAGAAATATCAAAAAGACACCCGCACACACACACACACACACACACACGTCGGTGTTCATGTATTGTTCATTTTGATTTTCATAAACACGATCGAATGGCAATTGGGAACGTATAAGAGAGATGGGTGTGAGACGAGAATAAGACGACGGACATGTACATATTAAATAGGAAAGTAGTAGAATAAAAAGGAAACTTACATTATCTAATGAAGCATCATGCGAGTTTTTGGCACTCATTCGGCCGATAGCCTACACAGATAGATTGTTTCCGTTTTTTAACTGAAATATAGTCAAATGAAACATATGTAATACATATATATATATATATATATATATATATACAAGTTTATAGCTAGTGTGGATGAAACGAGTGTATTAGCAAGAAGGCGGAGAATATAGTTGTTCAATAGTTGTGAGGATGAAGGAAAAACAAAAAATAAAACAACAACTTGGATATGACAAATGCTCAATCTATCATTTACATTGGAGTGTACTTAATGAATATTTGAAGTTATCACATATAGATAGACAGATAGATAGTAGAGATGTGTATGTATGTATGTGTGTGTGTGTATGTCTATGTTGTGTATAAGAATGGATAGCCTGTGCATAGGTATTGATTGATCAAGTCACTTGACGAAGAGGAGGACCCCATGAATGCGTCAAGCTAATTAGCAAATTAACAAAAATACAAACCACAATTTTGCGTGCAAGTGAAAATACATTTTTTCGCTTTCTTTCGATGAAACAAAGACTTCCTAATTCGATCAGTTTTCGCACACAATGCGCTTCTGCTTGCTATCCATCCATTCACCTAAGATTTTCGCTGACTCTCTGTTCTCTGTTAACTTCTTGTATTTTCTCTCTTCCTCTCTCTCCGCATACATCTACAACACTATCTGTCGCACATTCACCTTCTCATTCTCTTACTTTTTATAAAATTACCTCAACAATTACAACACACAAAACATACAAAAGCTACAATGAAAATGAATGAAGCAACTCGTTTCCGAGCAACGACAAATGCACCTTCGCCATCATAACGACAGCCACGGTGACAGCCACATGCCGAAAGACTTTCGCTTTTTACAATGCGCTTCATGATTGTTGCTCTCTTCCCTCCTTCTTATTCTCTTTTTAGACTCTCTCTCTCTCTCTCTCTTTCTCATTTCTCAATTGATAGATCGAGCACAAGAACAAGTAGTATATGAATAGGTGTGAGAAACAGTACTTCACCCACTTTGGAACATAAGTGTCCTGGGAGTAAAAGTGAATAATTTCCGGAAATCATGTACAGCCTGGGTTACGCCTTTTCCTTCTTTTTCTTCTCTTTCTCTCTCTCTGGGCTCTTATTTATATATATCTCTCTCTCTTTTTTCTCTGTCAATGAATTTGAATTGACTGGTTGTGACTGGAGCGCGTATGGCACATCGGGTGAGCACCAGCAATGCTTACAAAAAAGGTAAAATACGCGACACACTCAGTAACTGCTCTAAGAAAACGATGGAGAATAGGGAATGAAAAGGATATGTGAGAGACAAAAAGAATAGTAGAACATGGGGTTATATGTGGAAGTGAAACAGAAAGAAACAGAGAGAGAGAGAGAGAGAGAGAGAGAGAGAGAGAGAGACGAATCGCATCAGAAAAAAACAATTTAATTCAACTTTTTTGCTCATTTTCCATCAGAAAGGACATTTCCTACTAGAGCATATACGAGAAGAGTATGAAAATTAGAAGGAGAAACATATTATTTTTCATTTAGTTGGATTTATCCAGCTGCTACGGCTGTTGCTCGTGTTACTGGTGCTCTTAACCGAATACACTTTTTTCCTGTTTTCAGAACGACATAAAATACAATTAGTTTGGCGTACAAGGTGGGCATTGAAAAACATATAAGTTTTAATTATATAAAAAAATATATATTTATAATAACATAGGAAATACATACGAGAACTATGTTTAAACTTTGAGAGCAACACTCATCTGTTTCATTTCTCACTTCTCTCTTTCATACTCTTTAGTTGGCCCGATGGCAGTGTGGTCTGAGTGGTGATGGTGATGGTAGTGGCGGTGCTGGTATTGCGGCTCATGTATCCTGCACACGACCGCTCAACACGATTTGTGTTGTGATGAGAATGAAATGAAAAAATAACATGAACAAATGGAATATGAACGACCGCTAATGTCTGACAATAGCATTTTAAAATGAAATGCATCTTGAGGCGTCAATTGAAATCGCCTTGAGAGTGTACAATCTAAAAGATTAGATGCTTTCTCTTCATTTGATGATGTCGACTACTCCAAGCATCATATTCTAATTTAGCCATGAATGGAGGAGAACGAGGAAGCAGAAGAAGAGGAAAAAATGAAAGACAGACGAAAGAACGACTTATGAGTGGAAGAATGAAAAAACCATTTATAGCTCAAAAAGGTTGTTATCTGAACGTACAACGGACTAGAAATCGATCAAGAGTTTGTCGGATGACGTTAAAAACTTAGCTGAGCATGAGCAATGTCCAAATATAAATTGAGGAAAAAAGTACAAAAGTACTTAAGTCTTGCACTAGTGCATTGACCCCCAAAGCGCTATCTGAACTATTGAAAGAAAAGAAACTCCAATTAACGTGAAGAATGATACAAATTGCTTGAGACAGGAGAACCTAACCAAGTTGAAACTGACAAGCTCATCAAGCAACAGCAAAAAAAAGAGAAAAGAAGTTTGGAAAAGAAAAAACAAAGTTTTCACTGAGAAGAATGATAAGGATGATTCTCTTGGTTTCCGGAAGTCGAAACCATTTTTCCTCTACTCATCAAAGATCTTTGCCATGAAAACTAAGAAAAAAACAGAAATAAAAGAGAGAGAAAGAAACTGAGAGAGAGAGAGATAAACAGAAAGAGAAAGTTAATTTTTTGAGAAACGAAGAAGAAAATAAAAACGTCTTCTTATTCTTCGTCATCGTCGTCCTTTTTTGAAGAAAAAAAAACAGAATTTTCTTGTTTCTCTCTATCATTCTCCTTTTTTCTCTCACTCTCTGAGATATACTCTCTTTCTCTTTCATTCTCTCTCTTTGTATTGTGGCTCTTGGGATACAAAAAGCTTGATAAGTCACTGTGATAGTAGCCGGAAGCAAATATCGCATGTTATTCTGCTTATTATTAAGTAAAATCGGAAAAGAAGTATATAGAAATGGAACATGGAACTTCTACATGTGGAGTACGAGAAGGAAGAATGAAGAATCACAGAGAGAGAATAAGAGAGGGTAGAGGGGAGGATGAATGATACTATCAACTGCAAAGATTTGAGACAAAATTCAATTGTTTATTTAGGTTGGACCCCGAAGGCGTTGAAACGAATAGAAGATGGAGATAACGATGACGATGACATCGTTTGCCTATCGTTATACATTAAACATTTTTACTTTTTTTTTCCTATTTTCAATACAAAAATAAGCAGAGAAAGCGAATGAAGAGAGCAAAATGAAAATGAGTTCGCAGTTGGGTTGAGCTTCATCATTCTCTCTCTCTCTCTGTCTCTTAATCTCTACTTCTCCCTCGTTTACACTCCCTCTACAGCATTCATACATTGGATGTTCTCTGTGGGTCGTGAAAGAATGAAAATGATTACAAAAACCTTCACAAAACCTTTTTGCATGAGAGTACAAGGAAAATGACATAACGTTAGATGAAACTCGCATAAATAAAATGGATTAAAGGATGAATACAACAGGTGTAATTTGCATGTACAATGACCATGTTATTAACCGTATTTGGAGGATGGTTATTAACTGAACTCTCTTTATCTTCATCCTTCATATATTCAGGTTAAAGAGAGAGAGAGAGAGAGAGAGAGAGAGAGAGAGAGAGAGAGAGAGAGAAGAGGACAGAGGGGAAAAGGATGAAGATGCGCAAATGGAGAAAAGATGGGAAGAATAGAAGAAGACACGAATGATCTCAATTTATGCCGAGCACATCAAAAACTAGAATATATTTGAGAGATAGAAATGATGAATGCAGCCCCACAAGTAACTTAAAAGAGAAAAGAGAGATTGAGAAGGATATATATAAAGAGAGAGAGAGAAAGAGTAGGAGTGAGAGAGCTAGAGAGAAAGAGAAAGAGAGAATCACAGATAGAGGGAGAGAGAGAAGTGTTATGTATCGTATAAACATAACGAAGAATCCAAAGAAAGAGTGACAGAAAGTTCAGATGAGAATAAAGAAGTATAGGATGAGATTAGATGTGAAATACCAAATAACTAAAAGAGAAATGAGAAAAACACATCAAGTGTGTTCCTTTGCTTCTCTTTTTCTTTTCTGTTTTTCTAAATTCAAAGCGTTTTACTTGCACAAACTATGTTTGGCTCACATCACGTAGATCCATGTTTGTCAACACGATATCTTCTCAGCCTTCGAAGGTATTTTATTGCAAATGATGTCGTCGGCAAGATGAGTGAAAATGAAGATGTGAGAGGCAGGAGGGTGAAGAGAGGGGTAACAGCAAGCTGATGAATAAAATAAAAAACAAAAAAGAAAGAGAAAGAAAACGAAAGAAAATAAATAAATGGAATGTCTGCTGTTTCTTTGCTTCAATCTATCTCAGTCTTTGGCGAAGCTTAGAAGGTATCAGCAAGTTCCGTGTTCAATCGTCACTCACGTACTACGGGCACCGATATACACATACACACCATGCGGAACACCCATCCAACATCACGCGAACATCACGCGAACACTACTCGACCATTATTACAAAAGTATTTAATAAAACATATTTGGCATTTCTTAAAAAAGAATTTTTGTTCCTCTTCCTCGATATTTACGAGATGAGAGCAAAAAAGTTTCGTTTAAGCTTGGCAAGAGATAAGTTGTGAAAACAACGCCAGTGAATGCATATCTCAAAGATGGTTGGTGGGTTGAAAAAGATTTGTAAGAGATCATCTTTTGTATTCACACAAGAAAGAAACAATACTGCCAGAAGAAGCTCTTTTCTCTTCTCTTTTTCTGTATGTAAAGCTTTTCTATGAAGCTCATCTTCATTCTGGCAAACTAATGTCTCACATCACGGGATGCTTGAGCACAATTGCCCTTTTCGTTTATATAAGGAATGATTCCAAGTATAATTATGACCAACTTTACAATTGTTATAATAAAGTAATTTTAAATATTAGAGAAAGGAAAGAGAGAGAGTGAACAAAAAGAAAGAGAGAAAGGGCATTCTTAAGAGGACATCTAAGGAAATACAGGGAAAGAGAAAGAGGGTACGTTTGACTGAGGATAACTCCAAGATAGATAGAGAGAGAAGAAGGAACGGGCAGGAAGAGTGAATGAGATTGAAATCTGTGTGAAGGGAAAACTTAAAGGGGAAATGTGGGAAGGAATAGACTTCAGCATCAGGCACACTGTTAGAAGACAACGGAGAAAAGGAAAGGAGTGAGTGAGTTAGAGAGAGAAAGAGAGATGTATAGATAGATAGAAAGAGACAGCCCAAAGGAACAGTTGAGAACGGAGGGAAAATAATTATTGCAAACTGTGACGAATATATTTCATATGAATGGCAGGCAGCAAAAAGCAATTTTTGTACATGAAAATGGTCAAACTACAAAACAAAATTTTGCCTCTCAAGCAAGCAAAAGAGAGTCAGCAGGGAAAAGCTGCAGAACTATGAAGCTGTCAACGGCAAATTAACTTTTCCATCTTTAGATGAATAAAAAATTAATTTGTGATTCAAATCTCTCTCTCGATACAGATTGTGGATGAGATGGAGATCGTTCGAGACACAACCAGTCAGCGCGTGTGCATGAAAGCAAAATGATCAGCCACGTAGGCTAATTAGCATATGCAAGACAGAAAAGCCTGGCTGGCTCTCTAATTTATTACATAATATCATTTTTTTGCGTTAGACATGAAAGAGCGAGCGGTAGTAGTCTTAGTCTAACGGGGGTGTGGATAATGACGAGAACACGAAAGGTCATGTAACTCACTGAATTTAATGAAATCACAAAAGTTGTTCAAAGTTCAGAAAGATTAAAAGAAATGAAATTCAGTAGTGCACATACCAAATACCAGCTCAAGCATAGGAAGTGAAAATCCGGAAAAACGGGCAAAAACAACCCGGTAGGCAGGAAGTAAAGCAGCTTCAGCTTAGAGCTGCCATACTCTGCTCGTCTGCCTCTATTTAAGGTTGAGGTACGGAAAAATGAGGGAAGGGGTTAAAGGATTCAGCGAGAACGAGGAGAAAAAGAAAAAAATGCAAGGTAACCAAGAAGGAGAATAGAAAAATCTAAATGTCCTTCTCCTTCATCCTCTAATGGTTTTTCGGGTAAAAAAACATAAATCTTGGCAGGAGAGCAGATTGTGCAGATTTAAAAAATGAGACAAATTATGGAAATGGACTGGCAGCGGAGAAGCTGTTGGCATCGGCTGAACCTCTGTGTGTGTATGTGTACTGCCTGAGGCAGCTTGAGAGACGTTGTAAGCCTTGTGTTATCCTGAGCGATTTATATGCTCTAGAACTATCAGATGAATGTAGTAACATTATATATAAACTATATGTAATAGTTAATTACAAATATTGGATAACATATAAGTACCGACTATTGATTTCGACAGCACCGAACGAACCTTGACAAGCAACGGCAAATGGAAGAAAAAAAATGTGCAAAAGAGAGGAAGCGGCAGAAAAGAGAAGAAGAAGAGGAAGAAGACGACGACGAAGAAGTAGTCGAAGAAGTAGACGAAGACGACTAAGAAGGAGGAGGAGGAGGAGAAAATGAAGAAGAAAAAAAAAAAAAACGTCAGTTTAATGAAGCACATCGAAAACGTCTATAAAAGGGAAGCCGCCTGCGCATTCTGAGCGAATAAATAAATATTATATTTAATATTTAAATGAATTAAGGAAGAACACAAAAAAGGCCGTCTAAGGATATTTGAGGAGGCTAGGAGGAGAAGTGCCTGTTCCAATTAATTGAATAAAGACAAATATAGTTCTGCCTTTCTCTCTCGCACTTAATCACATCCTCTCTTCCTTTCTCTCTAACTAGCCATCTATCTATGATCCTCACTTCACTACTTCAACCAACATCCTTTTCTCCCTCTCAATCATACAAATCAATAACCCATATAAAGAGAATAGAAGAGAAGAAGGTTGAATAAGTCAAGAAAGTCGTCTGAAACGCGAGGGGATTTTCTCGTGCATGCGCACACCATGTGTTATGTGGATCGATAAAAACAAGCCATATACGGGATGAAGGAATAAAGAAACGTAGCAATTGAGGACTCGTTGCTAATAATGAGGACAGACAAAAAAATTTTGTTTGAGAAAATATTTTTTATGACGACAGCAAGATGAAAAAAAAAGAAGTAAGAAGAAAATTTTCCGCTATTCTCCATTTTTATTTTCATTAATGACAAACGGTTGAGAGAAGAAGAAAGGAAGATGAGGGGGTGAGTTAAGATAGAGAGGTAGCCTGTTAAAGAGGTGGAGAAGGCAAGAGAGGGAGTGAAACAAGACGAGTGATAGCGGAAAAGCCAAAAAAGGAAGACAGAATCTTCTCTTCCTCAATGAAACATTTTCATTGGCCTCTTAACACTTACATAATTCAACAAAAGCTACGAAGGAGAGAAAAGTTGTTGAAAGGAAGAAGAAGAAGAAACATTAAAATGAGTCCAAATAAGGCACAGACATACATAAATGGCTAAACTGGTCGATGACGTTCGTTAACGACAGCGGGAATAGATTTACAAGTGTTATAACTTGTGATGAAACTGGAAACTTTGAAGTAATAAATAAGATAAGAATAAGTAAATCATCTGTTCGTCCTCTCTCTCTCTCATCCGTTCTCTTGGTTCTCCCCTGTGCTTAAGCAGTGGGTTCGCTCGCATTCTTCCAAGCTTTATCGGTTCCAAACAAAAAGCGTTCGTTCGCCTATTCTGTTCTTCTACTTTCGGCCATTCTTTGAGGCCAACGAATACTTTCTTGCCTCATTCCACCCAAATACATGGAAATCAATAACAATTATAGAATTAATCAGAAGTAATTTGCAAAAATCAATATAACTCTCATGAACAATTAGATTTTCTAATGAAAAATCAATACTGACCCAGAATGTTCGCGTTCCTACCAAGGAAGGAATGAAGTAAAAGAAAGGAAACTGAGAGAGAAAGAGTTAGAAAGACAAAGAGAGAGAGAGAGAGAAGAAAACGATTGAAGAGGCAAAATCGTGAAGACAAATCATCGTTTACAACCCTTGTATCGTTTTGAGACCACAGAGTGGCCTAGAAAGAGCCAAGCGAGCTTGAGCCATCTCAGCAGCCGGTCACTAATTTGGCAGTGATAGATAGATAGAGAGAGGAGAAGAAGGCAGGAGGAAATGAGAGAGGGAGCCAAGGCCACCACCACACTGTTCAAACAATAGCCAAGCCTGTTCTAACAGTTCTCACATGACTAGTTTAGGACATGAGCCTCAAATACGGGAATTCGGATAGATTTCAAGATTTTCTTGTTCGGTATTAATGTTTTCAAAAGGACTGTCGGCTTTTGAACGCCTTTGTTTAACTAAAGCAGAAGAGAAGTTACGATGAAGAAGGCCATAGAGATAGAGAGAGAAAGGAAGAAAGGAGCCGAAAGTTTAGAAATTAGCATAAAGCATAAGATTATAAAATTTGAAACAAAAGTTTAAAGGAAGAAGCTTAGGAAGAGTTTATGACATAATCAGCTGACCCTCTATGCCAACTGCAACTGCTTGCTTCTTCCATTCACTCTGCTTTCCTCGAAGCAGAGGATGGAGAGAGAGGGATGGGGAAAGGGGTTAGAAAGAGCGACGACGACGAAGCCTAACAAGCTCGAATCGATGGCCACTGCTAGTTAACATATGAAGAGACAGGCAGACAAGGAGAGAAAGAGGGAGAGGCGTGCCTATATATAGAAGAAACTTACAGTTATTCTTTGAACTTCATTTTTAGTATCATAAATGGAGATATACGATATTTTCCCTTTGATATTGGAGATGTTAAAGACATGGAACAAGAACAAAACGTTTGCATGTAATTGGATCTGTGCTGTTGCGATTTGTTCCAAATTAGGAAACGACAACATTCTCAACAATACTGACTTTCACTATTCCCTTCCCAACCCTCACCCCTCCTGCCCAAAGCACATGCACACACAACAACAGGTTCAATATATTTAAGCTGAAACCAGTAAGACAAAATCAGTGACAATTAGGATTATCGTAAGCACAGCTTCATACAGAACGATGTAAAACCAAAAAAGGACCGGATAAATCAATAACTTTCCAGCAATCGTACTTCATAAAAGCATGTACTGTGTAAATAAGAAAGGTCAAAAACAGACAGAAAATGACCATTTTCCTGACCCAAGTTCATTTGATAAAGAGAGGGAGGGGAGAGAGAGAGAGAGAGAGAGAGAAAGAGAGAGCAAACAGCTAGGGCTCCAGGTAAGATCACGGAAAAGTTAAAAGTCACAGCCCCATGGTGTCCAGCGACTCGAGAAGTTGAAAACACGGAATTACAGAAAAATAAATAAGAGAGTGAATTGCATTTCCTTTATTTCCACAACTTCTTGATAGACATGTTCTTCTCGGAATCTTTCTGCATAACCTGCAACGAAAGAAGTGTTCAGTTTGCATTCAGAACGGATATCAAACCTTTCCGACGGCCATTTCGAAATCTTCCTGAGTGACGTGAATTCGCCTTTCTCTAAGGGCAAACATACCCGCTTCTGTACATACAGCCTTAAACACATTGTTGTTTTTGATACAAACGTCAGAAACTGTGCTCTCACCTTTACTTCAGCTCCACTCGCACCAGGAATAGCTTCAGCGATCTTTCTCATGTTAATACCTCGCATTAAATTCATTTTTCTGGAGTGAATTTTCAGAATATCTGCACGAGCCTTCTCGTCTGGTGCAGGAAACTCGATCTGAAAGACATGTCACTATTTTGAAACATGAAGGCGAAAGTCTAACCTTTCTGTCGATTCTTCCAGGTCTGAGAAGAGCAGGGTCCAAGATATCAATTCTGTTAGTAGCCATGATAACCTAGTAATCTCGATTTGAAAAACAACTACGATACACAGGAAAACCTTAATGCTTTTTGTGGCTTCGAAACCGTCCAATTGATTAAGCAATTCAAGCATAGTTCTTTGTACTTCAGAATCTCCACCACTGGGAAAACAAAGTCAACTCTGGCAAATAATTAAAAGCTTACCTGCTTCCCTCAACACGAGAAGATCCGATAGAATCAATTTCGTCCATGAAAATAATGGATGGGGCATGTTCTCTGGCCATTACGAAAAGTTCGCGAACCTAAACAAGGAACTTAGAAGTGTTCGATGCATCCATGTACAAACCATCCTGGCTCCTTCTCCGATAAATTTCTGTACAAGTTCGGATCCGGAAACACGAATGAAAGTACATTCGGTGTGATGAGCAACAGCACGAGCCAAGAGAGTTTTACCAGTTCCGGGGGGACCGTACAATAGAACTCCCTTAGGTTGAGCAATACCAAGAGCTTCGAACAGTTCAGGATGCTTGACGGGCAATTCGATAACCTGGAGTGATTAAACGTTGAGCTATACACCACTCGTATTCATACTTCTTTGATTTCTTTGATTTGTTTATCCAAACCTCCAATCATTTCGTAGGTGGAATCAGGAACTTTCTCGACCATCATCAAAGATACAAGAGGATCAACCTAGCAATAGGCAGAGTTTACAAATTTCATTTTATTCGCACTCACCTTGTTTGGAAGAATCTTGTGAAGAGCATAACTGTCCGCACGTAAAGCAACACGGCATCCAGTTTTGATTTCATTGATATCAATACCCTTATCAATATCTACAACGAATTTACCTTCTGGGTGAACCTGCAAAGCAAATTTAATTATAAAAACTCAGAGATCATTTAGTTACTTTCACAAGAACTTTCTTCTTGTCCATGGCTTTGCTAACTTCTCCGACATAACTGCCTTGCTCATGAAGCTGGGTGAGTTCTTCTTTCAACTGTCTTACCTGGAACACGGCTATGTTAATCAAGAGAACATTGAGTTATCAAACCTTAGAATTAAGTTCATTTCTTTGAGCTAGAAGACGACGAACGTTCTGACCTTTCTCAACAGCTTTTTGCTGGAAACACAGAGGTCATAAGGAATGAGGAAGACAAATCCAACCTGAGCTTCTTCTACTTTAGTTTTGTAATATCGTTTTAAAGTTTGTTCATCGGATGGTTGAATAGTGGCTGGTGTAGAAATAAGAGTTGCAGCTCCTGCTGGGGGAGCCATTTTCTGAAAAGATGGCTAGCTTGCAAAACAATCGTTATTAACGGAGATGATGTTTAGCATCGACGAAAGCTGACTTTCGTCAGAAAAGTAAATGAATAAGTCTGCTCAACATCAATATTATTCAGAAACGTTCATATATAAAGCAAAAGAAAGGGAATAATCACTAAGAATTATCAAAACAGCTACATTGCTTTGGATCCTGTTAATGGTGACAAATGCGTAAAGTGGAGTGTTCGTTGGAAAAAAAAGCTTGGCTCCGAAATATTGTTAGGATTACGGTATTGGTGATCAAACTTTAAAATAATTAATGCCCCTTTCGAAGTTCTCTGACGAAAATAGAGGGGAGGGGGACCCAGAAAAAGGGTAAATCTCCTGAAACGTGAGTTGCAACATGCTTTGATCATTCAAATCACAAAACGTATTTTTAGTTCAATGTTGTACGTTATTTGAGCGCAATAACGTCTTCATACTTGTTATAACAAAGCTAATTATTGCCGAGTAAGATTTGAAATGCTGTCATGGAATATTGTCCCGTTAGGCAGACAAAAAACAGAAGGGAAATAAGCAATTTCTCCTCTTTTTTTTGTTAGAAATAAAACGAAATCCTAGCAACATGTGTATGCAGCACTTTGGTTCTTTCGGAAGTTTCGGAAGTTACTTCAGGAGCTTATGTCGTCTGTTGTACAATGTCTAACAATAAGTTAAATTCGATTATGGTTCTTCGAATAACGCTTCTCTGTTATAGCAACATGTATCGTTTTCGTTCTTTTGGTTCTGCTATCGTGTATGCTGTTCGATTTCACAGAGTATACAAGCAGCAGTTTGGAAGATGTTCGTAAACAAATTATCAAAAAATATGTAAATTTGACGATAGAAGGTTATGAGGTCTGCCATTTGATCAAGTTACAACGATTATGTTTCATTACATAGGATTACTATGAACTACTTAACTTAATGGATGAGGAAGTTCATAATCTTCTTCAAGCTCAAACTATTGAATCCAAGAAAAGCTGGAAACGGGCTATCAATTTATGCACCGGAATAGGTTTGTCCACGTTCACATTAATCCCTCCGCGTAATTTGCATGAATCTGCCATTCCACCGAGCTTTTCATTTTGAATTTACGTAACGCCGCATCCGGTTGTGTGTGCATTCAGTCTCCATTGGTTTTGGAAAAGAGTTTATTTCGTCCATTTTCAGGCTCTTTCCTCCAAATCAAAAACTCAACTTGGACTTCTGTGTTCATTCTGATTTCAAATTTCGTCTTTACTATACTGTGCATGATCGTAACACATGATTTAACACAAGCATTACAAGAATGTTTTGGTTTGGACTACTTCATACACCTATTAGCTGAAATTATCCCATTAAGATTATATTCCGCGTGAGAGAAAACATAAACTTCCGAAGAAGAACGTATTCCTCACATTCCATAAACAGCTAGCTGAAGGAAAGGAACCTGAAATCAAAGTTGTTAATGGTTTGCATGCAGATAGCAAAATGCTTTAATTGTTTATAAAATAAGAACAAGGAAGAAGCGAAGCTTTCAAGAGAATTCTTCCACACTTCCGGTCTGAGCTGGTTCAACCAGTTCAACATACTTATCCCAGTCTTCTTCCACTTTTTATTTATATGGTTTCGGCAACACAATAATCACGAGGAGCCAATTTAAATTTCAGATTCTTATATTCTTCACAACTTGTATTCACTGCTGGATTGAGTCTTTGGAATTCTTGCCAGCATTGCAACACATTTCCGAATATATTAATGGAATAGGTGGGATTTAATGAAAAGCTGTCCTTTCATGGAAAGTGTTTAGAGTTTGATGAAAGTATTCATGTTGTTCTAATGGCTTTCTGCTTGTTGTCAAAAGTGAGAAAAACAAAAGTTCTGATTTCTGAGAACATTTTAAGGTTTTCTTTGTCACAATGGTTTGGAGCACAGCTGAGTTTTTCATTCAATTCTGCTCTTGGATATGCAGAATCAAATTCACTCCTCAACCACTTCTCATTGAATGAATTCATATGTTCGAATAATATAAAAACACGTGAAACAAACTATATATATGAAGTAAGCGGAGGAAGCCTTTCCCCATCAACAGAACGCTTCGTTCTGACATCGTCTGTGTCTTGGTGCCTAAAATGCTGTCAGCAGTGCACAAACATAATTAATGTTCTAAAGAACTCAGCTTTTAATTATCATACCCAGCATCTATAATCGCTCGGTTTATGAACGATCAAGTACGCAAATGTGAGAAACGGCAAGAAGACATGTTGTTGATAGTGGTTCATTTAATGGTATACTGATATGGATCAGATCGTGGGAATGTTGTGTGAAAGTAATTAGCTTCACGAGTTGGGGAACTGAGCAAATCGTAACAATCGTGTCGTGGAAGGGAAAACTAATTGAATGACGTTTTGAAAGTTTATTGGAACAGAGTACAGGCAAAGCACTTTTATTAAATACATAGGACTTAGAGAAGAGGCTGGAGAATGCTGGGCAGACGGTTGAAGAATTTCTGCAAATTGGTTGCGGTCAGTAATCTCCTATATGAATGACTTACCGAGTATAAGTTAACAGCTTGATAGATGCTGGAAGTGTCCCCAAATTCCCTGATTGAGTGCATTGCCAACTGAGGACAACCAACATCAACAGTTTGAAGACCAAGTCTGGTAGCCAAGATTGGTCCCACAGTTGATCCGCAAGGAGAATTGTTTTTCACAACTACTTTCTTGAACACCGAACATTAAACGAACTGTATAAATAGCTTACTTGAAGGGGAACTTGTGCTTCAAAAGCAACTTGCTTCAAGACTGCGTGAGTAGTGGAGGTAGTGGCATATCTTTGGTTAACATTCACCTTGACAACAACTCCTTCGTGGAAGGTTGGTCGATGGTTTTCCTATCGATTTAACTTTGTTTAACAAAACTCGTTTCTTCTTGATTTACCTCATGTTTGTCAGGATAGTTTGGATGACAAGCATGACTTTGATCAGCAGAAATCAGCATACTCTTTGCGAT
The DNA here is from genome assembly GCA_030370435.1 of Auanema freiburgensis. Lineage (NCBI taxonomy): Eukaryota > Metazoa > Nematoda > Chromadorea > Rhabditida > Rhabditidae > Auanema > Auanema freiburgense. The sequence goes on along the minus strand of CM059366.1, from coordinate 5,114,757 downwards.
AGCCTATGAAGAGATTATAATGTAGAACTCTTCCGATATAATACCTCTTCAAACGCAGTTGGAACTCCTCCCTGAGAAAGTCTTCGGAGAACGTACTCGGTGAAAGAGGAAGCAGCACCCATTGCGGTGTTTGATCCAACCTGGTACAACAAAATCATTCTTGCAATGAAAACGAAAACCCACTTCTTCATTGTCGAAGCATGCGGCTATTCTGATTTGGGGAGATGAAGCAAAACTGGCATCATTCAAAGATTCCAAGAGACCTAAAGCGCAAGTCCTCAGGTTTACTATCAGGACTTTTGTTACCGGTAATAGCAGTGTATGTTCCAACAAGGTTGTCCAAACGAGCACCAGAGATGAACTCTTCATGTAATCCTGTGATAGCCTAAACTGGTGAAATGATAATAGAAGTGTCATTCTATTGAGCATACAGCAGGTTGTGTATCATACAAATAGAGATCGAGATCCACTATATCTTCCTTCTGAACACCGGCGGTTCTAGAATGATACAATTCGTTATACTATTGGGTAAGTTCATGATAAGAGCGATAAGAATATATCAAAAGATTAATCAAAACTGCAAACACGACTAACTTAGCAAGAACTTCCAAGAAGCTAGTATGATGCTCCTCAACAACGCTTCTAGGGTCCTTAGGAGCATTCTGAACTTGTCACTGTTTCTGGTTAACACCTGATTTCAATACCTCTTCCTGAGTCTCACATTCTTTATTCAAACCGTTAGCGGCAAAACTTTCCAAAATTGGTCTCAAATGAATTTCAGTGTTAGCCTTGAAAGTTTCTCTGAAAAAAAAAGATTCCTTTTACACTACTATGTCACATACCTATCAGTTTCCAAGTGAATAGCTAGATTAGGGATAGTCATGATAGGTTTCTGAACATCGACAAGCTTGTGAGCGAGTCCATCTTTCTGAATACATCAGCTCGGTTAATGAGTACAATTCTGTGAAACCTCTTTAACAACTATTTCTCCAGCAACCGATAGATCACGGTCGAACCAAGTTCTCCAAATTCCACCTCCATAAGTAGAGACTCCGACCTTCAACATGAAGGTTTTAAAGTAAACTAATTGAGAGGATTACCTGATCGAACTTTTGTTTTGACAGTTTCGAAATAGGCTTCACTCTTAAGCAAGGACTATCTGTATGTCCTACAACAATAGAGAAACCGTTGCCAGGGGAATAAGTTCCTCCAACAGCGAAGGCAAGAATTGCAGAACGGTTTCTGGCAGAAATAAGAAGTGTTCAAATCTCATATCCTTACTTGGTGATGAAGTATTTATGGTTGGGGCGGATATCCCAATGCCCAGCTTCTGTCAACTCCTCAAAGCCAGCAGCGACAAGTTTGGCCTTGCATTCGAAAACGGCTGAAAAGTTTGGAAGTTTAACACATGATTACATGAATGAATAGACCATGGAATGGAGTAACAGACTTATTAAGGAAAGTCACAAACTCCTGAGCAGCTTTGCGAACTTCATTCGTTGCTGGTCCAACTGACATCTTCGGTAGAGCTTCTGTTAATTTCACAGAGCAACTGAAAAAGTAAGTGACTGTGAATGTCAATTAAATGTATGGTGATGGTAGTGATAAGAACTTTAAACATATGAATGCCGTAAACAGTGTTATCAACTTAACGCGCCAAAGGTTACATATCCACCCAGTTTTTATGAAAATTTGAATTCATGATAATCACTACTGATACCTGTTCGAGAAACTGATTCGAGCTGTTTTGATAGGTAGTTGTAAAACAGTAAGCGATCTGATAACTTTAGAGCCAAGAATTTCGTCTGAATGAGATTTAAATGAATTGTATTTTTAGAAAGAGAGATAAGATTAGCAGTGAACACACTGCCTTTTGTCATTGTGTTGAAAAACGCTCGGATGCTAAATTGTTGTTTTTAGAGCAGAATGAACAGATCTCATATCAAATAATTCATTTAAAGACAATTCAAGTATAATCATTGGTGACTTCTTATTTATGCTTAATAATTGAGAGATATTGAAACGTTTTGATCACTCTTCTTTTGGAGCTTCTGCTTCGGGCTCAACAGGAACTTCTGTTTTCTTTTCGAAATCATCTTTCCAAATATCTTGCTTGATATTCTCCAAAAACGTTACGATTGTTGGATAATCAACCTTTATTAATTGCTTGGCATAGTTCTCGATCTTCAAGTAATAAGCAGAGGCTAGAATTCCGAAGAGGGTGCAATCAGTCTGAAAAATTAGCATAAATTACGTACGTAGGCGTGGAATTCATTGTGAATGTGCGAACGCACGGAACGGTTGCATCTCATTAATCAGTGATGAATGACATTTCAAACTGACCAAAGTAATTTTATCGCCTGCGAAGTATTTTTTCTCGCCTAAAAAGTCACGGAAGGTATCCAAATCTTTCTTCAACAGCATCTTGAAGTCTTCATCAGAATAGTTTCCTAGGGCAGCATTTTGACGAGACTTAGCCTAAAATTTCCTTTCAATAAAAAAATTCATGATAGTAACTTGCACTTGATCCCATTTTCCATTTAATGATTGGCTTTGCAATAGGTTTTAAGTATTTTGGTAGATCTGAATTCTTGAGAAGAGCTTTTCCCATCTCATCAACGCGATCAATGATCTTGAATTTGTTCAGAACACTGAAAGATGGCACGTCAAATCGGGCTTTTCACGCGTTCACTTACAAGAACGTGTGGTTCTCAATCATGCGCTGGAAAGCACGATGAATGGCAGCTTCCTCAGGAGTTTCGTATTCCTAAAGTGAGACACCTTCTATAGTGGGTCAATCAACTACTACCTTGATGTTATGAATTGTTTTGAGCTTCTCAATGATAAGCTGAGAATCTGCTGTCGTTTGCCCATTAAGTTCAACAAACGGAAGCAAGCCATGTTTAGATCTTTTGGTGAATGTATACACGTTCTAGAAATACAATATTTACTTTAACGTTGAATCATGTTCACCTCATAACGGATGTTATGTAGTTTCATGAAAGTCTCAAGTTTCAAGGAGAATGGCGATACATTGGGGACTGTATCAGCACGTGGAAAACAGTAATGATAGACAACATCTTTCTCATAATCTCTTTTATGAACCATTTTCCGATCTAAAAATATGGAAGTTAAAGATAGAAATTACATTAATAAAGTAGAAAGTGCGTTGTACTTGAAGCAATCTAAGAATGTCATTGTGGAATAAACGTGGGACTGAAAAAAAGCAAACAGGAGTGGGAACTAGTTCGATGAAGATACTCCGTTTTAAAGTATTTTCACAATTATAAATATGGTTGCGGTAATATGGGAGAGCTAAACGATTTTCGTGATGGAAATTGACGAAAGTGTAATGAAGAGAGACATGCGGATGATTGAAAACACACATACAGACCAAAAGGTTTCACTTCATCATAACCATATTTGGTTATAAAAAATGAGAGAAGAACAGTGTCTCTCTTCCAGCTGATTAGTGTCAGAACTTGTTTATGATGGTCGATCCTCTCATCCTCCAACCTCGGACATTTTTCATGATCCACTAAATACGGTCATAGCAAATCAACAATATCCATTTGAACATCTTCAAGAGAATCAATTCTTTATTTGTCATTTATTTTACACTAGAATTATTGTGATTTTGCGGCGAACTCGTTGATGGTCTTGATGATAATATCAGCAGCTTCATTTACCTTCAAGTGATAGCGCATGAAAACTATAATCGTTCGTCTCTCTCATACCTGTTGTTCATTGATGCACAAGGGTGGAGCAAATCGGATGATATCTCCATGAGTATTCTTAGCCAAGAGACCGTTCTCGGCTAACTTGAGGCAGACTTGCCAAGCATCGTATTCTATAAATAATGTTATGCATATCTTCAATTGATAAATAGCTACTGGAGTTAATGACGATAGCGCATAGCAGACCGCGTCCACGAACAGTCGACACGACATCATTTGGTAATGTACGCAGTTTTTGCATCAATAAATCTCCCATCTTAGCTGAATTCTCAACTAACTTCTCTTCAAGAAGGATCTGAAAACATTGAATTAGATTATTAAAACGTTATTCCAGTCGCTTCACCTCTAGGGCGGCAATTCCGACTTTGGCGGCTAATGGGTTTCCACCATAAGTAGAGCCATGCTGTCCTGGCTTGATGTTCATCATGATGTGGTCGTCACAGAGAACAGCAGACACCTTTATGAATATTTCATGGAACAATAAATACATAGAGAGGAGCACTCACGGGGTACATTCCACCGGACAAAGCTTTACCGAGAACAACAATGTCTGGCCGGACATCATCATGATAATGGGCAAGAAGTCTGAGAAAAAAGATGTCAAGTTGTGATTGGTTGGAAAAAGAACTTACTTTCCTGTTCTTCCGAGTCCTGTCTGAACTTCATCAGTGATGAAGAGAACGTTGTATTTTTTGCACAAATCGGAAACAGCCTAAATAAGAGAGAAGATGAAGAATACACGCATGACCGTAGTACATACCTTCAAGTAGCCTTTGTCTGGAACTACTACTCCAGCTTCTCCTTGAATGGGTTCAACCATGAACGCAGCAACATTGGGGTCAGATATAGCTTTCTAGAACAATGATATGAGCAAACAAACAGTTCCGATAGATACCTCGACAGCAGAAACGTTGTTGTATTCAACTGTTTCGAATCCTGGGACATATGGTCCGAAGCGAGCGAAAGAATCTGGATCTGTTGAGGCAGAGATGGCAGCAATAGATCTACCCCAGAAGTTGTCCTTAGCAAATACTACCTGAATTGTTGGTTTTCAGTACTGCACACAGGTTTATCTATGCGAAACCTTAGCCTGACCATCTGGAACTCCCTTAACATCGTAAGCCCAGCGTCTGGCTAATTTAACGGCAGAGTCACAAGCTTCGACTCCTAATTCGGGGTTTATAAGTCTATACGAGGAAAGACAAACCTGAGTTCATTGGCAAGACTTTGTCATATTTGAAAAGCTTAGTAATATATTCTTCATACTCTCCTAACACATTATTATAAAAAGCTCTTGAGGTGAGAGTAAGCACTTTGGACTGATCGTGCATAACCTATAACAAGTATGCAAACGGAATTCAACAAGATATGATATACCTGAACAAGCTTTGGATGACAATGACCCTGGTTGACGGCAGAATAGGCAGATAAGAAATCATAATACTTCTTGCCGGACACATCCCATACATGAACACCTGAGTATTGAGGAAGATAAGTAAGAGAAGTGAATTCGGCAACAACCGCCAACCTTCTCCTTTAGCTAAAGCAACGGGCAAAGGTTTGTAGTTGTGACATCCGTATTTTTTTTCACGATCAAAAATTTGTTGAGCAGTTAAGCTGCGAGAAGCAATAGCTGATCTCGAACAGACTTGTTTCAACAATTTGGCACTTGAAAGCATTTCTGGAATTTAAAATAACGTTTGTGGAGAGCTAAAAATGGATTAACAACCATCAGAAAACAATCAAGAGAGAAGCGTAAGCAAGTGAGTTTAAATAGGGGAAGACTAGCATTACGAAATAATCACTAGATCATCAATCACGTTGATAACGTGATTGCAGAACTTCCATTTTTGTACTATCTCACAGAATTCGTTGTCGTCGAGTGTCGAGAAGAAGTTAGCGAGACGATCAGAAGATCAGTTTTCTGAGAATATATGGAACTTCGCATATTTCGAAATAGCAAACGAAGTCAACTACATACACAACAAAAACATCGGAAGAGAGAAAGATGAAAATGGCAACGAAATGGACATCACTGACAGCAGGGGGATATCACACACACACACACACACACGCAAGAATCATCAGGGATACCCTTGTCGTAGTAGAGACTTATCTAAGGTAAGCAAATGATAAGAGAAGTGAACTCTCCAGACGACGTTGATAAGATTGCATTTTTATATTATCCAAGAGAGTGTTAATCAATTCCGAAAAATCACGTTTTCCTAAGAAAATATATAAAATAGACGAATGATAAGGGAAGCATTCAATTTTTAGAAATGAAAATCGATTGAATAATCCCATTGTAAAGCTGGTGAAACTTGTTTTCTTTTACAAGTCAACAGAAACTCACAAATCGCTTTCGTGAACCCTCCCCCGAATGAGCAGATGAAGAATGATATAGATAGAAGTAGTAAAAAGAGAAAATAAATAAAAATACGGAGGTGCTTAGCTGCAAGACAAAGCGATCTTTGTTATTGACAATCATTTTTCATTTTTTTCTTCTCTCCGCAGTAACAGATCATTTTAATTAAATTTGAAGGAAGAACATCTCTTGCATAAAATATGCTAATTACATGCCGTGACGTATACGTGTGATGTTTACGCGTTGTTTTGAGATGCAAAGCTCGAGGAAGCGGTTGAATATTTCATAACAGAAACTATGACAGTAATTTGGCTTATTTCAGCTCACCAAATTTGAACGCATTAAATCAATCGATAATTCGGTCACTTTTAACCTGTTAACCCTAAGAAGGTACATTACCATCAGTCTGTTTTTCATATTTCGACTTGTTAATTATTAAAAAACTCCAAGAAAAACATGTGACATATCCTTTTGTTTCAGTTGCCCGCAGACTCCATGGAACATTTTAATGTTTGTTTTCTGAATTGCTATGTGAGAAATGCCTAGTGATGAGGCTTCAATCCTCAGTTTGAAGTCTGGCACGTCTGGACAGCCAAATATAGACTCGGTAAGCTATGTGGTCGGGATAGATGGGTTGCTCGAGCTACACCCACTCTCTCACTCTCTCTAGTCGACTTTTAGTTCTCTATCTAGTATTCTTCTTCTCTCTATATATTTTCTTTCCTTCTTCGAGGCAAAAGCTTCCGCTGGATGCTTGGCAGAATGCTGTTCTTCATCGATTGCCTTCACCAGCCTGCTTCTCTATTGGCTTCTGAATGGTGTCTCTATTCTCTAATGCTCACACTATATCTCTTTCGTGAAGCCTTTGCTCTCACGTCTTCCATGCTTCGATCTGAGCTCTGCCACATCTTTTTCTTTCGTTCAAATTTTATTCCCGATTCATGTCCGTCATAGCTCCATTTTTATCACCTTTTTACTTACTATTTTCCAATTTTTTTTTGAATTTTCCATTTGATTTGCGTTATTTAAGGATCAATTTTTCCGGTCGAAATATTCCTCAGAGATTCGACCGGGATGGAGAACCAAGCTGGAGAACGGACTGTGAGCATTCTCGGTCGAGTAATTTCGAGAGATTTGTTCATATGTCGGTTATTTTATCTTGCGTTTTTTGCGGCCTTCGGATCGCTATTTCCTCTACTTTCGGTCTACTTCAAGCAATTAGGAATGACTGCTGCCCAGGTTGGTAGAAGCTCTGCGTTTCTTCCTCGAAATAGAATGAAGCTCCTATTATTATTTGGCAGTCTCGCTCAGTTTTTACAATTCCTTTAAACCTTCTGAGAGTGAAATCAAATCTTGTATTCGATTAAAAGATTTTGTTGTGCATTCCATTATCTGTTCTAGTCTGGAATACTATTAGGATGTCGTCCACTCGTAGAATTTGCGTCGGGACCATTCTGGAGTTCATTTGCCAGCAGATTCAGGTGGGAGCAAAAGATAAATGTTATGCTATTACTATTTTTGCTTCAGAAAGCAGAAACTATTGCTAATGTTTTCAACCGGATCATTGATTGTCTTCACTCTTGCGGTTGGATTCGTGCAGCCCGTCACTCCTTATTGTGTTGTTTTAGTTCCAGGTGTTTTCCTCTCAATACTTTCGGATATTCATTTTTTGTTACAGAGCGAAATGCGAGTTGCCAATTTGTTTTGGCTCCTGCTGGTAAGGTTATTAGAGGTGGTGCCTTGGGTATGTTGAAGGAAGCCGTTGTGGGAAGAAATAAACGTCAAGCCGAGAGCCGTAAGAACTACATTTCTTAAATCTGGAAGATAATCTGTACTTCATAGAGCTCATCGATAAATTCGTGGATTTAAGCACATTCGATAATGAAGAAGATATGGTTGTCGGAATAGCTCCAGAGTATATAACAAAAGACCGAGTTTGTTGCTTCCGAAAAAACATGTATTATCATGGGTGTTAAGGTGTGCAACTATGACGAAAATGAATCTGGCTTACTTGTGTCGCCTCCACACTCAACAAGAGTATATCGTCAGCCAGCTGTTGAACAAGTAAGAAAAAGGATTCCTACGTTCAACTTTTACATGCTAATTGTAGGCTTTCATGCTGTTGCTTCTGTTAATAGCTTTAGGCGAGTTTTTCTCGTCACCTACTCTTCCGTTAGCTGATGCTGCAACATTGCAAGCGACTAAAGAAAATCCTGCGGAGGTAATGAATCGACTCGTACGAATTCTAATTAATCAACATAGTTTGGTAAAATTCGTCTTTTTGCTTCGGTTGGTTGGGGAATCGCTATGTTCCTGATGGGTATCGGTCTGGACTACTCTAACACGTTCAGAAACCATCCATGTCCTACAGGTAAGCATTAAGATAACTTTATATTAATAATGTTTATTATTTGAAGAAAACACGACAGAGAAGAACTACGTTTTGTGTTTCATTTTCTGTGCTCTTTTTATGGCAGCAGCCATGCTTCTCGGTATTCTTGGGTTACACATAAATTGTTTCATTCTTGCTCACATTAGGCACTCAACTCAACTTCGGGGATGACACTGCTAGACCGGATGAAGTTATGGGATTGGTCATGGATATTCGAGAATCTGAAGTATCACATGTTGTAGCTGAGAAAGCGAGAGCACGACAGTTCACAGTATGTCTTGATAATCACGTCATTTTCTCATTTTCTATTCAATAGGTGGATGGAGGGAACCAAGAGAACACTATCTTGGCTGCTGCCAAAGCTATGGCCAACCCCCATATGATTATTTATTTATCATCTATGTGCATTATGGGAGGTGGGGCTGGACTTGTCTTCTCTTTCCTCTTCTGGCATTTACAAGTATGTTCTTGAAAGTAGAACAAGATCATCATAGCTAATCTAGGATTTGGGCGGATCACCAGTTTTATTCGGAATACTTTCCGTTACAAACCATGTCTCTGAAATTGTCGCCTACTTCTATGTTTTCCAAGTCATCAACAAGTATGGACACGTGAAAGTAAGATTCTCACCTCAGCTTTCGTGATGAAGTACTCATTTGAGGTTATGTACATTTGTCTTGGTGTGAATTTCCTCCGCTTCCTTGTGCTAAGCTGGCTTTCTAATCCATGGTTGGTTTTACCACTCCAAGTTTTGCAAGGTTTGTTTGAATATATTGTTACTATGACATCATTTCCTTTTCTAGGTTTCTGTAATGCCACTGTGTGGGCAACAGCAACTTCCTATATCACACTGGTGTCCCCTCCACATGTGAAGTCATCTGCACAATACATTCTCCAACTCCTATTCAACGGTGTTGGTAGAGGATTAGGAAGCATTGTGGGAGGCGTTGTCATCACTAATATAGGTGAACTGAGAATTCGTTTATACTTCGTTAAACCCAATCTTTCTGCAGGCTCCCGTCTCACATTCTTCTTGTATGCCGTCATTTGTGCATTTGCTTGTGGAGGTGGCTACTTCTTAAACAAGTTCTTCAAATACGAAGGCATAAAGTATAGCAACAACATGTTTGAAGAAGATGAGATGGATATGATGGGTAACAACACAGCTCATTTTGATACATTTTCATTTTTAAAATTCATTTCAGCGCCACAAGGTGTTCCCATGGCTCGTGACGGAAAACTTACGAGTGCTTTCAACACTACAAGCGTTATGAATTCCAACTACGGAGCTATTAATGCTACTGAAGAAGATCCAACACAAGACGCTTATGATAAATATGTTAGCTCATACCAGTAGATAGAACGTTACAGCAGAGCATCTAGAAAGTAATTAAGAATCAGAGAATTTTTAGACTTTTATAATCGTTATTGTGTATATCTGTCTTAGCAAATACTTCGGTCAAGCAATAACCTTTCAATCAAATGCAAATTTGATGCAATTCCACCAAATTTCACTTAAAAACTTATTTATTTACGCTTCTTCTTTGAGTTGTATATCGAACACATTTGCATCTAGTACTGAACATCCGAAACTTTCTATAGGAATGAAGCTTTAATTCTATGCTTTCAGATTCTGTTCGTTCTCCGTTCATGTGTTCATGTTCAGATATGTCGCGTATGTCAAGTAAGACTAAATCTGAGAACAAGTGTTTCGCTGCACCATTTATGGAATTAGCACGTACGCTACCTTCTCGTGCGGTGTACGGTGCAGTACTTTTAGTGTTAGTTCAAAAGTTAAAGAGAATGTACATCTCCCGCAATTCTGTTTTAAAAATAAGATTCAAAGCATAATTATAAATTGTGATGGGCGAGTTCAATTCACCGGAATGCAATCATATAATCCGCATATTGGATTTGTTTTGGAAATATAACTAAAGTTGCACGAGACAGAATAGAAACTGTGATGAACACTATGAGCAGCTGGTACTAGAATTAGTGGTTTCCGAGAATTCAGTTTTTCAAAAGTCACTGAACCTCTTTGTGTTCTTCATCGTGAATAAAGCTTTTTGTGAAACAGCTAACAGATGAGATATATTTTTGTAAAAACAATTCATAACTCAAAGAAAAAAAACGAAGAACAACTCATACCCATATATATACAAAGCTTATTTACAGGCTCCCAAATTACTTTTCAATCTGGGAAAGTTCAAGAATTCTTTTCATTTCATCATCCATTTTTCTCTGCTCTTCTGCTCGTTTCGTTTCCTCTTCTCTAGACAAACGTATAGCTTTTGATATGTCGTCTTCCTGCGAAACCGAAAGTATTGCTGACGACAGTTCAGTGGAATACCTCTTCGATTGGTCTGATTAATACATATTCAGGTGGGGTGACATTCTGAGAAATCTGCAAACTCTCTTCGATTGCACGTGCCAGCTGAGCCTCTTCGGAATCCCATTGAACCAACTGGTCTGTCAATTCATACTCACATTAATCAATTAGGTGAGAACAAACATACCCGTAGTATGTGCCGTGGAATTCAACGGAATTCCATAATCAGTCATTGTTACATTGCTTTGACCTAATGATTGTTGAATGGCGAGTTGGAGAAGCATATCCTCTTGTTGTTGAATAGATCGATCTAAACTTGTTACAAAATTGAATTGTGCATGTAAATATCTGTAACAAACACATGGAATGCCGGTTCTGCTCGTCAGCTACTTCTTCCGTGGGCCAGGATATTATTGAGTCATTCGCATCAATAGCATTGTATGTGATTGGTATTTCGAAAAGCTCGTTTTCTATGACAACCGACTTCACTTTCTCAGTCTGTGGAGAACAGTTCAGTTTGTAAGAGCAAGACTAAAGTACCTCAGTTCCCACAGGCATCACGAAAGGCCCAGGTTCGTTCACTCTGCTAAACGTTATTCGAGCACTCAAAACGTGGAAAACTGGGATTTCTACATACGTTGGGAGGGAAAAAAGCAATTAAAACATGAAATCTCATAGTAAATCACCTATTTTGACCGGAAATCCAGATGGTAGCTGCATACGAATAAAATTGTTTAATCTCGCAAAATGAGCATTATTGGCAGCCATTAAATCTACTATTCTCACAACTTGATCCTATATTAGGCACATACTCATGTTGAGGTGACTGACATATAACCTTCAAACCTGCAAGTCCAAAGGATGTTCCTCAGCCAGCCATAATGTAGCCTTGAAACTATTTGATTTTCTTGTCACTTCTTTCTTGCGTCCTACAACATTTCATTTTTCCCAATGATTTCTTCCTCTTTTCTTCTTTCTTTTTCTTACCAATGCTTTCTGGCAAAGGGAATTCTGGATCCAAGTATTCGATTGCTGTGAGTCCTACGAAACCAAATTCATTTGATTTCAATAGATAGCTTTCATATCTTACCTGCTTCATGAACATCCAAAGTCTTGCATTCATCAGCACAATCCGAACGAACCAACGAAAGTACTGTACTTAAAGCATTCGAAGTCTCCTCCTGAAACTCATTCCAAAAAGTCATATTTCATTTTGTCGTTATTCACCTGCTTCAAACGCACTTTGTCCTCCTCAGAGAGATGTTCTGTCCGTGTCTTTGTCACCAAAGTTACATTGGAGGCATCGAACAGCTGTAAATAACGAAAATGATTAGAAATAGTTTCGGATGAGCCGGTTGCAACCTTGCAATCATAACCATCTACTTTCTCCCATTTGTCCGAGCTGTTTATCCATGATAAGAGACCACCAGATTTGGATCTTTCGAATCCTATCTTTTCGACATCGATATACGAAGTCGAAATAGGCGCATGAGTTCTGAAAATCATAATTTCATCCCCCGTTTAAATGTTTTCAGTTTGCTTCTCCTATTTACCTGTTCTCCAAAGATTCCACTGATGGAGTAAATTGTTCCAATTTCTCATTATCGTTTAACGTTTGGCTTGAAGACTATAATCGTTCCGATTATACAGTAATTACATAATGAATTTAATATGAAAATAACAATTTGTGACGTCTACTTCGACATCTAACATGTTATTAGCTTTTTCTAATCAAAACTTTATAATTGAATGCAACCGATCTGTGAATCGATAGTAGTTTGTGGAGAAAGTTCCTGAGTAATGACATATAATCTGTTCTTTCACTACATCCAATTTGAATAAAACCACTTTTCTCTCTTCTGTGTTCCTTCATAAACGTTTTTAAGGACAGTGCATACGAAACTTTCTTTGCCTAGTATCGATTTCTTTGTTAGAACAACATACCGTCCTGGCGTCATGGTCTAGGATAATAAATTCTGGTACAGCAGTCTTATTTAACCGGAAGATATATGAGTGATTGCCTCTTTGCCAGGCAGTTCCTTCGAAACCAACTAAAGTAGTATCGATTCTGACATTTGATCCTTGTTTATAAATCTAGATGCCTAATTTGGTTATGTAAACGACTATCGTCTGTCTACCTTGTAAGTATCATATGGGCACATCTTACTCACAAACGGTAGCCAGCTCGAAAACTCCCAATTCATTTCGCAGTAAAAATCAGGAGTTTCCTATTATGAATATATTGATGACCAGGGCTAATGAAGAAATTATACCTTCAGCGCCAGCAGATGTTCTTTCATTGTTCTTATAGAATTTTGGCTGCGCAAGAAGTCGCGATACTTCAAGACATCGCTTAGCAACTGATGATCTTTTAATGAAACTACTTCATGACTTACGGACCACATTTCTTGAAATTATAATGTATCTTTTATGTGTAACTGGATATATCTATATACCTCTGTCCTGAACATCTGGATCAGCTCCATTATGCAGCAATTCAAACGCACATTCCTTGTGACCCAGGGTCACCGCAAGCATTAACGGCGTTCTAAGACATATCGTTAGTCATCTGTTATTCAACCTTTTCCTACCTTCCTCGATAATCAAGAGCGTCAATATCTTCCTTTTTAATTGTTTTTAATCCATCCTTCAATAACTCTTTGTCATCCAAGAAAACTGCCCAATGTAAGGGATATTCTTCTTGAGCTTTGCATGTTGCTTTCATATTTCGCTGAAACATAGGCAGGCCTTATAGAAAAAACTTTTTGAAAAAAAGGTCTCACCAACAAACACGAGCCGTGGAACGAATAAGAATTCCCAGCTCAAGCTAACACTACTTGTGATGATGAGCACAGCAAAAAATCAATTCTTTACTAGTAGCAGGTCCCTCTCTAGAGTAATAGTTGATGCATTTGAGAAGACTTTCACAGACCACTTAATTGAGTCTTGCTTTCTTTTTCCTTTTATACTGATACAAGTTACCAAGTTGCTGATACAGCTCTTCAGCGAAAAATCCTCCTTGATGGTCCTTTACGACAATTATGTTACTTTTCAATTTGCTATTATGAACGTTCTTCTCTTCCTATCGATACATCTTGCCAGCTGCGCGTTACTTCTCACTTTTGGATTTGAATTCCAATACGAAGTTTCTTGAAGGATTTCAATTTGTCTCGTTTTTTCTAACTTTTCTTTCCCCGATTTTTGGTCGCAATTTGCCGTTAGGCGTCTTTTGGATTACGGTAGTGAGAATTGTGGACACGAGATGCCTAGAGGACGCCGCAACGCGCTTCGCTGTAAGGCCAATAGGCGGGCGATCGATAATTTAGTGTGCTAGGAGATAGTCTATACCCAAGCACGTGAATGCTACGCCTTCTGCCTGCGTCTCTTCTTCTCTCTTGATTTTCTCTTCTTTATCTACACTCTCTTCCTCTCTGTCCTTGTCTGTGCTAACACACACGTCACACTCTATTGCTGCACGCCCGCTTTTTCCCTCTTAGTCGGGCCTACTATTTCTTCTGTTCGCTTTTTCCATTGCAATTTTTGAACCACTGAAACTGTTTTTCTTGCTTTTCTATAAATCCTTATAAAGCGTCAAAATGCCATAGATGTCCATTGTGTTAATTTTATGCAGTTTTTAAAGTAAAACTGTAAATGCTAAGTCCAAAAACGAGCTGACATCTATGCGTCTTGGCGCCTTATAAGCGATACTTCGGAAATTTTAAGGACTGATGGATACTTTTGGCGTAGGCTCATACAGTTCGAGAAACATGAGGGACATTGGCAAACCTCCAGTTCGTGGGAAGACGTCGCCGTATGGATTTTTTGTGAAGATGTGCTACGAGGAGCACAAGAAGAAGTACCCTAATGAGAACGTCCAAGTAACTGAGATTTCTAAGAAATGCAGCGAAAAATGGAAGGTTTGATATCTTTTTTGAATGTCTTCTATGTTAACGTTTGTTAGGAGATGTCCGATGATGAAAAGAGACGGTTCTACGAACTCGCCCAAAAAGATGCGGAACGATATCAAGCTGAGGTAAGACTCTTTCAACTTCTTTACTTGCAACATTGAAAGCATTTAGGTCGCCGCTTATGGAGGAGAAGATGCTATGAGAAAACGAAAGAGAGCCAAGAAGGATCCCAATGCGCCCAAACGAGCTTTGTAAGTGATGTGAATGTGAGCAACTTGAAATTGTGTTGTGTTGTAGATCTGCTTTCTTCTTCTTTTCACAAGACAGACGGCCCGATGTGCAACAGCAACACCCAGAATGGAAAGTGGGCCAGGTAAATTGTATTTGAAATTGTGTTGCTTAATGTTTTGTGGTCGCAGGTAGCCCAAGAGTTGGGCCGACTTTGGAAATTAGTTTCTGTTGAAGAAAAAGACATGTATGAACGCAAGGCGTTGGCAGATAAGGAAAGATATGCAGAGGTTAGACATTGAGAGAAGAAGAGAGAAACGAAATGACAAATGAACTTTTAGGAAATGCGGGACTATAAGTCCGCGATTACAAAAATCCCTGGTTTAGATCACTTGGAAGATGAACACAGCCACTCAGGCATGCATGTTGTGCATGTGGATGATATGCAACATGGTCAAATTGTTGGCGCTATCTGATTTTTTTTTTTAATAATTCGTGGCTGCATTATTCCCGTCTACTTTATATTATCGCTATGTTTTTATTAATTTGAACTGTCTCAGTTCCCTCTCACCATAATTCTTATACTACATGCCTGCCTGATTGGAAGTTTCCAATACGTAGCGCATAGTCTGTGTTTCCACTCCGCACTTCACGTAGCTATTACTCTCCAGGGATTTCCTCTAATATTTTGTACATTATTGTGTTCCTTAAGTCTGATTGTTGTGGATAATCGTTAAAACATACGACCAAATAAACTCGACTACGCTAAACATTTGCTTTATCAATTGCAGTTTTTCATCTGTTTATGTATATCTACGGAAATTAATAGTTAGGAAGTGGTATAGTTTGATAATGAGAATCAGTAGATAATCGAGAAGGGGTTTTCACAACTTGTGTAAAGCGTATGTATTGGAGTGTAGATGATCGGTAATGACGAGGTTTGTCCCGCTGAAATACAAACATTACAGCCCTCACAAAGATCTTTTTGGCATGATAAAGTTATTTTTTCGTCATCACCCCCTCTCACTCTCGAGACGATCATCTTGTCAATCGATGGCAGATCGCAACTTTTAAGGAGAAGAGGAGGTGTTTGGCGGACAAAAGAAAACTTTTCTTAATATCAACGAACCTTAGATATATTCCTTGCGCAATATTTCAAACAACATTGGTACGTTAAATATAACAATATAAATAATATAACAGCTACTAGAACGAACATCCAAGCTATATATTTGTCTAAAAACCTGCAGAGAACGTCTTTTCGTTAATGAGCAAAGGTGTTAGTGACTTACGTGACTACATTTTCGAGTCTTTCTATCATGAAAGCAGGGAGGGTTTGAGTTGGACGATTAAGTGAATCCTTCCAACTATTTCACCTGAAATGGCAACACACGAATGGGTTGAATGATAGAGAGGGTGACAGAAGAACATAAGCTAGTAAAGAGAAGAGAGGTAGAGAGGGATAAAGAGCAATCGAGGTAGAAGGATGAAAAAGGATATGGCGAGAGTGTTAATTTGTGGATTTTCATGTTTCCTTGTCACAACGGCTTTGTATCATCAAAGTTATAGTATGATGAGAAAACATAGACATAGATGGGGGGGGGGGAGAAAGTGAGAGGAGTTATTGTCGGAATCCAGTTGGGTGTGGTGATGGGTGAGAATGTGGAGAACGATTTCTCCGAATATCTTCTGACCATTTGCTAAGACTGTTATTATCTTTGTGTTACTAATGAAATAGAAGACAATGGCGAAGATATTGAAAAATTTGTTGTTTAAAACTAACAAAAAGTTCTTTCTTTCATCAATTTGATATGGCGGCATATGGAGAAACTGGCTTTCTTCCTACTCTAACAAGTCTCTTGTAAATGATAGTGAAGGATGTAAAGCTGGAAGTTCGACAACTTAAGAAAGAATGGAAGCAGTGCGGAAAGGTTTGCAATAGTAAAGGTGCAAAGTGATGGCTCAGCAATTGTACAAAATGATTAGCTGATAGAAGTTCGAACGGCTCCTCTCTATCAGGAGTGGCTATCATTCACTGTTTCAATTGAGAAATCGCCAGCTGTTTGCTACACAGGTATCAGCGAGACTCTCGCGGTGAAGTCACCTCAAAGAAAATCATTAATTTAATTGGCTGAAGCTATTAAAGTTGGTGTGTAAACTCCAGAGCCTGGAATGTGATTTTGTTTTCTTCTTTGGTCTTATCAGATGTAATTGATGAATGAGAAGTTGAGACATTGCCTTTGCAGGCTGCATGTCTTTGGATCAGTCAGTTCAAGATTTTAGTTTTCGCATTGAGGCTGAGAAAGAGGAGCTTTCACCCATAGATAATGAAATTTCAAAAGTTTATGAAGATTTGAGACGCCGACACCCTGATTGTGACAGGTATGATATCCCAATTTCGTTTATTTGAGAAAATTCGTCCATCTCTCTGTCTTTTGATGTTATGTTGCAATCCGGTTTGTCTATTTCACATCATTAAGACTTAATACTCACCTTCCCACCTTTATATAAATTTTCATGAGATTCGGATGAAGTCGAAATTCATTAGGACACATCTTATCGACTCAAATCTGAGTTACAATTAGTTTGGTTACATTTTTCAGATTGGGAGAGATTAACGCTGTCATCTCCCATTGTAAGGAACAACTTGCTGAGTGCGTTAAGAAAGAGGATTCTACGCTTAAAAAGATTTATCTTGATAAAGTGGTTAAATTGAATCTTGAAAAGCAGAGCTTGGAGGTTTTGAGCTATTCGTTTCTTGTTTCATTATGTTGTGTTAGGATAATGGACTTAATGGAGTTGTTAGATGTAAAGGTCATGACTTCGTCATGCAACCAACTAGAGGGCGATATAATCCACGTTGCGAGGTTTGCATGCACACCATCTGGCGATTAGTGCAAAGTTGGAGGAGGTGTACAGGTTGGGTTAACTCATATTATTACTCTTGTATCTGTCACAAATAATTTGGGTTCAAGCTTATCAGCAAACTTGCAGTTTGTGGCTTTCGCGCTCATGATCAGTGTTGTGCTTCTGTTCTGAGAACTTGCCCGGGTCTCCTAGCTTCTAGATCGGACTTTTCATTAGCTCTATCATTATCAGTTGAAAGAGGTCTGGCGGCTCAGAACTATTCATGTGCTGAATGCAAGAATCCGATTTTGTTTGGTTTGTTAACGTCATCAGAGCCACAGTTAGTTATTCCTTGTCAGATGGCCCATCAAACTTGGAGCCCAAGTTCTGTGATTATACTGGATTACTTTTCTGTGAAAATTGTCATTGGGGAGACCAATGGAGTATTCCGGCAAGGTTTTCGATCATTCTAGAGAACTAATCATAAAAATAGTTTTGAAGGATAGTTCTTAATATGGATGCTACACCTAGGCCTGTCTGTCGTGCTGTAAAACAGTTGCTATCAATGGTTGACTCAAGACCCTTAATCGACGTTGGCTCTTTCGGGCCGTTAATATTAAAATTTCATAAGGTTGAAAGAAGCTTATTTTTTTCGAAACGTTATCAGTTTGTAGGAGTTTGCTCGTGTACAAGAGTTGAGGAAGAACTTTTTGTATATGAAGTGTTACTTCATAAGCTGTAGGGTGAGGAATTACAGCTTGACGTAAAAAGACTAACACCCTTCAGACTGCTAGAAAGTTACGTATTTTGCAATATCTTCATGATCATCAACATTTTGTGGAAAATAGCAATATGTATAGTCTGCGGGAAGTGGGTGTATCCTCATTTCATTCTCACTCTTTTCCTGTTATAGTTAAGAGAGTTATGCAATTTAACGTTGTTACAAAGACTTGAAGAGATTCATACTGTTTTCCGAAAACACATTGAGGAGGTTAGTTAGAGTAGCGAATTCTCTTGAAACTCTTTGCGTAGGAATGTGAAACATGCAAAGGACATGGGTTTTATTGCGAACTATGTGATGACTCAAAGAAACAGAATGAGGTATAGATCAAAACAAGATGATTTCATATTTTTCGTTTTCTCTCTCAAGATTATTTACCCGTTCTCTGAAGGGGTAGCCATGTGTCAGGACTGTTTTGCTGTTTTCCATGGAAAATGTTATGAAAGACGTTCTATGATATGCCCTCGGTACACATTCTCTTATTTACCAGATATTACTGATCTGTACATTCCAGTTGTGAGAGAAGAAGGAAAAGAAAGCCTCTCTGCGTTTGATAGTCTGTGCAGGTCTACCACGTGTATATATTTTGATTGTCTGTGAATTCACCATATCAGTCTTACTTACACTAACACAATGCTCAAGCATTCTTTTTCGAGTACGTTGCTTGCACTTCTGAGACTGATCAGCTCATGTAAATACTTAATATTCATCTTCATATGGGTATAAATTTTATCCACGTTTCGTGTATTTATAATACAAACATCGCTATGGCATTTTGAATACTTCTAATGCTCGGTTAATCATATCCATGTTGGGCAGATGACTACTTGATATTGATTCCCACTTGTATCCGATCAACGAGTTTACAACTTTCTTGTTCCTTCAAAGACATTGTTATTGTGGTTTTCACCATCCACTTACCTAAGAATAACAGCCCATGTTTCATATTCCGTCCAGGCATTGTCAGTATCATTTTCTTTTTCAACAACTTGAGAACTTATTCTAACCGGACTATTCTCTGAAGTTGTTAAGGGCGTTGTTTCGTTCAATTGTGGAGTTTCCTGCCGACAAATAGACATTGTCTGAACAATGGACATAGATAAAGTTGCACAGAAAGGATTCGTACTTGTACATCATGTTCGCTTACACCTATCAACCTCAATAACCCTGCAAGGTTTTCATCACGAAGATTAACATCTGGATGAGGCTCGTTCGGTAATTTGCCTTGTCCATCAAGCAGAATCTTAAAGAAATTCGTTAATTAATTAAAAACCAATAATGAAAGTTTGGCAAATTGAAAAATTTTTTCGCTCTAACCTTGGCCTCTTTTCTATTAAGTCCCACTACGATGATATAGAAAGAATGACGATTACAACCAAACTTCATATGGTTTCCTCTTCCAGCAATGCCTATAGTGAAGATTTTAGAATTCTCCTTGTGTTAATGATTACCTCGACGACCATTTGGATTGAGAGGAAAACCTGCTGAACTAAAAAGCCAAGCCCTTGATTGATCTTGCACTTGTCTTGTTCTCCAGGAGCGACGAAGATCACAAACATTCTACAGAACAAGGAATTAGGTTTATCAAAATTGGAAAATTATGGAATGCAACTGTTCTGTGGTGTACTATTGATTGAGTGGTCTACATTATTTCACTATTTTTTGACAAACTGACAGTTAGCTACTATACCCACCTGCTCCGTAGCGTTCTCTACATATCGGGCTAATTCAGAAGGGAAATCCTCAACTGATCGGCAGAAAAAAGGAGGGAAGTAATTGGGTAGGAGTACAGTCCAATCTCTTTGATCGAATGCAACATTTATTCTTCTAACATCTTCATCGGCATATCTAACTTTTTCTACCTTAACGCAGAAAACGAGTTATGTACAGATCGAATATGTTCACCTCTGCCTTTGATATTCTGGTCTTCTTGTTATAAGCATTGGTCAATGAGATCATTTTCATCTGTTGTTGCAATGTTTTCAATAATGTTTTAGACTCATCGTTGGATGACCCATGTTTTTTGTTTTTTTCTCTCCATTCATCAATTGCCATTTGTCGCCAAAAACTATTAGCGAACTCATGGCGTTTATGAGGAACAGATGGGTTTCGATACACAACTCCAAAGCGATGTGTTGATCTGGATCTGATTTTTAAAAACGGTTAAGGTTGAACAAACTGGGACAGATACCTCTCTTTGTAGTTAACATCAGGATGATCAGAAGAGGAAAGCGAGAATCCAAACAATCGCCCACGAACACGGCAACAAGCCAAGAAAAGAAAGAAGAAAGGGGTAAGAGGTGGGGGGACCGGAGGGCGTACACTAAACAAGCTCATCTTGTAAACTTATCAAATGATTATACCTGAAGTCAGAAACCAAAGAGTACATCTGATATTTCCAAATCTTGTCTGCCTCTTCTTCGACAGCTTTAGCTGTACGTGCAAAGAATGCAAAAAGGATGGGCCAAAGTATCAGCTGAGACATAGCTTGATCATCATCGTAGGAATAAAAATACTCACTTTCAGAATTACGAAATATTCTATAATCACTAGGTACGCTGGCCAAGACTGGCTTGGACAAGTAGGATTTCCATATTGTCCTATGGAGGAACAATACTCCTTAGGTGCTCCCAGGAACGTTTTACGGCACGTGTCTGATTCCCGGAGACCTAGAAGAAAATGACATACACGTTGAATTTATCATAAAGATTACTTGATAGGTCGGTAGTGAATAAACTCAACCAAACCCAGGACAGCGATGATCGAACAACCGAAAGCGATAACTGCTGGTCTGGATACAGAATGGCTTGTATGGATGCCGCGCTACTAAAAATATTGGAGCATAACACAATATTGTTGGAGAAGAATTCTAACGTGAGCATTATCAAAGCTATCATGATAAGGAAGTTGGTAAAATCTCTCAAAATCATAATTTTGACTCTGACCATAAGCGGACCGTATATATCAGACAGTGGGATGTAGAAGAACAAAGTGGAATAACACCAATACAACAGGAAAACGGCAGAGATAACTCGAGCAGGATAAACCGAGTCTATTCTCTGGAATGATCCCAAATAACGATAAACAAAACATTGAGGCCTTACCAATGCCCAAGATACAACGCCATCTCCTAATATCTTCAACATTAGTATTGCAGCTAAGAATAAGAAAGTTGTTATTATATCGAAAACCTAAATGAAATACATAAATCTCTCGAAAAAAAGGAAAAACTCACTCTCCAAGGCATTAAACTCAAATCTATGCTTTGCAAGCGAACATTCAAAACCCATAACGATTCGACCCACCACATAAACGACCATACCCATACAACTGTGTCTAAAGTGGTTGAGCCACAACCTGGTAGTAGAACCTGAAAACTCATTTCAAAGTTTGTTTCAGAACTATACTTACTGAATAGGCCAGAGCACAGATATGTACTAAACGGAACAAAAGAGATAACCAATATTTAACAATGGGAGTAGAATAAAACAATCCAATGGACGGAGCTGTCCATTTTCTGATTCGAGTCTGACAATTTTCTTCATTCGATGAAAAAAGAATCAAAGCGTACTTTTTTAGAAAAATATTTCATGTTGATATCTGCTTCAGGCTCTTCAACGTTTAGAGGAAATATCATAGATTGAGGAGTAGCCGATTCAGCTCCGTTCGCGGTACCGCTCGTCATATGCTAGAAAATGAACGTTCAGTATGAAGAAAAAAAAAGGAACCTGTAGCGGAAAATTTACAGACATTGGTGCTGTAATTTGAGTGAGTGCTTCACTACGTGTAGATATGATACTAAATGAAAAGATGAAGTTTTGGTTTGAATCTTTGATAGAACCTATATGTAGATACTGCCCTAGTTCGTTTAGGCTGACGACTGCTGTTAAGAAGAGCCACAGTCGGGCTTGGCTTGTCTTCTTTATTTCCACCATTATATGAAGGTCTTGTTGAGATCCACCAGCGGATAGGGGCAATAAAAAAGGCTGGAAAAAGTATCGGTTACAGGAAAACGCTGAGTTCAACCGCTTCAGATTGTATTTGAGTTAAAAATGATGGAAGCTGGACGTTTCCACGGTGGCGTACACGTCAGCAAAAATTAGCATACACGAGAGAGATTAAAAACAGAAAACATACCAGCAAATAGTATTTTAGCCCAACGCGGTAACAAAATGGGATTGGTCCTTGCTTGTAAATGTCCGTAAAGTAAACGGTGTACCCATCTTTGACAAGCTTCATGAGCTACCAACACTCTGTTATTAGACTAAAAACATACGCCATTTATGGTGTGAAAAAAGGTGAACCTGGAAAGCCAGTTGTGTTATTGTTTGGCTGTTGAAAGATTCTAGCGGCTGGCACAACATCTGGTAAGCTTTTTGAGGAGTTTTCTCATGAACCCTGGACAGAATAACTTCAGCTGTTTGAGAGAGGTCATTGGCGAGAGAAATTAGAGACTCTTCATAAAAAAACCAATCATGGGCCTTAAATAGACAGTAACTTCAAAAGTCACAAATTTTCAACCTCATGACTGAGAGATCTGGCTATACGAGAAAGAACAATGGCGAAAGGTAGCGGTTGTTCAGAAAATGAGCAGAGACAACGAACCATAGCAGGTCTATGCAACAATAAACTCCAAATCTGAACAAGTAGGAAAAGATCAAGGAAGAAAACCAATACCTACCGCCAAAATCTTTATTGAAGTTTCTCTATCTTTACCTATAGTATCACCGTTGACAGCATGAGGGGAGAACAAATCTTTAACACCAAATGCAAGCCGTCTCTGAACACTAGAAAGTATGAATCTTATAGCTCCATAAAAACAAACCAAAAGAATGTTGAGATCATGAGCGAAAATATCATCAATGTCATCCGGCACTGAGGAGTATCCCATACATCTACATAAAACAATTGTATGGAAAAAATGCTAAAGAAGAGCACAATGAAAACCCAGTTGAATCTATAGAATACCTGATCAGTAGCTTTAGCCATTTTCATAAGCATTTGAGAATTTACATTCATAGGGGACTTGAGTTCCAGCAATGCTGCCAAGAACCCAACACGTTCATCGTGTACGACACAATCACAAAGCAGTAGAGTCAATGCCTACAGATTAGTTAATGAAATAACAAGTTATAGGAAATAAAAACCGAACCTCATCATCCAGAACCTCGCTCAAGTTCATTGCCGTCAAAGCGGAAGATTGATTCAAACGACTGGACAGTAGAAGCATCTGTTTCATGTCAGTGTTTCCCGCATACGATTGAACACACAGGTCGACAACGCAACTCCGTAGCCTGTCCAGCTAAAAAGTATATTCAAATGATATTGAACTTAATTCTATTCAACTCACTTCTCCGGATTCCAGGAAATCTAAGAGCTGTGGATCAGTCATCCCAATTGCGAATATTTTAACGATTACGCTTGTAGCCACTTCTACATCGTCCATTGAGATGGAAATAAGTTGTTCTCGTAACCATGACACGAACCGATCATGCTCAAACTCTGGAGTTCTGTAGAGGAGACTGGCATTCCAAAGAACGGCACAGAGCTCACAGCTGTCCTGAAAAAGAAACAACCGATCATCGGATATGCAAACTCATAAATGGAACCGTGATGAGATTATAGCCCACTTGCCAAATACTCAATGCAAAAATTAAAACGAATAAGGGATTACCTGTAAAACTACGGCTGGTATCCCATTCTCAATGTAAACCAATAGTTCTTCTAAAGATGCAGATGATTCTCCTTTAAAATAATAATCATTAATATTGAGCAGAGCAGGAGAACAATACCGGCAAAGATTGATATTGGCAAAGGTCTTTTGTCATTAGAGGGAGAGAGAAGAATCGGTGGCGAATGACACGATGTTGATTGTGACAAATGTTCGGATGGAACACCAATTAATAAGGCTTAAGTTAGATGCTTTAATCTGAATTTTGAGTTTCTTCTACCTGGGGGTGGATGGGAAAGTCTAACTGTTGCTTGGGCGCGGAACTTAGCTTTTTCCTAAATCGAGTCTATTGAGAGTTTGAAAAGGGAACCAAACTAACACTCGATGAATTAATTTCTTTCCGAGAAATAATAAGTAACGTATTAAGAGTGGTATCTACTAGTTTATACTCTGAAGATACACCAACGACTTCATCGGAATTGACAATCAGATGTAGAACTTCCACTTGATTATCAGTCTGTAGCAATCGCTCTGGTATTCACTAAGAGAATAGAAACTCACTTGAGGTAATACAGTTTTTATAGTGTTAGTAACAGCTCTCGCCAAAGGGTCATAATGCATTCCAGAAGAGACAAACCATAACGAACAAGAAGATACAAATGGGGTTAAAGCGCTTTGTAATCGGCTCGTATACTTCAAATCACATAATGTATGAAGCGAATAAGAAATTCTAGTACCTTAGAAGACATTTCGTTGCCATCGGAAATCATTGCGACAATCAGGTGAGGCATTCCTTCATCCACTTCACTGGCATTAGCTGCTAATGAGCTATAGATATGTTTGGATGCACTTGGTAGAGCCTGAAAACTCCAGATGACAATTATCTTAAAAAAACTGAATTACCTGTGGACTTCCAAGAAG
Organism: Auanema freiburgensis; assembly: GCA_030370435.1. Classification (NCBI taxonomy): domain Eukaryota; kingdom Metazoa; phylum Nematoda; class Chromadorea; order Rhabditida; family Rhabditidae; genus Auanema; species Auanema freiburgense. Next base: position 5,089,578 of record CM059366.1, on the reverse strand, counting down.
TAGAGCTGGGCATAGTTGAACACCTCCTACGTCGTCTGAAACAACGTGAACGGCGACAGTGTCAGAAATGACTGCACTGTCATTAGCCGGAGTTTCGAAATCGTCCATCGAGCTAGTTAACGGGAAAACATGTGCTCATTCCTGAATGGATATTTTCAAGATGTGAACCTGATATCGAAGAGCAAGAATGAGTTCCAATCAAGATAGATGAGATGAATGTGATTATGTTATATGGAGAAGCTTGGGATCATTAAGAGATGTAGAAACACAAATCATTTAGAAGACGACAACTGTTGACTGACACAGAAATTGCGTTGACCTCTCGAGTATTAATTCAAATGTCCTTATGTTTGAAGCAATATGATAGCAATTACATGTAATTACTAGATATAACAATCAATTTATTTTGTAAGACAATAGACAACCCAACCCTATATAGTCAATATAAAGTACAAGCTCAACATTTTTTGGCGGGAGAAGCCTGAAGAGTCTTTGCTTAAGGGGCTCATGTGTGTTCATGAGTTATGAGTGAACTAACAAGGTGTTCAGGAAAAAGAAGAATAAATGTGTTGGGTAGAATACTTCAGGGCTCATTTATTCATTCAGCACATTAAATGCCCGGAAATCTGACAAAATGCTCAAAATAATGACAAAACGACAGTCAAGGTCAAGTCTGAACAAGACCGGAAAGGTGAAATTAGAGATTTGACGGAAATGTAATAGACATTTAGACAAATGTCCTATGAAGCAGTTAGAGGAAGTGTTCAACGACCATATAGAGAAAGATTCAAAGTGGAGTGAGACGTGGTGTTAAAGCCGTTAAGCCCATCAATCCGTTTATCAGGGGGGTGAAAATTGATTGGATAGTCAGATGTTGATATAGACGAATTCATCTTGATTTCCAGAAACATCTCCTTGGGCTTTCCATTGAAGTTCCTTTCACTTGTACTGTAGGAAAACAAGTTTTGTTCGATGATTTCATCAGTAAAAGGTAGCGTGATTTATGAAAAAAACTATATAATATAGTAAAAGAAGTACAGAGAGAATGGGAAAGATATTGATAACTGAAAGATAACATCATGTCTATACCAACGTTTGATTGAGTTCTTAGATCTATAATCCGGTATGTAGTGTGGGATATCACAAACGCTTCTCATGTATACATGAAACTTATTTTATTTACCGAATAATAATCACAATGTTTCAACATCACAATTATGGTTCATGGAATTGAAAATAGGAAAGAACATCAACTGAGAAACCTCTTTTCCCTTAGATAAGACTTAGCTCTGGATAAATCACACACTCAAAAACAAAAGGAAGCCAGGGGGTAGGTGTTGCAAAAAAAGAATACCAGCAATTGCTTTAAATAGATGATGGTGGTGATGGTTATAGGGGTTAGCATGACATCTGAGCACTAAATTAATTATGTTAAAGATATGAAACAAATACATTAAACGATAGTATATTGATCAGTTAGAATTATGATATCTCTTATCTTTCAATCTATAACCCAAGCAAATCATCGAAATTCATGCTATTTGATGATACTGCAGGGGCTGGGGTAGACGTAGGGTTGACAGCAACCATTGGCTTAGATGGTGCAGCTGTATTCTGCTTGTAACCCATGTTGTTCAAAGTACCCATAACCTATTATATTAACACAATCATTGAACAATGTTCGAAAGTAGAACTTACGTTTCCGATAGAAAAATCGGCGAATGAGTTCGCGGCTTTGCTAGCAGCAGGAGTAGAAAATCCAGAAGCGGTTTGTTGAGGAAGAGGAGCTGGAGCACTTCCGGCGAACAAGTTGGATGGCACAGCAGTAGGAGCTCCGAAAGGATTGGGGAAAGATTGACCCATGTTGGGAGTCGCGCTAAAGACAATAGTGAGCAGTTAAGGAAGAAGCTCATCAACTCACTTCATCATGCCTCCAAGAGGGTTTTGTTGCTGGACTGGGGGCCCACCGAAGTTTAACCCGAGAAGAGAAGCAGCTCCTCCAGCAGGCGTAGAAGCAGGAGCTGGAGCTAAAGAAGATATATAAGGTTGAAGTTGAGTATTACACTCTACCATCAAACAAATTCAGGGATTGCTGAGGAGGGACGGCAGATGGTGCAGCTTGAATTCCAAAAGCTGCGAACCCACCAGGAGCAACAAGTTGGGGAGGGGCAGTACTAGAAGAACTTGAGAAGAGCGACAAGATATCAGCATTACTGTAATATATGATACATAATTACAATGGTTATAGAAGAACATACGATTTCTTCTCATCAGAAACTGCGGAAGTACTTGAGCTGGGCTCATTTAAGGAAAGACCCATGATGTCATTAGATAAAGCATTTGCTTCAGAAGCAGCGGGAGCTGCCGTCGACGGAAAAGAGGCGAAGTTATCATCCAAAATGTTTGAGGATGATTCTTGCTCCACAGGAGCGGCAGTAACGAAGTTACCAAACATGTCGTCCATGTCATTAGCTGTATCAGATACAGCAGGCTAAACAGAAATTCCAAAGACTCGAATATTCAAGGAGAGAAACCTGCGAGGCACCGAAAGGATCATCAGCAAACAAGTCAAGACCTGCAGCAGGTTTGGCAGTGCTGGTAGGTTTGGACGGAGTTGAAAAATCCAAAAGATCCAGTCCATTTGAAACTACAGATGCTGTAGTACTATTGGAGGATGCCTTTGCAGTAATTGGCGGAGACTTCAGAGACTTAAATGTAAACATGAGAACACGTGAATTTGAGTGAAAATTGTGAAAATCGGAATCAAACTTACAGGAACACCTATATCTCTAATCACTACAGTGTTCTTAGCTGGAGCACCAGGCTTGGGCAACTCACTTGCATCAATTCGTGGATATACAAAATCCTTCAGTATATACCTTGAATGAAAATATAAATTCAATACAATGAACTTAAAGAAATAGGAACCTTTTCTGATCGTATTTAGCTCTGATGAATTGCTCTAACTGATGAACAGCCATGGGACGCCTGAAGGTCGAAGGCAGAGAATGCTCATATACCTTAATGATGGTAATTAGTATGTCAAGGTTTTGTAAAATTAATTCATTACTCGTTTAGCTTTCTCATTTCCCATAACACGCATAGACTGTACTTGTTCTGGAGTCCATGAATCCAAATTAACAGATCGCACCTATGTGCATAGTAAGCAAAACGCGATAAACTGTAGAAAAACCTTTGAGATGTGTACTCCTAAATTTCTATGAATACCAGCACATGTGATACAAATAAAAACTCCTAAGTTCCAAGAGGCCCATCTACAAAACGTGAACAAAGGAATGAGAAACAAGACAAGAAAGCAAACCTCGGAGTCTTAGCATTACAATCAGCACAATATTTATTTTCTTCTTCCTTCAACAAATCTTGTAGAATAGCAGCTAACCGTTCTTGTTCTTCTTTTTTAGGGTCTACCTTAGCTCTACTCATAGCTAGAATACCTGAAAAGCTAAATGATAATACGATGACGGTGTCCCAACACAAAAATCAATATCTCATAGCGAACAAAAAGTGCCACACATGCACATATACGCAGGCAATTAAAGAAAAAATGAGTGTTGTCTTTGCTCTTTTAAATATATTATAAGAAAGAAACTGGTCTTATGATTGTGTAAATACTGTGAAATAGTTTATTAACAAGTAAAAACAGTACGAAACTATCAAATTAAGTAGTATAATATCACATTTATTGAGCCTTAGCCTTCTTACGAAGAGCAGCAGCACGTGTACCCTTGCTGAACTTCTCAGCTATACGTTCCATGATAAAAGCTGGCAGCCAGTTGAAAACTTCAGCCTTGAATATAACAATAATTTTCTAAATATGATTTTTTTGACATACTTGGATTTGATGAGATAAGAATCCGGTAGTTTCTTCAGCGAGTCCGACAGATCTCAAAGCAGACTCAGCGAAGGCATCAGCACCAGGGGTGAAGAATGATTGTTTTCTAACCTACAAAGACTCCGTTGTTAGTAATGCTAGTAAGTCTGATAAGATAACCTTGCTCATTTTGGTAGCGACCAACATAGGGCAAATAGTTTGGAAAATGATACCGCTGTCAGCATATTCCTTTCTGAGGATACCGGTGAACCAGGCAAGATATTTCTTCAAGCAAAACGTTGAGGAAATTAATAGTGAATTTTAGTTAACCTTGGTGGCGGAATAAACAGCCCAGAGAGACATGAGTTGGAAAGAGGCTCCTGAGGAGATGTTAATAACGACTCCAGAGTTTCTCTCAACCATCTTGGGAAGAACTGAAGCGCAGAGCTGTAATCATGAAGTATGAAGATGAAGAAAATGTTATGATATTACAAGGGTTGGTGGTAAGGTATTGATGGTAGTGATGTTTCCGATAGTTTTGATTCCTCCATCAACCTTGTGGAGAACCTTAATTGAACGTCATTGATTAATTAGGGTTCCTGTGATATGTTCACCTCGGGGTATTCGTAACTCATTCCTACGTTGTTAACAAGAACTCCAATCTTAATCTTATTCAATTCATTGAAGAGTGGTTCATAATCAGCTGAGGATCCAACAGTGAAATCGAAAGAGAACACTTTGATGTCAACCTGAATTGATTGTAACGTATTCGGAAAACTTCGATAATCATACGTTGCTGTATTTGGCAAGAATTTCCTTCTTGGTATCTTCTAACTTTTGTTGAGTACGAGAGACAAGTAAGAGATTGAAACCACGACGAGCGAGGGCAAAGGCATAAGCTTTTCCAATTCCATCAGTGGCACCAGTTACAACTGTAGACCATAATTTTCACAGCATCAAACATTTACAACATACCTGCCCAATCAGCTCCAGCCTTCTTCTTAAGATCTATTGGACTACCAATAAGGTAAGGGAAGAAAATATTGTAAAGAGTGTTGAAGAGCTTGTAGGCCAAGTAGGCCGCAGCAGCGAAACCCAAAGTACTCAAACAACAGCAGTCCGTCATCTTAAGAAGAAAATAAAGAAAACCGAGTAAAATTGGAAATGATGCGAAAAGTTCCAAGAGAAGTGAATAGATAAGACGGCGACCCTATTTAAAAGACTTCAATGCCTTTATCGCGCCATCGAATGATACCTGATTGAGACACAATCAAAACGTTGGAAAAAACAGATATGCATACGGGCAAACGTACATAAAATATTATTGTTCGTATACAGCTGAAAGAACTTTATAATCAGTCAATGTACAGCAAAAGCAATAAATAAATCATTGCGTTCAGTCAAGATCCATAGTATCATCATCAGGCTTTCCCTTTTTCGGCACTGGTTCTTTGATGTTGTCGTCGGATGTAGACGTTCCTGCCGCTTCTGTAGAAGCAGTACCTTGTTCAGCTTCTGTTAACTTTTTTGCGAACTCAACAAGATCTTTAAAACAAATATATAAACAATAGTATTTAGTTATTATTTAGCGTACTTCCATTAGCAGCTGCTTTGGAGGCCTCTGATGATACGCCGAAACGTTCGAGTACGGGACCCATTTGTCCAGTTTGAAGAGCTTGACCAAATGCGTTAGTTGCCTAAATGAAGTATATGAGTTGGTTACTTAAAGTTATTTGCACCTGTTTGAATTGTGGTGAGTGAATAGTATTGGCGAGCTCTTCAGCAGGATTCTCACTTTCAGGAACATGAGGAAGCAAACTATCTAAAACGGATTTAAGAATTAATGAATGCAATAGAATATATCTCTACCTTTGTTATTTTGCACAGTTCCTGCAACGCGTTCGCCAGAGAGAACTTCGTCCAAATGAACGTAAGGCTGAGATCCTTCGGGTTGTTGAAGCTGGTTAACCAATTGTTGCAATTCTATAAGGAAGCTTTAGATGACCTAAATGTATGTAACGTTACCGGATTCGTTGCTAGCATTGTTCAACTGAGATAATCCAGATTCAGAGTTATTTCCCTAATAAGCAAATATTACAACGATACTGAAAGAGATGTTCTTACGGGATTCATAAATTGGAGCAATTGAACAAGCTGCTGGTGGTCGATACCGCCTAATGTTGAGAACTCCTTAAACTCAAGTTGTTTTGATGTTTTCTCTGATTTCAATCACCTCTGTTCCTGGGAATCCAGTCACCGAGGGTGCAACATGACGTTCGCTTGATCCTCCGCGAGCAGCCATTCTTTGAGATGGAGGCTTGTTTAATGTGTCATTAACCTTAACAAAAAGAAAATTAAGCAGTAACACCTACTCTTCCAACCTTTTGAACGATATCTTTCTCAATATCAGGTTCTTGCACCCAAAAGAAACGACTTTCATTGGAAGTTTTGAACTTCAGCATGAAAACTTGACCATCAGGACAACCTTTGACCTCACGGAATTCAGTATCTCCAGGGAAAATGATCAAATCCTGAAAGAAAAATCAGCAAACGCAGAGATTGTATCAAAAATACATCGACAATAGCTCCAGTTTCTCTGTTCTTCCAACAGAAGTGCATCAATTGGTCGGAGGATTGTTTGATGATTATGGTTCCTTTACATTTATCGGCAACAACCTTTTTCTTGTTTTCCGTTCCTGCTTGTAGATTAGAACGTCCTGCCTGCAAAATTAAAACAACTGAATTATGAACTAAGGAGTAACTCACCTTAAACTCAATCAAGTTAGGACTGGAAGTGTTCAAAGAAGACTGATTGGCTCGCGTATTAGCGAACATAGCACTCATATTCTGAAAACAAAATGATATACTTCTCGCGCTTGTATACGTCGAAAAAAAACATTCAGAAGATTTAAACTCAAACAATAAAGACTAAGAGAACTCTCCAATATAAATTTCAGAACGAAGCAAACGCAAAAGATGACAATATAAAACAGGCATTCGCAATAGAGCGCGTTTCATACCAACACAATCTATTGTTGAATGCTTCTCAATATACTCAAGTCCTGATGTGAATTAGATTTTTATAAATGAGAAAAACAAAAATATCGAAACAAAATTACTGGAAGATCAGGGTTACGTTAATTCTACAATGAAAAGATGTTTTCCAAACTGGTATTCCACCTGCTTGGGGCCACAGCGTTAGCTTTCCTTTCCAGCAGTATCATACACCACGGTGCTGAGCCATCGTGAACACAAACATGGTTTATCAAATGAACCGAGTATGGCAACATCATATAGTGGTTAATATATCAGAAAGGCTGCGCTGGGTGAGTATCGCAAGAACCTTCCATTCCGTGCGGTGTGCTTTTTTACATAGTGGTTGCGCCTTGGTGTTTAAATCAGAAATTTCCGAGAAAAATTGAAATCATATGCCATGACATGTAGATAATAATGATTATGTCCCCATAACTCTGTTCAGTTGAGGGTTGAGTGGGTGATGGTTACGAACAATGATGTCCCAAGAATCTGCCGTGATTTTAAAATTCGTTTTTGTGAACGAACTCATTATCAGCAATGTGATGAGTCATCCCAAGCACAAACATGCTATAACACGCCAATGGAATACGAAGACAGAATTTGAAGGCTTATGTATATGATGCATGTCTTCTAACAGTGTACTGGTCCGATGCAGTAGGGTTACCGTTCACTCATCCCTGCTGCGAATACTTGACCGTTCTTTTGCTTCGACGCGCCAGTTGAATACAAAGACAGAATTTTGAAGAGATATCAGAAAAGCTTCTGATGTTAGCGGGGCTTCATGAACTATGGAGAAGCAGATTGTTGCCAGGGTTCAAAGAGAGTATCCTTTTTGATGTTAACAATGGAAACATAAAAGAGTTACTGATCAGCTAGAGCAGAGTCCTGAAAAAAAAACAACAAAATGACCTCCTGTTGCTCATGAAAAGAACTAGTGTGGCGAATGAATGAAGCATGGGATAGCCAACACATCCTTCTCAGGAACACTGGCATATAAATAGAGAGAACGTTATGAATGTAACATCTTCCAATCATGAAGCTCTTCTTCCTCCTCGCTGCTCTCTTCGCCGTCGCCTTCTCACAGAACGAGTTCTGTCGCACCTACTGCACTGGAGTGGACAATCCACCAAACTGTGTTCCTTACTTCACCAAGTAGCTTCAGCATGAAATCTTAATACATCTCCTGTTTCAGCTTCACTGAGACTGCCTGCTACACCCAGTGCTACAACAACTGCGTCAATGTCGGAGTTGCCACCTGTCTTACCAGATATAGGTAAACAGTGTTTTATAGATAATCATTTACAAATCTTCTCACAGATGCTGCATGGCTACATCTGGGTTCACAAGCAATGGCTGCACTGGACTCATGTCTTGATTGAACTCTATTCATCATAAACATTTCATTCAAAAAGTCTACTGAAAACAATAAAGACAAATAACGCAACAATATATCATGTAAACTCTGAAAACCAAGAATCTGTACTTGTAGCGTTAGAGATGGAAGAAAGTTTTTCCAATTATGATACATCTTTAAATATGTCGCTAATGATTCATGGAAACTCTATGAAAGATGCTATAAAACCATCTGAAAAAGGAACGTTAATTTGCAACATCATCATATATATAATTCTCTAAATTCTTTCTTGTTAATACATATCTTTACTTCAGCTTAGAGAGCCCTATTGAACACTGAAAATATCATTCTGATTGGTGTTCCACACGCAAAGTTAGAGAGTTCTAAACTCTTGCTTAGAGACGTGCTTGCTAATGCACGACCGCTACACCGTTTCCTTAGGCACAGCAATGAAACTCAAGTGCACAACCGCTGCCACGCGTCAGTTAATTGAGAATGAAGAAGCACAACCACACAACTGGATGTGCAAACTAAGAATGAATTCTACATCAATTTCATTTTTACCTCGAAAAATTTGAGTGAGCGGTGTCCCTGATATATGTGGACAATGTCGTAACTTCCTTCAAAGTGATCGAAATTCGGTAATTTTTTTTTTAGTTGAATCCTCATAAGATGGTGATTTCTGTTTTCTATGAGAAATTATGTCGATACCATCGTAAAAAGTCAATTCATTCCAATTTATAACAAAAATAGCTTTGTTTTCCTTTTCAATCGTTTCGTTTCATCTATACACTCGTTTTCTTTTTCCTACTTGAGTTATTGGAAGAGAATCAATGATAGTTAGATGAAGAGGCATCCAAATAGTATCGGATATGTTCTGCCGTCCACCTTCTAGCATTCGAGAAGTCGTTTTTGTGAACGAACACATTATCAGGGTTGTGATGAGTCATCCTAGGCACAAGAATGCTTCAACACGCGTATGAAATACGAAGACAAAACTTGAAGGGCTATATATACAATGCATGTCCAACACTTTCATATTGGTCCGATGCCGTAGGGTTACCTTTGAAACCCCCCTGCGGCGCTCACTTGACTATATTTTTTCTTCCGACTGCTTATGTTCGAGATATTTTTTGAATGTCATGGCATGTAGATAATAATGATTATGTCCCCATAACTCTGTTCAGTTGAGGGTTGAGTGGGTGATGGTTACGAACAATGATGTCCCAAGAATCTGCCGTGATTTTAAAATTCGTTTTTGTGAACGAACTCATTATCAGCAATGTGATGAGTCATCCCAAGCACAAACATGCTATAACACGCCAATGGAATACGAAGACAGAATTTGAAGGCTTATGTATATGATGCATGTCTTCTAACAGTGTACTGGTCCGATGCAGTAGGGTTACCGTTCACTCATCCCTGCTGCGAATACTTGACCGTTCTTTTGCTTCGACGCGCCAGTTGAATACAAAGACAGAATTTTGAAGAGATATCAGAAAAGCTTCTGATGTTAGCGGGGCTTCATGAACTATGGAGAAGCAGATTGTTGCCAGGGTTCAAAGAGAGTATCCTTTTTGATGTTAACAAGGGAAACATAAAAGAGTTACTGATCAGCTAGAGCAGAGTCCTGAAAAAAAAACAACAAAATGACCTCCTGTTGCTCATGAAAAGAACTAGTGTGGCGAATGAATGAAGCATGGGATAGCCAACACATCCTTCTCAGGAACACTGGCATATAAATAGAGAGAACGTTATGAATGTAACATCTTCCAATCATGAAGCTCTTCTTCCTCCTCGCTGCTCTCTTCGCCGTCGCCTTCTCACAGAACGAGTTCTGTCGCACCTACTGCACTGGAGTGGACAATCCACCAAACTGTGTTCCTTACTTCACCAAGTAGCTTCAGCATGAAATCTTAATACATCTCCTGTTTCAGCTTCACTGAGACTGCCTGCTACACCCAGTGCTACAACAACTGCGTCAATGTCGGAGTTGCCACCTGTCTTACCAGATATAGGTAAACAGTGTTTTATAGATAATCATTTACAAATCTTCTCACAGATGCTGCATGGCTACATCTGGGTTCACAAGCAATGGCTGCACTGGACTCATGTCTTGATTGAACTCTATTCATCATAAACATTTCATTCAAAAAGTCTACTGAAAACAATAAAGACAAATAACGCAACAATATATCATGTAAACTCTGAAAACCAAGAATCTGTACTTGTAGCGTTAGAGATGGAAGAAAGTTTTTCCAATTATGATACATCTTTAAATATGTCGCTAATGATTCATGGAAACTCTATGAAAGATGCTATAAAACCATCTGAAAAAGGAACGTTAATTTGCAACATCATCATATATATAATTCTCTAAATTCTTTCTTGTTAATACATATCTTTACTTCAGCTTAGAGAGCCCTATTGAACACTGAAAATATCATTCTGATTGGTGTTCCACACGCAAAGTTAGAGAGTTCTAAACTCTTGCTTAGAGACGTGCTTGCTAATGCACGACCGCTACACCGTTTCCTTAGGCACAGCAATGAAACTCAAGTGCACAACCGCTGCCACGCGTCAGTTAATTGAGAATGAAGAAGCACAACCACACAACTGGATGTGCAAACTAAGAATGAATTCTACATCAATTTCATTTTTACCTCGAAAAATTTGAGTGAGCGGTGTCCCTGATATATGTGGACAATGTCGTAACTTCCTTCAAAGTGATCGAAATTCGGTAATTTTTTTTTTAGTTGAATCCTCATAAGATGGTGATTTCTGTTTTCTATGAGAAATTATGTCGATACCATCGTAAAAAGTCAATTCATTCCAATTTATAACAAAAATAGCTTTGTTTTCCTTTTCAATCGTTTCGTTTCATCTATACACTCGTTTTCTTTTTCCTACTTGAGTTATTGGAAGAGAATCAATGATAGTTAGATGAAGAGGCATCCAAATAGTATCGGATATGTTCTGCCGTCCACCTTCTAGCATTCGAGAAGTCGTTTTTGTGAACGAACACATTATCAGGGTTGTGATGAGTCATCCTAGGCACAAGAATGCTTCAACACGCGTATGAAATACGAAGACAAAACTTGAAGGGCTATATATACAATGCATGTCCAACACTTTCATATTGGTCCGATGCCGTAGGGTTACCTTTGAAACCCCCCTGCGGCGCTCACTTGACTATATTTTTTCTTCCGACTGCTTATGTTCGAGATATTTTTTGAATGTCATGGCATGTAGATAATAATGATTATGTCCCCATAACTCTGTTCAGTTGAGGGTTGAGTGGGTGATGGTTACGAACAATGATGTCCCAAGAATCTGCCGTGATTTTAAAATTCGTTTTTGTGAACGAACTCATTATCAGCAATGTGATGAGTCATCCCAAGCACAAACATGCTATAACACGCCAATGGAATACGAAGACAGAATTTGAAGGCTTATGTATATGATGCATGTCTTCTAACAGTGTACTGGTCCGATGCAGTAGGGTTACCGTTCACTCATCCCTGCTGCGAATACTTGACCGTTCTTTTGCTTCGACGCGCCAGTTGAATACAAAGACAGAATTTTGAAGAGATATCAGAAAAGCTTCTGATGTTAGCGGGGCTTCATGAACTATGGAGAAGCAGATTGTTGCCAGGGTTCAAAGAGAGTATCCTTTTTGATGTTAACAAGGGAAACATAAAAGAGTTACTGATCAGCTAGAGCAGAGTCCTGAAAAAAAAACAACAAAATGACCTCCTGTTGCTCATGAAAAGAACTAGTGTGGCGAATGAATGAAGCATGGGATAGCCAACACATCCTTCTCAGGAACACTGGCATATAAATAGAGAGAACGTTATGAATGTAACATCTTCCAATCATGAAGCTCTTCTTCCTCCTCGCTGCTCTCTTCGCCGTCGCCTTCTCACAGAACGAGTTCTGTCGCACCTACTGCACTGGAGTGGACAATCCACCAAACTGTGTTCCTTACTTCACCAAGTAGCTTCAGCATGAAATCTTAATACATCTCCTGTTTCAGCTTCACTGAGACTGCCTGCTACACCCAGTGCTACAACAACTGCGTCAATGTCGGAGTTGCCACCTGTCTTACCAGATATAGGTAAACAGTGTTTTATAGATAATCATTTACAAATCTTCTCACAGATGCTGCATGGCTACATCTGGGTTCACAAGCAATGGCTGCACTGGACTCATGTCTTGATTGAACTCTATTCATCATAAACATTTCATTCAAAAAGTCTACTGAAAACAATAAAGACAAATAACGCAACAATATATCATGTAAACTCTGAAAACCAAGAATCTGTACTTGTAGCGTTAGAGATGGAAGAAAGTTTTTCCAATTATGATACATCTTTAAATATGTCGCTAATGATTCATGGAAACTCTATGAAAGATGCTATAAAACCATCTGAAAAAGGAACGTTAATTTGCAACATCATCATATATATAATTCTCTAAATTCTTTCTTGTTAATACATATCTTTACTTCAGCTTAGAGAGCCCTATTGAACACTGAAAATATCATTCTGATTGGTGTTCCACACGCAAAGTTAGAGAGTTCTAAACTCTTGCTTAGAGACGTGCTTGCTAATGCACGACCGCTACACCGTTTCCTTAGGCACAGCAATGAAACTCAAGTGCACAACCGCTGCCACGCGTCAGTTAATTGAGAATGAAGAAGCACAACCACACAACTGGATGTGCAAACTAAGAATGAATTCTACATCAATTTCATTTTTACCTCGAAAAATTTGAGTGAGCGGTGTCCCTGATATATGTGGACAATGTCGTAACTTCCTTCAAAGTGATCGAAATTCGGTAATTTTTTTTTTAGTTGAATCCTCATAAGATGGTGATTTCTGTTTTCTATGAGAAATTATGTCGATACCATCGTAAAAAGTCAATTCATTCCAATTTATAACAAAAATAGCTTTGTTTTCCTTTTCAATCGTTTCGTTTCATCTATACACTCGTTTTCTTTTTCCTACTTGAGTTATTGGAAGAGAATCAATGATAGTTAGATGAAGAGGCATCCAAATAGTATCGGATATGTTCTGCCGTCCACCTTCTAGCATTCGAGAAGTCGTTTTTGTGAACGAACACATTATCAGGGCTGCACTGGACTCATGTCTTGATTGAATTCTATTCATCATAAACATTTCATTCAAAAAGTCTACTGAAAACAATAAAGACAAATAACGCAACAATATATCATGTAAACTCTGAAAACCAAGAATCTGTACTTGTAGCGTTAGAGATGGAAGAAAGTTTTTCCCATTATGATACATCTTTACCTATGTCGCTAATGATTCATGGAAACTCTATGAAAGATGCTATAAAACCATCTGAAAAAGGAACGTTAATTTGCAACATCATCATATATATAATTCTCTAAATTCTTTCTTGTTAATACATATCTTTACTTCAGCTTAGAGAGCGAGAGGAAAAAAACGGCTTCTCGAATGCTAGAAGGTGGACGGCAGAACATATCCGATACTATTTGGATGCCTCTTCATCTAACTATCATTGATTCTCTTCCAATAACTCAAGTAGGAAAAAGAAAACGAGTGTATAGATGAAACGAAACGATTGAAAAGGAAAACAAAGCTATTTTTGTTATAAATTGGAATGAATTGACTTTTTACGATGGTATCGACATAATTTCTCATAGAAAACAGAAATCACCATCTTATGAGGATTCAACTAAAAAAAAAATTACCGAATTTCGATCACTTTGAAGGAAGTTACGACATTGTCCACATATATCAGGGACACCGCTCACTCAAATTTTTCGAGGTAAAAATGAAATTGATGTAGAATTCATTCTTAGTTTGCACATCCAGTTGTGTGGTTGTGCTTCTTCATTCTCAATTAACTGACGCGTGGCAGCGGTTGTGCACTTGAGTTTCATTGCTGTGCCTAAGGAAACGGTGTAGCGGTCGTGCATTAGCAAGCACGTCTCTAAGCAAGAGTTTAGAACTCTCTAACTTTGCGTGTGGAACACCAATCAGAATGATATTTTCAGTGTTCGATAGGGCTCTCTATGCTGAAGTAAAGATGATTAACAATTGTCAACCCTACGGCCTGTTTCCGGAGAGCAATGGAAAATAACACATGAAAAGCTCAAATTCTCAGTATCTAAGAACGGTCCTATTGCGAGTAACAGAGCACTGGTGTAACATGCGAAGGTTGACGATGAAGAAAAAGATTTATTGTATGAGGTACAATATTATTACAAAGAGTACTCTAATATATTGAAGATAAAGATGCTACATAACTCACTTATGTTTCATGTTTTTCATTTTTCGTTGTTCTACATAGAATGAATCATCAAGGAGGTTGTTTCAAGTTTGAGCAAAGTACAAGGTCAATCGAAATACATGAATTCTTCGGTAAGAGGCTTTTACCCTCCCCCTCTTCTCCTTTTTTCAATTCGGGAAGGGGCTGAGGATTAAAGGAAAAAGAAAATTTAATTTGTAATACGGTATCATGAACATTGCGTAGCGGACGCAGTAAAGGATCAAAGTTTGAACTTTAATTATTCAACATTATGGAACTCGTTCATACATGACAATTCTGAATAGTTTCTTTTTCCATTAGTTTACATCACAGTTACAGAAATGGTTGAGCCTGCTTCTGATACCTCTGATATGCAGAGGTTTGATGAAATGTTCATTCACTTATCCCCGAGAGCAGCTTCCACTCCTTTCTCAGTGTGTCATGATTCTGAGGGGAATATATGGGTAGCCAGTAAAGGTGGATTGTTCAAGTTTGATCCCGAACGTAGAACAACTCTTTTTGCGAACAAGAATCCTTTTCCTAAAAAGATGGCAGGTTTCCCTCAAGTAGTTTGTTATAAAGATACGGTAATGTATTTTTTTAAAACTCAATATATGAAGTCTTTAAGATCATCTACACATCTGCAGAAGATCAGTTGAAAACCACAGAAATGAAGTTCTACACTTTAGCTGGAGAGCTGAAATGGGAGCAGTATATTGATGGATTATGTTAGATTTCATCTTTGTTCTGTGTATATGATACTCTTACAGTGTTCTCTCTGGTCGTTTCAGAGGAAGGAAATATCTACATAAGTAAGCAACCAGAGGGAAAAGATTCTTCTATTTATAAGTTTGATTGACTGTAAAGAATAGCGTCTGAGCGTTCAATTTCAGAACAACCTTCGAATGTCCGATCGATTGGGAGAAGTTGTGTACTTTGAATGAAACTGAAGCGTTTCAAACATTATGCATGTTAGATAATAACCGTTTGATGTGTTCAATCGCTTCTAGACCCGTGAACTTATACTCACAGTATATCTTCATACTCTCCTACGATTATTTAATAATATTCTTTTAGTCAACGGGTAGCCATCATCGATGGGAACAGCGGAGAAGTCATAAAAAGTTTCGGAGAAGCTGGGAAAGAAAACGACAAAATATTTTTCCCACGTTCAATAAGACGGTTAGTTCAGATCAATATTAGATTGTGTGTATGTAGCAGCTCAGATATAACGATGATGTTGTGATGATGGATAAAACGGGACGCTTCATGCGTTTCACCAAGGAAGGTGAATATCTCGACCTGCTGGCTCAAGTTGATGCTTTCCTTGCCAACAGTTTCTGTATCAAAGACGACAAAGCTTTAATTGCATTCAGTGGAGTCGTGTATGATAAGGTTAGCATATAGTTTAGAACGTTACTCAATACATTCTCAGCATATGAGATCCATAGTAGACGATTGGCTAGAATGGATTAATCTTGATGGATCAAGTTGGAAAAAACAACGCGAAGAAGCGAAGAAAGCTGAAGCTTAGAGTGTTTCATGTTAATCACTTCGTTTTCACATTCCTGTTATGACATGCCTTGATTAATTATACATCTTTAAGTAACTGTGATAATCGATTGAATAGTTTGAATAAAATATTTTATTTTTGATTAAATACATGTTCCTCAGAAGAAGTCACTAGCTTTGGGTCTTGGGCCTCCTTTAGACGATTCGTCATTCGACTCAACATTACCAATCTGGAAAGTGAAAAAATGCTGAGATTCAAATATTTCAAAGTTCTCACATTCATCAAGTTGTCAGTGATTGATTTCTTTGCAGTAGAACCTTTCAACCTGACCATCGACGACACGCTAGGAGAAGCACAATGCCCCGAGCTAGTAGACCATGGCGTTCGGATGCTGAAAAATATGAATGTATATCTCATATTAAGAGCTCAAACTACGTTGGAGTTGATACTTCCTTCTTAATCAAGCTACTACCCGAACCCAAACGGATACCTAGCTTGTTAGAAAGCTGTTTAGCTGCAGGGGAGAATATACTGCTCGCGTTAGTTGACCGTACAGATCCAAACGATGGCGTTTTACTATAAACGCGAGTTTATATAGTTAACTAAGCTAGATGGACTCACTGTGCTTTCTCAGCTACGGCCATAGCTGCTCTTTTTCGTTCTCTGTATTGTTTTCCTATCTTGTCCGTCATGCCTTGAGCAATTAATTCTCGCTGAGGTACTTCTGGCATCTAGGAAACACAAAATTCAGCACAAACAAGAGGAGTATAGCAAAACCTTGAAAGCGGGAGCATCTTCAGGCGGACAAACTACATCAGTCGCATCCAGACGGAATGGTGTACCATCAATTTCTCCCCATGTCATCAGTGGAGTGTCTTCCACTCCTGGAGCGGGAGTAGGTGTAGCCAGTACATCCATTTTTGGAGCACCAGCCTCTTTACCAGTGATATCAACTTTTCCAGAATTGAATGCAGCTTGTAAAATAGAAGTTCTATTCGTAGATGCTGTATTGACTCTGTTTTTCATATCATCCGGGAATCGTGTCGCTTCTTTATTAATAATCCGTTGATTACGTTTAGCTTGTTCGATTTTTTCTTCGTGTGTTAACTCGGCCCCTTCTGGATAGAATAAAACGCTGCTACGAGCTTTGAAAGCCCAATTGTCCAAAGCTAGAGGTTTATCTGAAGCAAAGAGTTGTAGAAGAGCGATAGCATTAACTGCACTAACCATTCTTGGCTTCTCTTTCGTATTTCAGAGCTAATTGAACATCAGCATCAGCGGCAATAGCTTGCTGAACAACTAACTCCTTATTATGCTTCTCAGCAGCCTCATAAATCCACTTATTCTTTTCCTGTTCTCTCTTTTGAGCCATAACAGCTAACTCTTCGAAAGAAGCATTGTCTTCTGATGTGTACTTACTGAAAAAACCTGAAAAGCATACACAATGAGTGATTCTAATTTTGGAGCGTACCATCTATTGACATGTTCTCCACATCTTTTTCCTTTTTGGGCTTCTTCTTTCTTTCCATATAGAGCTGAAATTGGTACAAGATAAACGTTCGCTTTGAATAAAAAAAACATACGTCATTATCACCTTCGACGTTCGTATACCTTGGAGGTGAGTTAGTTCCTCGACTAGGTCCGGGTGTGTCAGGATCGAATTGAGCTGGAGAAGGTAATACATCGTTGTGATGTGTGCCCATTCGATAGGTGGGCGATGTTCTTCTCTCTGTACGTCGTTGAGTACTGAACCTATGTTGCAATTCTCTAATTTTAACAACATCATGGTTTGTTACAGCGTTGACGTATTCTATTTGAGCCTAAAACAGAAGAAGTAGAGCTGAAGCATACAATGAGTCGCATTCACACCTTCATTTTAGTAACCTCGGGAAAGTAATTTTTGGTAATGATTTTGTCAAGTTTATCGATGTACTCTTCTTCAGGAAGTACAGATCGTACTTCTTTTTTAGTTGTTAAAGTTCTTGGTAGAGCAACAATCTGTAAGACAAACCATTGGTCTTCTGAATTGCCCTGATCTTTCACTACCTTGTCCGACTTTTTAACCGGCCTAACAGCCCGATCAGCGTTATGCTCATCACCCTGCGACATCATCTAAAATAGCTTTTGATGTCAAATATACAAGTAGAAAACGATAAAAGAAATATATTTAATGTATTTTGAAACATCTGAGTACTATTTTGAGAAAAAAGATCAAACGCCAAGGCACTTCAAAGAATTTCAAGCAAGCTTTCGTATAAATCTGCCAGCTTCAATACATAAATCTATATAAATTAGCTAAACAAAGATAAACTTAGAACCCGGCAATAGTTTGTATATTAAGCATAAAAATGATATCTACATATAGAATAAACATTAATGAAGGAATTAGTGTTTCGAAAGTTGTGCATTTGCGCGTGGCACTCACGAACAATTGCACTATTTAATTCTGTGCAAGCCGGTCGGCAACTTGTAAGACTGAACGTAGTTGGCTGGTAGCATACCCCACTGAAGTGTTCTCTGAACTGTTCCTGTCATCCATCCTTCGTCTACTTTTTCACAGTTGACAATTATATCGCCTTCCAGGAAAGATACCTGGAATCATCCCGAAAGTAAGAAGAACTACTTGTTTTGATGTTACCTCGTCCTTGTCAGCAGCTGAGTAGTCATAGAGAGCCTTTACAGCAAAACCGACTTGTTTCCCATTGGGAGGAGATGTAATGCTGCCATTAGATTGTCTTCTTTGTGTGACTTCTTCTGCAAAATCCACGCAATACCGAGCTTCTTCTTCTAAAACACAGCACTCTATTAAGTTCACACCCACGCGCTAGTCATCCTCTTTTCTGATCTCTAACAGTAAATGTTGGAAACGATTAGAAAATCATCACGCGTCCTCAATCAAATGCACGTCAAGAGAGAGAAAAGGAAACAAGCGATACAAATGCACTCCAACTTACTTGTTTTGTTCTGCCCGACTGACCCCCACTGACCGTTTAAAGGATCGTAATCAGCAATACTTCCGACTTGCCTCGCCTGATTTTGGTTTGCTAAAAAGGATTCAATGAGCAGGGGGTTATAAAGAGACTAATTGGAAGAGAAAACTACAAGCAAAGTAACTGATTAGTAGAAAAAAGAAGTATTAAGAAAAACATGCCTACAGATCCTTTATCAGAAGAATAAATTAAAGACGAAGGTTGTTCGTTAACTCTCGAATTGAAAGTAGGTTCGGACGGAGAGATCGTGGAAGGATTATATGCCGTCGTTTCCAGTGGAGTGGAAGTTATTCTACCTAATCCTGTAAACGTTTGTAAGTATGATAACCACACAAAGAAATTTAAATGAAGTTTAAAATGTCAGAGGTCTTTGAGTGCTTTTTCCATTTGGCAAACTGAATGGCAGACATTAGTTTCAATGGCCAAGATCACTCGTTGTAATCTCACACTGGTCGATTGAAAACTTTATGGAAGCGCGATTATTGAGAGAATACAACTATTGAAAGCATTCACAGAACTTCAAGACCTCCGGAATGGAGATCACAAAACAACCAGAGAGTTGAAACAGCAACATCCAAACTAGGAAGGCTCAAAAACAAAAACAAAAAAAAAGAAAACTAAAACCAAAACTAGCTAAAACTCAAAACTATCATTTCTCTTTCCTGGCTCATCTAGCAATCTATCTAGCTACCTATCTACTATATACAGTTACTTTTATAGGATATAACACTTCATCTAAACTTCCCCCACCTGAACCATCTGTCGCGCTCATTTCTGTTGGCCGAACCTCTTCCATTTTCTTCCTCTTTTCAATCTCTCCCGTATATGCTAGTTGGGATTGCGCCTAGAAACAAAACCTGTCTTCCTAGATATTTATAACACCTCGTACCGCTGTATTTTTCATGTGGCGAGTAACTTCGGGATCGTCGGCGATTTCAATTTTAGTTCCTTTCATCTTCTCATATTCAGCATGATATTTCACCTGAAGCAATCAAAATTCTCAACATATGTCCCGTATAATTATCATAAAATGGAGAGGAATATCCAACCTGACTCTGGATTTTCGTATTCTCCGCTATTCTCCTCATTTCTGGTGTGTCGGCTACTGAAGAAGCTACGGTTTTGGGATAGTGACTGGAATGAGAAAAACGTTTTTACAAGAGAAGTTCTTGAGAAACACTTACGGTTCGCAATAGGGACGTTTATCGTAACCCTTGTAGTTCTTCATATTCAAAGTCATTCCACAGACTGTACATTTGAAACATTGTTTGTGCCAAATCTACAACAACACAAGAAGAGATGAAGATGTAACAACAATTGACAGATCGCTAACCTTATCCAGGCATTTTAATTCTTCGATGGGATACACAGACTTTCCACACTCCTCGCGAGCACACTTCTTGGCGCTCATTTTTCTGGAAAAGATGAGAAATGGAAAGTTCTTAGAATGGAAACATGACTCATTACATGAGCATACGCAAACACTTCAGAATTGAAATAATAAAAGATGAAAAATGTACGATAATTGTGAAAGGAATGGAGATTGAAGAAACAATCTAATAATATAACATATAGTAATGGGAAGAATTATCGCAAGAATGCGCAAGAAATCGAAAGGATAGCATTTCGCGGAGGCGATGGACGCTATCACAACGAGAGACATTGGGGAGCCTAACAGCTGACTATGAAATGATGGGAGAGCAGCGGCTAATTGAAGAATGGTTTGGCGCTATTGCACTGGGCAGCACAATTGTGATCAACTCTTTGTTTCGAAAGCCAGGAAATACGTAAAGGATGAGCTGGACATCAGCCAAATGGCAGATAACTGTGATTCATTCAAGCGGAAGTGGTTGAATTATTGAAATGTCAACAAATGTAACAAAAAAATAACAACGACATATATCATGAAAGTGTAGGAGGAAGTGAAACAGTCTGGAGGTAGGGAGTAACTTTTGTACGCACAAACAAGGTTTCAAATGAATCATGTGTTGGTTGAACTTAATCAATTTGAATGAAAGAACATCGAAAGCAACAGTTTTCTGACTTTTCATTTATTGAAATATTTACAAAACGAATTTTCTTTTTATGTTCACTATTCACATACCTGTTTGTTGGTGAGCGAACAGTACAAATTCCAAACGAATTTTGCGAGTCTTACTGTATTTCACAAATTATCTTGAGGAAGTGATTTCATTTCTATTTAATTGGAAAGATGTGCGAGAGGTGTGGATTACTGTTGGAAAGCTATTGTTAGTTAAACTTCAGTGACAATTCTCATGGAAATCTGCATTGCGATGCAGACTTCATGTCCATGCTTTAATCCTCACTCGACTTAAAAAAACGCCAGCGCGAATGGCGCAAGGCTTGACGCATTTGGAGTGCCACCTCAATAACGCCAATTCGTCATCAATACCGATACATATCGCAGAAGGCTTCTAAAAAAGCTTTAATTTATTGTATAATTCTTACTAATTTATTCTATTCTTACAGTTTCTACATTGGCAGAACCAAAACAATACGATCACAGCGCCACCACCAAAGTAGGTTTTGGTTTCCCAAAATTCCAACTAACACAACTTCATAAGGCTGAAATGAGCTTCGACTCTGTCAGCGAGGAATCGAATTCCGCAGAAGCTCCTACTATAGCCAATGGAAGAACACAATCTAAAGGTACATTTTTATTTACATTTCGTTATAATATTTGCGTTCAGAATCAACAGGGATATCCCCCAGTTCTTCTGGTAGAAACTCCAGGAATAAAAGCAACGATTTGAGTCCTCGCCATAAAAGTAATAAAAAGAAAAAAAGGGAGCGATCACCTTCACCTAAAAGGTAATAGTTTTCGGTCGAAGTATATCTGCAAGTTTTCGTGACGAATTTTAGACGTTCACGGTCCCGAGATCGAGATTTTTCAAGGCGTGACAGAGATAATAAAAACGGCAGAGATAGTAGAGAAGGAAGCCGAAGAGATTCCGATCGTAAAAGGGCATCTGATAGAAAGAGGGACCGTAAGTCCAGGTAAGAAGGTTCTTGAGAACAGTATATAGTTAATCCGTTCTAGACGTGATAGATCTGGCTCCAGAACACGGTCTCGAACGCGTTCTCGCACGCCTCCCCACAGCTCAAGATCACGTGGAAGACGAAGAAGACGTTCTAGCACGTCCGACTCGAGTTGTGATTACACAGAGTAGGCTGCATTTTGGTGCAAATTTATGTAAAACCTTCTTGCAGCCTCAAACATGGAGGAAAACTGTCTTCATTATTTACGCATAGCGAACCAAGAAAGTATAAGTCTAAGAGGAAAAGTCACAAGCGGAAAAGAGATAGTTCTTCTACTAGCACAAGTAGCGATGATATGAAAGTGATAAGCTTCTTCACTTTACCCTAATGACCATTTCCTTTCACAGAAATCTACTAAACCCAGCACCTCTAGCTCAGGTGTTTCGAGCAGTTCAATACAACATCATCAATACAGTTTTTACAATACGGTTAGTAAAATAAGTAAGAACAGCCCTATGCTGTGTTCTTTTCAGAATTTGGTAATGCCGGTTCCTCAACCACCTCCAACCCAATCTCAGATGACTATGAATCCATTTTTCCCAGCAATTCCACCATTACCCCCTCCACCACCTCCCATGATACCGGTAAGCAATTATATTGTATATAATGTAAAGAAGAAACTTCAGAGTCAGAACTTCAACGTGCCCCCTCCATTATTTGCATGCCCTGGTTTGCCCCCAGGTGCAGTACCCCCCATGGGGGTCTTGCCTCCTGGTCTTAATATGTTCCCTCCACCGCCCGCTGCACCTACAGTGAAAGTCGAAAATACCATACACTTATCAGTTGCAACACCCTCATCTTCCTCATCCTCTAGATCTCTACCACTTCCTAAAGCCCAAAAAAGGAATTATGAACAACCAGTGTAAGTGTGTTACAATCAGACATTACTTCATATTCATTTACAGTGTACTTAATAAAGAAAGACGGGAGATTGATTTATCCAGTGAATGGGGCAGTGGCTTCGTGGAAAAATATGAAATTGTAGAGCAAGTCGGTGAAGGAACTTACGGCCAAGTCTATAAAGCCAGAGACAGATCTACAGGTTGGTTCAGGTCGGCAATATATCATTAAGCGTTGTTTCCAGAAGAAAGAGTTGCTTTGAAAAAAGTAAGACTGGAGAACGAGAAAGAAGGTTTCCCAATCACCGCAGTCCGTGAAATAAAAATTTTGCGACAACTGAACCATCCAAACATCGTGAAATTGCTTGACATTGTGACTGATAAACAAACCACTAATGATCTTCGATGTGACAAAGGTGAGAAGAAACTCCCTTATGATTGTCAAATCCGAATCTTACAGTCAACTTCTATCTTGTCTTCGAATATGTGGATCATGACTTGACAGGTTTATTGGAAGCATCAGCAAACAGTTTGATTCCTGCTTTCACTTCTGATCAAATCGCCGGCATGTTCAAACAACTACTTCAAGTAAGAGTTCTTCACATCTAATATAAAACTTTTTCTTCGTTCGCA
This sequence comes from Auanema freiburgensis, assembly GCA_030370435.1. Taxonomy (NCBI): domain Eukaryota; kingdom Metazoa; phylum Nematoda; class Chromadorea; order Rhabditida; family Rhabditidae; genus Auanema; species Auanema freiburgense. The sequence goes on along the minus strand of CM059366.1, from coordinate 5,066,021 downwards.
GGGACTGGAGTATTGTCATAGCGCCAACTTCTTGCACAGAGACATTAAATGCAGTAATATTCTTGTTAATAATAGGTACTCCAGTATGCACGTTTTCTAATTCTTACTCGTTTGTTTCAGAGGTGAATTAAAAATCGCTGATTTTGGACTTGCTCGGCTCTACTACGAAGACCAAAGGAGACTTTATACAAACAGAGTAATCACTCTTTGGTATCGACCGCCGGAGTTGTTGTTAGGCGAGGAACATTATGGGCCACAAGTCGATGTGTGGAGTGTGGGGTATGTCATTGTTGCGAAAATCAATATCTAATTTGTGTTCGTTTTAGATGTATATTGGCTGAATTCTTTACGAAAAAGGCTATATTTATGGGAAATAACGAATCAGTTCAACTTGATTTCATCTCAAAAGTTTGCGGATCACCATCGCCAGAAAATTGGCCGGATGTTGAAAGTCTACCTCTATACCATACGTTATGTCCTAAAAAGTTATACAGAAGAGTTTTAAAGGAAGAGTTTGGAACGTGAGTAGCATTGTATGATCAAAGTCGTTTTAATGATTTGTTTATAGTCTCATGCCAGAAGATGCTCTTGATTTGTTAGACAAGATGCTCGTGTTAGATCCCAAGAAACGTTTGTCTGCTTCAGAAGCTCTGAGACATAAATGGGTAAAACATATCGATCCTCATCAGGTTGCACGGCTCAGTCTGCCTCGAAATCAAGTAAAATATAAGGTTGAATTCATCCTGTACGTTCACTTTTTTCAGGATTGTCACGAGTTGTGGAGTAAAAAGCAAAGAAAGGAAAGAAAGTTCGGAAAGCCTCCTCCTAATTTGCAAAGCGGTCCAGCACTTCCAATGCGTCCCCCCGATCGTGCGAATCAATCCCTCGAGGGTAAGTAATTATTCGAGTTTGTTTTTCTGACAGCAGGTGATTTAAGCTGTCACTGATGCAGTAAATAGAGTCTTACGTAATAGAGAGGATAGTTCACCTCTAAGAGCTGTTCTACAAAATTTGCCGGAAACTGCTTGTGTTGAAGTTTTAAACACACTAAAGGTACAGCAGTATAGATACAATAGCGAGTATTGAAAAGTGAAAATCATAGGGTACTGTGGGTGATACGTCTTCCTTAACCACGGGTCAATCAGCCAAAGAACAAATTCTCTCTCTATTGGATATAAGAGGTAAGTAAGGAGCTGAACATGTAGTGTAATCTAATTCAACATGAAAGATGGCATTGAGATTGTAAATTTATTACATTTTAATTATTATATTTTTATATTTTATCGTATTTTTTTCTGAGTAGATACGTACTTTTATTGAAATTAGAAGGTTTTTTTTTGAACTTTTCTGTTGTAACCATTAATACTCAGTCATTACCAGCCAAATCGAATCTTGATAAATTCTGGGATTTGTTAACCTAAAGTTGTTATCTGTATTAAGAGTCGTCATTCCTTTGTTTTTTGTTCCTTTATTCGGTTTGTAAGTGTAAGGGGTGTGATATTCCGTAATAACTTGATGCTCGTGTTTCTTTTTCGTTCGAAAGAATACAATAGTTCGGGATTACTTCTGTTCGCGGATGTCTAAAGCTCATTCTACTTATCAGTTCTGAAGATCATGTAGACTATCTAAGCAGTTCTGCTTTCGGACTTCCATCTCGTTTATGATTTTTCCGAGTTACCGAGCGTATTGACGAAAGATTAGAGGATTACCTTAACTGGTAATTTTTCAAGCTTACGTTTTCGAAATGTTGCGAGTATGACAGAGAGCATCTGAGATCTTGTCAGATAACATGATTCTTGAGAGATTTGTGAAGATAAACTAACAAAAACTGTTCCGCTAAGAGTGTAAAATTTCGTTTGCAGTTTACTGGTGCTAAATGGAAGATGTCATGCTGGAGACGTCAGCAGACTATAATAGGTAATGCATTTCAGCAGTTCACTCAGGTTCTATCTCTTCCAGATCTCTCAATCTCTGCTTAATTATGTTATTGTTGATGTTGATACGATTTGTTCTATGTTAGAATTTTGTCGAATAAACGTTCCTTGTGATATGCATAGGTGAGTCATACACAATCTTTACTTCTCTATTCTCTTTTGTAGTTAATCTCGATGAACATCATAGTTTTATTCTGGATGCTGTAGGAGCTTTTATTAGTTTTAAGGCAAGTATTTCCTCAACTATGGGCTTCATAGTGAACGTAACATTTTCAGTTGAAACTAACTAATTCATTTGCAGACTTTTAAAGACAAGTCTGGTCTTATGAACAGATATCATGCGCATTCGCTATCAAAGACTATGTCTTAATCTATTTTACCCGAAATGTCCTCATACCCCTTACTGTTTAATTCGAGTTTACGAAGTAGTGAAAAAGATTGTAAAAGAGCAATGGTTATGTTTATGGTGCAGGTAATGCCTGGGTAGATTTCTCATATCTTTGGGTTTGTTCTTATTTTATAATTTTGTAAAGCCTTTCGCCTCTTTTCCACCCTTCCATCATTTCGCTCGTTTTCCTGCTGATGTGCTGATGCATATGCGATATCTACCAAACTGTTTTTTATTTCATCTAGACCGTATATAGCAACTATTCTTGAATTGTTTGTTCTGTCTATGATGTGCATTACATGTTTGTTAATGTTACGGTATAATATAAATGTGAAACAACATCTCGAAGTACCATGATTGGAGATTGGTGGAGGATCTAGATGTTATTTATAGGAATGGCTGTTCTCGCGCTTCGAGTGAGTTTTTGTATATTGACGAGTGGTATCGAGTGAGCTTGTCTGCGCCGTGTTACATTTTCAATGATAACGGGCTGAAGATCGGTCGGTTATGCACAGCGCACAGGCATAGCATTCTGAAACTACTCATTCATTTAAACCAATAAGTTTTCATGTTTTCAGGAAAACAAACATTTTCTGCGACGCTGTTTTTATTGTACTTTAAAGATAATTTTAAATCGGAGCATTGCAAACTTTTAACTTAATTAAAGTTTGTTCTTTATGATTTCATAATTCCACATACGCAGGTATATGAATTGGCGGTTTTATATTGTTCTATACGTTATGTAATCAATAGCTTTATTGCGTTAATAGCGAAAGCCCATGAAAGCTGAGCTCTGTATCATAGACTCAGTTTCTTGTACACTGTGATGCTACTACATAGCTGGAGTTTGCTGACTATCAGTTTTCAATTGTATCTGCTCTTCGTATTGCTTTTCTAATGAGTACCATGGGTTCGTAATCATCTGTGGTATAACGTATTGTTTGGGATCAAATGGGCCTTTCTAAAATGATCTGGGAATTTAGTATTGTCTTCTATAACTCACATTTTGTCGATGTTCGCCTCCTCCATGGCCTCCTCCACGGCCACCACCACCACGGCCGCCGCCGCCTCTATGAAATCCTCTGTGACCACCACGGCCTATATGAAAAACTTGTCGGCCCCGTTGAAAATTATCTCCTCTATGATAGCCTCCTCGTCCACCTCGCCTTGGGTTATCGTAATTGTTATAACTGTAAAGGTTCCATAATGTTTATATGCGCAGCATTCACATACTTTGATCCTCCTCTGTCCCCTATAATTAGATGAATTAAGCGTTACAGAACAAATTGAACTTACTGTGAAATCCTTGCTTTTTAGGTTCAAAGGAGCCGTCGTTCGGATTACTCATTGTCGATATATTGTCTTACTTACTGGAGATCTTGTTTCAACTATATTCAGCTTACGAGATCAAGCGTCTGACATACTACGCCAAATTTTTACTTAACTAAGTTTGGATCGCTTCGAGACCAAAAAGTTGAAACCTTTATTTTTTTTCAACTGTTCCGTTGAATCGTGTGATGGCATGATTGAAGTGTTATCATTTGTTAATTGATATTTTCTTGTCTTCTTTTATTTCGTTTGTTGCGTTTAGGTACGTTATTCAAATTTGTTTCTTCAGATGTCAAAAGCAGTAGGACATGTAGTTGGCTATTTCAAAACGCACTCTCTTGCCGAATGGCGCCACTACTTCATGAGTACCCATTTCTGGGGTCCAGTTGCCAATTGGGGATTACCTTTAGCTGCTCTTGCTGATTTGGAGGTAATCATATTAAGGTTCAAGCTTATAAATTGTGTTTCAGAAAAGTCCAGATATGATCAGTGGGCCTATGACATCTGCTCTTTGTATATACTCATCTGTATTTATGAGGTAAGATTGGAAAGGTATACGAAGAGGTTACTTGTTTCTCGTAGATTTGCTTGGCATGTTCAACCTCGTAACTTACTTCTGTTCGCATGTCACTGCACCAACTTCACTGCTCAAACAGCTCAGGTAATCCAATGCGCTTTATAATTGTTAATGAAATGATTTCTTTTTAAGTTAGGACGCTTTGTTAATCACCACTACTTGAAGATAGTAGAAGATCCTATCGCCAAAAGACATAGATTACTTCATGAGAAAAATCATCCTGAAGATATTCATCATTAGAAGTGGTCTTCTACGTAGCCATGTGTGCATTGCCCGGTGTGATCTGCATTCCCATATAAATGTCTAAACAATCGCTGATGTTTTTGCGGCAATTCAAACGCAGGGCTTATCTTGCCATTGCGGGGTTAGAGGTTGTATTATTCCGAATGTATAGTAGTACTTAAGAGAGTTTTTAGGTTGCATTTTGTTGTACATCTTGTTTCAGAAAAAAAAAAGAATATTTATTGTATGAAACAATTTCTTATTTCTTTCTACTTCGGAGAGTCCGTACTGGTTTGGCATTAGGTGATTTGGGGGAAGCTGGTGGAGGGGAAGGTTTTTTGGCAGTAGTTCTGAAACAATCGAATGAATTGAATGAAATGAAAGATTTAATATAAACCTGGTAGATCTACCTCCTCTCTTCCTCAACGAAGGAGTTACACTCGGTGGTTCTTCCGCCTTACCCTTCTTCTTTGGAGAAAGACTGACATCTGATTTTTCTTCGGTTTTCCCTCTTTTTCTCTGAGGTTGAGCATCTGATCTGGTTCTCCTTTTTTGAGATGGAGTTTCAGGGCTCTCTTCTGGTTTCCCTCTCTTTTTACGTGACGGGGTCTCATCAGGCTGCTCTTCCGCTCTTCCCCTCTTTTTCCGAGAAGGAGGTTCAGAAACGCGTTCTTCTACTTTACCTCTCTTCTTACGAGTAGGTGGAGGAGTATCATCACGTTGCTCTTCAGTTGCATCAGATTCATTCATTAGAAGCTCATCTTCATCCTCATCCATCTTCGTGATACTCATGATAGTTCCATTGGCTTTGGAAACTTTGTTGACAGTATTAGAGCCAAGAGGTCTTTTAACTTTATGAGGTAATCGTCCTTTCCTCTTCTTCTCTTCTTCAATCATAGATTCGGGTGCGAAAACCTGAAATTTTGAGTTCAACACAAATTATAATAAATTTAAAAAATCACTTTTTCACTTCCATTCTTCAAAGTACCGAAAATTGATTTGGGAAGCATAGGTGTCACAGGATCATTCTTCGTTTGAATTTTACCTCTATACAGAATCATTATGATTGCTAGATCAGTCAAAGCCCAGAGCTTCTGAATTTCAAAAAACGTAAGAAACCAAAAAACGTTACGAACCTTGTTGAGTTCGTCGCATTTTGCTCTGCTCAGCTTCTTCTGAGTGACTTTAATTTCCGCTTGTGCGTTAGTTGAGAGTCGCAGATGTTCCAAACTTCGGAATATCAACTCGAAGTTATAGAAACTCTTGTTCGTTACATAGCATTCAATAACGAACCAAAGGCATCTTGAAAAATGGATAAAAGACTTATAAGAACAAACAACTTACTCTTGTAAAAAGCGTAAGCACTCTACATCATCAAATCGTCTATATAGCGGATTTTCTGATAATAAGAGGATACTGAAAGCGATACCATACTCAGCTTGATAGAAAGGTCGAAGCTCTGAAATAGAATGCATAACTGAGACTTTAGCTACAATAGTTACTCTCAGGAAAAGTTGAAACACTCAAAGCCTTGACTCGAGTTGACAGCGTTTGTATTAATCCCCTTTGGAGATTGGCTTGAAGTCTACAAAGGATTATTTTTGAGCTGAATCAAAATCTATCTCTACGTTTGCAAAGTTTCTCCTTCTGCTTCTAAAGTGGGAACCAAACTATAGATAGAAATGAACTGAGCAGGGAGTCTTGTTTTTCGCAGACCCTTCATCAAACGCTGTTCGAAGTGCGATCTAACGGCAGAGCAAGGATCCTTTAATGGATATAATACGAATAAAATTCAGTTGGAAGCTACTCACTATTATTAGATATGCCAAGTTGTTGAAAGTTTCACAATTGAGCATCTTACAGTATTTTAAACGATTGCATATTTGGAGAACACATGAACCAGCAGTGCCTCTCAGGACAGCTTTTTCAACAGCACTAGAGTGTTTGAGTAAATGAGATGGAAAGAAGGACTTATATCTCACCTGATATTATCCTCGGGTGAATGAATATCACCCCCATTCTTCAATATTCCTACTAGAATGTTCAATGTTTTCACGGCTATTGGATCATAGTCGGCATCTCCATTAAGGCAACGACAAAGAAGCTTCAATGCATGAATCTGTATTAAGCAGTTTTAGATAAGAAGATGACGATCAAAACATACCTTCGACAAAGTGAATTTTGGCATATCCTGCCTTTTCAAGTCTTTCTGGTCATCTAATTCAGTTGGGTCATCGTCACTACTTCGATTACTAAGGATAAGCTGAAACACGAAGCGAATGATATATTTACTGGATGAGTGCTTTCTCACTTTAAGTATTGTATTGGGAATGAGATCTTTGATAATTGTTGTGATTTCAGGAGTCGGCATTCGAGTATTTATAAACGACAAGACTCTAAGAGCATTCAAACATCCTGGATCTTCAATAACCAAACGCTCGACTAATTGCTGAAACAACGTTTTAACTGCTGACGAAGCCTATTTCTCAAATTACCGGAATGATTTTTGAGAATTGACCTTCTGGCCCGATAAGAACATCTTTATCTTCGAATTTACAGGCAAGCTTACAAGCCAGCTTGGAAACATGGTGTAAGGTGGGATCATTAGTAGTTACAAAACGCCAAATGAGCTATAAACACCATAAGATATGTAGAAAACTTGTAACTTACATCTTGGATTTCGGGAAAACATTCACGCTCCTTTATCTTATCAGCATACTTCGAGAACATTAGTAAATAGAATTTAAGACCTCCTTCAACTGTAAAGACAACAGGATACTAATGGAAACTTGGACAATGTCGTACCTGTACAAGAGTTGGAAGATGTGAGTAATGACATGGCGGAGTTGAGGGTTTTCTCTTCCAAAAACAGATGTGGAAAACCATCAACCCATGAGTTAAGTAGAGCAAGACCCGAACGAACTCTCGCCTCTCCATCGGTTTTGCCACAAGTGGCATCTCGATCAGCGTTTATCACATGCCGTACGAGGTCCTAATTTCAATATCAGTCTCAGATGACAAGATATAGAAACTTACATGAGCTGATTCGTTGTCCATAATGAAACAAACAAATCTCTCTATAAAATATCTGATAATCTTGAGCTGCTCTTTAGGAAGATTTCGACTAGCAATGAAGTTCAACAATTCTTTCTGGAAGGAACAGATTCTTAGTGAACAAGAGAAAGTAAGCTTACTCCGCTCTTCTCAATTTCTTCCAGCGTATATTCTAATCCTACAATTTTCAGGGTTAAATTGAATGATTTCGGTTCCGTTGCAAGAATGTTAGTGAATTGTCTCATGGCAAGAGAGAACTGAAAGCATGAGTTGCGTTTGAGATCATGGAAGAGCAGTTATACCTGATTGACATCTGTCTGTACAGAGGCTACTCTTTCAATTTTGCTATCAATCTGTTTAGCTTTATCAATCCCCTTATCCTCTTTTGATATTAAATCGAGGATCTCTCGAACTATCCTTCTATAGGCAGCATTACGACTAATTATACATGTGAACGCTCTGAAAATAAGGAGAATAAAAATACATTTGAGTAGACCTACTCTCTAGCATAATGATTAAGCTTGTAGAACAAGTTCAGCATGAATGGAATACGTTTTTTCGGATCCATAGTCCTGGGAATGATCAATGCATAAAAATATCTTTCGAGCATGGTTCTGAAAATGATTGTCGATCCTACTATGGAACTGATGAGATATACCCTTCTTCCTTATACTCAGTCATTTTAGCCGAAGTGTATCTCAGATAGAGGCATAAAGCTTTTTGAGGAATAATAGATACAACTTGTCTATCAGATTCTGTGTAACTCTCTCCACAAACTATTTTACAATGAAGAGTCAACAGTTTAGAGAAAGCCTCATGTCGGATGTTCGGCTGAATTGAATATAAGAAAACAATTAAGCATAACCATTCTTACTTTTTTATCAACCATCCGCTGACAACATGCCAAGATGAGACTCTCATTTACAGCTTCGAGCTTACTACGAGCTGCCTGTACTACGCTAGTTAATGCAGCTAATCTAACATCATCGTCGGCATCGCTCAGAAGCCGAAGAAGGCCCTCTGCAATTAAGATTGTAAAGAAATATCAGGGATCTTGAACTAACGGCTCAAATCTCCCCGCACTTGTGAGTGTGTCAACAATATTTTACACGCTTGTTTAGCGAATTCTTCCCGAATTTCGCGTGAAGTGTCTTTTTGCCTAAAAGCATTGATGATTGAGTAGTAGTGATGTTATGGTACAAACCTATTCAAGAAAGTCTTCCATACCTCTGGCTGTGAATCGACGATATCGCATTTCGGATGAACGAGAAGACAACTCATAGTCTTGGTTGCGAAAAGCCTCGATTGCAAATCGTCGTCCTGAAAACAATTGCCTTATATTATGAGGTAGATGGCGAGCTCACTCTGAGGAAGCCACTAAGTTGTGGTATAACAGGGTTGACGAGCTCAGGAGAAATCAGATGAAGTTCGATAATAACTTCGTGGAGCTTTCTTTTACAATTACCAACTAACTCGCACTCCTCCGGGAATCCACCCACAACCAAAGATTTGATCAACAACTAAACAGCAAGGTAAGCAAAGTGTAGAACGAGAGTGAACCGAACCGTTTCTATAGAACTTTCTAAAGAAGTGTGGGATTGGAAGATTGCTCGAGCAATATTATAAGACTCTCGGAAATTCGCCTGGAACGATGACAAGCTTCTTACTAGCATTATAAACTGTAGAATATACCTTTTGAGGGTTAACGATATAGAAAAAAAGCACATCAAGAACAGGATTCTCGACGTGATCCAAATCCGACAACAACTTCGTACTCAATTGAACGAAAAGTTGAATCATCTAAAGAAATGACGATTAATGGGCTTATGACTAGAAGGGCACCTTTTCTTTCCTCGATGAATATTCGTCATTATCGTCATCTTCTTTCTCCTCATCGATTTCCATGGAACGTTCGCGTTGAGGAGCCCAAGCCTGTAAAAGAAACACAAACATATGATGTTCGCAACAGTGTTCTTACTTTGTTCTTAACTACTTCCAGAGATGTTTTGAGAAAGTGACGTGTGACCTCGTTCGCATCGACAATCGGCAACTCATTACATAGATGTAAAGTTTTCAGTGTTGATATATTCTTAAGCATACAATAAGAAATGAAACATATATAAGCATTACCTCTAATAAATAAAAACATTTACGAAAGGTGGGCCCTGAAGGATTGGCTAAGCCTTTTAAGCTATCGATAACAACAATAAAAATTTCCTGTAAAATCAATTAAGAAAAAAGTGAAATGCCAAAGAAAACCTTAAGTTTAGAACTTTCACAAGAAGGTACAGTTGGGGCAAAAATGCGGAGTAAGTCAGCAATGCAACATGCAAGATAAACACGAACATCATTATTTTCATAATTTAAAAATCTGAGAGATAGAGAAGGTCAGAGATGAAGGAAAAGAAATAAACATACTGAGATCCAGTTAAATGCTGAAACAGAGATTGATACCTATTCGGTTCTCCAATGTCTTCGTTATTATCTGCATGTGACAAAGCCTCACTGAGCGTCTGCAATGAAAACTTTGAAACACAGCAACTTCCAAATTGATCACACCTTCAAGTTTCTAGCCAAATCATTGCCTTTTTTGGTGAATACTATGGGAGGGACATTAGCTGGATAATCCACATTTGACATAACGCTGAACGATAAATCTTAGTTTTACACTTTGTAAACTTTGAAAAACATAACAACGAATGAAACATCGTTCAAAATTTAAACTGTTTCGCCATGGGGCAACGTTTCGAGGGAAATATTCAAAAACAGTGAACAATAAGCTTTTCAGTCAATGAACTACGAAATAATAACATGCTTAATCAGTGTTTCTGTTTTTAAAAGTTTTGCAAACGTATAAGCAATAGTTAGCCGTGGGAATTTCAATATGGACGAGCGGAAGCGTCCTTGCTCATTTCGATATTTTCACTCAGACGCCCGGTCGATGCATTCATCACATTTCTATTTTTAAATATTGAAATTAGTTTTATCTGTTATTGTTTCTGTTTTTTTGTCTTATTCGTTTACAAAACACGTTTGCTACGTTGTGCAGTTGCTGAGTACAATTTCAACATTTCTGTGTCGTCATTCGATATCACTCCTTTTGGCTTTTGTTTTGTTATATTGCATACATTATGGCCAAGACAGATACGCAAGTTTTCGTAAATAAAGTCCTTGTTCAACTTTAAGTTCAATTCCATTACGAATCTGGGTTGCAAAAGTATTAATATCAAAAAGTTATCGTTTTCATTGCCTATCGTATCCTGTCGCATGCATGCCTATTACATAGATATCGATTTTTCTTACCGCGATTTCCCTTAGCAGTTTCGAATTAGACTATGTATTTTAAGAATGGTTGGGACCATTACGGAACCTTCCCGCCCACCTGATCAGTACTTGGCTGCTAGTGGAACTCTTGCATGTTTAGTACCCAATGAGTATGATAGAAACATTTATTCTGAATGCTCCTATATCGGCAATCGAACTCTTATCAAATGCAGACAAGTCCGACGTAAAGAACAGCTAGCTTTGAATGGTGGACAATGTGAATTAGTGAGATTTCATTACGTTACATAGTCTCATGTTCTTTGTCCAGCACACGAAATTGGCTAATAACTTGAAGCGACGTTACGTTAAAGAGAAAGCTCGCCTATCGTTAGAAGGAACGAAAAAGAAGTATAGGAAAGTAATCCAGTCGGAGGAGCTTGTTAGGTAAGTTCTGCACGGGGACTCCCGCTCCAATTGATTTGATGCAGTGACGAAGATGAATTTCTACTTCCATGCAGTCATTGGACTGTCCCAAAGCAAGATAGTGTTTACTTCTTCTCCCATGAAGATGATATCGACATTCCCCTTATGTAAGTTATAAGCAAAAGTCTTAGGCAGTTTGTCATTTCTTCAGGCAAGCTGGTGTATACACCGATAAAGAAGTTCTCCAAGTGCGTATGGCTTTATTAAACAAGGAAATCAAACACCTGGAGCACTACCGAGAGATGACGGCAGAGAACATCAGAAGAACGGCCGAATTCACATTGGAACCGACAAAATCGAAACGGAAAAGTGAGCATAAACAGCTATCGCTTTGTTCAGAATCCCATGATCGTTTCAGGAGCTAGTCTTGATAGCAATCAGCTTAAAGATTACTTAGCTAAAAGAACATATCATAAGGAGACTGTCGTAACGAAGCGTTTGAAAGCTATGAAGAATAGAGCACCGACGGTATACCACTTCTCTCTCTTTGATGTAATCTTATTTGTACCATAGGACTCGGTATACTGTGCTTTCGGTGATTCTGAAGACTCTGTCGCGATAGAAGATGTTGTAGGTAAATTGGTGTCATCTGTTGCGGACGATGATTTTGTCCCTATTCCTTCTGAAGGAAGTTCTCGTTGCTTACGACTGGCGTTACCTGGAGCCAAACACTGTATGATTCGTAAGTTTCTTTTCTCACTTATCATTCTTCTTTTGATCTTTTAAGATTTAACTAAAGGAGGAAAGATACCTTCCTTCCCTAAATGTGATTCTTGTAATAATGTGGTTATTTTCACGAATGATACTACCAAAAATCTGTGTCCCATGCATTGTGAGTTGTTTTTTTGCTCGAATGTTGACTTATCCCATTCACATAGGCTATCGTGCTTCTCATCGTTATCCATTGTCTATCAGCATTGGGAATTTCTCAAACCGAGGTTGGAAGTCTTTTTCACTTTCTCTGTTTCATATTTTTGTTTTACAGGGTCACAGCCTGCTTCTGATATATCAAACAGCCCGGTATTTGTTCTTACATTCTTTTTTTCCTTTGACTTATTTCTTTGCAGTTCTTCTATGATTATGAGAGTGATGATGAATTGACGAATGATATGCGTCAGAACTTTGATATTGTAGGATTTTTGTTTTTTCTCTGAATAATATGCTCTTATCGCAGAGCTCGATACGAGCAGCAAGATCTCGAATTAGACATTCTCCTTATGGCGCAAAGCCAGGCGCAACTCTGATGTCTCCAACGCAGTTGAATATGACTATGCAAGCTGTTAGTTTACCATAAAAATTGTATACAAGTATTTTACAATTTCAGAGATTACGGGAAGCTGACACATGCAGAGCTGCTAGGTTCGCTTCGTCTTCAGTTTCATTATTATAATTACCTTTAGATGCCGACCATTCAATCGTGAAAACTTCCCCGAGAAAACTCATCGTTCAGCTGTCAGTAGAACTCCTACCATGTGTCTTACACGAGCGGTCCGACCGTCTATTACATTCAATCCTGTGCCCGTAAGACTTTTGATCAAGTTCGTGTTATGCTGGTTCTTTCATTACAGCGTTTACAAATCAAACCAAGAGGGTTTGATACGTTAAAAAGGCCCAGTGTGGCTCCACCTCAACCATCGCATATGAGACCACTGTTCAACACTCAGTCTACTTCAAGGCCCCAACCTTCTCCTCGAACTTTTGTTCCGGCTCATAATATGAATACATATAATCCTCGCCCTCAAATACCTCGAGAAGCTAGCTTGCTTCAAAGAAAACAAATTGAAGAAGATCAGAAAGCAGCAGCAAGTATTTTAGATGTAAGACTATCGGCATTTTGTTTCAACTATTCATCTGTTTAAGGAAAAGATAGAAGAAGAACTGGTAGAGGACACCGAGCGCGGTCCAATACCTCAACATTCTGCTTTACCTCCACCCACGCAACGCTTTGTTACCGGAAGTAGGATACCACCACCCCATAGGTGAGCTTTTCATTCATGATCCTCTTACGGAAGAGTTCTTTAAGGATGCCTGTTAGAACAACATATTCCACGATCTCTAGAGTGGTACCCCCCTCCCGGACTGTGTAAGTTTTTCTTTTAACATATTTGAGGGAGATTCTTTTATGGTCATGTATCATTCATGAATCTTCCTTCTCCTACATGTATGACCTTACTACGCAAGTATAGAAATGAAGTGAGCCTCTTAAAAAATCTCTCTTCCAGATATAGAGGAATGGCAGTGAATGACCCTAAGCGGATCGCTACCTATTCCTCTTATAATCCATCTCAGATAAACCGAAGGGCCATGGTTATGCGAGGAGGTATGCCTAGATGCTGTAAGTTTTTATCTGTAATTTTTTTAAATGTCCTCATTTTAAGATGATCTCAACACTTCTGGCAGACCGCCCGCTCCTCAACAACAGCAACAGCAACAGCAACCACAGCAACAGCAGCAGCAACAGCAACAACAACAACAACAACAACAACAACAACATCAACAACAACAACAACAACAACAGCAGCAACATCAGCAGCAACATCAGCAGCAACATCAGCAACAGCAGCAACATCAACAACATCAACAACAGCCGCAACAGCAGCAACATCAACAACAGCAACCACCTAGTCAAACGATGGATATGAACCAAGCTCCTACAAACGGTCAGCAAGACAAGGTGTTTCGGTGAACAATCAGCTTCGGTATGGTGATGGTTCGCACAATTTTATGTTGTTGAAGGTAATGAAACGGATAGTTAATAAATATTCTTCGGAATCTAAAGACATGCAGACTAGGTTACGACCCTAGAAGCAGAGTGAGACATAGATGTAGAGCAACCATATATAAGCTAGCAGACTCCTTGTTAAGAAGAGCGACTCAGAGCCTCGCACTGACTCCTCGTCCGTCTATTTCTTAGACTATAATGTAGACTAGATTTAGACCCGAACTTGAGTACTTCCAGAAGGTGTCTATCTTATCTTCTGTTATATATTGATGTTAACTTAATCTATGTTCATGTAAGATCAATTTCTTATCTATTCTATCCGTATAACTTATAATCTCAATTGTAATTGTAAATCTTTATCTTCAATAAACATTATTCAAACTATTTGGAATGTTTCTCTGTTTATAACGGCATTTCTGTTACGCTCACAAACCGCTACCTCGGTAATATCTGAGTCGAGCAGGGGGTGATGCGCCTGTCATTGAAGAAACAGAGGAAAGAGAATTTTCCAACATCGGACTCTTCCATTTAGTTTTGTGAAAAATCTGTGACTTGCTTTGCACGCTGTTTGCCATGCATGATTATCCACTTTGCTAATAAATGTCTGTTCAATGGAGAATGCGAAGTTCTACTGTGGAACATCTGGAAAAGGCACTTTTCACCTCATCCAAACCGGGAGAATCGCAGCACGGCCAGGAATACATGCAATTGGGCATCAGCCCGAATAGATTGCCTACCTGGAAGACAGAGGTGATCTCGGACAAGTTTGATTTGTCTAATATAACAGAAACTGTTTCGGCGAACAATGAGCTTCGGTATGGTGCTGGTTCACATGACCCTTTATTTTTTTTTAAATTTGTTTCATATTGAGGCTAGAGGCGGGTGTAGTGTTTTCCCAAAACTGTTTAGCTTGATCCTTTTCTTAGCTTTTCGCTATCCTTCTGAACTCTCCTTTTGTTTCTAACACACCCTGTTCTCTTTAAATGTTTCCTCCAATACCGTGAATAGCAACATTCTGATTGTTTTATAGTTTCTGTATGAATTGAAGAGAATAGGGATTCGTGTATGTATCTACTATCTCTCCGATTATGATTTTAAACTTACTTATTCTCATTAATTGGTTTATTTTCTTTTTTATGTTTTCAATTGTTCTCAAAATAGTAAATCTGTTTATAACACGTTTGTTTCCGATTGTTTAAAGTTGAAGCAGTATTGGACGAAAGGATGGATGTTCATTCTCTTGCGCATACATATCAGCCTGCAGCCTACAAGTTATTAATTGAACGAGTTAATTAATAAGTCACGAATGCAACCGCTCTCCTCGAACGTTAAATTGAAAATGAAAAGAGCTCCTATTGGGTACAACGTGACGTCCCCAATACTAACGACGATTCGAAAAGAATGTTTGCAAGTTTTCATGTTTTTGTCCTAAACTGTTGTTATTTAATTCGAGCTCATAGTTGCTATCTCATGTTTCATCTTCCCACATTGTTTTGTCTTCATCAAAGTCTTCATTTGGCTCGTTTTTTGCTGATGATCAACTCGCGAATACTCTTCCGCTGACTCTCTCTCTCTCTCTTTCTATATGCGGATAGAGCTAGCATTCTAGTTTTGATATTTTTTTGTGTTGTGTTTCATTTCATTTCTCTCGCTCATCTGGCACTGTTATGAAAACATTGAATAAGTGTTCATGCACTCTATATCATATGAAGTGAACACAGAGAATGAATCGAAACGGCGCGCGCGAGACTGACTAAGAGATATATGGAGAGGAAGAGAGAGAGAGAGCAAATGAATGAGTTCAAGAATATTATTCTCATTATTTAACTCTCATTAAACTTGTGCCATCCTGTTTATTCGGATACAACAATCGAATTCTCGTTTGTTTTCTTTGTTTTGCTACGTTTCTGTTACATCATATCTCCAATATCTTTACTCTATTTTTGTTTTCTTCTTCGGTCATCTGAAAAGCTAGCTAGAGCTAATTATATGTTTTTCTTGGCATCTAGATCCATTGTTATTTTATATTTTCTCGATTGTAGACCTTTCTTCTTTCTATTTTCCCGTAAGCTGTCAGTATCAGAAGTGTGTCGTTCCGCCAACTTTCTTCAGATTATTCTTAATGAGTTATCGTTTTTGTGGACGAAGTGAACGTTACGACCCCAACCTTCGCTGTCACCATAAGGAAGCTTCAGTAATTACATTTTTCAACTTTCTGTCTTTTTTTGAAACTTGTCTCATATTAAGACTAGAGGCGGGTATAGTGTTTTCCCAAAGTTGATTAGCTTGATCCTTTTCTTAGCCTCTCCTTCTCGCTATCCTTTCGAACTCTCCTTTTGTTTCTAACACACCCTGTTCTCTTTAAATGTGATGTATCTATCAATCGACAACTCAATGAGATTTTCAGGGGAAGTTTATGACCATTTAGTCGTCTTTTCCATCTTCTCGTTGTCCATATACATAAGGGCATCCAATGCTATACACTTGCACCTTAATCTATTCGCTTGTGTTCCGCTGTTGAGAAGGGTTTATTAGATTGAAGTTCTTCCTCTTGTAAGATGCTTTCACGGAACTGTTTTTGATTACAAGTCTTCCTAATCCATTCTTCTCATTCTTTCTGTCTTATTGCCCATCCACATGTGTGCGTTCAGCTTTTTGCAAAAAGTTCTCGATTATAATGGTTTATTTTGTCAATTAATCTCCAATTCTCGTGAAAAGATGGACTTCAATTAGACTCTTACGTTAATCAAGCACTATTCGTTGAATATTGAAAATGATTCTCATGTCAAGAGTACCAGGAAAGCGAATCAAAACAGAATACGGTAACATTTTAATTCACACACTATATAAGGAGTTTTGAGTAAGCTGTATATTTCATGTTCTTTAGCATTTAGCAAGCGGGAATAGCTGAGCAGCTTCCTCAGTCTGATATCTTTTCTCTCTTAACAGAAAGAACAAAGTTCTCCGAAAGTATTTCAACGTTGAGCAACTTTCTTCTCCACCCACTCCCCTCTTTGCTTCTATCCATTCCCTGCATCCAATCCCCTAATTTGGTTGTTCAGAACTCTTTCTATTCATATCACGTCATTATCTGAGCTCTTCACTCCGATCACTCATCACTCTATGTTTGTGACTAGAAATTGGACGCAAAAAAATTTTTTCAATGAAAGATCTGATGTAATCGATCACATTCACTGCATTTTTGTGGTGCTCAATTGCTCGCTCATTTCTGAGTCCGTCTTCCGCCGGCCGCCGTTTGAAGCTTGTTCTTGATTTTTTGTTTCCCAACTTCTCCGCAGTGAAAAGAACTTTCTGAGAAAAATGTGGGTTTTGCGAGAAACGGAGAGAGAGCTCGAACTTTCTTGGGTTGATTTCCGTTCCATAGCATAAACGACGACTTAATCGTTAGGGTCGAAATGTAAGCTGGAGTTGTTTGAATAGAAACAGATCCTTTAGATTTTTTTACTCTATTCTTTTTCTTTCGCTCCAATTTTCATCTAAATGGTCAGAGATCCTCACGCGGCACTTCCGTTTGGTTCTATTTTTCTTCTTTTTTTTTTTTTGCTTTTTTTCGGATGGCAAACGCTCGAGCATGCCGTTTCACACCCTCCCTCACTCCTACCATCTCTCTTCCCACTTTTCTATCCCTCACTCCTTCAGGCAAATTTGAGAAGATATGAATTTAAAGAAAACATCTCTGTAGACAAGGTTGAAAACTGAAAATCAAATTTAGAATTTGACGAATTTGGTTGGAATTTGAAAATTAGATGTAATGGCTTCATTTCTCACCGAGATCGCATCATCTATTCTCACATCAAAAATGGCAAATTCTTTGGCATTTTTCTGATTTTTAGCGAACCAATCTGATGTAAATCAGAGAATTTTTCATGAAAATTGTCATCAATGACAGCCTTTGTCCGTTTCGTGCGTGATGTGGGGGCTTGCCATCAGTCGCCTTACCTACAAATTCGCTGTCGACGACGACAACCCCGTCTCCCTGGCTTTTTCTCCCTTTTACTCTCTCTGTCTTCTGTCTCTAGCTACGTTCCTCTTTCTGTTACTCTCAGGAGGCGAAGGAACTCATCTCAAATGTTTTTTTTTGTATCCGAATTTCTATTTCGTTCTGTTTGTACACAATGAACTTTCCTTTTGCTGTCGTACTACTACCCCACACACTGATACGACAACCCGTACACACGATCTCAATCTCCCTCCAACACTCTCTATTCATTCCAAACTCTTTTTTATTCTCTCCATAATGAGCTTAGAGAGAGCGCGAAAAAAAATAGAGGAAGTGAGTGTTTCCGTTTCGTATCCGGCTATTAGATGACAGGAATATGATATTAAAAGCAAATTTTAGTTGTTATCACCTTGTAACTCACCCTACTTCTTCGTTCTCTGTCGCACGTTTTTTCCAGTCTACAACTTTCTTCGTGAATATTTCATCCTCTGCGTACAGAAGTTGCAGAAAAGATCTGCTCATTACGTAATCGTCTCAGTTGTCTCAGGTGCAAAGAAAGACGAAAAATAAAGCAAAACTTCAGACGGCTTTTTCTTAGAGGTCTTCACATACATTCTTTTGCTGTCTCAAGAACTTCTTTTTGAACTGCTTTCAATCTTTCTGAACTATCCCTCATTTCGTAGACTAGAGAGTTTTTGGAGTTGTTGTGATTGAAGACATAGAGAAGCATGATAAGCATCAGGTCGTCAGATGACATTTACGGATTTTGAAGACCCGCATCCGATGATTAACCTCATCCACATATTTTCATCTCTTTCCTTCTCTTTTCTATTCAACATATGTCTTCTGGAGAAGTTGTAGCACAACATCTCTTCACTCCTATAAAAACGACATTCATTCATAAAAAACATGGAAACACAAATAGATGCAGTCAATCCTTGCAATATTGGTCGCGTTTTTATGATAAATTTCATTTTCTTGCCTTCATACCTTCTCTCTCCATGTCGTCTTCTCTCTTTCTTTATCTCCCCCTCTCCGCCTCTTTCTTTTTATATTTCCTTCGTTTCAAGGGTTTTCCTACTGTTTATGAAGCTTGTCTCCTAATTTTTCTTTCTTGTTTTGAAAGATCATTCACGAATATGGCTTAATCTTTAGCAACATTTTCCTCCCTCCATCTCCTCATTTTCCCTCTCTTTCTTCTCTTTCTCCCTCTCTCTCCTCGTTTTTTACTTCAATTGTTATCTGTGCTCTGTTGACAAGTAGTAGCTCTATAGCCAATTCAATTGGAAACAGCTTCTTGTGAAAATCTGTCAATTGAGGCTGTCACCACAAAATGAAAATGTTGATTTGCGCCAATGCCCTCAGGAGCTATCCGATTGTCTCGTGCCTTTTACAGAAATAACTATAAGCTCATATTCATCCTGGTCTTTCTCTCTATATTGTTGTTGTGTTTCTTCGCATATGCATGTGTGTGTATGTTTGTGTGTATATGCCTTCAGCTGATTTGCCTCTTCCCCTCTCTTCCACTCTATTTTTGAGAGACAAATTATACCATATAAGTCAAGTTTCGTTATCCTGTTTTTGATTGTTTACTTCACGTTTTTGATTTTTCTCCAATTTTGGAGCAAATAATCATAAACTTCTATTGAATAATAACAGAACTGGTTTATGCCAAAGTAATCTCTCCTTTCTGAGGAATTGCAAAAAAAGAGGCGGATAGAGAGAGAGAGAGAGGGAGAGAGAGAGAAAGAGAGAGAGAGAGAGAGAGAAAGATAAAGAGAGAGAGAGAGAGAGACAAGGAAGTTGAAAAAGAAGAAAATATAGAAAGGGAAAGTTTGGGTGGACAAATGAAGATTAGAAGGTTGAGCTGTAGTAGAGAGAGGGGGAGAGAAAGGTAGTTTGAAGTAAGGAGAGCAAGAGGAGTAGAGAAAGACACTGATCAATTAGATATTTCATGTTTGAAAGATGAGAAAAGAAAAGCTCTTTTAATAATTTTCATCATCGACACTCAGCGTCTTCATAAGCCAAATAAGAAGCTGGAGGATGAAATTTAAGTTCTTCTATCTCTTTTCATTCAAATGTTTCTTCATTATCTCCATGCTCTCACCTCTTTCTGCTCTCGTGAATAATCTCTTCTTCTCTTTTCTCATTCTCTCTCTCTCTGTCTTCCTCTTTCCCTCAGTCTCATTCTAATTCATCTTTAGCTTTCTGTACGCTCCACTAATCCTATTATGTATTCGTTGTATGATTCCTTTAATTCTCTCATCTGTTAATTTGACAACTTCATTACCATGTTTGTGGTCCATTTTCTTACTTTATTCATCTGGAGGAATTATTCAGAATTTCTTTGATGGGCATTATGAGCGATGCCTAACAACCATCTTTCCTCCAATATACTCTCTTCTGCTCAAACTCTCCTCTATTTCACTCTGTATCTTTTGAACTCTCCTCATTAGCAGTCAGATTAGCTATTCCTTTCTCAATTTCTTCTTTTCCATCAAAATTAGAAAAGGACATTCTCGACTGAGAACAGCAAAAAGTTTTTTTTGTTTCCTTTTCTTGATTGACGGCTTCTCTTTACTTCGTTCATACAACTGTTATTCCGTTTAAGAATTTCGATTAAGCATTGTTGAAGCAAAGTTTTCGACGTTTGCATCCATTCTCTCCTCTGTCTTCTTCAACCATTCTCAGCTGTTTTTTCCATTCAGATTCTCACCTTATTTTCCAACTGTACTTTTCCTTTTTCATTCAAAACTGTTTTGCATCTTCTTTCTTTATTTTAATGGGAAATGTGAAAAAGAATCGAGTATCACCGAGGTTCATGGCCCTGCTTTTATTTCTTTTCCGTTCTCAGAAGAAATTCCATGGCACCCGTTCTCCATTTCTGCCCTGTGTTACATATCCTGCAAGAAAAACACAACCGCCTCATGCGCATGAGTTATATCTAAATGACGTCACATTATTTCACGTAAATGACGTGAGATACCGACGTGGATTACACGTGTTATTCGCATATGTTCCAGACAAAATATTTTTTTCTCATTTCAAGAAGGAAATTATATGAAATTCACGAAGATTTCACTCCTCCTTCACACTCTTGCTTTCTCCCTCAATTATTGTTTGTTACTCTCTCTCTCTCTCTCTCTCTCTCTCTCTCTCTTTTTTCCAAATGAATTCGGTAATGAATGAATTATCGAAGACAAAGAGATAAAGAAGGAAAAAAAGGCAATAAGACTCATGTCTTTTCTGAACTGAAAAGGCTTCTCGACTAATGCACTCAAATTTTGTCGTTCAGCTGTGTACTCTTGCCTTTTTTGTCTTCTTCTTCTCTTTTTTATAATAAATATTGTCTCTCATCCTTTATCTTCTTCTCTCTATCTTCATCTCACCCTCCATTCTCGAGTTTGCATGTCTTTCCACCAATTTTAACTGAATTCTCTATTTTATCTAAATAAGCTTTGTTTCTCCATTTACAGCTTCTTCGTGTTTCTGCAATTCAATCGCACCTAAGATTTTTCAGAATAAAAAATTTTCTTTTTTTTTCATTTTTGCTCTCTCACTCTCTCTCTCTCTTTGTCTCTCTCTCTCTGTAGCCATCTCTCTCGTGCCTCCCCTATTCTCGTGAGCTGACGAATTGATGTTGAGCAAACTAGACGAACCAAAAAAGACTTCTCTTTCCTTCTTTTTTTTTTATGAAAAACTGAAATTGTCTTCCGAAAAATTTGCGTTTTAATGTTAAAAGCTAAGAGCTTAAGGAGACCAACCGGGGGGGGGGGGGTATTGATTTGCTTTTGAACATGAGAAGTCGAGCGCATGTGAAACTCACGTGCGTTTCACGCCCAATCAACTGTCGCTTTTCATTTGTGATTTGAGTTCAAAAGTGAATGGTTGACTTTGGTGCATGTTGTTTGTTGTTTGTAATTGTTTACTTCCTTCATGACGGCTTTGCATAAATCATTTTTAATGTTTTTGCTTAGGCTCACACACAGGAGAGCAGAGCAGAGGAAAACTTTTTTTTCTGTCAAATATTGGACGAACCAAATATGAAAGAAAGAATGAGACTTCTTTTTTGTGCTCTCGATGTGAACGTTTGAAAGTTTGTATGTGAGGTTTGAACCTTTCAAGCGTGACAGATATTTTCAATTGAATTTTTCAGCTTTAATCTTTATAAGCCTCATGTTGCTTGCAAAGCTTATATATCATTTCAGTCTGAATATGTGATTCTTGTTGCCTATTTGACCATATTTGTCTTCACTCACACATATCCAGCCTTTGTTTCTTATCATATTTGTCAATGGAACACATGATGAAGCATATGGAATATTCAATAATTACTGAATGGATTTTAAGATTTAAGTTGCCCCAGGCAACATTCTCTAGCTCTCCTTCTGATCAGTCATCTTAATACCTCTCTTCCCACCTTCCATCTTCATTCTCTTTTATTCATCAATCTCTCCCTCTTTGTTGAACTTGAGTTAGCTCTGGTTCATTGATCTCACTCTCTCTCTCTCTCTCTCTCTCTCTCTCTCTCTCTCTCTCTCTCTCTCTCTCTCTTTCTCTCTTTGATCTCTATATGCGAATGAAATAACCAAGGGGATTAAATGATAACAAGACGTGCCTTCACATCACAAGTTCTTTCATTTCTTGAAGTCTTCGAATCACAATTAATAAACTTCCATAGCTCTCTTGATTTTTGACAGTATAATCGAAAGCTTTTTACTTTCAAATTTTCAAATGAGACCCCTCCCTCTCTCTCTCTTAGTATATCTCGCCTTTTCTCCTCTTCCACGTCTCAATCTTCATCTTCCTCCATCCGCCCGTCTTCGTTTTCTCTCCTATACTCCCCTCTCTGGCCCCTTCCAATCTTTCGCCCTTCATTTCTTCCATTTTACCTCTGAATTTTGTGGATTTCCTCATTCAAGAGCCCAGGACTCAACTTTTGTTTTGTTTTCGATGGAGAGAGCGAGAAAAACGAAGAAAAAAAAATCATATTTTCGATTGAACGTTTCTTTTGTATATCTTACTCACAAAGCATATTTTTCTTTAAAAAACCTTTAGTCCTGTAGAGTTCAGTTCGAGGAAGTTCAGAGAACGTTTTGGTTGTCAGCTAAAATGCTTTTGGCTTACTTCGAAGTAGTTGAGGTGTTTCAAATTGCTCAAAAGCTTTTCCTCATCTTTTTTTTCCTCAAAACTGCTTCGATCTTCCTCTTGTCTCTCTCTCTCTCTTTCTTTTTCTTTCGTTTTCTCTCCCGGTTCTACCTCTCTTTCATGCTTCTATCCTCTTTTGACCGTTGGTTTTAAATTTTTTTTTCCAAAAATGGTGTATCTTCCATGAAACTCTAGGAGAAGCTTATAATCGAAAAGCTGATGGCAGTCATAGATGGGTCATCAGCTGGCAGAGACTCTTTTTACCCCTTAGGCAATTTACATTGCCGGAGAAAGGCCGTTTCACAACAAATTTAAAAAGAATTCATTGGAATCTGTCCTTTATCGGAGCTCCTCACCCTCTCTCTCTCTCTTTCTCACTCCTTCACTCGTTCTCCTTTTGGTGCAGGAAAACAACAGTTCTTTGCCTTTTTTGCTGTTGGTTCCAAGAAAGAAGGAGATCAGCTCGCTTTTTATCTTTTCTAATCGTTACTTAATGAGGACATCGAAACCACCTAGACGTGACTTTCCAATAGACGTTTCCGAATGTTTGTTATTACGTTGTTTCATCTTTGAGATGTGAAGAAGTTCGTTCTCCTGACCTACATCTCGTTTTGTCACAATAATTGTTTTTTTTCCGCTTCTCGATGTTATTCTTAACTATTTGTAGATGTTCTTCCGAAATGCAAGTGCTGATGCTGCAGTAAATCGCGCACCATCGAGCTGCCGGTCAAGCCGACGTCTCATGAGGGCAGGGGATCGTCGACGCAGCAGCGTAATTGAATGGATTAATGGACTTTCTGATAATAATCAAAAACCTCCAGATGTCTGGGATAGGTAAGCTCTTCTGTCCAATCTTCCTTTGCAGTAACTGAAAAATTGGTAATCCATGTTGCTTTAGAGTAGAAGCACGAACGCGAGCTACCGACAAGTTCAGTGTCACATCTATAGATGAACCTGACCCAGACGAAAATACAGCTCATAAAATAGAATTAATCAATAAATTAAAGAGAGAAGTAATTGATGATGACACGTAAATGTATTCGTTCATTTCCATATTTGAGGTTAAAGTTATAATGGAAGAAGCTGTAACAAAGCGAAGTTTGGACATCAATTCACCATACGTGACATCATTATGCGGTTCGTTGTTTTAATTTTTGATCCACCAAACGTTTCCATTTATGAATAGCAGAGAGTTTTCTTATGTTCCACACACTCATAGACACATACATGCACACATACACACATACACACATACACACACACACACACACACACACACACACACACACACACACACACACACATGCATAGCATACACACTACTTTCAACGGAACATCAACTACGGCTTACGAATTTTCAAGTAATTTGAGTAATAGACGGAAGTAAAATTAAGTATTCAACTTCTTTTTTTTTCTGCGTTTTTTTTCAACCGAAAAATGGAGAATACATTTCCGCCTGATTCAAACTGTGTGAGTGTGTGTGTATATGCGATGCGAGCTCTATAAACCAAAAAATATAATTATTCTTCCACATAATTATAAATTGATAGATTATATAACTATACAATTATAATTATATTATTGCTTGTTCTAAAAGTTCGATCATAATCTTATTCGAAAGTATGAATATAATGCAAAGACAATGGGATCGAGAATGCAACCGCTCTCTACGTCTTCATCCGATAATAATGACCAACCGGCGGTCGTGCTGGAAGAAACACAGATTCCGTGATTATGCTAATTACGTGATCAATAAACTAATTGAAGCCATTAGCATTAGTCCACGAAATTATCAACGGTACATGTTTTCTGCCAAACAGTAATTGCACTTGTACCAAAGTCACGGTGTACTAAAAAAAACAATAATTAGCGAATATCAATTATGGAAATTATTATTAATGCATGTTTTTGTTAATTCAAACATTCACAGAAGTGTAACAGATGATTATGATTGTGATTTAGGTGCGATTGAAGCATGTTTGATGGATGGTTTACGCAGACGGTTACTCGGATTATTTGGCACCCAAACTTCATTAGCTCTACTACATACAGCTAGCAAGAAATGCCCGCAGGCGGAACGTGTTCTCAAAAAAGTTAATGAGCTGAACCCGCAAATGTATATTTCACGATGTTTGCAGCTGTTTTTTGGAAATTCGTTTTATTTTCAGCCCTGGAACGAATCAGCATTTAGCTTGGATCAGAGAAGCTCTTCATATGCGTATTTTGCACGATATTGTAGTTTACTTGTCAAGCCATAAAAGGTTTGTGGAAACGCTACTCTGAATTTGCGAACGAAGCAACTTTCAGTGTCAGTCGGTTGTATGATCCGTCAGCCTTGATGATGGACAGATCGAAAGGAGGAATGGTAGCAGCCTTACTTCGTAAGTTCTTTCAACTGCTATTACTTCTATTATGATTGGTTCTATGAAACCATGTGAGCCTTCTGCAATCATTTTCTGATCTTTCGATTTCTTTTGTCATCTTTTGATCTATGTTTTTGTATTCGATGCAGATATGCGGAAATGCTGCGTTCCTCTCTGTCTTTCCAGTTGGCATGTTCTTCGACCGTTCGCCCGCTATTCTCATTTCCTTAACTGACTGTCTGTTCATCCAAATCAAAACACTAGCTGTCTATGCCGTCTCTGTTTTATTAGCCAAAGCTTTGAAGCACCCAAACAGAATCTTTAATTTTTGGAAGTGATATGTCAGGTGATTTCCGTATTTGCGCTTGGAGCTCTAAGCTGCCTCCTTTCCGCATTATATGCTCTTTGCGTTTGAATTCATTTAACAAACTCTCCGCCTTCTTTTAAAGGAAAAAAAGAGAAAGAATATATATTCTCTTCCTTCTTTCTCTTTCTCTCTCTATTTTCTTTAGTCTTCTCATATATTTCTCTCCTATATCCGTCGTCCTCTCCGTTTGGCCTCGTGCCAATCAATACGAGACCACGAATGCCCTTCAGGCAATAAGCTGGAGAAGCGGAGCAAGCTGAGTTGTTTCAAGGGTTGAAGGTTTTCCGTTCAAGCTAAATCCGTTTTCGGCTCTTCATTTACTCCGCATCCAAATATGGTGGCCGGAAAATGTTATGTGGCTGCTATTGAGGAAAAAAAAATGTTGTTTTTTTCGTTTCGCTCTCTGTCTCTCGCTCTCTATATCATTTGATCTCTCTGCACCTCATATATCTTCTAGCTGGGAGTTTTGAGAGAGAAAGAGAGAGAGAGAGAGAGAGAGAGAGAGAGATACCTCAAATGTGCGTAACTTTTATGGCTTTCTGTTTCTGTTTCTATTCGCGAAATTTTCCGAAATTTTCAATTAAAAGAATTCTAATTTGGATATCAAATCAAAAATTCCATTTGGCTCGTCGTTGAAACCCTGTTAATCTTGAAATTCGGTCTTTTTCTCCTTTTTAAGCTTTTTCACACAGTTTTCCAGAAAGCCTTTCATTATTGTGACTTTTCTACATTTGCTGCTGCTGCTGTGTGTGTGTGTGTGTGTGGTATTTTGTCTACTATGTATAGATATTATATTTTTGTTACAAACCACCACCCCCCTACTCCCTCCTACCCCCCCTCTGTCCTCCCTTCTTTACTCCCCTCTTCCTCAGTCTCTCTTTCTGGTTTTCTGTCTCTTCCCTTCTTATTTTCCCTGTTTTTCTATAAGTCTGAGAAAGTCGAGATAAAGCAAATTCTATTCATTTCTCTAGCAAATCTCTTTTTTTTTTGCTCAAAAACTTCATTACTATTTCCTATTCATTTCAACTATAAAGCTGATACCTAGACCAACATAAGGAGGATGTATCTGCTTTACACGTGGTTCTTAGTTGTTTTGGTGCATTTGTCGGGATGTTTTTCTTTGTCGAACCATATACAACAAGCAAGCCTCTGGCCAAGCTTCAGCAGTGGTCTCACTTGGCTATCGACGCTCTCTCTTGCTCTCTACTCTAGTCAGTCTTCTCAAATCGCTATGATGAATGATGAAGACCGTATTAACATGAGCTTCTCCGGTTTTTTCCGTCGTTTTCCTGATTTCTGTTCAATGAATCTCCGAATATTTGCTTTTTTTTGTCTTCTTCTTCGTTGCCAATGCTGGCATTTATCCCATGGTTATCCTTTCTAACCGGAGATTGAAGCTTTTCCGTTCTATTTCCATCGCAACTTCTGAAATACTTCAAGTTTACTATGCCGACTTCCATATGTCGAATAGGAAATCTTTCAATTATTCAGATTACTGACTTATTATGTTTTCGTTCTTTCTCTCTCTCTCTCTCTCTCATTCTCACTCCCTCTATCTAACTCATCTTCTCCCCTCCCGTTCTTCCCCTCATTTTCTTCTTTACTAAAATTCATGGAGCATGATATTCTCTCATCACATGCAGTTTCAAATGATCTACATCAAGGCGTCTCCATTGCTCTCTGAAACTTTCAAACGACTTTATTTATATTCTTTTTCATTTTTTCTCCTTTTTATTATTATACGTTTTCGTTACAGTCGGTCCATGTGCTGTGACATATAAAAGAATGTCTACGGCAGAACCGTGTGAGCCTTCAGCTGAAGAGATGTGTGATCGACGTGGTATTTCGTCTGTCAGTTCCATAGCTAGTAGCTCTTCCACATCAACTTCTCGTCCGCCATTACAGGTTCTCTATTTTTCTTTTTTTCGTTTTCCTCCTCGTTTTACTCCGTTTTGTTCACTCCTCCTCTTTCTTTTCTCTCACTTTTCA
The DNA here is from genome assembly GCA_030370435.1 of Auanema freiburgensis. Classification (NCBI taxonomy): domain Eukaryota; kingdom Metazoa; phylum Nematoda; class Chromadorea; order Rhabditida; family Rhabditidae; genus Auanema; species Auanema freiburgense. Next base: position 5,038,220 of record CM059366.1, on the reverse strand, counting down.
GTTTTCACCAAAAAAATAATTTCAGATGCAACGGCAATGCAGTAGCATCGTAGGATCGTCTGTAGATCATCGTTCATCGTCTGTTAGTAGCCGAGATTATGTATATTCACTTCATCATAACTTCAAATCGTCTCTTCTCTATGGAAAGAATAATGTGTGTCTAGCCAGTAAAGAAAATGAGATTCCTGTCAAAGGTTTGTACACTTTTGAATTGTATGTATGGGGCGAACCAAATGCTGCTACAACACAATTCTGATCTCAAACAGCGTTTATGTTTTGTGGTCGATCGCACAGCTCAATTATAGCTCAATCGTTCAGTTTTTTTCTTCTTCTCCTTCTTCTTCTCACTGAGACATCTTTCAAAGCTTTACTTGTTGAGCATTCAATCCAATTATTTCTTTTTCAAATCTTTTTTTATGTTTTGTTGAAAGTCTTCTCTCAAGGGATATTTCTATTTACAATTAGCCAGATAGACATTTTGCGAATCACACATACTACTGACTTAATAAGAATTATTGAAATGAAACTCTTCAATGCTGCAGAAGATAAGTTCTCTCGCAACAAGCCTTATGAAAGGCGCCACTGCAAGCATTTGCAATTACAAACGCAACTTCATTTTTCATTAAGGATTTTCGGACAAACTGCTCGAGTGCAGTAAAAGCTTCTTCTTCTTTTTCTTTTCTCCTTTTCCGAATATTCACTTTATCATATTTCCTTTCACATTCTCTCTAGATCTCTCTTCTCCTCACACTCCGTTTCTTTCTCTCTTTCGTTGCTGATTCTCCTGTTCCTATTCGGTTCACCTTTCAACATGTACTTGGAAACAAAGAATCACTTCTAGATTTTTCTCCTTTTTTATATTCCACACAAAACATTTCAAATAATTTTTGATCTTTTCAACAACTCTTAATGTGTTTGCTGTTTGAAAGCTTTCTCTTCATCTGTCAACCATTTTACTAACATAGTTCATTCATTTTCATTCATAATTTATCATTTATTGTTGATACTTCAGCTTCACGGGTCCATCAAATCGTGTTTGACAACGAAAAGCTTCATTTTCATCTTTTTTTTTTCCTTTTTTTCTTCAAATCCCATGAGTTCATATTACACCTCGTTACATCTGTATAGTCGGTCGATTATAATACTCTCTTTTTGAGCTCTTACTCATCATGTTTTCGACGATTAAAAAGTATTTTTTTCTTCTTCTCTGCTAGACATAAGTCTCTTTCTGTTCGTTTCCCTCTCCTCTCTTCCGATTACATTGCTGTTTTTGATTTTTCGCTTCCAATCGTTTCACTTTACGTTGCATAACCACGCCGTTATGCTAATTTGTCTGCGTCACATTTCATTTGTACAAAATATTTTGTGAAGAACGGTTGTGATGAAAATAATTATTTGTTTAAAGAATTCATTTCATTTATTATTTTTATTTTTAGGGTATTTATCTTTACACAAAAGTCATGATGGCGAATTATCACTAAAATGGACTCCAAATCAGTTGATGCATGCCAGGTATGGACAGCACCAGCAGCGCCAGCAGCTTCTCCACTGCAATTCATCTGTGTTGTTTTGATTTTCAGCTCACAACCATCGTCTGCATCTATTCGAGATAAAGATGAACAATGGCTATGGAAGCATGCTATTAGTATTGATATAAATGACATCATTTACATCCATCTTCATCAGAAAGGTAAGAGAGATGCTGCTTTCTAGTTCACTAAACCTCTCATCATCATAAAGAGAGACTTGCAAATAGTATTTGTTCAAATCTTGTTGTTCTTTTCCTACTTTTTCGTTTTTGTTTCTTCTAAATTTCTGTTGAACAATACATTTCTTGTGGCTTCCATCCACCAAAACATCCTGCTGCAACTTTTGTTGGAAGATTTGAGTAGTTTATCCTTCTCTCCATTGACTTGCTTAGGAAAAGCTGATGTTTTGGATATCCTCATTTCATTCTTCCATCCTCATATTCTAATGGTTCTACCGAATGTTTGTGCACTTGAGAACATCAGCGAACGATCTTTTGCCTGCTTTTCGTTCTTTTCTCTTAAATAACTTGTTGAAAGTTATTGCAGAGAAACTCTTATTGTTCCGAACAAGTCGAAGGAACGCTCACTTCCAGTCTCGACACATTCTTTCAAATATTCATATTCTATTTATATATTATATACTCTGTTGTTTCAGATGAAAATTCTGAATGTACGTTATCGTTTGTTGACTGCGAGGGTGTGCAGTCGCCTCCTCTCCAGTTACCAGCTGGCCAACATGCCCTTACATTCCTAACTTCTCTAGAAAGTGGATTAGCTCCGTTACTTCGGTTAGAACCTCCACTTTGGACAGGAAACGGTTCAGGTTCGTTTATACCTAAGTCTTTGCTATAATCATCAGTAGTATCCTGTTAACATCATACGCAGTTGTTGTTCCAGAAAAAATGCTTCCGAAGCTACGAAAACGCTCGACGGCTGTCTCAGCTACAATGGCTATTATGGATCTTGTGTTTCGAATAGTTCGTACATCCGGAAAAGATCCCATACCTTCTCCAGAACTACAATCTCCTACCTCTGCCGAACTTGAGTGGTATGTTCATGTTTTAAAGACAAGTTCTTTGGTTTTTCATGTGTGTTGTGCTTGCGAGACTTGTCCTCTTTTTCTTCTGAGTTTTGTTGTTTTTCTGTTCGAAATGATTTTCAACAAAAATGTGATTATTCTTACAGCCAATCATTGCCTAATTCGCCATACATCAAGAGCAACGTGGAAAATCTGGTCAAGTTCGTTATTCGAAAGCATTTTCTTCTTTCTCTTTCTTTCTATAACTCTATCATCATCTTCTTTTCCGTTTCCCAAATAGTCTTAAGTATAATACTCATTTGCAGTCTTCAATTGGATCGAGCATGCCAGTCTGTGCGTCATGAAATTCTCAAAAGAGCTTTTACGGGATGTAAGTAACTCAATTATCTTTATTATTATATAATTGTATTAGACGCAACTAAATGACTAAACCTATTCTAGGGCTCACTTACTGTCGTCATCTTCGAACAATTCGAGAGCATCTGCTTTACTTGGTCAATACTCGTCAGATAGACAATGAACTTGAATTGCAGCCTGTTGATGATGCATTCTGGAAACGATGTCGAACTGAACGAACTGTTAGTTTCAAGCAAAGTCTTCGTAACTATCAACATTCTCTTGCTGTTTTAGCCAGAACTAGAGCAGGAATTTCTTTTACGTGTTTATTGGAAAGGCATAGAAGGATCAAATCCTAAAGAACTGAGAAGACAAGTAAAAACGTCTTATAAACATCGACGTTTTTTGAAAAACGAATTGTTCAGGCTTGGCCATTCCTACTTAAGCTGTTCAACTGGCAAGATTCACCGGAACCAAAAACATCAGAATTCACTCAGAAATATCGGTATTGACTATTGTTTGACAATCGAATTCATTTATTCTCTATTTTCAAGAGAGGATGTTGAGAAATGGAGAGTTTTGGAAGCTGAAGTAAGGAGGAAGGATGAAGAAGCCTTTATTGCTGGTAAGACAGGAAATCTTTGCCATTGTCATTCCAAAAAACCCTTTAAAGCTCGCCATCGTAAGAATTCTCCAATTCCCAAAGAAGATTCCATAATGAGCGATGTTTTTGAAGAAGAAAAACAAGAAATTGTAGAGCCGGTAACTTGCAAGCGTTCTTGATGGGATTGAAAGTTCAAACCTCTTTAAGGAACAGCCGAAGGAAGAAGATATACTTCTCGCTCAGTTCGGTACAAACTTACATCGTATTGATAAAGATGTTGAGCGATGTGACAGAAATTTGATTTTCTTTTCAAACAAGGAAAACTTAGAGAGTCTTCGGTTTGTTTTCACAATATCGAGGGACTGAGAAATCAACGTCTTTTTCAGACGGGTTATGTGCACATATGTACGTCGGAATTTAGAAGAAGGATATATTCAGGGAATGTGTGATATATTGGCTCCTTTATTAGTAATTTTTGAAGATGGTTCGTCCTGCCTTTCATACAGTTTTGACTGATTTGTCTTTTGCAGAAGCGTTGTCTTTGGAATGTTTCACGATCATTATGGAACGTCTTCGTGATAACTTCCCTCAGCGAAACGGAATGGATCAGTGTTTATCCAATTTGAGAGCTCTGTTGCAGGTTTGTCTACCTCCCAAATTGAGCTTTGGAAGCTTGAAAAATATGATTAAATAATTGATTTGTTCAGGTGGTCGATGGAGCTATTTATACTCGATTGACGTCTTCGGATGATTTCACTCATTTTTATTTCAGTTATCGCTGGTTCTTATTAGATTTCAAACGAGGTTTGCAAAAATTCGCTTATGAATGATTTAAAACCTTTTTGCTATATTCAGAACTATCGTATGATAGTACATACCGTGTATGGGAGACCATATGGGCAGCCTCTCGCACATTCACCCAGCATTTCGCTTTGTTCTTCGGCTTAGCAATGGTTACCAATTACCGTGATGTTATCATCAATAATGATATGGATTTCACCGATATGATCAAGTTCTTCAATGGTAGACAACCTTATTGTATACATCATATGCTAATGCATTGTGTTTTCTGTTTCAGACATGGCTGAAAGACATGATTGCATGCGTTTGCTTCAAGCAGCTCGAGGACATGTAAAATCTCTCCAAATTCTGGTGCAACAGATTCGCTAACAAAATATTTTTTCTTTCATCAAATGATCTCCTTTCTCGTTCATCTCTTTCCACTACACACACACAAAAAAATTATTTATCGTTGATTTTACATCTCATATTACGCCGGTTCTAAGCATACATGTCGGAACGTTTCAAACACTAGAGCATTCTTAAAGCTTTACAATTACAAAACTTTATATTCAAATTATTGTTAAGATTCTATTATATGAGCATTTATTTCCTTATATGCTGAGCAAGAGTTAGCTCTAAACCGTCAGTAGTCATATTTAATAAAAGATTTTTATTTCAAAAATACAAACCTCTGGGGATTGCAATAGCAAAACAACCACACCGCGCGTCAGCAGAAATGAAAATGAGGATGTGGAGACAAGCATCTACGTCAAAACGTGAAAAGATGATGAACAATACGTGAACGTCTTAATTCGTTCTCAAACGAAGAAACACATTCTAAAAGCTGTTATGAAACAAATTAAATACAAGAAGAACTGACTTTTCATATTTATGAATTGAGATGGTTTTAGATTGCATGTAGCTTGAATCTATTTCAATGCGCGTGAGAAATTGAAACGAAACGGAAGTCATTTAAGGGTGTTTATATAGAAATATACTTGAAATAGAGATTTGTATTGGTTGGTCAAGCTTGACCACTTGAGGATTTGCAATTACGGCTTGCCCTTAGTATCGTCCGATCAAAAGATCATCAAACGAATTCTTGAAAGAGTAAGTTCGCTCTGTTCGCCAATTATAATGTCGGAAGTAACTGTTCGAGAGAGTATGACACGTATGAAAATACAAGAGTTTGGCAATCGAGGGTGCCAAGTGCAAATGAAGGGTATCGTTTCGTACCAGGCTTGTCATCCAGATATCCCAAATCAAAAATGAATGAGGAACAGTATAACTTTAATCTTTATCTTTTCGGAGGTCTTTGAATTAGTTACAAATAAAAGAAGCCGTTGGCGCAATATCTCGTAATTGGATGGATTAGAATGTCAATAGATAGGTGTCAGCTCGTGGCTTTATCTTCACAGTTCGACCGTTCTCTATTACTTTGTCTTATTATCTCTCTTAATTTGCGATCTATTAAGAGCACCTCTCTCTTCCGTTTCCGTTTCTTCCTTCTGTCTCACTCTTCATGATTTCGTATGGTAGATACCTGTGAAGAGTGACACCTCTTTTCTCTACTTTCACCGTGAGACTTTTTGACCTCGCCAACTCCACCCATTTCCGGAGGCGAAACGATACAGTCACCCAGACAGTTCGAACGATTGAATCTGATAGACGCTTGACTATTCTTTATTCTTTGAGTCTTCCTTAAAATTGAAACCATTGTGGGTTCATTCATCTAGTTCTTCAAAATATTCCTGTGAAGAAGAAGCTAATCACTTGTTAAGTATATTCAAAGCTCAAAGCTTATTGTTGAGAGCCTAATGCTCCTCATATTTATATTATTAGGTAGGTATTAGTATACTCTTTTTAAATTTCCAATGTTTTTTCCACTATAATCTTTCACTCCTTGCTTTCATCGCCTATCAACTAACCAAGTTTTTCGAGTTCCTTCTCATCCTCGGTGTTTTCAGCGTTTGCTCCGGCCATACGGGGGTACTGTGAAGAAGGTTTGCCCTGCTCAGAATGTGATTTAATAACAACTGGAGAGACATGCAATACTAACGAAAGGCTACCGTATTTTTACTGCAAAAATGATACCAAGTACGATTTCTTTTTTCTCTTTTCATATGAGCTTATTTGGCAAATAAGATTCGAATTGTCAAAACTTTTCTATCTCATATCATTTCCTTCCTACTTCAATGTCAACAGTTGACCAATTTGCGCATTTGACAGCTTCATGTCAGTTGACCGTCGCTGACGAAAAAAAAATGAAACTTCAAAAGAAAAAAAACAGATGAAGAAAGGATAGTTAGATGATCTATTCTTCTGTTTAAGGGAAGTCGGATATGCACCTTCAAAATACTTGATTTGTGTGAATTTCGTGATGAGGGAATTGGATTGCTCATATGAAAACATGCGAGGCTTTTTCAATCCAAACACCCGTAAATGTCAAGCAATCGAAGATGACGAAGAAACTTTCGAGGAAGACTTTTATAACAGCTTAGAGGATTTGAGTCATCGTCGTCACAAACGTTCCTCTACAGGTACATTACGTAACCTAGCAGCATGACATTGTTTGACTGTTCAGGGTCCTCAAGAGTCGGCGATTCATGTTCGTTCAATACGGATTGTCAACGGGGGATGTTCTGTGGTGGCGGAGTTTGTGGGTGTCTTTCTGACTTTGTGGCCATTTCACACCATTGCTGGCCTAGTAAGGGGATGATCAAAGGAATTGTTCTAATTGAATATATTACAGAGATTAATCCAGGAGAATCAGGTTGTGTAGAAACTCGACAGTGCGAAGCTGTTTGGCCCGGTGCTCGATGCTCCTCTTCCGGTATGTGTGAATGTCCAGATGAAACTGTTCCCAGCCGGACAAGAGATGGGACTGTCTGCGTAGCAGCTGGAATTCCTCCAAGTTGTCCGCTACCTGAACCTCACAATGGGGTTCCTAACCCAGCTACAGTTCTGGCCAACCCAACCACCCATCCCTTGAATCCAGGAGAATACATGTAAGATCTGAGTTGTATATTTCAAGTAATAACCTGGTATTGTAGGCCAGTACTTTGTAACTCTCGATCGAATGAAGTGTTTAATTCAAATGGAGGAGATGGATCAACATGGTGTATCTATCCTGATGATGACAATGATATCTACATCGCCGATATTTACAATTGTGTGAACCATCCACAGGTTGCTCTCAGTACTTCCTTATTCTCTTATCTCTCAATATTTGTAGGTTAATCAACAGTTATTCCCCGAGTACGCAGAAGGAGTTGATGGTGTGTGCTGTCATAATCGAGCATTCGTTTGTACTCAACCAATGGAAGCTGGTCCAGAGCCATCAATCCCTAGATGGTGGTATAACTCAGCTACTGGCAGTTGTACCCAATTCATGTGGGATCCAGACACTATTCAAGGAGCGTCTCCCAACAATTTCAAAACTGCCGAGCACTGCGAATCCTATTGTCGCGATAGTATGTTCAAACGAATCATATCTCCAACAATTGTAAATATGCCCAGGTTGTAAACGAGGAACAAGTGAGTTCGTCGCTTCTAAGCATTCCATTGTCGATGAGGTTCCGAAAACTAACTGCCTTTCTTCTCTGTCCAAATGTGGTTCAGATCATTCATGTGTGTTGTTCGGATCCCAGCAAATGTGTTGTCCAACTACAGGTGATCGTTTGGACTATTTTTCTGGAATGAGTTGTTCATATCCGAATAATATTTTTTCCTCACTATTGGTTATAAAATATGAGCGCTCTAACTTAAATGTTTCAGCTCATATCTGTAGTCCAGCAGGTGGCAGAGCCTATCCATCAAAGCCTGAAGAGAATTTCGACCGAGGTGTCGTCGTTGCTGGACAGTGAGTTGGACTAGCTTCTACTTTTTTTTATCTTTCTTTACGCAGAAAATCTACTATTCGTTACTATTACGACTCTGATCAGGGTAGATGTGTCAATTTCATGTATCATGGGCTTGGAAACTTCAACAACTTTGTTACAAAACAAGATTGTGAAGCTTTCTGTTCCAAACGTTAGCTTCGCGTCCTATTACTTTCCTTCTCAAGGCTTTTTCAGTTGTTTGCGAGAACGGAAACCCTCTCAGAATCGGCGAAGAATGGCAACGCTGTGAAACGAATAACGATTGTCCATCTTCTCATACCTGTCAAGGAAGCCACAAAGTTTGCTGCCCTACTGCCCGTTTGTCTTCATCTAAATTGGAGTTATTACATTCTAGTTTAAGAATCATTGTGTACTCAGCCAAGAAGGCTAGGAGATTGCACATCGTCCGTCCGAAGATATTGGTACAATGCAGCGACAAGACAGTGTGAACTATTTCATTACACTGGGTGCCAAGGAAATGATAACAACTTTGCTTCTTTGGTTCATTGTCAACAAAGATGTCGTGGAATTACTAGTAAGACATAGATGCTCTCCCAAACTAAGTGTGACTTATTTGACAGTGGAGCCTAAATGTCCCCATGGCAGAGCTTACAAAGACAGAAATGGAAACTTCCAGCAATGTTCCGATAAACAGAACGGTTTGAAATGTCCGGTGAATTACGTTTGCATCTATGATGGTACAACATATGGTTGTTGTCCTACCAAGGGTTGGTTCCACATATCACCCTTCTTGATTGTATATATTGTCTTTTAGCTTTCACATGTTCTTTGAACCCAGAGAAGGGTGTGCAGTGTGGATCAGGAAGATCATATCGTTACTATTTCAATTCTAATAAGCAGTCTTGCGAGACATTCCAGTATGAAGGTTGTGATGGAAACAGCAACAACTTCTTAAATTCCGAAGAATGTCAACAATACTGTGGTGTTGGAGGTATGTCGTTATGATGAAACTTCCATGAGTAGTATTGTTTAAGGCTGTCCTAATGGAGGAAATCCGTTGAGAGAGGAAGGTTCAAACCGTCAAATGACTTGCTCAGATGTCCAAACTTGTCCATCTACTCATGAATGTCTCACAATCCCATCCAACGGAAATGTAGCTAGCCGGTGTTGTCCTACTAAAGGTATGCCATGAGAGCTGTTTTCATACGGTAAATGGTATTCTAGCTTACATATGTGGAATGTCTCCTCAACAAGGAAACCACTGCTCCAAGCTTTCTGTACCTCGGTATTATTTCAATATCATCACGAAAGAGTGCGCTTCTTTCCAATACAATGGATGCAATGGAAATTTGAACAATTTCGCATCACAAACAGATTGCAATAACTTCTGTTCTTCTGTTGGTATGTAATATTCAGTGGATCACGTATGATCCATCCATTTTCAAGGATGTGGCGTCGGTGAAGTAGCTTATAAGGATGTAAACACGAAGAAGCCTTACGACTGTAACAACGTCCTGAAGAATAGTTGTCCAGCCAACTTCCAATGTCGTTTCAATTCGTTAACGTCTGGCTATGTTTGTTGTGGTTCCACAAGCATGGGTATGATCTCGGCATTTCCTTCCTTCTAACTTTCATGTCATTGTAGATGTTTGCCCAAGTGGTGAGAAAGCTTTCATTAATCCGATGGATGAATCAGTTCGTGAATGTGCTATAAACATTCCTGGAAGTTGTCCAGCTAACTTCTTATGCCGTTTCAGTACACAACGGAACAGATATTATTGTTGTGCTCCAACAACAGACAGTAAGTTCATGTTTGCATTCGAAATGTAAAATTTTGAATTTTGATCTTATTTGACCACTGTTCGTGAGAAATGCAAATCTTTTCGAGAGGCACTGTTACGGCTCGTGTTCGAATGAATGGTCTTTCGTCTCCCATCGTTGAACTCTAAACTTGAAACATTTTGGTCCCTTTTGAAATTGAAATTCTTCTACATTACCTCAAGGTATTCATTCCCATGTCCCACAGAATAATACAGCTCTATGTTTATATTATATACAAACATAGTCATGTATGGAGTTCAGCAAATGCTCATGTATTACCAGACAGTCTTGAATAGCATCTCTTCTCCCTTCTGTGCTCCTATACTAACTCGCTGTCTCGTCATCTTTGTCTCATTTCTTCTCACATCGTTCTTGTTTCGCATTTTTCTTTTGTTCTTTACTCATTCTCACCTGTCTCAGCATCGTAGACAGTTTTGTTGTTTACCAAATATGTCAACAAAACTTCGACATAGACGCTAGAAACGCAACAAAACGATTATTTTGAAAACGTTGGAACAACCGCTCAATGCATTCACATAATGTGGAAATGAAAACACCTGAGCTACGTGTATGACGTCTGCCTATTATGCTAATTACCTGATTTCTCAAATATGCTCGAAAACCAGTCACAACGAAAATATTCTCAACTACTGCGAGAGGTTATCAAGAATATTATTTTTTTTTATTACAGATGTTTGTCCGGATGGTAGAGCATTGTTCAGAGCTCCCAAAACGACTTTGCCTCAACGTTGTACAATAGGAGTTGCGAACACATGCTCCGACGGTTATTCATGTCAGAGTAGAAGCAAGAGTGTTCTACAAGGCTATTGCTGTTCCACGAAAAGTTTTTATCCATTTAGTTCATTTCAATACGTTTTGCTTCCAGATGTATGTAAGGGAGACGCTGAGTTCTTAGTCGACGATAAGACAAAAATGCCAAAGATTTGTACTCCTGGAGCATTCATTAGTTGTCCTTCTGGTTACCGTTGTCATCGAAGCTCTCCAGCAAGTGCAAGTGGCTTCTGCTGTAAAGGAGAAATTAATGCGATATCAGGTTCTATAGAAGGCACTGTGAACCCATTGCAACTTTGATGCACTTACAGAAGGATGTCCTCCTAATGAGTATGCGTTCACTCGAAAAAATGAGATTGTTCAATGTGATCCATTCAATCTTCTTAACAAAGGATGCCCTGCTACGTATTCCTGCCAGTTTTCCATAGCTTTCCAACGTTATCAATGTTGTGGAAAAGATCCAATTGAAGAAGAAGAAGTGGAACAAGAAGGTATTCAGAAGATATCTTTTCAGTCAAATGAAATGCAAACCATTGTCCATTTTGATTAAAAAAACTCAGAAATAACCTCACTCGCACGCTTCTCCATAAGAGTGATGATACTGTTAAACACAATTTAGAACAAGAGACTTGATCCGTTATGTGAAAGAGAACGTGCTTGTGAACGCGCACGCGGAAGAGCACTTTTAACTTCTTTTTTTCCCTTTCTATACCCTCTCTTTTTTTCCTTCGCAGCACATACTCACTCATGTTTATTCCTGCCTGCGCTCTCTTGTCAAACGGCTTTTGTTGGTCAAATTTTTTTTTTCATTTCTTTCCCAAGTCCATTTTCCACTCATCAAAGTTTTATTTCTCGTATGTTCTCATCTCCACTATCACCAACGCAGCTTCTCGTTTTCTTCTATATATGTTGAAGAACAGCATAAGCAAATAGCGTTGATTTTAAGAAGTTTTGTTAGATGCACGTCTGTAAAGAGAGAGAGAGAAGTCAAGAAGCTCATACGCAAAGCCAATGATCAAGAAAATGCAGATCGCAAAATGGACATCTATTGAGAAACCGTAATGTAATACGGTGAACATTCCATAGATCAACAGGTTAAGGTTATGATAAAAAGGGACATCCGATAGTGAAATAAAAAATAGGAAAAAGTATAAATGATTAGGTGATCAAGACGTGCGTGTTTATAACCATGACGTCGGGAACGTGATAGCTCATTGCTATATTGTATATTACAGAACTCGGTTGTCCGCTATCACAAGTAGCTTTGGTCAAAGACAGTCGTCCAGTCGTATGCACAGCTTCTGGAAAGTCTTGCCCTGCTGGATACTTCTGTCAATTCTCTGATAAAAATAAGCAATTCCAATGTTGTGGTCATAAAGCAGGTATTCAAATATAATAGTTTTTGATGTTTTCTCATTGTATTGCTTGAAGGATGTCCTAACGAATCAGTTGCATTTATTGATTTAAGTGGTGGGCCGTTAGAATGTAATCCTCGAAATCCGACATGTCCTGATGGGTATAGTTGCCAACGATCACGAAACAGTCGAAATATTTGTTGTACCGAGGATGAAACAAAGAAAATCATTCCACGCATTGTATGTTCAAGAAGTTGAGGAAACAAAGATGTTCTAATCCCAAATAAATTAAGGGAGGTAAAGATGTACCGATGTCATCATCAACAACGTCAACAACAACAATCAGTGCGACAACAGAAGCAACAACTACAACGACAGAATCGAAATGTCCTTCAGATAGTATATTGACGAACGGAGAATGCAAGTATGTACTTTGTGATATTGGGATAATCCCTTGTGTGTCTTTAAAACCTTCTTTTTTCTTGCTAAGTTGCACAACTAATTAGGATGAAAAGAGAACTATTAGTCGTACTTAAGACAATGTTTTTCTAAGAGTTGAAAGGTCAACAGATTGACGGGACGGCTCGCAAAAAAAGCAAGCGTACCTTATAGCAAATGACTGGATTACAAGGAAGTAGAGGACTAATTAGATTTTGAAATGATTACTTTTACGTAATTGAAATGATATGTTATACTTCGCTTTCCAGGCTTCGAGGAACTCCTGGAGCTGGATGTATTCTAAGCACTCAATGTAACACAGGATCTGAATGTGTAAACCGTTTGTGCAAGTGCATGAAGAATTTCGAAGAGCGTAATGGTGCTTGCGAAATACTCGGATGCTCTGCATTGGAAGTTGAAGTAACTTTTGACAAGATTTCGGATTTACATGGGAATCTTTCTTCTCACAGATCAACGGCAAATGTATGAAGTTGGCTTCTTTAAATGAAGAATGTGAAGCTGATGAGCAATGTCAGAATGGAGCTGAATGCAGCTCAAAAGGAAAATGTAGATGTCCTGAAGATCAAGCTCCTTTCAAGGACCGATGTTTAGGTAATATGCATGCATTAACCTCCTTCTTACCTTCTATCAATCATAGGCAATATTTGCGGAGAAGGAAGGAAACCACTCATTACGCAAGCATACGAACTTCAAAACTGTGTTGGAGCAACTCCTTGCCCAAGAGGATCAATCTGTTCTTATTCGAAAACAATAAGCCGATATATCTGTTGTTCTTCTTTAACGAAGAAAGCTCCTCAAACCATTGTGGGAGGAAGGATAACGGCGCTGCCGTACCAAGCTACTTCTACACAACGACCTATCGAAAACCGTTCTAGGCCTATTGAGTACGTTGAGCTTGGTTTCCATTTACAAATAGTTACATTCCCAGAAAACGTATCATTGCCGGGTCAAGCGTAGGAACATCTCGTTGTCCCAACGGAGCTATTCCCCTTATGTTCCCTACAAGCAACGTGAGGAATATCTTCAACGCTTTTCATTTGAATAATATATGTTCCAGATGCCCTTAGCTTGTAGTACTGTTCGATCTTGTCCTGTTGGATACTCATGTCTGGACAGGAAGTGCTGTCCATCGTCAGCCGGTGGACGACGCCGTCGGCGACAGGTGCGGCCAATGTGCCCGCGTGGCTACGTCACACAAGAAAGTCAACATGGCTTCCTATGTAGTAAGTTGAAAGACAAAAGAAGACAGAGAGTTAGCAATAAGAGAAAGAAAAAGTGATGAAATCTGGATATTTCAGTCAACCATGAAGTAAATTTGAAAGTGAAGATAAAAAATGAGCAAATGAGGATTGACCGATAAAAACAACTTTATGATTTCAGCCCCAACTTGCAACCGATCTCGTTCAGTTCAATGTCGCCGACGTTGAGAAATTTCTGGTAATATCTGCCAATACTTCCGTTGAACTTATGATGTTCATCTGACGTTCCTTGTCAAAGATGCTTCTCAAATTTGTTTCTCCTCGCTCTAGCGTCTGTTTCTCCCAGAAATTCAGATGTGTTTTGATGTCGTCGAATATCTGTTGTTCCGTTTTCTTGTCTATATTTATACATATTTAAAATAAATAAAAAGCAGTTCAACTGTCTCTTAATCATGTGCCTGTCTTCTATTTATGGAATGTGTCGGAGGGGGGATTCGTAACCATACGCAACTTTACATCTATTTTTTCACTTCTCGATCTACCTTGTTGTTCTTTCTTGACATTATATTCTATTTATAGAAGTTTTTCAGTCTTCTCCTCCCCCATCTTTACCCCCACGTCTTCTGAATGGCCACGATCGCGCGTGTGCTCAAAGCGAAATTGACCATCGGCGTTTCAGAGTCACCTCAGAAGCCGAGTGTTCGACGTCCTCGTCGTGACGAGCGCCATACTAATCCTGATCGAAACTAACTAACGTTTACGCCGACTCATCTGTTTGCATTTGATGACCGTTCAGCGATTTTTTTGTTGTCAAGTGCCGAGTTAAAGATGACGAAGTTGGAAAACTAATTGAAGTGAAGATGCAAGGTTACAAAAAGTTATAGGGAAAAGAGAAACCGTTTCAATGCACTGTTAGACCCGTTGAACTCCTCAATGCTCCCTAATGCTAACACACATGTCTAGCAGACAATGAAGCTACAAGAATGTGAAAACTGTTGCTGTACGATTTTAATCATGAAATGAGAGAAGGGTTTTTGGATTTCGCTCTGAACTGTTCGTCCACTCTGTGGTCTTCTTTTCTGTCGGTTCCGTTACTCCGACTATCCTCCTCTGTTTGTCTCTGAAACTCTCTGATCTGCCCGTTCTTCCTCATTCCCGTATCTCTTCTTTCTTTATTCTATTTTACTTAGACTAAAGCCAATGATGAGGTTCATACTTAGACGAGGCGACGACAAGAGAGACAACAGGGCGGAGTCGTACCGGCTCAGCGGAGGGGGCTGGCTTCTCCCATCTTAGGAGGTGGGAGGTTCTTCTCTTCTGACTTAAGACGATTCAGAGCATCAGCACACGACCGACGGTCAGTCAGCCCAGTCAGTACGAGCTACTCATACAGCTCTCTCATTCACTCACTTACTTAGTCAGTTTCGCATCCTCTCCGGTGTGGCTTGGCGATTTCGTTTTTATTCTTCTTTGTTTACCTTCTTTTCGAATATTTTATTCATTTTTTGCTGCCGTCGTTTATAATCGTTCGCTTTTCTTGTCTCTTATAATAACAATTTCATAGGTCTTAGGCCAATCATGAAGTGGCTGATTGGACTGACACTCCTATATTTAGGTTTGTTTCACTTATTTCAAATCGCCCCATTAACATTTTCATTTCAATCCTCCCCCCACTCTTCATTATGCTTGCAATGCATTTTTTGATTTCGTCTTTCTTACAGGAGGAGTCGCAGCCAATAAACGTTGCGAAATCGGAAATGATTGTGATTCTTGTAATCTCTTAGATGTTGGCATGACCTGTGATGAAGAATTCACAGCGGAATCATTATACTGTGACCAAGCCACAAAGTAATTCAGTCTTCCACTCTTCTCACTTTACCGCTCTTTTCATTATAGTAAAACTGATATGCACGAGAATGCCTTCCTTGTCTGTAATTTAGTCAAGAAGGAAGTTGAACGAAAGCTTTGCGCTCGTAACCAATTCTTCATCGACGGCAAGTGTCGGGCTGGAAATGTCAGATACAAACGCCAAGGTGTTGCCGGTTCGGGAAGAGTCGGAGACTTCTGTTCTTTTAACACTGATTGTCTTACTGTAAGTGTTTCGTTTCTGTTTCGTTTCTTGTATGATATACCATGGGTCTTTTTTTCAGGGAATGTTCTGTTCTACTGGATCATGTACCTGTTTGAGCAACTTCGTTGCCATTCAAGGATACTGTTACTTGAAGAAGAATCCTGGAGAGAGTGGTTGCCAATATGCCGAACAGTGTTCCGCTGTATGGCCCGAGTCCAGGTAATCAGTTTTTCTGTTTGAACTTCTCTAAATGAACTGTTTAAAGATGCGAGAAGTCCCGTTGTGAATGCCCAGAAGATGTTAACGGAATTCCATACGTCCAAGCTAAATCTCGTGACGGAGTTGTTTGTATTCTTCACTCCGGAGAAGATGGTGATCCAGTACCAAAGTAAGTATCTGGACAGACATCTGTCATTTACACTTCTCTTTAAAGATGTCCTCTCCCTGAATATGACGACGATTTGTTGACCATGCCTGTCTCTCAACTCAGAAACCCATCCATGACTGATCCTGATAATGCTGATATCCCAATGGGAGAGCATGTCAATCCTCTTCAATTCTGTTCATCAGCTTCAACTGATTACACCAGCTTCGTCGCCAATGGAGGTAATGTTCTATTTCAATACCAAATGAGACTTTCGTTTGTTGGCTTTTCTTTTTCAACATCGTTCAACAAGATATTTGACGTGAAACAACATGGACACCTACTGTCCAATGTTTTTCGAAAGTTTCCTCGTTTAGATATCTCTCTAAACCATTCTCATTCTCTATCACACCCTCTCTGTCTTTCTTTATGCATACCTACTCTTTAGCTTCGAAACTCTCAAATATTTGAGCAGTCAAGACATATAGAAGATGCGCTAATGATGTTTATGGATGTCTAACCAGAGGAGATATGTGTGAGACTCGGTGAAACAATCCCAAAATACTCCTCATTTCTTATAAAATTTTGAAGAAAATTGAAGAAAACTATCGAAGAAAGCAGAATATTACTTGTTTAATTCAATTCTTTTGTTTCCTTTAGAAGACTTTATCTTTCTGTATGCAGTTCGTGAGAAAGGTCATTGAAAAGTGCATTGTTTGCTCAACTCATTTGCTTTCGTATTTTATTCCCTCTGGTTACTCCTTCTTCTTCTTCGTCTTCTTATTTAGTCGAAGTGAATACTGCAAATGATTAAGTGATTTTCGTGTTTTTTGTCGTCCACCATTCAGCAGTTCTTTGAAGATTGAACATGCTAACAAGGGGGTTGAAGAATGATGAAAGAACGGTCTGTGTATACAAAACATTGAATTGGAGTCAAAAACATATAGATAGGAACAATTTCATTCGTATCATTATTACAGGTGGAGCATGTGTCTATTCATCTGACAATGCTGGAGGAAATGGAGTTTACATTGCTGATATCTTTGATTGTGTTACTTCCTCATCTTCTCTTACCAATGTTAAAACAGCCATGGAAGGTGTTTATGACATTCATCCAGCAACAGATGGAATTTGCTGTCCTAACAGAGGTAAGATTGTCTGTCTCCATATTATACAGCTACTGGATACATTAACTCCTGAAGAAAGCTCAGTTATATTGCACAACTGTTGCGAGTACTTTATATTCATTCATCTTGGCATTTTCAGCTTTCACTTGTATTCAACCCAAGCGTGAAGCTGATTCTGGATCTGCTGCTCCAGCCGGAGTCAGACCTAGATGGTGGTACAATGCTGTTACTGGAACCTGCGAGCAATTCATGTGGGATCCATGGGATGAGACCGAGATGCAATCACCAAACAACTTCAAGACCCGTGAACATTGCGAATCATATTGTAGAGATAGTGAGTTTCCATTTCTTTTTCCTCCAAAAAAACTGTCGAAGCTATCAACTGCAACATTTCCAAAGAGTGTGTTGTTGGTCAGAAATATGTTGAGCAATGTCATTCTCTTTGCTCTCTCTCTTTCTCTCATTGCTCCGTCTAACAGCTTACGCGTCTTTGTTAAAGATGAAAAGTTAGTGAGCAGACTCTTAAAAGGGAATATGAGACTGAGACGAACAAAGGAGAAGAGTCTTAGCCAGTCACTCATATTCTGCTAATATTACATCTAACGTCCACGTAAAGGATAATGAATCGAAGAGGAATGTGTTTGTAATGGGGTGGGACGATACAAAGTGAAGGTAAACACTTGATAATCGGACGTACTCGTGCTCAAACAGCTCAACCTTAAAGGAACGCGGAAAGAAGAAGCTAGACGAAGATGCAATCAAGATTAAGTTTATAAACTGATTGTAGCATATGAGTTTGCGAGAATCAGAGTAAGCAAGCAGAATTAGACAAGATTGTTAGAAGATAACAGGCACCGACGTTCCATCTTAACAAACGAAACGAAAATACACCAAAACACTTATGTAATAAAGAGCAATAAGTTGGTATATAAGCTTGTAAATTAGCTTAACCGACCACAACTACTTCACATAAGTTAATATTAGAACTCTTTCTGGGTAACCTGTTTGAAAAAAAATGTAACGTGAGGGGTTTACAGTTGGGAATATAATATCGACCAATGCAACCGCTCTTCGAAAAGTCTCATATAAAAGTGATGCTCACAGTTGATAATGAAGTTCACGTAAACCACGGAACTTCATATGCTAATTTTCTTTTCGCATTCAAAAAGCAAAATTTTTCAGCTTGCAAACGTGGTTCTCCTCAATACTTACCCGGAACAAGCCAAAACGAAGATGAGCCAGTTAACAACTGTCAAACCGCCAGTAGCTGTACTAGC
The DNA here is from genome assembly GCA_030370435.1 of Auanema freiburgensis. NCBI lineage: Eukaryota > Metazoa > Nematoda > Chromadorea > Rhabditida > Rhabditidae > Auanema > Auanema freiburgense. The sequence goes on along the minus strand of CM059366.1, from coordinate 5,019,622 downwards.
AACTACGAATGCACTTCTATTGGATCTATGCAACTTTGCTGTCCTACCGTCGCTAGCATTTGCAGTAATGCTGGAGGTCGCCCAATTGATTCTCTCAGGTAGTGTTTTTACTGTGTTCTTAAGTCATTTTATTGTTTTGCAGAACCACTGGTTTCGATGCTGGAGTTACCATGATGAAGAGTTATGGATTAACCTACTCAACATCCAGTCGTTACTATTATGATGCTGAACAAGGAAGATGCATTGCTTTCACTTACAATGGAGGTCTTGGAAACTACAACAACTTTAAGTCATCTGCCGAATGCGAGTTGTTCTGTGCCAAACTTCAATGTAAATATGGAACACCATTGAAGATCGGAGCTGGTGAGAATATAACTTGATCTTTCTAATTCAGAAAAACTATCGTTTTCAGCCAACCAAAGATGTAGCACTAACGCTGACTGCCCAAGTACTCATGAATGTCAAAGCGATCACAACGTTTGCTGTCCTCGTCCACGTACGCTTTTTCTTAACTTACTCTCACATGACTAATATTTTTTTCAGAAGCAATCTGTTCTCAACCTCTTCGTCTCGGAGACTGCAAGCAATCTGTTCGTCGCTATTGGTACAATGCCGTTACTCGTGCTTGTGAAATCTTTGATTACACTGGTTGCCAGGGTAATGACAACAACTTTGAGACTCTCCTCGAATGCCAGAACACTTGTGAAAACATTATCCGTAAGTTATTGTAATGTCTGTATCAAAAAATCTTATGAATCTTATAGCCGAACCACAATGCCCACAGGGTGATGCTTACAAGGATTACCAGGGTAACTACTATGTATGCTCTAACTCTGGCTCTGGCAACTCCTGTCCTGTAAATTACGAATGTTACTTCGACGGTTACGTATGGGGATGCTGCCCAACTAAGGCTTATACTTGTACCTTATCTCCACACAAGGGAGTCACATGCGGATCTGGATCTTCATACAGGTTTGTTCTCAGATGTTTTGAATCTTCGAAAATGCGAAATGATTTCAGATATTACTATAACTCTCAAACTCAAGAATGCGAAAGCTTCCAATATAATGGTTGCGACGGAAACAGCAACAACTTCGCTACCCGTGAGGATTGTGAAGGATATTGTGGAGTTGGAGGTTGTCCAAATGGAGGAACACCTGAAAGAAACGAATTTGGTCAACTTATGGTTTGCTCTGCCAGCCAAGTTTGCCCAACAACGCACGAATGTACTTCTGTCAACTCGGGAAGCAGCGTTGTGAACCGTTGTTGCCCAACTCGTAGTTACATCTGTTCTCTCCCACCTCAACAAGGAAGCTCTTGCTCAAGCTCTGCTGCAGCTAGGTAATTCTGTTGTAAACTATATTCAATAGTATTTGGGAATTTAGATTCTACTTCAACATCGTCACCAAAGAATGCACTCAATTCACATACAATGGATGCAGTGGAAACTTGAACAACTTCGCTACTTTGGAACAATGTAACAACTTCTGTCTTTCTGCTGCTTGTACACCAGGAGATGTCGCCTACGTCAACCCTAACACTAACTTGCCTTACGAATGTAATGCTGCTCTTTCCAACAGTTGTCCAACCAACTTCGCTTGTACTTATGATCAATTGAGCTCAAACAGTGTATGCTGCGGAGCCACCAACATGGGTATATTGAATTCAAAATGAATCCTGCTAATGTTGTTCATCATTTCAGAAGTGTGCCCAGAAGGAGAAAAAGCTTATGTCAACGCTGTCGATATGTCAGTACGTGAATGTTTGATCAATGTTGAAGGATCTTGCCCATCCAACTACTTGTGCCGTTTCAACGCTATGAAGAACCGTTACTACTGCTGTGCTTCTATTACTGGAGATTTGTGCCCAGCCGGAAAGGCTTTATACCGCGAGCCATCTTCCAAGGGACCAATTCGTTGTACCATCAGTAGCAATAGCAACCAGTGTCCAAATGGATATTCCTGTCAATCGGACGTACCTGGAGCATTCCAAGTATGACTTCATCTCTCATAATCTGTTTTCATTTCCAATTTTCTAGGGTTACTGCTGTTCGAGCAATTATCTTTGTCCTAATAAGGCTGAGTTCTATATTGAGGAGAACAGCCAAATGCCACGTAGTTGCACAGTCGGAGCTTTCATTACCTGCCCCAACAGTTACAGCTGTCAGAGCACCCAGAATGAATTCACTACTGGATATTGTTGTAAGGGAGAAATCGCCAGCGTTTCAGGTTAGCACAACTTTTTTTCATTGTGATCATCGTTTATTTTATCTCCAGATGGCTGTCCACCAAATGAGTATGTTTACATGAAGGATAATCAAATCGCTCCATGTGATCCATTCAATCCACCCAATGCTCCATGTCCTGGTGCATACTCTTGCCAATGGTCTTTGGCTAATCAAAGATATCAATGCTGCGGTGCTACTCCAATCACTACACCTAAGTCCATTGCTGCTCTTGGATGTCCAAATAATCAAGTATGTTACATGGATGAGAACAATCATTATCTTATTCGTTGAAGGTTGCTTTCCGTGAGCCCGCTACTAGTTCACCAAGAATCTGTACTGCTGGTTCTCAAAACTGTCCAATTGGATACTTCTGTCAATTCTCTAATGCCAACAATCAATTCCAAGTAAAAATACTATCATAGATGGCTAGTAACCGTTTACTCTTCTTAAAGTGCTGTGGTATGTCCGGAGGATGTCCGAATGATGCTGTTGCTTTCATCGGAATGACTGGAGAACCACAATCATGTGTTATCGGTCAAAGCACTTGTCCAAATGGATTCAGTTGCCAACGATCAATCACTGGATCTCAACTCTGTTGCACAACAAACGAGCCAAGTAAGATACATACATATAAATACTATACACAGTCTCATCTTTGTAGCTTGTACTGATAAGCAAGTCGCTGTTGATGGAGTTTGCCTCGACAAAGTTTCTATTGGAGAAATGTGCTCTAACCAAGTTCAATGTCCAAGCCCTGCTGTATGCAAAGACGGATCATGCTCCTGTCCCGAAGGACATCGTGAAGCTGATGGTGTTTGCCAGGTTGTTTGTACTGAGGAAGAGGTAATAACAGTTTTACAATAAGGTTTCAATATCTTTTCAATTTCAGGTTGAAGTGAAAGGATCTTGCCTCCCAAGAGTATCTATTGGAGCTACCTGCGAAGTTGATGAGCAATGCCAAGGAGGTTCAACTTGCCAAGATAGCTCTTGCGAATGTGGAGAAGGTGAAGATGCCGTAGATGATCAGTGTATCAAGAAGGCTTCTCGTCCAATGACCACTTGTCCTGTTGCTGGACAAACTCCATACGTAGAACGTGGTACTGATGCCGTTCGTTTCTGTTCCCCTCAAAGAGCCAACAACTGTCCTCGTGGATTCAGTTGTCAATTCTCCCAAACTGCTCAACAAAATATTTGTTGTGGACGTGGAGCTGGATCTGCAAGTGGAACAGTTAAAGCAGTCAAGCCAAACGATCGCTTCAGTCAATTAAAGAGTAAGGGAGGGCCAACTGAGGAAGAAGAAAGCTCTGAAGCTAATGTTTGCGATAAGGGAAGTGCTTATCTGGTAAATGGTCAACCACAGCAATGTACCACAGCCCCTTGCCCAGCTGGATTCAAATGTACTTTCTCGAAGTCTTCTAAGGTTTGTTTACTTTCTAGTCTAAGTAGCTTATTTTGATACTTCAGAAGTACTTCTGTTGTTCGTCTGCTCCAGCATCCGGAAGCAAAGACGCCTATGGTTGTCCAAGTGGAATAGCTCTTCTTTTCCCATCGACTGGAACACCAGTTCAATGCAGTGGAGCTAAGTCTAACTCCTGCCCAACTGGATACTCGTGAGATATAATATAGAGAGATCAAAATATAAATTCATGTTTTCAGTTGCGTCCGCAACAACATCAACCGCAAGCATCAATGCTGCTCTACCGGAGAAACCATTCCAGAATCTAACATCGTGAGCAATCGTAAGACTGTCGGAACCACCAAGAAAGAGACAAGTAAGCATACTACTAACTGTCACTTTTAAACTGTGAATGTTAAAGGACCACCATGCCCAAGCGGAAAAGTCCAAGTTCTTCGAATCGTCGATGAGCGCATCGTCAAGAAGTGTGAAGACAAGTGTCCTGCTCACCAGGTCGCTGTAAATGGGGTCTGTCGTGACAAATATCTCGCCGATGCTCCGGTGGCTTTGGATGATTTTCTTCAGTAGGCAGCCAGCCTTTCTGCGAGTTTGATCTGTACTGGGTTAAAGCTCTCTTAATTTTTATTTTTCCTTTCTTATTTAATTTGAAGAGTGAGTTGTATTGCTATGTTGCAATAAGTCTTTAGTAGGTGCTATTGTACCAATCACCCGTCCTTTCCTGTATTCAGTTGAACTACGAACATTCGTTTTCATACAAACAGTTCTCAACTTTTATAAAAACGAATTTCAGTTTCAACTGCTTTACTTACCACTCCATAACAGATTTCCTATTTTGTGTTAAACTATTGTTCTGCTCATCATGTATAGAATCTGAATAAAATTTTTTTATTAAAATTGATACACGGTTGCTATCCTATCCTGATCTCTAATTTGAACATCTGCACGATCTTGGGTGTCTTTTGTATTTAGTTATATGTAGTTTGATACTACAGAAATGGTAGAAAGCAACTGTTACCTATTCCAAACTACAAAAGCTATTATTAAACAATATAGTCACACCAAACATCCCTATTGATAGCATTGCTTTGAGAAGACTCGATACTCTTTCAGGTTTCCTTGCGTTCAATTTCGAATAATACGCATAATCTAAACACTGTCGTTTATGTCGCAGACCTTCGAAGTTAGCAAAGAGTTTTAACTTCTGTTTGTTTTTCGTTTTCCCCAATGAGCTACCGTACATCAGAGTCAAATCCTACTCGGGTAGAAGGTGTCGACTAAGATGTCTTCATGAGAAACTGACCGACGATCGAATAGAATGAGAGTGTTCTCACCTTAAAATAGAAATTTCAGCACACAATTACTTGCTTTTTCAACGAAAACGTTCATGAGTAGTGGAAGATCTTGTTATTCAATAACGTATGAGTAACAGTCGATAATATTCGCACAACCGCTAACTGATCATGACTCCATGGAATGAAATTTCTCATTCTCCCCTTTGTCTTATAGTAATCGGTGTGTTGCTTGCTCCTCTCACAACCGCTAATTACACAAAGGTAATGAAGAATGAAAGTTGTGTTTGATTGGAGCGTGGGATACGTGAGGTTACTGTAGATCATGAATGATGTTGATCATGAACTGAAACTTGAACGCAAAGTACAAGATAGAAAAGAAACTGAATAAACTTTATTATAGCATTTGCTAAAAACCATGAAACCTGTCAAAAACAATTATCACCGCGTATTGACTCTATTGGACAAACCGAAAAAGTCAAAAAGATCTAAATAATTCTATAAAATGGTTATAACCATCAGCTGTATGCTATTGTGGCATAGATAGCTGTGAGAGTAATAGGAGTTGTAACTAATAGAAGAACTAGATGAAAAAGATGATTTGTTGAACAAAAATATAACAAAAGCTAAATGCTTGAGAAATGTAAGATAGAGAAAACTCTGAAATTACGAAGTTGTCCAATAAGAGGGAAAGGGGAAGAAAGGAATGAATAGAGCTGAAAATGGAAATGATCCTTGAAAATGGACAGTTGATAGTGACAGAGCTGCTTGTAAAGCAAAGAAAGTTTTATAAACTTATATGGTTAGAATATATGTGTATATATATAAATATATATATATATAAATCTTATAAATATATAAATGAAAACCCGATTTTGAAGAGAAGCACATGCGTTTGAAAATATTTGGAAAAACAAAAGAATATGTAACAAGGAACGATAGTGATATACTAGCAAACAATTAATCTTTAGAAGCAGCTCTGATAGTTCCTCAAAACGATTTGATTGAGGAAGAGAGAGGGAGCAGAAGAGTAGTAAAGAGAGAGAGAGAATGATAGAGATGTAGAGAGAGAAAGAGGAAGAGAGAGAGATTGAGAGAGAATGAATGAAACATATTTAAAGGGAAAACATCTTTTGATTATGTTATAGTTGACTATATAGCACATATATAAAGGGAGAGTGGGATATAGTTATCTCTAGCTGATTGGTTACATGTATATAGATTTCCAAATATTTTTTTGTAAAAGTGAGCTTTGATCATGATAAGGAGGACGATGGGTCGATGTTGAGATTTCATTTTCATTTCTCATCTCAAAGTATGTTAGTGTTGAGCTTATACAGTGTATTTCTGTTAAAGGGAAGGAAGGAAGGAAGTAGGATGTCTGTGTGAGTACATGGAAAAAACTGATAGAAAGAAGTGGGATTACAATACATGAAGGCAGATGATCATCATCTTCAAGAGAAGGACAATCAACCCATCAGATGAATGTCCTAAACTTGAATTCAAGTGAAAGTATATTGCTTTTGCTCCAATTGTGACTGTTTCCAATTGTTATGAATCAAGCTCTAGCTTATGCCAATTCTCAAACAACTGCCCTGGATTTTCGATACAGCTTGTCCATTGTTGTCCGCGTTCACCTTTTGCTGATGTTGAAAGCAGAATTCCACCTGGAAATGTGAGAGAATGATGTGAAAAAAGATATTTTTGAATGTTTTCCAACCGATGTAGTCGTCATGACGTCCAAGATCGTGGTCATAAACACCAATTTGAAGTGTTTTCTTAGGCAGATCTTTGAATGGAACAATGAATTGTAAAGTCTTAAATAGAGCTCGTAATGCATGATTCTGAGTCATATGAATAACCTCATTGAATTCAGGATTCAACGTTCGCTTCTTAATCGATGTTTTTTGCCGATGTGCTTTGGATGTTATGGGTGTCAATGATCTGAACGAGAGTAGTGAACAACTTCAACTTCAATGACGAAGCTTACACTTTGCAATACGGATCAGAGAATCCTGTTGAATCCATTCCAATCAGTTCAGCACATCGCTTTAACGTCACGAACAGAGATCCTTGTTGAATGTTATATTGAATTCCAACAAAGATTTTGCCCCTCTCTTTCATATCATCTTGACGAGAAGGTTGAACCTGTAATATGAGCGTGAGGATTTGGAGAAGAAAAAAAGAACGTACGGGTATAGCATGTTCTAAGTACAGGTTGAATTTCTTCAGTTGGTTGTTTGGTAATTTCTTCAAAGCTATGCGTGTTTCTCCTAAGAAGTCTGAGCCTATACGATCACGATCCAACACTGTTACACGCCTAGAAAAGAGAATATTCAGAGAAGGTCAAAAGGTCAACGTTAGCAGCCTGAAGAGTAGTAAATTGCTTGAACTCACAATGTTTTGCGAGATTTATCTTCTTCCGTAATTCCGTGATAAGTCAGATGTTCGTCCCATTCCGGATTTAACGTCTTCTCGATTGTTTTTGATGTTAACTTGGTTGCTTTAGCGTTTCCGGGAAGAAGATGAAGCTTTACGTATGGATCAGAGAAACCGTTGCTGTCCATGGCTTTAAGATTCTGAAACGATTGAATTGAAAGACAGAGATGACCAAGTGATATAAACCTTTGCCCGAATAAGATGAACATCCAATTTCTTTTCTAATTGACTGTATAATAAACTAAACTGTATGGATCCCAAGGTACCTGAAATCATGGGATTACATAAGAGTTTGGAAATAAGCTGAAGATAGTCAGTTAAGTCTCATCTTCTAACATTATCATTCATCGTGATGGATGAATGACATATGTGAAGAGAGAAGAAAGAATTTAAAAGATTAATTAGGATAGTATTTATAAAGAGAGTGTTACTTGCAATAAACTGAAAAGAAGAGTAAAGAGTTGGAAAAGCCATTCACATGCATGTTAATTGTTGAATGTCAAGAAAACAGAAAAACACTACACTCGAAAGCTAACTCGTCTTTCAAATCATTGACAGAATATCAAACGATTCAGTTTAGGTTTGTAAAATGTAAATGTTGACATACGATTTCTGGAAACGAAAAAGCAGGTGAAAAGACGAGAAGCTTTACGGAATCTTCGTTTTGGTTGTACATGCTCATGCTCAGAAATGTATAAAGATGTTTCAGAAGAGATAGAAGAAGAAACTGAAGTACTACTAGATATCGCACCGGCCAAACTATTGTCGTCGTTGTTGTCGTCTTCGTGGTGATGATGATGATGATAGTGATGATGATGATGGTTACTTTGATTCAGATGCTGCGATGAGCGATGGTGTTGCTGTGATTGATGTCGTCGTCTTTGGAATGTGCTGTTTGCAGTTTTTTGCCGTCGGCTTCTGAATGCATCCTCATCATCACTCTTACTATCGGATGTAAGATTAGAGTTAGTCAGATTCGGATGACTGATTGACGCTGGTTGTAAGTAGGTTGATGATGAGGAGTTGTGCTTGTGCAGGTGCAAATATGAATTTTTGATGGACGGTGATATTTCAACTGATTGAGAGCTATGAGCTGTCGGACTGGTACTTCGGCATTTGTTTTCATGATTCTCATTGTGTGGTGCAGAGCTGATAGTATTGACATTGCTGCTTTGGCTGCTTCGTCGACTGCTATGGCTGCTGTCAGAACTCTCGCTCCTGCTACTTTGACTTGCACGGTCAGCTCGACATGGTATGAGGTCTGAGAACGATGTCATGGAAACTGTTTTTGGTAGACGTGAAGTATCTATTCGATCTAGTACACGAGCACCACGTCGTGCAGATCGTGATGTGTCTGAACTGACTAATGTGCTGAGTGAAAGGCCACGCAGTGAAGAATGATGGTGGTGTGCATGATGACGATGACTACGGTTGTCATGACGTTCGTGAAAGTGCCAAGGGGGAGGAAACACTGGTGATTTTCCGGTAGCATTTTGTATAACTTAAAGCCACAATTAAACACAAGGTAAAACATGAGGGAATATAGAACGAGAGAGAGAGAGAGAGGGGGAGAAGAGAGAGAGGTTGAGCATCGGAGAGAAGCCAAACAAGGGGAAAAGCCAAAACTCAAAAACTCGAACGCCAAGAAAAGGACAAAAAAAATTTGTTGCTGCAGCAGTCGAAAATGAACTTTTCTATTCTTCTTCATCATTTTCTTCTTCACGAGAACTGACGCTATCCGAAATTCCATGAATTGGAAGCTTTTGTAACATCGCACGCACACAGTGGGTTGGAAGCTTTTCACGAAAAAAACGCAAAAAAGGGTAAAATGAACACCAAGCAAAGCAATATGTTTGTATTGTAAACGAACAAACGTACTTGAATCATCATCTGGAGAACTCATAAACGATGCTGAAGGCGATTCCACCCTGGCTGCCTGCAAATCATAATTATATGGATACATTTGAAGACGTGTTTGCTTACCGGAGGTTTGGGAATATCCGCAGGCACATTAACACTATCACTGGATGTACCAGCTCTCTTCGTACTAGCAGCAGAACTGTGAACGAAGTAATTAAAGGAAGAGAGAAACATGTAACAAACCTAAAGCTCAATTTCATAGATGGAGCGCATTCGATTGATGATTGTCGTTCATCTGATGCTCTATTGGGACTGTTTGTGCGTGGTGGAATTGGTGGTGGTGTAACAAGACTCGACCCGGACGCTGATTGAGCAATACGTGCATTTGTATAATCCTGACTCATGCGGCTATTCGAAGTACTGTCATTAATATGATTGGCTAATGGAGCAAGTGATGAAGCTGATAAGGTGAGAGCTGCCTGGGGGTTCGAATGATCCGATTGAACGACTGAAAGTGAAGCAAATTAAAGACGAGTAAACAACCTCAATTTTTAATGAACAAAAATGAGAAAATCTATTTTAAGAAACATAGTTAAAGCTGATAGAAGAATGGATACTGACTGTTACCTCCGCTGTCAATGCTTCTGGCATCATCCGGTCCTATCGTATCACTCTGCCGCAAATCTTTTTGCGACGAATCATACGAGGACGGAGTAGCCAATGATCGTCTGGGTGACGTCGATCTTGTTGAAGCACGTGATTCCGGTGAAGAATCGTCATCAGATTCTGAAGAACAATATCAAATGAAGAGCCGAATATCCAAACAATTCTTACCACTATCATTATCCCTAATTGCTGCTTGTAAAGCAGAAAATCGTGCCAAATTAGCTTCTCGCCGATTAGCCGATGGAGTACGCTGAGGTTTCCTCGGAACTCCCGATTGCACAAACTCTCCATCGGAAGAACTTCTGAAGAACATAACGTTACGATGAGGTAAACAGACACAGTTCTAAAACGGGAATGAGGAAGAGAATCGTTGTTTTTGAGTAGTTAAGGACCAACGGGGCCAATGAGCTATAGATAATCGGACGGATGGGAGGTAGGTGGGCAGATAATCGAAATGTTCCTTTAAAGGGTAAAAAGTATTTACAAGAGACGAGTTCGAAACTATATCTTCAAAAAGGACTAAGTGACGAAAAGAGTGAAAGAGGAAGGAAGAGACACGAGAGGGTGAGAAAGGAAGACGTAGGTGCTGTTCTTACTTGTCATCATCATCAACTATCTTCGTCATCTTATCTTGTGCTCGATTGGCTGATTTATAAGATTGTGGTGATTTCGACCTAGAATATTCAAAAAAGGTTTTTAAGGGCGAATTTAGACTAATGGAATTGTTAATTAACATGCCCATGTTAAGACTGAATATGTAGGAGGTTAATGATCTACTTTTAAGCTGAGGTTATCTCTATGTTATTCAAGCAGAACATCTTCTTTGGAATCAAATAGATCAACAAGGATGACAAAGAAGATGACACAACAAGCAGTATAAGCTGGGAATGCGTAAAGCATATCGACTGATATATCACACAAAAAGCTACTCCAAGCTGTAACTCATTACAGTTTGATCTATGTATATACTGCTTCTATGATTGGTAGCATTCAATAGATGGAAGATGAAGCATTTGCATACTAAGAGTGTACACAGAACATACCTTGGCTCAGGGGGGGCTATTGGAAGATGTCGTCTGGGAGCTTTCTCAGGTGGTATCATGGAATTGGTTAAAGATGAACTAGCTGCCGCTGTTGGCATAGACGAAGTCGAAGGAGAATTTCGAGGAATCGTACCCAACACCCAGGCAGATCGAGAATGCATCGGCGGCGACGAGACATTACCATTTGGCTGAAATATGCCAAAATCAATTAGACATTATAAGAATAGAGAATGAATTAAGAAAGACAAACGAAGTAAGCAAAGCAACATCGTTGATCGAAAAACAAAAACAGAATTGAACATACCGGTTCAGGCTTTACGAATTCCGGTAACTCCTTATAGAACCATGCACCGGATTTCTTCCACAGCTAAAAAGGATTTTGAAATGTTCGCAAAGCGGATAATTTCCTTAAAAGGGAAATGATCGAAGAAAAGAAAAACAGAAACTAAAGATATGACATCATGCAGACTTTGACCATACACAACCACAAAAATAATTTTTTTCCTTTTTCTCAAAATAAGCTTTTCGTTGTTTGAAGCTTATATCTCAACATGGCAGAGCTTAGAAGAGGATTGTTCTGAATCTCTTCTTTCACACTCTGCCAGAAAAGAAAAAATTGAAAAAAATGAAACAAAAATCAGTTTTTCTCTTTCTCTAACATGACATTAGCAGGGGCAGAAGTAGGAAGAGTTTAGTAAAGCAAAAAAAAAAAGTTTTCCGTCTCAGGGAAAGTAAATCTTTGAAAGTACCCTAAGGGTTCTAGTTTTAAGTTGAAAAAAGAAATGTTCGCTTGTGAACGGAAAGAAAGAAAAAAAAGGATAGAAAAGTAAAAACATTCTGAAGAAACAAAACTAAACAGAACTGAGCAATAGGGAGAGAGTGGATGCAAGAGATAAAGAGAGAGCCATACAGAGAGCAAGAGAGAGGGAGAAGGAAACTAAGATAGAGGTATTGAAAGGAAAATGGTAAGAGAAAGAGATTTGAAAGCCACCACCGTAGCAAAACGTCCGACTAACCACCTCTCTGGCCTCCGAACAGATTTTGCATAGAAAGATCATTTCAGTGCCGCGTGTTGGATCCATTGTTTCTACTCCACAATTCCGTTGACAGACATACTGAAAAGAAGTTTAGTTCGTATGGTAAGTGTATGATTTATGTTATTACTTTTCGACAATCATTACACATAGCTGCATAGCTTTTTGAAGCTAAAAGTCCAAATTCCGTTTTACATAACACACAATGAGTCACTCCATTTCCAGTTGCTCGACTTTTCATTTTCTCCAATCGTTCAACCATTTTTCTAAACAAAAATTAAAATCTGACATTGACAAAAAACAAATTTTTCTTTTCCTCCACAATTTCTCAGCAAATGAAACGATCAACAAGAGGAGAGAAGGAGGAGGAGGAGATAAAGTAAGCTGAAGCAAGCTTGCTTGAAGGAGAAAGAGAGTGCGAAAGCTTGTCTCCTCGCTGTACAGCTTCAGCTTCATTCGAAAACAAATAAACAAAAAACATTTTTTTCTTTTAAGGGGTTTCTGCCAACGTCATTCTAGTTACGCTTGATCACTGGCGACGACAGACATGTCGAGAAGACGAAGAAGAAGCAGACACAAACTATTCGCAGATGAAATGAAATGGAATGAACCAAGGAATTGAAGATTCAATGTGAACGACACGTACACACACTACAACATCAAGTAATGAAGTTGGGTAAGCGATGAGATACACATAGTAAGGTGGAGAGAAGAGGCAATTACATCTCATCTAATTTATGATAATTAAATAATTAACAACTTTCTAGAGTCATTATGTTAACGTTGATGTTAATTGTAAATAAAAGAGGCATTGGCTACTCACCCTAATCGTTCCATTTCTTTCAGTCGACTCTCTTCAGCTTTTGCCAGAACCTGTAACATGCACATAAGTTAGTCTTCATCAACTTATCACATTCGTTTTTCTTATTTTTTTCTTTTCCTCTTCTCTTTCTCATAGTCTTGGACACACTCAGAAAGAGACAGACAGAGAACGATAGAGAGAAAGTTTAAGAGAGTGAGTTATTGACTAAAAGAGAGGTCGCGAGAAAGTGAGAAAGTAAAAGAATGTTCATTTCATTCTCTTTTCACAGAATTTGTTTTTTTTTTCATGAAAAAAATATGAAAAATGTTTGAACTTAACCCACCTGACGAATGTGTTCCTGCTCCGCATCAGTGATTCCCGAATTTGCTTTGGAATTTGTTGGACTTCGAGCTGTTGCTGTTCGAACAGACCATCCAGCTTTTAGCCTTCAAAGAAAGAAAACATTATTATACTTAAGTGTATGATAGTTATGTGATACAATTGAATAGAGAACACGAAAGAGATAGAGAGGTATAAAAGAAGAAAGAAGAGGAGAAAAGCACTTACTGTGCTCGAAGTTGAAGATGTCGATCGCTGGGACAGACCCATTTATTTTGCGTTCCACCTATCTCCCAATCATTCATCAGATCTGAAAATAATAAAATAATAACATTTCCATAAACTATATCTATACTATATGGATATAGTTAATAATAGATTGCAAATGGAAATGGAAAGACAAATAGGGAGAAATCGAATGTGATCTCTCTCTATCTATCTCGTCACTCTCTCCTTTAAACGCCTTTCTTTTCTTTTTTTTTCAGCTTTTGAATTCAACCGGTCACAAGTGTTCACATGAAAGTAAAATGATATACAATGAATCAGATGAGAGAATGAATAAGCGAGAGAGAGGAGGAGAGAAGGAGGTAACACTGACACGTCACGCAACACGTGACGTCACACGTGCAATGTGCTCTTCTGGTATGCTAATTAACAAATGTGAGGGTGTGAAAAAGAAGATCTTAAACGGGTGACAGATTGCTACTACCCGCCTACACTACTACTACCCCTACTACTACCATCCACTGCATTATATGAAAAATTATCCGAAATTCAGTCTCTCCTATCTCTTTCCCTCTCTCTGTGTCGACATTTCTCTCTCCCTCTCTATTGCCAAACTCTCAGCTTCAAAGCCTATTTATAGTGAATGAATTCGAAGCTGAAAAAAACGAGGTCGCGGGTGGGAGGGATGGATACGAGAAGACTTATGGACAACGAATGGGTTGAAGGATAGCAAACAGCTTGGAAGATATCAAATACAGAATGAGAATTGGTTTGAAGATAGAACAGAAGCTAACGTAACACATGAGCATGTTATCAAGAGCTTTTGGTTGTGAAAAGAAAAAATTCTGTTCGAAGCTTGATGTTCAAAGAAGGAAAAGTACAGGCAGCAACTGAAGATGAGATAGTGAGAAAGTAAGAGAGAAGAAGAATGAGAGTTATGGGTAGTTGTGGTGGAGGAATAATTGAATTTTCTTTCTTATTTTTTAACTGAAAAGCCATAAGAAGCTAAAAATAAATGAAGAAGCATGAAAGGAAGCAATCGATCATGTGGCTAAAGTATTGAAAAGATAAGAGGAAGAAGTTAGACCGGAAACATCTGATATTAGGGAGAAGGAAAGGAATGGAGTAGAAGGATTTTATTGCAAAGAAGACTAAAGGTAGGAGAGAAGGCTAATATCATAAAAACATTTTTATGAAAAGATATTAGGTGTGTACTTGACAAAAAGAGTCATGGAGGCGAAGAGATCAAGCTAGAGATAGAGAGAGAGAGAGAGAGAGAGTGATAGAAACAAAGCATAATAGACGAAGGGAAAGCTGATAGGTAATGAAAGAGTTGAGAAGTCGTCGTCCATTCATGGCAAGATGAGAAAAAGTAGAAGATATGGGTAGAGAGAGAGAGAAAGTGAGAGAAAAAAAAACAGAGAATGAGGTAAGCATCAGATAGTAACTGAGGTGAGAGAAGAAGCTGGGAACAAACCAAAATACTTTTCTTGAGACTATGTATATCTTGGTATAAATTGAAATTAGATAATGTGCCGACTGGCTATGACGCAGACGGCCAGCAAATTAACTTAAGATGAAATTGAAAAAAAAAGAAAAAAAGAAGAGAAATCGACGAGACAAGTTAAGTAATTCTGAAGTTCGTGAAGACAGAAGGAAAGCTATTATATTTTAATTATTCTGAGAAAAGAGATCGATTCCAAGTGCTTCGGAACAAACATTAAGCATTACTTTAGAAAAAGAGTATTAAATAGATAAAGAAGCAGAGAGAGAGAGAGGAGAAGACTGCTACATAGAGGGAGAAAGACTGATGAAAGCAGCATGAGAGAGGAACGAGCCAGAGGGCTGGAAAAGCAGCAAGTGATGAGCTAAGGAATGAAGCTGATGAAGAGGAGACAAAGTTAAAGAAAAGAGAGAGAGAGTAAGAGTCAAAAACGACGACAAGAAGACAACTACATCCGAAGATGGCGATGGAGTTAATTAATATTTGTAACTTCTGTCTGCACGTCTAACAATTACCTTATAAAGGATAGATGGCGAAGTGGAGGAAGAGAGAGAGAGAGAGAGAGATGCCCGAGGGGGAAAGAGGAGGGAGGGGAGGAGAAAAGGAGTGAAGGTGGATAGGTGTAGAAAGAGAAGGGGGTGGAGGGTTGTAGTTGCGAGGGAAGTTTAGTAAAGCAAAGGTTTCATAAAACCATACAAAATGTTTTTGCTGTTCGCTTGAAATGAAGCAAAAATGCAAAATAACGGAATTTCAAATTTCACAAATATTAATGATGTGATGGAAAATAAAAGAAAGAAGAAAGAAGGAAAAAGAATAGGAAAAAGAATTATAAAATGCAATGAACACTGCTGACGACGACTACCATGATGATGATGATGAGTCGTCAACGTTGTCGTCGTCGACGTTGCTGTAGATGATGAGATGAGAATGGTTTATGGTGAAGAATAGGATAGGGAAACTATAACATAGACAAGGGCGAGGAAGATAAAGATAAAGAGATTGAGACACAGAAGGAGAGAGAAAGAGAGAAGAGGATATGAGGCTTAAGCTTCAGCCAACAAAGGGAATAAGCAAAGTTCATGAATCTAAGCATGTTTTTTATTTTTTCAATCGCAAAAAACATGCAATTATTTTAAGTTTTGTGTTAAACATCGTCGTCGTCGTTTTCGATGTGAACTATGGATGCTTCATGAACGTCTTCTTTCTCTTTCTCTCTATCTTTCATCTCCTTTTTCAAAAATTTCTTATACATATCAACACTAGAAAAGGATGAAAGAGAGATATCACATATAGAGAAAGAGAAACAAAAACACAACAAGGGCTGTTGCTTTTTTTGCCTTTACTGGTATCTCCTTGATACTCCTTCTTAAGCTTATTCTCCCTCTCTGATTCCCATTTTCTATCTCCCTTTCCAATCCAAAAGAAAGAAAAGCTCTATCATGTGGTTTGTCTCTCTCTCTCTCTTATTCTCCTTTTTTCTCTTTCACTCTTTCTCTCTCTATATGATACTACCTCTCTATCTCATTTTCTCTCTTCAAAGCATCTACTATCAAGGCACTAAAAGGAATTGCAATAAACGGATGAACAAGCACTAGAAGATGGAGAAGAAAAAAATTAATTTTCCTTTCAATTATGAAGTCAAAAACAAACAATTTCAATGACAGAGCAAAAGCAGTAGGAACACACAGCCATCGAATCAGCTATCCGAGCCTAGCTAGCCCAGCCAACCAGCCCGAGCTAACCAGACATCCAGCTCATCAACAACTTGAAGCTCATTTTCTCTTCCCAAAAAAATATTTGAAACTTCTTCTTTTTCTCTTCTTTGCTTCTCATCCACCACAAAGTCCTTTTTAATCTTACGAATAACGAATTAAGATGGATGTAATGGCTTAATTAGCCGTCAAGTTCAATTGCAAACGAAAATACAAAAGAAAACAGCCAAAGAACAGAGAACATCAATGTGAATGCAACCGACCGCGCTATCGAATACATCTTATCAAAATGAAAGTTAATCTTATTGAGTCACGTAGTTCACGTTCATGTGATAGTTCCACGTGAGTTACGTAGAGCTCGTTATTCTGGCAAAGAGAATGGGAGAGAACTTGGAACAGAGAGTAATTATGAGAGAAAAGAGGTTTGTATAAAAAATTGAGAGAGAGAGAGAGAGAGCAAGAAAGAAAAGAAAACAAAAAAAACTTCAAAAGAATTAAGTCAAATCAATTCATTCCATTCAATTATAGCAGCGCAAGAGAAGTAGTAAAGTAAAGAGAGTAAGAGTAACATATCCAAGATAGAGAGAGAAAGATAGAGGGAGAGAGAGAGGGAAAATGAGACAATGAGATGAAGAGAATGAGAAGGAGAGAGAACATGAATTATCAGCTTATTCATTCACTCGCTTACTCAATAACAAAAACGAACAGTCGTTCATGTAGTTAACATGGGTATTACAACCATTTGTGAAATTATGCGTTGAGTTTGAAGCTCTCGTTGCCGACGAGACGCATAACACACATACACAGCTCCCCCTCTCTCCAACCTTCTCTCCCCCTTTCGCCCAAGCCCCAATGAGCTTTTGTTGTATTACAATGAAATTACATAAGAAATATGAAATATTCTTGCTTAATAGGTATGTTCAAGTTCTGATAAATAAGAGGAAATAGAAGTTATTTGTGAAAAGGATAGTCTCCTCCTTCAAGACATGAACACATCGTAAGAGGGCGATAGAGAGAAAGAGAGAGAATTGAAATTCAATCTATCAAAAGTAAAAAGATAATGATGAAAGCAAGAAGAATCCGTTTTTATAGGAAAAAACAAATAAACAATATCGTTTTGAGGAATTTATTTTGTATTTCCAACAAAACATTCTTTGAGCCGTTTTTTATGCCAAAAACGATAACGAGTTGAAGAGTGCAGAAGGAGCCGAAGAGATCGTGGTAGGGGGGTGAGGAAGGGGGTTAGATGGTGGAAAACGAGAAGAGAGAAGTATAGAAAGAGTTGAAGACGATGATGATCGAAGAAGTAGAAGGAAAAAAAATAAAAAAAAAAAGATGAAAAAGACCAGAAGAAAAAAAAATTATTTGAAATGAGTTTAAAAATTCCGACAGAACGATAAAGTGAGGTCGAATGAAGAGAGAGAGAGAGAGAGAGAAAAAGAAAATAGCAGATAGAAGTAGAAGATGCCTAAGAAAGTAATTAAAAAATTCCAATTATGAAAAAAAACGTCGTAAAATGGTTTGATGAAAGTAACTTGAAGAGTCAAAAAGACCTGAGATAGTTGAAGAAGCTGGGAGAAAGTGATAGGAGGGAGGAATGGGAGAAAGCCTTATAATCGGATATAAGCCTTACGAGGTAAAGCATAGGAAAAGCTATACTAGTAGAAGATAAACAACATGGAGCGAGAAAAGACGTATATGAAGAGGTAGAACTACAGAGAGAGAGAGAGAAAGAAAGAAAGAGAGAGGGGAACTGAAGAAGGAAAGAGGGGAATGGTTTGAAGGTAATAATTCGTTGTTTCTCTCCTCAATTATCTGAGCTTGCAAAGTTGGAAAAGAAAGTTCAAGCAGTAAGGCTGTGTGACCAAATATGAAATTCATAGATTCATAATCAATAGACGTTGTAATATTGCCAAAAGTTATATTTAATATGAAAAGAAAAATATACAAAATGTTTGAGACGAGATGACGTACGCTGTTAATGAGACGTCACACACATACACAGATATACACGGATAGAGATAGATGCATAAATGTAGGTATGTGTAGAGCAAGTTAACATAATATATTTGATAAGAAGATGCAACTAACCTTTTTTAGATTCTAATAAACCGGATAGATGACGTAAGAGACGCATTTTGCGCGGAAATTCAGAACGTGCACGAGATGAGCTGGAGCTGGTGCTCTCCGTAGGAACAATTGATCGCTCCGACTCATTCGCGTTAATTTCCATAATTTGAAGGATATGGAGGAGATGCTTATAGACAAATGTTAATTGTGATTAGCGAATAGAGGGATAAGACGAGTAGAAAGACACCCAGATGCCACAACACACACGCACAGCTAGCTGTGTGTTGCTATTTGAAGATGTCGATGAACAAAAAAAAGAAAATGTTCGTCGTTGTCTTTCAAATATATTCTGAAGATGCCCAATAGGTTATGACGACAAAACGAATAATCAGCTTCTACAATAAAGGATGTGAAAGCTTTTTATCAGAGCTAGTTGAAGCTGAAACTTCAATAGCTTCGACTAGGCAGAGGCCGTCGTCGAGGTCGTCGTCCGAACTTCTTTTTTTTCTTCTCGTCTCGCTGTCGTCCACGAGCTAGAAGACAAGAAGGAGAAGAAGGACTAGATTCTGCTTGTCTGTATATGGTGTATATAAAGCTCAATAGAGTTTTAAAAAGAGTACAGACTTCGGAAGAGAGTAAAATGAGATAGTATATGATGAGAAGATAGAAGAACGACGAGGTTGGAGCAGCTTGGAGACGTCGACATCGACTGCTGCAAGCTCGTGAGCTATGCAAAGTGTACGAAATTGGATGAGAGCATTACAGAGACGTAGAAATTGGCCAGAAAAAAAGCTCGATTGAGACAGAGAAACAACCATGTCAAGGAATGGATAGACGAGAGAGATTGAAAGAGAGCAAGAAATGAAGAGAGATGAAGAGAGAGGAAGAGAGAGAAGCTGGCAGGAAAGCAGACATTCTTCTATAGCCTCGTTGCCAAACGGAGGACATCGTTTGCCTCATTGCTTTGCCTGCGTTTTCCTTTCTCATTCTTCAGCTTTCTCTCTCTCTTTATCTCTACCTCTCTCTCTGTCTCTCTTCATACTTTATGTTCTCTCTGATTATTTCTCATTTTCTCCATTGTGCTTCATTCTCTTTTCCTATTTCAGCTCCATTTTTTCTCGTCTCTGTCAGTAGCAACGTCAGTAGCTTGAAGCTTTGATGCAATGCCCGTAAAAAGCTTTTTCAATAAATTCTTAACATATAGCTTCAATCTGTTAGTCTCAGCAAATTTTCTAAAACAGATTTCGCTCAATTAAGACCCTCGAATTTTTGTGAAACGTTGGCCGTTGCAACCATGACGAAACATTAAAAGGGAATAAGAGAGAGAGAGGGAGACCAACAAAGAGAGCCATGAGCAGAGTGTAGGAGGGAGAAACGGCGATGATCATGTCATCACCATGTTCATTCTTATTCTCTAATTCAAAATTCTCAAAAACTATTCGCAAATTTCTAAGAAATGACATCGCCCAATCTGTCCTTTGCCGCGATTTCTCTCATAAGAAAGACATGTTGGAGAGACAAAATAAGATTTGGAGAGATGGTATAGAGAGAAAGAACGAAATTCATGTAAAAAGGACGCGGAAGCAGGAAAACGTTGAGAGAGAGAGAGAGATACTACCAAACACAAAGAGAAAATAAAGAAAGAGAATGTTAAAAGAGATCAAGAGATTCAGAAGATGATAGAATGACGAAACAGATGATTAGATGAAGAGGGAGTTAGTTGTACAACGAAATCGCAGAACCATCCCCTCGATTGTTCTTTACAAGTTTTCAAGCGATGCACTTGCAGGAGCACAAGGTGTCATAGTCCTAATAAGGAAGGAAAAAAGAATATGTAACAAGAAAATGCAAATAACTAAATAACCAAATTCCATAGAAAACAATAAAAAGAAAAAAATTCCAAAAACAGTGCGAGACATGTGGGTACAGCATACCAGGAAATTCCTTTCTTTTCCATTCACTTCCCTCTTTTCTTTCTTATCACTGTAACAGTCCTCATATGTCTTCATACCTCTGCACGATCAATCAATTTAATGATAGAGAAGTATTCATACGTCTAGAGAAAACGTTCAATGAGAACGATGGGATACAATGAAGATATGAGAGATTGCATGGAACGAGGAGGAAGAAGATGATTATGATGTACATGTAGACAAGAAGAATTCATAAAGAAACAAATTATTTTCATAACAGAAAAAAGATATTTTTAGATTCTCTTCCCACATGTGATATGGAGAGAGAAGGAGACGGAGAAGGAGAGGGAGAGAGAGAAAGAGAAAGGCAAGAAGAAGAGAGATAGAAAGAGAATGAGATGAGATATCTCTATGTAGATTTCTAATTTTCTTTTTTTTTTTGATGTTTTGAGAAAAAAAAACAAAAATGAAGCGAAGAACATCCTATTGGCATCTCAAATAACATTAAATGGAAATATTAAAATATTTTTTGTATTGCATTTTCATATTTTATGCTGAGGTAGATGAGCATGGTGAAAAGGTAGATGAGCATTGCGAAGAGGTAGACAACGACGTAGAAGCTTTCACATTAGATATAAGGATAGAGAGATAGAAGAGGAAAAAAGTAACCAATCTTCTTGAAGGGAACAAATATTCTGATAGGGAGAAGAGAGGAGATTAAGCTCATGCACAAAGAATCTGTAGCAGAGGTGAGAGAGATATAGGAATAGATGTTCATGTGAAAACATGGATGAAGTGAGAAGAAAGCTCTCTTAAACGGAAGAGGAAGTGAAGTAAGTAGGAGATACAGGTGAGTCTGAAGAGAACACAAAACTGATGTTCAAGAGAAGAAAACTATTACGGCATAAACATTTGAAAGATAAGGAGATTAAATGAATGAAGAGAAAGAGAAAGAGAGAGAGAGAGAGAGAGAGAGAGAGAGAGAGAGAGAGAGAGAGAGGGAGAGAGAAAGATCAGTACTGACTGACTGTTACACGAATATTCAGAAGGCAAAAAGAAAAAAGTAAATTGGAATTTGCAACAAATGAAATAAACGAAAGAAAAAAGAAATTTTTAAATTTCCTTCTCCTGAGAAGGCGAGACGCTTACTCATAGGAATGGCATGAGTAGCAAACAATCTCTCATAATCTATATATCGAGGTATTTGGATAAACATAAAAAGAAAAGAAAAAGGATAAGATGATGAAGGAGTAGCAGTTGAAGATGAAGCTTGTTTGTACTTTTAACGAATTGACGCTCATCCACATAGGTTTTTCATGTAATTTAATGGCAATTTTCTGAATTAAAATGTATTAAATTACATGAAAGAGAGATAGCGAGAGAATCAGCGAGAAACTGAGAGGCGGAGAGAGAGAGAGAAAGAGAGAATGAGAGAATGAGGGTACGTATAAATGAAGAGGACAAAACAAATTTTAATTCAAAAATTCATATCTTACACGTCAAACTCACACGTAAGCGCACGTGTGAGTTTGACAACCTCATTCACAGATGATCAAAGCGTGCTGAGCGGTCGCATTCAATTTGTCTTTTTTTCAATTTTCTTCATTTTAACACATATGTATATGTACATACTGAGTTAAAGAGAGAAGATATCCAGAGAGGGAGAGAGAGTGACAGAGAGACAAAGAGCTGAAAAGAGAGGGGTAGGGTAGCTAGAGAGGGAAACACAACAAGACAAAAACATTTTTTTTTAGAAACTATATGCGAAGAGGAATGGGCAGAAAGGAAGGAAAAATGAGAAATGTCAATGGCGATTGCACGGAAAAAATTTTTTTTGCACTCGTGAAGGGAATATCGATTTGCAAAAAGGAGAGTAAAAGAAAAGGAAAATACAAAAATTGGAACAAAGATGAACTGTTGGTGCTAAAGGACGAGCTTACCTCTGAATGAGGATTGCACACGACTGAAGCGAGTCAAGGAGATGGATATATATACATAGAGAGAGAGAGAGAGAGAGAGAGAGAGAGAGAGAGAGAGAGAGAGAGAGAGACAAGGTAGAACGTATGGACTTTTAAAAAGAAACAAAGGAATGCGAATACGGAAGCAGTGAACGTGATGTACAGAGGGGTTCAGAGATGGAAAGAAAAGAAGGAAGAGAGAAGAAGATTATGAAGTATCTCATAAGGAAGTTGTAGAAAGGTTGAAATGAAATGAAAAGGACCACCCATATGGAAGTTGAATTGACTTTTAAAAATTGAAAGTATGCAGCGGAAAATTCAAAAATATAATCAAATAAAAGGTAATATGCGTATAGTTAGCGAAGAACTTTCCAAGTACAACAACAAAGCGTATATCACTATGCAGTAAGTTCACTGAGGTAAGAAGGGCAAGACGACGAGCAACAAGGAATGGACAGCAATGATGATGAGGATGGAATGATGATCAGGAAGAGGAAAATCACCATATATGGAGTGTATGCAATGAATTTCTTCTTGTGGTATATGAAAAGAAGGTTTGCTATGAAGCTTAGAACCCGTAAAAGAAGGTTGTAAGTTAGCTGAAGAAAATGAAAAACAACTAAGATACAATGAAGGTTTTTTCTTACTTTTCAACGCCGATTCTCTACATTTTTTCTTTCCTCAACACAAAATGAATGGGAGGGAGAGAGAGAGAGAGAGCCTAAAGAAGTAAAGAAGAAATGAAGAGAAAAAGAGATGTAGAGAGAGAGAGAGAAAGAGTGAATAAGAGAGTACATACGAGGGACACAGAAAGAGAGAAATGTATAAAAGGTAGTGAAAGCTCAAAACTAAAAATCTGCAGAAGAACTGAGCTGAGCTGCCTGAGGCGATATATACAATCAGGGCATGACCATGATTGCATATGACAACTGCAAACTCATTTTACTATTTTCACATGGAGATTTCTTCATTTGTTCGTCTTTTCTGTTTCTCCCTGCCATTCTCTCTTTGTTACTTTCCCCTCTCACTTTCTATCACTGTCTTTCTGTTGAAAAAAGAAAAAACAAAAAGAAAAATATGAAAGAATGCAAATCATTTGAAAGTGAGAAGACAAAGGAATTCAAAACAGTCCCGGAAATTCCGGTTCATTGAAGGATAAGCTCTTTTCCGTATAAAAACATCAAAAGTCGTGTGAATACGCAATTAAAATGACAAACCTTAGTTGATGTGAAACAGAGAGGAAGGAAGGAAGATGAGAGTGAGACTAAGAGAGTGGCCAATACACATTCATGGAGACGAGCAAGAAGTCAGAAGATAACGAATATCCAAATGAATGAAACTATTCTGAGACGAGGAAAGACAGAAATGTTTGTTGTCGGGTCGTTGACAGTGTTATCCTTTGAGGATGAGGGTACATTCAAAGTATTCCATACGAGCATTGCCCTTCTTTGCCACACTCATTTCATTCTGATAACAACAAGTCGCCCTAATCAGCTGGCTCGTAATTTACGTGAGATCATCTTTGAAACCCATGATATTCTTATTTTCAATTCTTTAGAATAAGAGAGCGGTTGTATATTCATGTTCTGATGTGGCCAGCTTTCACATTTCACCTCTTCGATAGTATTTCATGTCCTCGCTTCAACTTTTGGCAATTCGAGCTCTATCTCAACATCTCTCTATTTCTCGCGTTCTCTCTCTCGATCCCATAAGTCAAGTTTTAAATTTAGTATTTTAGATTTCCTAATACATTCATCACACCAACAGCATTATAGTTTGACGCTCATTTAAAACATTGTCATCGTCTAAGATCTTTTTCCCTAATTTAGCTCTTTGCTCAACTCTCTCAGTTTTCGTTACTCTAACATCATGTTCTTCAACCTTTCTAAGAATTGAGCTTATGAGCTCAATTTCCATACCCTACTCTCTATTTCTTAGAGAAATTAGCCAACTTCTCCTTTTCTCTCATTTCGACGGAGGAGATGAGTTCTTACTCCTGTCTAACAATCATTCTCATTTATTTTCTGTAAGAGTTAGGTAGTAAACGCGCATGAGAGAGAGAGAAAAAAAGAGGACGGTAGAGGAAGTAAGATAGAGAAGGGAATGCAGAGAAAGAAAGAGAGAGAGAGGGAGCAATACAAAAAGTAACTATGATTCTTAAGCTTTAGTTAGAGCTTACAACACTTTTTCAAATAAACAAAATGGGGTTAAAAACAGGATGAATTGGAAGTTCAAACACTTTAAATATTAAAAATAAATATGGATTATCAACAAATAGGGTAAAACAACGTTGTTGAACAATCACACTAGTCTAGATCAAAGAGCAAAAATGAGAGAAAAAAAGAAAAAAAATGGAAAAAGGGGAGAAGAATGAGTGAGTCCAGACAATGTCGGCAGGGAATTGAACGAAAACAGAAAAGAAAACAAAAAAAAATTTCTCAAAGATATGAAATCATGAGGAGAATTGTTTGGAAAAGCACTCGCAGGAAGTGATTATTGGATGTTGGTGGGCGAGAAGGAGAGATGTCTGTGTCAGGATCAAATGAGAGGGTGGAAGATGGCGGAGATGAGCCGGATCGGTGGCTACAAAGGTGGACGAAAAGAGAGAGAGAACAAGATGTATGAAGAGTGACGATTTGTTAAGAGACTCTTTAGGAGGGACAGACATGCAGACAGAGATTGAAAGACAGAAAGAGAAAGAGATAGAGAGAATCAGCTTTCAAATAATTCATAATTTATTTATTCATAGCATACTCAGAATTAAAGCTTATTTTCAGAAAGTCTGGAATTGCTGATGAGTTTTGGTGAGCTTCAGAACCTTATGGACAATGTCATGACACGCTTGTTTCCTTTATTCTCTGTCTTTGTGTTTGATTAAAAAAAGAAGAAAAAGCAAACTTCTTCATCAAAGACAGAAGAAGAAGAAGATGAAAAAGAAGAAGACGATAGCAACGATGACGACAACGACGACCATGACGAAGAAAAAACAGAATTTTCTTTCATTTAGAATCATATTTGTTTCTTCCTACATGATACAGAGTCCTCATCCTTATAAGATTTCCTCTTCTCACGAGAATTAACACCAAATATAGGAGATATAGGAGAAGCTGTGTACGTGTCGACACGTCCAAATATGAAATTTCTTTTCTCACTCACTGACGCGAACCTCAACACAAGACCTAATTCGAATTGTAATAAAGCTCATGTTGAACACAGGTTTTCTTTCTTTCTTTCTCTTTTTGGAGAGCAAAAAAAAACATTTTTCCGTTTAAAAAATGTAAATAATATACTGGAAAAACATTTTCTTTCAACAAAGAGAACGATAGATTGGTAGGAAGGTAAAGGGGAAGGAGGTTTAGAAGGGCTGAAGGTAAAGAAAGACGGAGAGCGCTTGGAGAGAGAGGATAGATGGCATCGAAGGAAACGTATGGGAAGAGAAGGTGGTAACGGTGGGCCAGGAGTAGTTCTAACTTGAAGGATGAGGGAGAAAGGTTACGATGGATATCATCAGTGTGAACCAAATGAAAACTATCGCAAAATACATTTTGGAAAAGAAAAAAGCAAAAAGTTTTGTAAATAAATTG
The DNA here is from genome assembly GCA_030370435.1 of Auanema freiburgensis. Taxonomy (NCBI): domain Eukaryota; kingdom Metazoa; phylum Nematoda; class Chromadorea; order Rhabditida; family Rhabditidae; genus Auanema; species Auanema freiburgense. The sequence goes on along the minus strand of CM059366.1, from coordinate 4,993,540 downwards.
TATTTTGGGAGGGGAAGAGAGCAAAAAACTGTAATTGGAGAGAAGCTGTTACATCATCAGGCTTACCATCATCCTCACAGCCATCATCGTTCTCCAATTATTTTTATTTGTTAAATAAGTTAAATTAAGGATTCCGAGAATGACTGGATTGAAATTTGTCTTATTTGGAGATAATGAGTTGTATGATTTGGGGTGTGAGAGTAGGCGAACAAAAAAAAAGTGAAATTGGAGAGAAACAGAAGATTGTTAGCAGATTATTCAGAGGTAACGAGAGAGCGTCAGAGAAAAAACAAAATTGAAAAAAAGTAGATAAGGGAAACTGACATAAGTTGAGAGAGTGACAGAGAGGGACAAAGTCATAGTTGACTCTCTGATCACATTGGAAAAGATGACAGCCTTAACAGAGCACAAGAGATGGACATTTTGAGCTGGAAGCTTTGCACTACACAGCACACTGAGGTTTATCAGTTCGTTCTGATACTCTTTTCAGAATTCAGAAGGTGATGTAGGCGGCGATATATACGACGACGACGACATCTATTTTAACCATAATTTATGAACAAATTTGGTTTTATAAGTCGTTGTACGTATAAAACTAGTCAACTAACCAAGCACACAATTTCCTGATTATAGCTCAAACTCATAAAGGCTGAAGAATCAGCTGTAAAATGGGAAAAGAAAAATGAAAAACGAATGAGTGAGAGAGAGAGAGAGATTAAGAGAGAAGGAGAGATTTGGAGATATAGAGATTCCTGAGCACAAAAAAGCAGAAAGCACATGAGAGTGAGGACTAAAAAGGTAACTCCTTCGAAGGTTGTAACGATGAAGACAAAGAGAAAGCGTAGGAGAGTAAGAGAAAGTGAGAATGAGAAACAGAAAGTTAGAGAGAGAGCTAAGGGTTGATCGAAAGAGAATGAGTAAGAGGACAGAAGCCAAAACAAATCTTCTGCTCAATCTGTGATAGAACAACAGGTAGCGATTCAATGAAAATTAAACGAAAACAGTTCAGAAAACTAAAATAAAACTTTCAGCGAAATGAGGAAGAAGCTGAAACGAAGGAGCAGAAGACTAAGTTCTGTCGTCTGCATGGTGCCGAAGTCAAAAACAAATTGTCCAAAAAAGGAAAGAAATCAGAGATATTCTCGCAGTGGAAAGCTCATTTTTCAATTTGAGCTGGCTAAAACATGAAAATAATTCTTCATATTTCCTCGAAGAATATCTCTCTGTAGAATGAATTGTCAAACATAATGAAGAGAAGGGAGAGAGAGAGAGAGAGAGAGAGAGAGAGAGAGAGAGAGAGAGAGAGAGAGAGAGAGAGAGTGAGATGGAGAGGAGAAGGGAAGAAGAAAGAGCGTAACTCCATGATGGAGAGGGAGGGAGAAACAAATGGAAAGATCCTTATTACAGCAAATTAATGAAAACAATTGAATCGTTATGACGTCAGATGGAAAACGAAAGACTCTGAAGTCGAAAAGAAGATGAGCTGACAACACAACTCCAATTCATATGCCCAAACACAGGCTTCTCCTAATATACTTTTTACGGAATTCAAAGCAGGCAGTCTTGGCGAGCAGCTCATCAGCAGTCTGGAGGCAATTGCACAAAATCATATTTCTTACAAAACTCAAGAATACGATGTAGCGAATTGAAATGAAAGATGCTGAAGAGCGAACGACTATGAAAGCTGAGAGATCTACAATTGTGAAACAATACTTCAAACACAAGGAACTGAACAAGCAGGCTGTTGTGATAAGGATAATTTCTTTTCTTTTTTTTGAACAGGACCATAAAGAACATTCATGTGTGTAGTCCCAAACGACCTAACACCAAACCAGCTTGTATCTCATCCAGATAAAACACAAGAGCCCGTTACAGACAACAGTACTTCTCTGAGTCTTCTGAGATCTTCGGGACAAGAGGTCTGGTGAATGATCTACACATGGATATCTATGTGAGACAGAATAGATCGAAGGTGACGAACACACACATAAGTAATATGATTTATGATGGATGAAAGACGAAATGAAGAAAAACGGCTCAAAGGCTCAGATGTCTTGTATTTGCAATTGTAGGATAACAATAAGATAAATGTCAGCTTTTCACATATACATTCATTCTTAGGAAAAAGAATTTTTTTCAATGGCTTTATGGATTTTCGTTTTCTATTGAAATGAGAGAGAGAAACATTCTCTGGGACAAACGCAACACACTGGACGATGAGGATGGTGATGACGATGACGACGATGACGATGACGACTACAACGACGATAAGAAAAGAAAATAAAAAATGAAAAATATGTTTTTGGCACAGTTGTAGAGGTGCAGACAAATGACTATAAGGCAGTAAGTTTTGTCCCTTTTTTGGAAGCTCATTTTGCCATTCTACGTTGCTCTCTCCATACTCTCTCTTACTATTACTCTGGCTTGTAGCTTTCATTACTCTCTATCTTTTTGTCCTCTGTTTGTTTCTTACTCTCTACATGTTCGTCAACTGTTTTTAAAGTCTCTTGAAGTTTCTTTTTCTCTCCCTTTTAAAAGGATACATGGCTGATTTTCTATGCATCCACACTCATAGACGAAATGACATATTGGAAGAGGAAGAAAGTGACTGAGAGGGTGTTAGAGTGCAGTAGTGTAGATGTAGAGAAAGAAGGAGATGTAAAGTGTAGTAAAATCAGAAGTATTGTTAAAAGGATACAGGGTTATAGAGAAAATGATGGAGATGCAAAAGGTAAATCTAAGGCCAACGGGAACTTTGCTGAGGAGAAAGTCTGACAAAAAAGAGATAGGAAAGAGAGGAAGAGAGAGGTTGGAGGACGTAAGTAGGAAGGCAAAGGGTACAAGGGGTTCTAGGAAGAGAAACCTTTTTGAAAAGTTCCGATTCTTAATAAAAAAAAGAGAAATAGAGTTAAGCTGTATGGGTCAAGAAGGCAAGTTGTCCATGTAGTTAACTGAAGCAGAAAGCTTATATGAGAGAATCGAATGAGAAACTTCCTGCATGTTGGAAGTTCGTCATCATCATCTCCAGCCTTCCACCCACCGCTGTCTGTCCATTCCACCCTCAAGCCATAAAATTCACAAAAATTGCCCCTCAACTAAGAAGAAAATTGGCAATGATGTCTATATGAGGGTGTGTGTGGGGGGAGTGAAAGCATAGCTAAGTCAAGCCATGATGCCACATTATATTAAGGTCACCACATAGCTTTTTGCTTAACAGTCTCATGAAGAGGGTTAGAGCGAAGATGAGCAATGGTAGGGCATACATATAGAACAGAAAAAGCGTCTGAAACGTATATGAGCTAGATGATCCATTCCACTTTTTCTATTAGATATGCGAAAAATGTCCTGAAGAGGAAGAGCAGAGCTTCTGAGCTGTAAGCGTTAAGTGCAAATGAAAAGTGAGAAGAGGAAAAAGCTTCTTCGCGAAGACAAAACATATCTTTATCACACTAATTTAAGTTTGCAAAGAGCTAGATAGAGCAAGATGAAGAACAAGTGGGAGAAAGGGAAGATGGTCTTTTAAAGACCGAAATCACTTCAGATATTTCTTTTCAGACAATATTTGACACTAACGTCTCAAATATCACAATCATTAGCCTTACTATATCTGTCTAGACAACGAAATAATTAGCATAATTAACTAATTTAATCAAAGAACTCTCTCTCTCTTCGTTTATATGTGTGTGCTAAGACAAACCAGAAATGAAGAGAGCAGGAGTGAGGGTTGGAAAATCAACGGAAAAAATTTAAAAATTCCAATAAAGAGTAACAGAAGCAATGATGATGACGTCAATAATAAGAAAGAAATGACTGGAAAAACAGACGAAAAAGCCCATTTGATTAGTTCGCGCTTCATAAAACTGCTTAAAAAGAACAAACGAGATGTATGGAATATGAAAATTAAAATGATAGAAGTAAGATACGAAGGCGAAGATTCGTTTTTTTCTTTCTTTTTTTGACTCAACACATTCAATACAAACTATATAAATAGATTTTCAACTATTCATTGAAACAGCTTAATTATATGAATGAGCCTTTTTTTACTTCCACGTAATTCGCGTGAATCGTTTATGCTAATTATGCTTCAATCTCACAAAACGTCACTAACTATTTCAAGCTTTCGCTTGTCACAAAGACGCTCCTGAGTGTGAAAGAGAGAAAGACTGAGAGTAAGAGAGGAGTAGTAAGTTGTGTGGAGAAATAAGTGGAACAGAAGTTTATTGAGAGGGAGATACAAAGGTAAAATGAGTAGTACATAGACAGTAAGAGAGAGACAAAGAGAGGGAAAAAGAGACTGGAGGAGAGCCGAACAGCTTTGAGATTAACCTTAAGTTTTGAAAAGGGGAATCACAAAAAAAAATTCTTTGCATTAGAAAAGAGAAGTCAAATTTGAATTTCGTTCATTCTTGTCTGCGCTCAAGAACATAAAATATTTTCATTAAAAATATTATTTTCTGCTCATGAATTGTGCAAAAGGGGGAAGAGAGACATAGAGAGAGAGAAAGAGAGAGAGAGAGAGAGAGAGAGAGAGAGAGAGAGAGAGAGAGAGAGAGAGAGAGAGAGAGAGAGAGAGAAAGTGGAAAAAAGGAGAGAGAGAAAAGGGAAGGAAAGGCTAATACAAGGAGAGATGAAGCTTGAGAGCCTTCAAGTCAAAGGCAGGTTTTCAGTTCAGCTTCCTTTACTTCCTTAATCCATTTATCCTTTCTTTTCAGCTTTTTCTGTATAAAAATATTTTTTCTTCTCTTTCCAATCAGATGAAACAAGCTATAGAGGGAGTATAAATGAGGGAGTAGTTGGTATAGAGAGAGGGATATAAATATACAGAGAAAGAGAGAGAGAGAGAGAGAGAGAGAGAGAGAGAGAGGGACAGAGAGACAGAGAGATAGGTAAGGATGAACATGATGAAAGAGGAAAACTGTTTCAATTAAAAGAAATTATATTTCACCAAATCAAACAAAAAAGAAATTTCAAACATCAATCAACTCCCGCTGGCCCACAGAGAGAGGTAGATAGAAGAGTAAAGAAGAGAAAAGAGGGAGTAGGATGAGAAATGAAAAAACAAAAATCTTCCCTACAAACTCCAATAAAAAAAGTTTTTTTACTTTCATTTCCTAAGAAGGAAGAGGAGGAACGGAGAAGCAAGGATGGGGGAGAAATGAAGAAAACGTCTTTTTTTCCGGTCAGATGATTTGAGAAATTTGCAAGCAAAAACGAAGAAAGTGAACCTTGTTCGATGGAAATTAACATAAAACGATGTTTCAACTCGTTTCGATCACATCTCACACGCATCTACTTCCACGAATTAACAGATTCACAACAACTTGTTAGAAGAAGAAGGAAATGTCGAAACAATTGGATTTGAAACGTGAAAACGTGAAATAATGAAAATGAAGCGTTGATAGAGCGGAAAATTGCTACACATGGAAGAAGAAAAAAGAGAGAGAGGGTGCCATAGTAGAAAGAAGAGAATGATATAGGTTGTGGATGAAGGAGGAAGGAAAGCAACAAGTAATTTTTAAAAGAAAACGGAAGTAACAACCGCTCGATGTGGTGTGCAAATGAAAAAATAAAAAACGAAGAAGAGAAGCGAAGATGGAGAGATGAAGAAGTTTCAACCGCTCACTTCATTGCAATGACTCTAAATGAGAAAATTACTTTTAACACGGGCGAGCTTCACGTGACGTGGCGTGAACGACAGCCGATATGAACGTCAAACAAGCTCACGTGTATGCGTGAAGAGTTGAGAACGATTGAAAGTGTTGGAAAATTAAGAATCAGAACTCAATCTTTCTTTCATTAATCTGAGAGTAAGAAAGAGAAAGAGAGTAAGAGAATCCGAACGAGATGTCAAGAAAGAGAGAGAGAGAGGGAGAAATATGAACAAAAACAGTTTGTTTAGATCAGACTTCTCACTTAAAATATTGTTTTCGAGTTCTTTTTTGTCTTGTGACGAGTTGTCGTTGTTTTTTTTTCATAAAACAGACATAATATGAAGGCGAATTAGAAGAAAATGTACAAAAAACGGAGAGCACAAGAAAGAAGAAGAAAAGACGAAAAATATCTTGAAAACTTGCAAAGTCGTAAAGTTGTTGAATGAATTTTTGGACATTTAAAATGGTTTGTAAGTTCTGGCTACATCAGACTACATCAGACAGAACGGGAGGAGGTGGAGCAGGATGCAGATGAGAAAGAGTAGGAGGAGAACAGCGACACGAGCTGCAAGCATCATGAAGTTGGTCGAATCTGCATTAGGTGGGGCGATGAGACTGATGGTCAGCAGCCGTATAATGATGAACAGCTACTGATTGGCAAATTTTTTATTTTCTTCTTCTTTTGTCACTCAAAAAATGAATACAGAAACAGGAAAGGAGTGAATGAGAAAAGGCGGGAAAGATGAGATAGAGAGAGGATGAGCTCAGAGCTAATACAAAGAGAGGGAGAGAGAGAGAGAGAGAGGGGGGAGAGGTAAGGAAGAGAATAAGGGGATGGGTGAGGATGGATGGCTGTGTGGATGGATGAAAAATGAAATTTTCATGAAAAAAAAGCTTTGAAGTTGGTGAAAGAGACAGCAACACAAAAAGATCATGTAAAGCTCAACACTTTATTGAAAATGAGCTTATCGTGTCAAGCAAAAATAAAATTTTGTTTGAAATTTGTCTGTGAATGACCCATCAGCTCTTTTATTTTTATTGATTTTTTTATTTGAGAATAAACTGGATTTTTTTATTTTCTTTTTTGCTACAAAAATAAAAAAAAGGAAAAGAGAGAGTTTGGTGGATAAAAAAATATTTGAAGGAGGGAAAAAGAGGACTTGGAAGTTGGAAGGGAGAGAGAGAGAGAGAGAGAGTAGGGCGTCAGGGCAGGAGAGTGGGAGATGGAACATACAACGAGGGAAAGAGTAGATATAAGCTGGGATATAAGTGAATTAACTATAAAATATAATTATTTAGTTGTAGATGAAGCAAGCAAAAATGAAACGATGATGTGGTTATGATGATCTTCATGATCTTCAAACTGAGAAGGAGAGAGATGCGGAGCTTGAAGGTTATGTGGTCTAAGACAGAAATCAGCTTCTGATTAGAATGATTAAGGACGATTTGTCTGGAGAATGGAGAGAGTGAAAGAGAGTAAAGAAGAGGAAGAGGGTGAAAGAGGAAGAGAATGCTTGTTAAAGAGCCATCTTTCCATTCTGCAAAGATCAAAGTGTGTCAAAGACAAACAACGATGGAGTGTAAGTGAATGTGTCGACACAAACTCATATGGCCATATGTAGAAAATGAATAATTAACGTGTGAGTACACGTGTTTCACGTGAATAAATAAATGAATGAGTGAAATGAAATGAATGGATGTAAAGAATTAGCATATACATATACATAGTAAGGAGAAGAAGAGAGCGAATGATGGTTGGAAAGTGAAATGAATTGGACGAGCAGTCAGTCAGAAGCAGAAAACAAAAGCATTTTGATTGTTGTACCAACTTGCTTGTATCCGATAGATTGCTTTTCAGATTTTTTTGTTTTCTTTTCAGGCAAAATACGAAATTTGATCAGACGAAATGCTTTTCAATTCATCATATGCAAATGAGATGGGGATGAGCTAAGGTTAAAGAAATATGGAGAAGATGATGATATGTGTGGAGCAGTTGATCATCTCACGATTGCTAACGCTAGTTTGTGGTGTCATCTCGCACACACACACACATATAGAATGTTCGTCTGTTTCTCAAAAATATTTGAGAAATTGATTAACAATTCTTCTAAAAATCTTTTTTGGTGCAATCGTATGGGAAAGGAAAAGAAAAGTTTTGATGGGAGTAAAGAAGAGGAGCAGAAACTGAAGAAGAAGAAGATGAGCGAATGTAGAAGACGATGAAGTATATGTGAGAAGACCATAAAACGACCGGTTGAAGAAGACGAAAACGAAGACGAAAAAGGATGAATGGTGGACGAACACGAAGCTGTAGACACATAGTGGTTAAGGTTGAACGATGATGAAGCTCATTAAGACGAAAAGAAACATAAGTAAGAGAAAAAAAGAAAAACATTGTAAAAGTTAAAAACGAAACAAAGTAGTAAGTTGATAATGAAGTAAAAGCTTTGAACTAACCTATTTTGTCTCCATGTTGAGCATTGAAAAAGGCTTCACTCAGCTTTCGCACTATAAAAAACGATGACGTCAACATTGAATTTGCCATTTTTTGTGGTATTTTGGAGTCTTTTTCTGTCTTTCTGCTCTTGTATATCAAGTTATCGGTGTGGTGTATGAGTGTTTCTGGAGGTGTTATAGATGATGATGAGAGCTGGAAGTAGATCACACTAAGACACAGACACACACAGACCAAATGAGTTGATGTTGTGTGTGTCTATGTATGTATGTGGGAGATATTCTTAATAATAAATTAAGGAATGAAGCAGATGAGAAGAAGGAAAATCATTTCTGAAAATAATATAAAAAGAAATGAGAAGAATATGTAAGACAAATGTTCACGGCAACAAGATTCAAAGGCGAAAAATGAGAAGTTGACATCTCATCTATGTGTGGGGGAATCTCTTTCATTCACCCTGTCTCTTCTTCAACATAACACTTAAAGTAAAAAGATAATTTAATATTTTACTTAAAAACTCTTTTTTCTTTAAATAGAATATGTTCGTCATTGCGTCTTAGCAGCATAGGATGTCAATGGAGTAGAGACTATCCTGTCTCATTCTCAAACACACACACAATGCGTTCCTTTCCGCAGCATCAGCAGAAGCTGAATTGGCAACAGCAAGAACACACATCAGCTTTGACCGTTCGTTCATGAACGATGATGAGCGAAAAACAAAGTTTTTTTTCGAATTTAAATTCGAAATATTCCATTTAAGTAGAGACATTTGCCCAGAAAATGCCATCTTGTTACCAAAAAAGGCTATATTTGCCGCCAATTTCTATGAGGTTTTCGAGAAACTTTGAGCACACGAGTAAGATACGTCTACGGATTAGAAGATTCTCAAGACTTTTCTTCATTTAACCGTAATATGTTACACATGAATTAAGCCCAAAAAAAGAAACAGTGAGTAAGGGGTAGGTGGGAGAGAGACAGGTAGAGAGATACTCTCCAGATAACCATTGGTAGAAGCTTATTCAAATGCGCAAGATCCTGGGTATGGGAATGATGTGACTACGTTTAACACGTGAGTTAACGTGTCAATCCTTATTTGAGAAGGAACACAAGAATGGTAGATGAAGAAATGGAAGGAGAAAAAAGCAAAAAGGAACGAAGACGAAATAGCAAAAGCTTTTGCTTCTTTTATCCCTAAAGGCTTATGTCCTTTTTAACAAATTTTTATTGAATTTTTGAGTTCTTCTGTCTTTCTCTTTCTTTCTCTCTTCCCCTCTCTCTCTCTCTCTCTCTCTCTCCCTCCCTTCTCGTATTTTTTCTGGTTGCGAGGGAGACGAAGAGATTGAGAGAGTAACGGAAGGAGGATGGCAAAGAAGGCAATTTGTCTTGTGTTGTAAGTTGAATTCAATTAAAATTTTCAGTAAAACTGAAATAGTTTTTTTTGAATAATCTTTACCCCAGAAATCTTAACCGGTCGATTATTCTAGATTCTCTAGCGCAACAAGCAACAGCATGGGACAGCCGGTCATTTCAGTTATTACTTTTGCATAGTGACGTCAGCGCTCCCACGTGAACTTCACGTAATGTGTTTCATTTCACATATGACGATATGAGATGAGCGGTTGCATTCTAATTATTTCTTTCTATTTTTTTGCGGAGAATCCATCCTCAACCTCTCTCATCTCCTCTATATCTTTCTCTCTCTTTCTCTTCCCCTCTCTCACGATCATCTCTCCTGTTTCATCCCTGTATATACCACGAAAGAAATATTTTTGTAAATGATGTTATCCTCATCTCACATATATAGATGAATGCGTATAAATATGCTCCATTTAAGGCTTTACACATATTTTTCCAAATGTTAAGCTTCTTCGTCCCCTCCTGTATGATTTTTTTGGTTCCCTTTCTCATCCCTTCTTCTATTCCCTTCTATCTTTTCTTGTCTTCTACGCTACTGCCATTTTCGCTGTTAGAAATGGATATTGTTCGTTAAGGATATTGACAGCGTGTCTCCTCATCAAGCTAACCTTTACAGCTGTAAAGAGAAAAAGAGAGAGAGAGAGAGAGAAAAGAAAGGAAGGGAGTTATATATGTAGAGAGAGAGAGAGAGAGAAGTTGAAAAAAAAATGAATTTTTTAAAATAAATATCTCGCAATTTCATTTTATTTTTCTTATTCTCCTTCTTCTACAACATCTTGTTGGTGGGCGATAGTGATGGTGTGTGCAGCGAACAACATAGTCAAATTGATGCTATGAAATACTTTCTATCTCTTTGTATCACAAGCAGCATCAGGAAGAGGACAATGAAGCAAAAGCGGAAAAGAAGTTTCGCTTTTTGAAGAGTAATTATGCGAAATGGCCTTTTGCCTTGTCATGTATGGTAAAAACAACTTTTGTGTGTTGTGTCTTGACGTGTTTCTCTTTTTCTTATTCAGTTTTTATCTCTTTTCCTTATTCAGTCATTGTCATGATGATACTGAGATTGAAATCTCAACGATCCCGACCATGGGATGCCTCTGTCTCGTAGTTCAAAACTGAGCATACAAGGATCGGAATTAGTTGAAAGAAAAGTTACAAAGGAAAAGCTCAGTTGGTTGTATGTGTGGTGGAACTTTAATTCAATTGAAATCTCATTGAATTGTCCTTCTCAATGTAATAAATGTGTTAAAGCTTTAAAAGGCAGTCTGTCTCTTCATATACCCTAACAAACACATATACCACACATACCACATAGGCATACACATGTTTGTGTCCAAAAAAATAGAATATAATCGTTTTATTTTTTATAAAAGCTAAGCGGAAGGAGAAGAAGCTGGTGAGAGGAAGAGAGAGCAGTAGAACTGAGAACAACGAAAAGTTGATGAGAACAAGTTACAATCTTCTGTTGAAAATTTTAATTTTTCTCTTCTCATCCTTTCCCTATTGCTATGTGCTCGGCTTTTCGTCTTCAGGCTATTTCACGAAAACTTTATTTGGAGGACAATGATTGTGCCGTCATCATCTCGTGTCATCTGATGCCTGAAGCTTCAGCTTTAGCCTCGTATGCATCTTCATTAACGTTATGACAGCAATCTCATCGCTTCTTGTACATGATGACGACGTAATGTTTGAGCCGAAAGCGACGAAGAAAAGAGAGAGAGACAGAGAGAGGGAGCGGATAAAAAATTTTTTCTCCAGTCTACATCAAAAGGCAATCATCACCCATCTCCATCATCTTCTCTTTCCATTGAAATTCCACCGTACAATTCGAAACGTCTCAACCCCTTCTTCTGCTGCAGTAGAATTACCGGATGTTAGGCTTCAACCAGCAGCTCCACTGATCATTTCATTCTATTCACGTTTTGAGCTTCTTCAATGGAGTTGTCGTTTGGGAAGGAAAAGCCTCAATCGCTTCCATTAATCTTCGAAAAGCTACTGGACGTTATTCCTTCAATTGGGCTTCAGTACACCTTCACTTGGAGGAAACAAAGCAGCTCGAGCCATTCCACTTGAAAACGCTTGTTTCTCTTTTTCGACTTGCCGTCAGCTAACGTATTCTCTCTTTATTTCTCGAAAACTCTCTTCTTGCTATCCTCTCTCCTTCCCTCCGTTTATTCTCTATTTCGTTTAGGAGGTTTCCTTCATTTCTTTTCTTCTTACCATAATTCCATTATTTTTTTTTAACTGAAAGGAACATTTTTGTAGTGACAAATGAAGAAATTATTGCTCCAAACAGCTTTGCCCTCAGGCTATCTATACAGCTTTAATGAGTCGTTGGAGCCTCAAGTCTTCAACATCCTTCTAGCTTTCTTCCTATTTTTTCTTCCAAACCAAAATGAAAGATAACACTTATTCAGCTCACATCTCTCATAGCTTAAGCTTAGAGAGATTGGAAAGTTAATCAAAAAATAAGATGAAGAAGAGGGAAAGAGGAAAGCAAGAAGAAGCTGGTTAGGAAAAAGCTGCTGATGAAAGATGAAGACATCAGAGCCTAGGAGAAGGCAAGCAAATCAAGCAGAGTAAGGAAGGAAAGAAAAGATTTGGAAGAAATAAGTTTTCTTTTATGGTTTGTTCTTTTTTGAGATATGAAATGAGTTTCTGTATGCCACATGCCCAGCTTCACCCAATCGAACAAGCAGCAAAAAGCAATAAAATGCAAGAATTTTTGTGGGCAGAAGCTGAACGACGAGTTGGTGTCTTCAACTTTCCATCTTTATATCCGTAGCATTACAGCCCAAAAAAAATGAAAAATTACACTAAAATATGCATGAAGGAATGTATTTGAGGGGAAAAGACAGAGAGAGAGAGAAAGAAAGAGGGAAGCAGAGAGAGGGAATACAATAAAGAGATCGGAAGAGAGAGATAGAGAGTGATATATGAAGATATAGGTGTAGAGGGATGGATGAAGAGGTATGGATACAGAGCAAAAGAGAGTTAGCGAATGAATGAGTATAAGGAGGTTAAGCCATAAATGGTTAAAAAGACATTTATATATTAATATTTCTCATCAACATCTATAAATAACCCTCCTTTTCTCATATTTTCATCTTTTCAAATACATTTTTTGAAATGCGAGAGCGTGAATTGCAGAAAAATATTTTTTTACAAAAAAAATTATTGAAAAACGTCAAAACTCACATCGTGATGTGACCGGAGGTAATTCCAGGTTTAAGCTTATCTTCGTATCCTGCATTTTGCTGCTTGAGCTTGCAGCAGCAGCTCTGGCCGACACACCTCCTTGTCCTCCGGTAGAAGTCGGATCCGTCAGACTTCCAGCCTGTGCATGGGGCGTGGCCAAGCTGCTTGGTCCATATGCCGGCGAAACCGGTGAAACAGCGCCGCCATTTGGAATAGAAGAGGAAGAAGCTGGGTTACCCAGACGTGGCCCACAGCAGTTTCCTCCGGCCGATAATGGCCAGAGGCCACTCTGAAAATAAAAATGTATGAAGAAAGTGGAAGAAAAAATGAATAATTATATATTATTAATTATTCTATATGGTTTATAATTAGTCAATGATAGTTAATGACGTCATCATCATCATCATCATTATCATCATCTGACTGTTGAAGTGAAGTTTTCAGTTTAATTAACAGAAATTACCTGAGTATATATCATATTGGCTTATTGGGGGATTTGTATGAAAATATTTTTCATTAAACTTATTTCACATAATTAAGAATATATTATTGAATAACTCCTTAACTATATGTAATAGTTAGATATATCTATATGTAACAAGAACAATCTCATGGGGATGAGAAAGCAGTCGAAACAAAAATGATTTTTTTAAAGAAAAGAATGAAAATATAAAAATTGATTTTCGATTACAAAATGCGAGAGTTAGATCATCACGAATACATATTTTTCCATCCTTTTTTGATTGAAATCTCTAAACAAGCTTTGTTGAGCCGAAATAGTCACAAGTACATGATAGTAAAAGAAAAAACATTTGTAAGAGAAATAGATAGGAGAGAACGTGATAGAGTAAGAGATAGAGAAGGCAAGAACCAAGGAATAGGAATATTCAAACATGTATTAAGAGATACACACTCATTAAGGTATAAACAGAGTGTGAGGTGCTATAAAGAGATTTTCTGAATGAAGAATTCTGTTAGTCAATGATATGCACATCAATGAAGGGATCTGAGGTGCCCTGCACTACAAACGTAAGGAGGAGCGAGTAGAAAGATGGGGATTGAGAAGAAACTGCAACACATACATTGGGAGAAACAAACTTCAGAAGAGAAAATTCTAATTGGAAACTCTGCACGAATTCCAAAACCGAAGTGTGAAGCTTTCACACAGAGAAAGATGAAGGAAATATGTTAACAGGAGATTGTCATACACAGATTCCTCATCTATCCAGATCTACTAAGTCTGTGTGTCCGTCAGGGGCAAAAATTTAATTTTTAACGAAGATTGTTAGAGGAGAAAGAATCTTTTGTTTCTTTTGTCAAAAGTGAGTTCCTTATTTGGAAGATAGGAGAGAAGAAGAAGAGTAGAGAGAGAGAGGGAGAATAAGATTAAAGAAAGAGGGCAAACAATCAAGAAATTAAATTCATTTTACCTTTAATCGTTTGCGGAATCGTCGGATTCTTCGTCGAATTTTTGGAAAATTAAAATATTTTTCCATTGACATATGGTATGATATGGTTAACTATATGATATAAGTATAGACATGTACATGAATCTGCATAACGAAATCGAACAAATGAATATTGAATAGCAAGAATTGCAAGACAACATGAAGCAGAAGATGAAGAAGCAGAAGAAGAAGCTGGATGAAGATAGCTAGCCTGGAGTGAAAAAAGAAAAAAACATTCAAAATAATGTTAATCTCTTGCCAAAATTACATCATCATTTGCTTCTAATGATAAATCTATACATCTAACTATATGGATATATATATCTTGGATCACGCCTTTCTAATGCTTCTTACATCCTTCTCACTCGCAGCTTCCCCACAACTTTGCCCTCTTGTTCTGCCCTCACTTCATCGTCATTCCTGTCTTAATCTGTCTCTCTCCTTCTATTCTCTCGCTCTCTCTTTTTTTCTCTCTACCACCGTTCAAGACAAGAAATTTGTTTAAACTAATATGAAAAGAAAAGAACATCTTCCCTCTCTTAATATGGAACACCAGAAAGCTTCTGCTGCTCTTTAACTGAAAACAAAGCGGAGCCGTTTGTTTTGTTACCTGCTTTATGGTCATTCGCTTGCTGTTCTTTTTCTCTATCTCCCTCTTTATCTCGTGTCTTTCACACAAAATTATTCGTTTTGTTTCTCGTTTTTTCTTTTTTTTTTGTTTTAAATGTTTTATCGTTCGCTTTGCATAAGAAATCAGTCTAGACTGTTTGGAATGATATGTTCTCGCATGAATTTGCATATTACGCGACATTTCACGTGAAATACGCATTCTCATTTTTCAATTCACATGCGCACAGAGCGGTTGTTCATATCCTTTTCATTCCATTTATTCATAGTTCCATCTTTATTTTGTTCTCTTTTTCTCTTCGTCTTCTTTCTCTATTGTCATTCTTGCACTGTCAGTGCTGCTTTCTCTAACTCTCTGGTAGGCTCTCACCTAATCTCCTTCTCTCTCAGTTCGAGCTTCTTCTTCTTAATTTCTACCTTTTCCACATCTCTTTCAATGCTTCTTATATAATTTAAGGGCTTCTTCCATCTTCACAGAAGCATGTCAGCAAAAGTCTATTGATATTCTTCTCATTCTTCCCCTTCTTCCATTTCTCACCTTCTCTCTCTCTGTATATCTGTAACCATGTCCCTTCTGGTGTCCATCTCTCTCTCTCTCTCTATATTTCTCTGTCATCTTCACAATTCACACCTTTTTCATATATTATTTCACACGATGAATAGAGAGATCGAAAATAGTAAAATATTATTAGTCAAGAGAGAATATTTCCATGTTCGAAATAAGAGCGACAAGCCGAAAAAGGAGGAATAATGAAAAATGACTGAAAATGATCAAAAATGAAAGCCAACAAGAGCAGATTTACAAATCATTTTGAGTGAAGAAGAAGTAGATTATGCATATAGTTAAGCTGTTAAGATCTGTTAAGATTTGTGATAAAAATGGAACGAAAAAATGTCTTTTTTCTGTTCAACACTCCTCCTCATATCCTCCTACAGGATCATCAGTGCTACTCGTCGTTCTCGTTTGCAATTTTCCCCTCTCTCCCTCTCCCTCTCTCTCTCTCTCTCTCTTTTTCTCTCACACCTTAATACAGCTTTCAGTTGCCTTCTCTTTTGATTTTTGAAAATTTTCACGGAAATAACACGTTGGATTAAATGAACTTTAAGTTCACAAACATTGATATTCACCCAAAAAAAAAGGAAAAAGCTGGAAGGTTTGAATGCTAAACGCAATCCGTTTCTGTCTTTCGTGTGTCTTTGTGAATAGACGACACCCTTCATCACCAACCATATATCTCTCTCTCTCTATCTTTCTCTTCATCTGTTCAATTCCCTCTCTATATCTTCAGACGTACTTTTCATTCATTTTTTTCACAAATTTCCTGATGTTAATCCATCTGCTTGTTATAGAAATAACATAAGTTTGATGACAACAGTTGATTTATGTGAAAAAAAAAGTTTTTTCGGCTTTCCATTCTCAATCTCAGCTTTCAAATGAATAGAAAAGGGGATGATTTGAGAATGAGAGCACTGACGACAAAGAGTAAATGACCTTCATTGAAAGGTATTTGATGACTCAATAAGGGGAAGAGCTATGAATCCTTATGATATTCGAAACGAAAAAAAGCTGTAAAAATGTTTTTGGAAATAAAAAAGGCTTAAAAGAAGACCTTAAAAGGGGTGTAAAAAATGAGACAGAGAATGAACAGAGATAGAGGAAGTTAGATGTGATAGAGAGATGAACGGGTAAGAAAGACAAAGTATGAGAGAGGGAAGGGGATAAGGGATATGTTGGAGATGCGTTGGTAGGATGAGAAGGAAGACTATAAACTAAGGAAAGATAAATGTCATTTTAATAAAAAAAGGATTAACAGATGAAGATTTAAAAATGGAATAGAACGATGAATTAGGCATTCAATCCATATGAATTCATTAGGCATAGTCTCCTTTTAAGGAGAACTTTTGTGTGTTGGGCAGAGAAAGAGAGAGAGTGATAATAGGGGAGAAAATTAGAGAAACAGATGAGACAGATGAATAAAGTTTTCATTTTGAAACAGTGATCGTGTGGACAACAGGATGAAGAGAAGAAAACAGAAAAAATGAGTTAAATTGAAATGAGAAGAGGACGAACGCTTTCTTGTTGTGTTTATCTTTAGTTTGCAGGAGACCCCAAACTCTTTTAGCTGATCGAGAACATAATGAACATGAAATACCCTCAGGCTATCTGTTTGAATGCTTCGTGTTTGGGAGTCAAAATCCTTTTCCATATATATAATTAAAAATATGATAATTATAGAAATATACACATAGATTTGGAGGAGAACGAAAGACACATACCTTCACTTTTTCGCGTGACGTCACTACGCTTGACTGAGATCCGACACTCGTACAGAAGGAACTGAACTGAAGATTGTGGGCGGAGCAAGTAGATTCAGGCCTTGCTATAACTCCGCCTATTTCCTTTTTTGCCAAGGCTGTCGCATCAATGAGCTGTGTCAGATTAAGCTTGAAGCATTGGTTTGTAACTCATCTTCAAGCTTGGCAATCGTTGCTTAGTCATTTTGTCTTTTGGCACTGAAAATTCAATGGATTTTTCCCGGGTTTTTCTTTCTTTGCGTTCTCCTTTATTTTTTTTTACTCTTTGAAGTGAGAAAAGGAAGAGAGAGAGAGAGAGAAAAGGCAAAATTCTTTTTGACACTCCTTCTCCTCGTCTTCTCAGTGCGTTGGGCGTCAATTTCTGGATGAACGGAGGATGTTGTCAACAATCTGATGATAGAAACTAATGCTTTTTGATGATGAAAAAAAGCTAAATGTTTCTTCTTCCTTAAAGAGAGGAAGACGATCAAGGGGACGATGAAACAGCTTCATTGGTAGAAAAAGAGATGGAAGAGAAGTAGGGAAGGAAAAAAATGTTTAGCACGAGCTATTATCACTCGTCTACACAGGCTGTGTATGAGTGGATTTGGATGTGTATGTATGCTGGAGGCTGTGGATGTGATATTGATGCCGAATCTCCATATTTTTCTCAGCTTTCCTCTAAGATCTATGATTAGATGATGGCTTTTTCACATTTCTACTTCATATCCGGACAAGCACTTATAGATTTGATATGCGTTTGATAATTTTCCGAATGCTTAGCCATTATGAAGGGAGAGGAAGATGGCAATGGGGTGAAGAAGACGAAAAACGGAGATGAAGTTGCAGATGGGAAAAAAAAAGGTTTCATTGAGTTAGTGGGACTGATGTCGTTGATGTTGCAGAAGACAGCATTATCGTGGTGGAGCCGTAGCCGTGGTCGTTGTGGTCGTCGTGGTCGCCGTGGTCGAGTTCATAGTCGTCGCCGTTGCCGTCGTCGACGACGTAGTTCATCGTTGTCTAAATTTGGGTGCAGTGCTCAAGTATAGAATACGATGAGACTGATGTCGATCGTTGATTCAACCAAAAGCTGTTTCATTCTCCGTTTTAAGACCCAATTTGCTTATGTTTGAAGTAATTCTGAACTTCATCATGCATTTGTTTGAGTTAAAAAATGCTCGAAAGAAAATAAATATAAAGTATAAAACAAGAGCATAATACTTCTCCATTTAAAAGATCACCGAGAAACATATTTTCTCGTTTTCATTAATAAAATAGTAGAGAAGCCTTTTGCAGAAACGACTTTTCAATGGACTTTTATTTTACAAGCTATCGGCGCGCTAGCTTTCTGATTATAGTTTATCAGCTAACAAAAACACCTTCAACCCATTCTAAAGATGGCAACAAAAGAAACAAAAACCAGAGAGAAAGCTCTCTTCATGGGCTATAATCAATAATTAATTTCTCAATAGATGTTGACTTCCTGCTCTCCTCTATTCTCGGTTTGATTCGCCTCTTCCGCAAAACGTGGACTAATCGTGTTGTGCGTTGCTCCAATGCCAACAGTTTTCATTTTGATTGCGAAAAACCATTAAAACGGTCGGGCATTACTCCGACAGCAAAATAAAGAGAAAGACAATGCCTGCAAAAGCACCTTTGTGTGTTGGTAACTTTTGATTTCATCTAATTTAACGAATCAAACCTTTTGAAAGTTACAACATCAGAAACTTTAAACGATGTGCTCCCGGAATGGCTGAGACTGTCATATGATGGAGAACATTACACACCTTACGACTTGAATATGCCTCTATGCATTCCTAAGTATGAAATTTTCTCTTCCTCTTCATCAGACAAGATTTTTTCTAATTTTACTTTTCTAAAATTAGAAGACCCTTTTCTCATTACGAATTTGATCCACCGATTACTCAAATGGGAGTACAATTGTCTGAAATTGTGGCTAATAACTTACTTCATGCTCGTTTCCATCCAAGCACGGTATATAAATAGACAGACAGCGAGAGAGATAAAAAGAAACAAACGCTTTCTTTACAGATTTATTCTTCACCTGACTTAGCGAGCATTCAAACAGCCCATTCTATCATAAGTGTTTTCAAAAATAAAGATTTATTAATCAAAATCGAGCCGGCTTTGAGTCGCTGGAGAGGTCTGGAGCCAATTGATGTAGCAGATATGTGGATGAAAGTTGAAGAGGTTTATCACATCAACATCATGTTTTAAAATATCATCATATATAAAAATATATTTATAGCTCAGTGCACACGGATGTTCTGTGGATACTACGTATATTCCCCAAAAATCCGTTAAGACTATAAAGGATTCATCACATGAAAGCATTGAAGATTATGTCAATCGTATCAGAGTTGCACTCACAAGTGCTGAAGAGCAGGGAAAAGAGTATTATTTACTATTATTAATATTTATCGATGTTATCACTTATATTTTGATTGCAGTTGTTTGATGATTGCTGATCCAGCCACACTTTTAATACTTCAAAACAATACCTGCGATTTAGCAAAACCATCGGATTTAACTAAGGTTTGTTGTCACTTACTACTATCCGCGCCTGTGCTTGTGTGTGTGTGTGCGTTTCCCTTTCAATCTCTCTCTGTTCTTTCTGCTTTTAGAAGAGACGCCAAATTTTGCCCGCAAGTGTCAGCTTCAACTCTCATAAGGATGAGAAAATGGTAAATTCCCTTTATGTTATTGCATTTCTTACGACTTACTTCCAGCTTTTACCATTTACTCGATCAGTAGAACATGCTCGTCTGATGAAATCATGATGATTCTCACATCTCTCGCCCTCTATGAAAGCAGTTCAATGAAATTTATGAAATGAGTTAGAGATAAGAGAAAGAGAGAGACGAAATTTTATTTTTTAACACATATTCCAAGACAAGAAAAACAATGAAGAAACAATATCTTATTCAAATCCACAGTTTAAGGCGACACATGTCTATTATCTTCAATTGTTTTGCTTTTGCCCGAACTATCACACACACACACACACATATCCTGAGACAGAGTAGTTTTAAGAGATGTTCTGAAGATTATGGAATTGTGTTGTGTGCCCTAGTTAAAGGAATACATTAACTATAATATATATATATATATAGAGTATATAGTATATTTATCCTTTCAAGACCAAAGTTCCATTTCATTAAAAACATGTACATTTACACGTCCATATCAAGATAGGTTCTACAAGGAATAATATCGTCTGTTACTGGCGTCACCCTAATGAGGAAGTTTCGCTAAGAACAGCATTTTCTAGCTATCCTTGCCGACGACAGCTCCAAGCTTTCTCGCAATATCAACAGCAAGGTATATGGAGTTTTAAGGGTAAAAGAAGAACAAACAATCCGAATGACTATATTTTTTCGGATGTCCTTTGTTATTGAAACGAAACGAAATGAAGACGTCGACGATTTATCGTCCTAAATAAGGTTAATGCGGCTTTTGAAAAAGAAAAGTCCAGCTAAGACGACGACTAAGGTTGTTGGTGTTGTTGTGTGAGAATATTCTAATGCGATTGAAGCTGGTTGTCATTCATGGCCTCGTTCTTGTTGCAATTCTAAGTTGGATTTGTCTTTGTTTAACAGTTTATTGACCTATTGTGCAAATAAATAATATTTCATTTAAAAGCACAAGTCTCATTTACAAGCTTCATCATTTAGTCCACCATCCGAAATAATGTTATATAAAAGCATAAAATATTACAAAGAGCCAAAACATATATAATATAGAGGTAAGCTTTTAATTATGCTAATCATATTCTTAGGTGTTAAGAATAATAATCAGTCACAGCTACATAGATTGAGAGAGAGAGTAAGAGAGCTTTCTCCAGATGGACCACAAACGGATTGAAGGTAGTAGCAGCATCGTTAGGCAGTTGCAGTGGCTGATACGGCTTACTTACGTCCGAAACGAAGATATTCGTGCTTTCTCTTTCCGAATCTGCAATGAGTTAACCGTATATGAAAGTCGATAAGTATTTGATATGTTACCTCAAGTATTCGTGCTTTCTCTTACCGAAACGAAGATATTCGTGCTTTCTCTTTCCGAATCTAGAAATGATATAGTTAACAAAGTGAGCGAAAGTTAAACACTCACCTCAAATATTCATGCTTTCTTTTGTCGACGCCAGAAGCATCATCTTCTCCCTCTTCTGGAGCAGCGATTCCTAAATTAGCTTAGTTAGTCTGGTCCTCTCATAAGTGCATTTCCTTTTTTCTATTCTTTTTTAATTGAGCGAAAGATGTAATGATTAACTCAAAACATAACGCTCACGCATAGACAACCGTTCATCAACCACATTGGCACGTGCATTTGACATCCGCTCATGCGGTTTCTGAGCTACGTGAGAAAATTTCACGTGCAATCTGGATATGACACGTGGACGGCTTATATGAATTTCAATTTTTGCAACTCCACATTTCAAAAAGAGATATAAGCTGACGTTTCTCCCTTCCTCTTCACAGTCTGGTCTAATTTATCAGAAATACTCTTACTCTCTTGTGTATGTATCGTGCCTTGCAGTCTGTCATGCCTATCAGAGATATGTTACACTCTTCATAACACATTATGTCTCAAGGATGTTCGGTAGCAGCAAGTTCAGTCAGCAATTCGTCATAATTGTTTTTCAGTTACTAGAAATCTATTGCGAACAGATAAAGCTCAAATGAATTGTGATGGCCGTTGTGCGAGCCAAAAAGGAGAAAAAAATACGAAGAAGGATTAGATGAGAAGACGGCAACGACGACGACGATGACGATGAAGAAAAGCTTTTGACATCTGTTGCTGTTCATTTATGTATCTGGAGAATAAGAGAGGAAAAGCCATGACGACACACAGGCTGTTTGACATGTTCGGAGCCCTCTTTCGTATTTCAGATTTTTGAATGTCTGTTATCCCCACAGGAGAACGGAGAATGGAAATGTTTAAAAGATTTCTGTCTCTGTTTTCTGATTCGAAAATGGAAATAAAGCTATTGAAGACAGAAAAGGATGGTTGTAAGCCCTCTCTATGGCATTCGAAGAACCTTTGAGGCATATCCATTCGTCCTCTTTCTTTCAGTTTCTGTCTCTATTTCTCATTCTTATATAATCGAATTGTTTTTGTCCATGACTCTCTCTCTGCCTCTCTCTCTTTAACTTGTTGGCAAAAGAGATTTTATGATCATTACGGAATCTCTTTTTTATTTCATTCATTCTCATTTTGATTTTGTTTTGACTTTTCCATCAAAGAAATGTTACCTTGGTTTTGCATGAGACGTTCCAATCCTTCCGAGACCAAAGCGCCGAGCTGAGCCAACAGGGTGCTGCTTTCACTCAACTGGCACAGTAGAAGATCCTGTTGATCTCCACCACCGGTTAAAATCTGAAATTGAATTGAGTTTACTTCTCATTCTTGTTTCTCCGAAAAAAAATTGAATTGGAAATTATAATGGGTGAAGGAAAGGAAGTAAAGATGGACACATAATTATTTTAGAACCTCAAAAGCATCAATGATTCGTAAGTCAACAATAGTTGGAAGAGGACAAACGTCTTCAGCGTCATCAGACTTGCTTCATGAATACATTCTATACTCTCTCCCTTGTCTACTTATGAAGAAGTAGAAGAGCTTTCGAAGAATTACCTCAATCGCTCATCATGTGCCCTCCTTATCACTCTTGCTCATCTGAAGGTGCATTGAGGCATAAACGCATGTGTAATGAACCTTTTTCTACTTTTAACTTTGCCTCCCTCTCTATTCAAGTCCCTTAGAAAGCTCACCATCTTTCTCATAATCTTCTTCTTGTTCTTCTTCGAGAAAGACTACAAACACCGAATTAGGGCACATTCATTGAGCATGATGATGACCGGTAAATAAAGCTTTTCATCATATTTTCTTTTGCAATTTTTTTCAATTGAACAAGACGATTGTTTTTGCTTTTAGTTCATCCATTAGGTCAAATGAACTTGCAAAATATAAAATTTCATCTCTCAACGTTGAGCTTCAAACCTAAAGCTTAATTCATCATCTTCGACAATCGCCATATAAATCATTTGGAGAACTTACTTTATGCATAGCTCTCTCAATCTTTCCGACTTCAACTGTTACACAAGCACATGCTCACCTCAGATTATATACACCTCCCTACCCGATACTTCTTCTTAACTGCATCACTCAACTTACCAATTATGGTTTTTGAGCTCTTTAATTGAATCTTCGCTTCCTCTTTCAACCCGAGTCCTTCTTAGAAGAAGGTATCAGGTCCCATTGGACGATTCGTTACTATCCCACTCACTTAACCGTTTCTTGGTTCTTCTCTTTTCATCACTCTCTCAATGTTTCTCTGATTTGTTCCGGTCCTGCTACGATCACAGCTACTTTCCCTTCCTTTTCTCAAGAAGTTCTCAAATTAAATTTAATGAAGTTCTCAGCTTTCTCTTCTTATAACCGAAAAAAACTTAAACCCGCTTACACAAAATTCGAATGGCCTAGACAAACTTGAAAATAAAAGAAACAACATGCTTTTTCTCAATAGCCATGAAATTTAAATATTTCCACATTGACCTTAGAATTTACATAATTAAGGGAGACTATCCATAAAAGAGAGAGCAAAAGACATGTGTTGGACTCTAATTGAGTTGAGGTGAAATACAAACACTTCTATGAATACTATATGATCCGCAGATGAAGATGAATGGCTTGAAATTAATGTGATCAATGATGGCTCACCTCGTTACAGTTCTTTCCAGAAGCGGAAGCGACGACAGCAGCTGAAGCATCAGCAGCTTGGGCCCAGGCTACAGAAGCCACGACAGAAAGGATGATAGACAGAAGACCGACTGTTGCCAGACCACGCATCGTGTACAAGTGACAAGCTAAGGGGCGGATCCTGAAGCAAAAGCTCTAACTCCGCCCAGCTTTGTGTGCAACACCCCCGGCTTTAGAGGCGTAAGGACTAGACAGTATGTAAGTTGATGAGGTTAAAAGAGATGGAAGTAATGAAAGAGTAGCACAATTAAGGAGATGACCATAGAAAAAGAGTAAAAAAATTCGAATGAAGAAGGATAAGATATGAGACTGAAAAGAATTTCAAAATAACCGCAAGGTATACGGTAATTTCAAAGCAGAATAATTGATGAATAAAGATCTCTTCAACCTCTATATGAAAATTGGTTGATGGATAACTATACGTATAGTTAACAGAAAAACTGGAAAGAAACTTTTTATCTTAGTATTTCGTCTCCCCCTCTCTATTCCCATCTTTGGTGTTCTCTCTGTTGCGTTTTTGTGGGCACCCCCTCCTTCTCCCTCCTTTTGCCTTCTTTTTCAAAAATGAAATATTACGGGGTCAGATGGCAACATTGATGAACGACGACATCCACGATGAAGGAGATGAATATTTTTTTTCTTTTTTTCAGCAAATTCTTAAATGATCATGACGTCATTGAGAGAAGCCAGCAGGAAGATTAAAAGTCAGAGTTGAAGATGATGAGAAAGTCACCAAAAAAAAATTTTTGTTTTAAAATATTTTCGTTTTTTGTGCTGTTCTTGGCTGTTGGCTCGTTGTCTCCTCATCATCATCTTGCATATCATCTTCTTCAAACATAGACAACGACGACGACATACACAAGAAAGTTAGGAGACGAAAGGATAATTTACTCTTCCAATTTTTTGTTTCGGCTCCTCCGCTCCCTAAGAATTTGCTTCGCAGTCATACTTGGCACTCAAACCGATTGTTTTTGAAAGGAAATTTTAATTATTTAAATGGAAGAAATTAGAAGATTTCTTTAATTTGTTTGTTTTCCTTAACTTTCTGCGTGAACTCGAGAGGACTTCTGGACCACACACACAGGCACGAGCACACGAGCACATGAACCACACACAAAGACAACGAGAAAGAGAGTGAGATATAAATGGAAGAAAAGATAATTTCCGTCTTATTGATAGGATATGATCAAGTCACGTCATTTACAGATTAGTATATGAGATATGTAGATACATGAAGAAGCTTCTAGACCATCAACATCACCTGCCTAACTTCTAATATCGAAATCATGCAATTGTTGCAATTAATGATGAAGGTCCTTCGGAGTTATATGCGAAATTTCATTTTCCGTTGCCCATTTCTGTCATTTTTGTCTTTCTCCTATCTCTACACGAATATACTCTCCCATCTTATTCCTTAAGTTTCGAAGAAAATTGTCTTCAGACACGCAACGTCCGTTAATCACATTTCGTTCCTTATACTTCCAAATAAAATTATGAAAAGTTCCCTTAGGTCATACGGAGCAATTTAAACTTCAAATTTTGGAAAAAAAAAAGGAACAAAACCTAAGGAAACGAACAAGAAGAAGAATATTCAACTCAAACAACTTTTTCACTAATTTTTAAAGCCAAATATGGTTTTTGAGGTGAAGAGACTGAAAGATGGAAAGAGGAGTATAGAGAGAAGAACGAAAGCAAAAATGCCTTGAACAACGTCACGAAGTAGTTGCGATTTATGAATTTTTAATTTCATCATTCAACCATTCTTGTGCCCTCCACTTTATGTAAATAATCAAACTGCGCGTGTATGTCGTCATTTGAATAAGTCACGTATTCACGTACTATACACGCATACGCGTCCACGTGTGCCCACGTACAACGTGGCATAGTTCATGTCTGCATCATTTTGATTGATTAGTTGTGATAGTAAGCGGTTGTGCTTATACGCACTCTTGGCCGCCACTTTAATTAACTATTAACATGAACATTTATAAACTTTAATAAAGAATAATTTTTATGTTATTCAAATGTTTGAATGAACAATCCATCAACATTTACAAGTTATCATCATCATCCTATCGACAACATGTTAGCTTAATGAAGCGATATAAAGTTATTTGATGGCTTTTTAAAGAAAAGTATGTGAAGCAGAACGAAATTTCTGGAAAAGTAAAAGTGAAAATGGAAAGCTTCCATCCAATGTAGTTCTATTCATATAATTTATGTATTTAGACATATTCTAAAGTTGAAGGAAAAAAAGATAAAAAAATGAGATCAAATGATATAGAAAGAGAGAGAGAAAGAGAGATCCAGGAGAAGCTTGTAATGAATCCTTATCGCTATCTTACAGCTCGTTAACATGGAGACGACCCACTAGCACATTGTCATGCTTCTGACTTCATGAACACATGTTCCACAAACTTCCTAGAGTGCGAGAGCTCCACTCTCTGCTACGTACCACGGAACTTCAATTCATTTCTACCGTAATCGAATATTTGTTGAAAATATGTATAAATGGATAGCTTTTTGCTTTGATGGCGTTATTTTGTGTTTGAATTAAGAAGGAGGATTAGAGTTGTTAAGCAAACAGCTATAAGGAAAGCTTTAAAAAAAGCTTTTCAATTAGGAAGCCAAAAAAACAACGAAAATTATAAAAAATTGATTTAGTGAATGATGGCTAACGCCTCTGGAGACTGCTTGCCATCAACTGAATTCTTATTTTTCTTGCTTGCTTCATGACGAAGATGTAAAAGTGTATTTTAAAAAGAATATTTATTATTATAATATATACAAATTGTTTTAATTATTACTCGTTTCATTGGCTGTTCGAACTACGACAACGGCATATGATGGCCCGTATTCATGAGCTACCAATTGTTCATCTTTTGCTTCTGATGCATTCAATTCATTGACCTGTGATGGATTATCATTCGCAACTCTTTGCTCAGATAGCTGACGTTTCTGAATTAAAAAGTGTTGCGAAGAGTTCTCAATGGTTTTTGTCGATGAAGTTGAATTACGTGTTGAAACTAGTGTTGTGTTGTTTGATGATGGTAACGTGGATGTCGTTGTGGTTACGAGAGCAGATGCTGTCACATTCAAAGTACTTGAAGGTGGAGATGAGGTTGAAATTGATGATGTTGTTGGGATTGTGGATGGCTTGGGGGAGGAAGTTAAGAAACTAGCTGTTGTGTTTGGCGATAAGGAGCTGATTGTTGATGTCGTAGAAGTTGCCAAAGACGGGTTTGTAACGGATTTTACAGTTGAAGAAGTTGTGTTTACAGCTGAGGTGTTGTTTAAGGATAGAGTTGTTGAGGAAGTGGTAGAAGTTGAGTTCAGAATTGGATCTGACAGAATCAAAGAAGGTTTCGTTGTTGTCGTCGCATTTTTCAAAGATGAAGTTGTGGGAGATGAAGTAGTTGTGTAGTTCAAAGTGATATCTTTCATGAACGCGGTAGGTCTCGCAGCAGTCATATTCTTTGAGGAAGTCGTAGTTGAAACTGTGGATGTTGACAAGAGTGTTATTGCATTACTTGCAGCCGTTGTAGTAGTTGAGGTCGTTGAGTTAATACTATAAGAATCAGACCAGATGAAACAAAGTGGATCTGCAGGGCTTGGAATGGAAAATATGATTGGAGAAGAACTCGTGGCATAGACATAATCTGTAATGAAATGTTAGACTGTTTGAGAGCGTTATGAAACTGACTCATATTCATCAAGTTGAAATATCTATAGATAGGCACGGAGGCTCCACATGCTCCTTCAGTCTTTGCACAGAAAAACGTTTCACCTTCGTCAGAGTAATTCTCATAAAAGGAGTTTTGCTGGGAAAGAGTTGATAGGCGATGATTCACGCGATCTATGAGTTAAGACAGGTCTGTGATTATCTTGAGAAAACTAAAGATACTTAAAGGAATTGAAGTTTCGACTTGTTGTTTGAGTTTGATTAAACAATCGCATGTAGATTGATGACTAGCAGGCAACACTTTACCGAACGATTTCTAAATAGAAATATGAGTTTAAAAAATGAACAGAAAATGAGTTACGTCGAGTGAATACTTGGCCAGTTTAGGATCCGATGATGACCGGGTTGTTAAGTATCGATCAATGAAGATAGCTAAAGCAGTAAGTTGAACTGTTCCGAAGGAGATAGGAAACTTCTACCGATTGGCTCACTCTTGTATTCATTCAGTGGGACAAGATGCTCATTTTCAATTTTATCTTTTCGAGCACACGATTGCTCTGTAGATGCCCGCGGTTCACGAGCAGCTGTAAATGAGATTTTAGTTGATTTCATTTGAATTTCAAATTTCATTTTTCTCACGTTATACGGTACTTCACGTATTTCACGTGAATTTCATGAGATCGGAACATGTTTATCATTTTTTATTCGGAAAGTCAAAAGATCGGTTGCAAAAATTTCGAAGATCTCTTTTAACTTGTTGAAAGTTGTAGATACTAACCGACTGTAGGCCAAACATAGCATAATGGTAATGATTCCCGCACGAAAGATGTTATTGAAGAAGAATTGAAGGAATATGTGTGATCTGCAGTGAAAGTGTTTTCATTACCCATTTAATTCATTCATCTTACGTATTCCCGAAGAATCAAGACGATAATGACGATAGAGTGGTACAGTAGCTCCACAATAACCTGATTCACGAGCACAATATAGGTTTTGATCTTCAGACATAGCATTATAGCCTAATGGAATCAGAGCTGGATATGGATCCCGTACATGTAGTAAGGATCCTACATTGTTAATATGATGTTTTTACCATATATACATTCAAGATTACCGCCATGATTTGCAATATACGTTTTCATTCGGAAAATGCAATTTGCTGGACATTGCTCACTAGCCGCACTAACCATATTAGCTTCAGACGTGGGATTTGTCTGATTACTAGGTTTCAAAGATATGAACGATCCTCTCGTTTGTTCCTGTTTGACTGTAACGGAAACTGAAAATATCATTCTGTCTTCAATGTTTTAGTGAAATGGAGGTTTTTACCCGTCGCAGAATCAGGCGGACGTTCGGTGCAAGAGCTGTCACATAGGGTTAATGAAATGGTTGAGAATAGTATAAGTACTTGGATACGCATTGGAATTTATGCTGAAAATCATGAAATGAAAAAGCGATAACATGGAGAAGGACAGGTGAAAAGGTCTATTTATGTATGTTTTGTTCCGAACGGGAAAAAATGAAAGCGGACTGAATAGGAGATGTCTATATGCAGTAGTTGAGGCTGTAGTGGATGAGGAAGGGTGATGAAGGGGAATCGTGGGGGGGAAGGGATTGAAAGAAACTGCTATTATGGTTTTTGTACAAGGTAGTGTAGATATAAATATTCTAAATATATATATATATATATAAGTTACATTCATATATAGCTCTATTCAAGACGACAAGTTGTGTTAGTACGAGGAAGTAGAGAGGTTGATTGGAAATATATGCATTTGGAATGTAATCTTGTCATCATGAGATAATACGAATCTTTCGACTTGAACTCCAAAAAAAGAATTTCCTTGTTTTAATAGTTGACGAGGTGAAGTCATAAAAGCTATTTGATAGGGATAAAGAGGTTTAAAGATGGATATGGGCAAAGAACAAAAGTTCAAATTAAAGATATAATGTTGCAATACATTCTGTATATACCATGTTGTAGATTGAGAGAGAGAGAGAGAGAGAGAGAGCTTTACAGTTACGCTAGATTAGAGAGGGCAGTGAGGATGATGCTGCACGTGTACAAGATAGTAACGGCGATCAGAAATCAAGTTTTCCATAAAACATTCCGGATAGCGAGCAAAGCAATACATTGGCTTAAAAGGGCAAAACATTCTGAACGGTCTGGTCGGTGAACTAGCGATGAGTCAGTTTGCAAATTGAAAACGATAATCTTAACAATTCCAGAGTTCGTTTGAGTCAAAAAAACACAAGACGAACATCTCTATCTGGTTCATATATGATATGTTGCCTATGTGACCTCAATATGAGTTCGTTTTTGCATGCGATCGTTCGAAATGAACATGGATAATCCACCTTATGAATCTGTTCTTGTCAGAATTGCGTCTTCACATGCTTCGCAATACCAATTTCGTTTTTGCTCGTTTTTCCTTTTGTTCTGCAAAAACGAAATTTGGTGGTGAAGTAAAAACAATCGGTCTATCGGTATGTGTATGAGTGTCTGTGTGTGTGTGTATGTGTAGATCTATGCAAGGCAGGCATTTACACATATTACATATATTTTTTTGGGCATTTTAATAGAAGTTTAACTACACACATAAAACAGTATTGGCTCGCTGTTAAGCCGATTACAGATCAAAGAAACTTTTATCCATTTAGCTGATATAAACAATCACAAAACATTTGGAATACTATAAGAAAATATATCTCTCGAATCATTTATGCCCGGATCCCCCTCCGGTGGTGGTTCCGACGACACTGTCTCTGTGTCATTCTGAACTTGTGGCGACGAGACTGCAGGAGTCGCTAATACATCATTGCGTATTGGCAATCGTATTGGCACACTTCTTGCTTCAGCTACTCCTTCAGTGCCGTTTTGATAGTTAGAAATGTTGACGGATGATTTGGGACCTAGCACATTGCTACTTTCTGCTATGGATATCGCCTCGTTTGGTTCCATTGGTCCAAATGTCAAAGATGCTTCAGTAGTTGACGTCAACGTTTCGGTCATTGAACCTTTCACGTCTAAACCTGACACCGTTGGAAAGAACTCATCTGATGGGTTCGAGACACTCATCCCTTTCCGCTCTTGTTGAACTGCTGATGTTTGTCCGTTTACAGATGTTGATGTGAATACTGTAGAGAGAGTTGTAGACTCAACACCACCTGTTGGAATCACCTGCACCGTTTGCGTATTTCCTGCAGTTATACTGGTCGCTGATAATGTTTCTGCTGTTCTTATTGCTGTTGTTGTTGTTGTTATTGTTGTTGTTGTTGTTTCCACAGTTTGAATCTTTGAAACAGTTGTTCCTGCCGTGTTTGCAGGGTAGTTCAATACAGTCTTTGTTGAGTCTACAGGGAATTCAACGAATGGCTCAGGAGTTGTTTCGTCCTCAGTCTCATAACCGAAGAACAGGTTGATAAGATTTTTACTCATTTCCGGGAACATCTTATCTAAATCATCTGTTGAGACTGAAGGATTTATGGTGTTTATCATTGTGGTCGTTTGAGGAAGTCCGTCAATACTGGGTGAAGTCATTTCTCCAGGTATTGTCGTAGCAGGTGACATTATATCCACTGTTGAAGGTAATGATGTTGGAAGTACGTCAGTTCCTCCAATTGGTGGAACAATAGTTGCAAGTGTGCCATCCACTACCGTTGTTGGAATGGTAGTTAGGACTCCATCAACATCACCCGTTGTTAGCATAGGAGTTGTTAGATCATCAATATCTCCTACCGTGCTGATCCCAGCAGTTGGAATAACAGTAGAGAGGCCATCGACAGTTATACCCGATGAAGTTGTGATTGAAATACCGTCAAGTCCGTCAACTATTGGGTTCAAAGTTGAGGTTCCATCGATGATACCGATAGGTGGAACAATTGTGGAAAAAGCATCTATACCTCCAACTCCAGAAGCCATAGTTGAGGTTGTAAGAAAATCTAGGGGCGGCGGTGTAGTCGTGCCGAAATCTGGTAAGACCGTTGTTGGCTGGGAGCTGTCTATCGGAAAAGTTATCGTGTTCGATGTTGTTATCAAAGACGGAATAGATGTTGTTCCCAACGGATCCATTGTAGTTGAACTTTCCATGTTTGGAGCATCGGTTACGGGGGGAGACAGGGTGTTCGATATTGTTGTAGGCACACCGATAATAGTCGTACCCTCGGGTGATATACTAACCATCGTCTGATCTGTTCCAGCAACTGTTGAAACTGGTGCTGTACTATCCGGAGCAACTAGTGTAGGGTTTGTAGTTGTAGAAGGTTCATCATTCACTGGCCATATGTAGCATAATGGTAACTGAGGATAGAGATAGGAATATGGAACAGGCTCAGAGTTTGTTGTGATGACCGAATCTAATACGAATAACATGTTTCTTCAATGAACTAACTGAGAAATAAGCATACCAACATCGAAGTAATGGAACGATTTCCATAAAGGCAAAGTTGCTCCGCATGCCATTTCACTAGCACAATAGAAGGCTTCCCCTGTTGCATTATATTGTTCATATGGACGATCGGGTTCTGCTCCTTCTACGATTAGTTTATGATCAAGCCTTCCTAAAGTAATATATACAATGCTACCAAGAAAGAAAAGATTACGGAATATTCCTTCCTGTTTATCGATCATTTGCACGATTTTAGTTAGACAATCACAAGAAGATGTAGGCGAAAGAACAACTCTTCCAATCGGTGCCTATTTGATTGAAGTTTTATTCCTTTTTTGAATGAATGATTTACCTGTTCCGTATAGCCAGCTAGATCAGAATTGGTGTCATTGGTCGTAATAGTGTAGTAATGATCTCTCTGAGTTCCTACAATAGAAACATAATCATGATTTCTTGGTTTTATGTGAAAAACCTGGAGCATTATTATCATAAACACGAAGCAGTTGAAGGTCCGTTATCGGTATGGACTCATTAGACATGCACATAGATGTTGTTGCCCTTGGGCTTCGACCAGCTGAATGACATAACTAATTCAATTTTTTTCTTTCTCTCTTCAACGGAAAAGTTAATCTATTAGTTGACGTGTAAAAATCCTAATTTTTACGTCAGTTATAAGATATAAGAGACATACACATATTCGCGATCCCAATGATCTTTAAATCGTCCGGTAGTGTCCACAAATAGCACATTGGATAATACTCTCTCGTAAATCCGAGAATATTAACTTGTGAAGAGAATGAATAGGCGTTCACTTAAATATATCTTTCTTATAACTTTCTGTATAACTCAATTGTTTACGCAATCCTCCAGGAGTATATCGGAAATGACGATAGAGGCCTATTGTCGCTCCACAATACCCAAACTGACGAGCACACCTGATAGGCGAATCCATCTTGACATCCTGATAGTTGGGAGCAATCATACTCCCTTGGAAATCTAATGCATACAGAATAGTTCGATGTGTTCGCACTGAAACATTCATTATCTTAAATAATAGATTTCAAAAAAAAGTGTTCGGCTAAGGAACGCACAGCAGCTGACTCTTCATTGTTCAATGAAGTTTCATTTGCACCTGCGCTTGTTGAGTTTTTCGTGAATTTTCATAACAACTCAACGAGGAAAAGATTATAAACATTTGAATTTTAGATGAAGACAACATCTGAATTCCGTTACTATGACAGAATGTTTCAAAAAAATTGAGATTTCACAGCTGCAAATGTGTAGCTGATTCTTCAGAAATCACAGAAGGAATTGCTTGAACGAGTAATGAGCTGTACGGTAATTTCGATGTTTACACCTCGCCAGAAGAGGGAAACGACCATGATGACATGGTACTTACTGTTTCTTGCACGGAATGCAACTATCTGATGTGTACATTGCACTGAACAGTTCCCGTTCTGCACGGTCAAGAAACGAGCGCCATATGGAGCACCAGCTCGTTCTGCTTGGCTTTCCACTTCCAAGTTATAAGTAGGATGATCAGTATCCTTATTTACTACTTTAAGAGACAAGTATTCTGAAGAAAACAATAAAAAAAATGATTGAAGAATGGAGTAATACTCACTCAAGTTGTCTGGATTGACACGTTGTACGAGGCAATCCTCAGTTGAAATTTCAAATTTGTAAGAGACGACACAGCTAATACAAATTTGAAGAAAAAATAAATAAATACTGGCAGAGTGATTAGGCATTTTGACTATTGAAGAAGTGAATGATCAGAAAAATGAATTTCTCAGCGAGCGAGCCGTCGACTCCAATTTAACGTTTGGTTGATTAAAATCTGAAAACAGAGCTGCAGCACCATAGCAACATAACAGACGGCCAATCCCACCCATTTTGTTCATATCTCTTGTCTCTATAGTCTGAATGCACGATATAATTTCAGTTTTCTTCGTGCTCTCTCAATCTTCAATTTTCTTTCCGGCAATGCTTACTTCCTTCCTCTCTTGAAATGTCATCAAAGACTGACTGTTTCTGCTGCAATATAACAGTCCAAAAACAACTATTTTCAGTTTTTCTTGAACTCGATGCCTTCATGTTAACCAATGATTATTGTAATGACACATTCAGAAAGTAGCGAGAAGCCTGTGATGTAACAGCTTATACGCATGATAACGTCATATCAAACTTTACAAACGTAAATGCTTCAAATACTAATCGCTGTTTTTTCATACTCTCTTTTCTATTTTTTTCGACATTGATTTCACATGAAGACCTTTCCGCTTCACTCTGGCTCATCGCTGATTGGCTCGTTACCTTCCACGGCTCCGTGACTTTTCCAGCTTTTCATTTATCAGGCATTTTCGACGAGAGACGGTTGCACTCAAAAATTGTTTGACGCAACGCGTTGGCATTACCAAGATCGACTAGTAGCCACGGCCATTCTTTCAATCTTCTAATATCTGCCATGCAGTGATGACGTAAAAACATGACTTAGGCGAATTTTCACAATGAAAATTACTTCGTACACCTTATTATAGATTTATATGAAACTGAAAATGAGATTTTCAAAATTATGAAATTTATAACGAGTTAGAAGATTAACAAGTTTTAACAATGGAAATCAACAATAACAAATGTAACAAAAAAAACTTAAACTTTAGCAGTAGTTTTAGTACTGTCAATCTTGGCTCGTTTAGATTTGAGTTTAACAGCTTCATTCTTATCCTTCTTCATCTTAGTCTTCATACTATGATATACACGTTGATGCTTTCTAGCAATCATCATTTCCTTCATCTTATTCTCAGCACCCTGGAAAGTTACTTCACGTTATGAGCGCCACAGATCACAACTATCACCTGTTGATTGATTTCTAGTTGTTTATTCTTTTTGTGCATCTTTCCAAGTTCAGCACGCATTCCCTTCTTCTCTTCAACAACCTCAGGCTTCTTCTTTGGTTTCTTGTTAGCCGTTGGAACAATTGGCTCATTTGCAACAAGAGCTTCAACATCTGAGAGAAAGTGATTTTATACAAAATTATTCTGAAAAGAAATCAAAACCTTTTCCGAGATTTCGAAGTTCTTCCAAACGCTCAACTGGAATGTAATCACCGGGCTTCTCCGATATGAATGGAGAGAAATGAGGAGGTAAAGCAACTCCAGGCAAATATCTATTGAATGTAAGGTTTTTACAAGTTAGAAGGTAGCACACTCACTTATCAGTAGGCAAGATTCTTCGAGCATTCAAACAATCGAAGACCCATTGTGGTTGTAGATATCGTCTGCAACATTTTGAACTTGCATGAGCGACAGCAGGATTTTCAAAAATCACCTGTTGACATTGACGTTCTTGAGGGGACGGTCAATGATATGATGAGTAATTTCAGAATCAGTCTCAGCAATATGGTTGCCAGAGCCTTCCCATCCTACTGTTCCACCACAGCTTCTGATGATCAAAGTCAAAGCTTCCTTGGGTGTTTCACGGTTGAGGTAGAAAACACATCCTTTGAAAAGATTCCTGGAAACACTTTCGTAAAAGAAGAAACCCTCGTTGACAAACTTGATGGCTTTGATTTGTTTCAGTTTCTCAGCTAAAGCATTGTCTTCTTCTCCGAAAATATCAACTTGGACATCATCTTCCTGCTCGGTAGGTTGATCTGCCTTACGAGCAATTGGCTTCGATAAGCTGTAGATTTTTTCGACGATTTCTTCGTCATCAGCTGAAAATGTCAAATATAAAAGTCATTCCTTGTATAACCAACAAACCTTCAACAACATTAGTACCAGTTTCTATTTTAGGAGGATAATGAAGCCCTTGGGTTGCATATAGTCTGTAATTCACAAAACCAAGCATGGATACATAGAACTCAGAGAAAGTAGTCTGTAAAGGAGCATTTACTAATAGAATCAAACTCCATACGAACCAGGACAGCAAAATCTACATCAGTAACATGAGGGGATCCTCTCTCGTGAGGGACCAACCAAGTGATCTTCTCTCCACAGATCTCGGCTTGATAATATATACCCTATTGATCAGAGAATTAATACAGTATTGAATCATGAATCAAACCTTGATTGAGATGAAAACGTTTCTTAAAGCTTGAGCTTCTATCACATAGTGTAAGAACTCAGCGGAGAGACGTCTACAGTCATTGATAACATCTAACTTCAAGATCTTAGTATAAGGCAGAGTAGCGAACACGAAAACGAGTGACAGAGCATCATCTAAGTCACGGAGAGCTGAAGCAAAAGTTGGATATCTGAAACAAGAACAATCGTCAAGTTTTTAAACTGTTCAACCCCACCTCTCCTTAACGATATGATCCAATGTGTAAGTTGGTTTATTGTCATGCAAGACTTTGATACGACCTTCCTCGTTTTTGGCTTTCAGTTTATTGTATCTTCTCAAGAAAACCTGTAAGAAACCTAGTATGAACTGATACTGAAACTCAAACAAACTTTGTATTCTCTGAATTTGCCTATGATTGGTTCGTGAGCCAAGAAGTTAATATCCTTTCTGTAGTAGAAAACTTTGTTGTCTGTAGTACCCTTGTTAGCCTTCTTCTTGTTGTGTGGTACATGTGGATAGATTCCCTTTAAAAAAAGTATATTTGAATCGAAATGTCCTACGTTCGTACCTTCAAGATACATAATCTTCTAAAGTCTCTCATAGACAACTGAAGTTTCTTCATGGCCTGTTGGCGAGAAATATACGTAACGGCAGAACCGCACACATATTTCTGTTTTACTCTGACCTTCATACCCTTAACGACTAAATAAGTATCAAGACTTCAAACATTAACATAATAATAAAGTAAGAAAAAGGAATTTGAATAATTATAACAAATAAGCTATTAATTTCAATTTTAGCAACAATGAATACGATTTTATGGGCGTGGTTATTTATGCAATGGTGGCGCAGCAATACCACATGTGGTAGGACCTTTTTCCTGATGCAATGAGGCTGCGCATCGACTGTGTTAACCATGTTGATATGCTGAGAGCCAGATCTGTTAAAAGGAGTTCTTAGATTTAGCTATGTTCCACACAAACGAATATATGAATTTCTTTCTTTATGGAGTGTGTCTGGATTGTTTTCGTTATGGTCTGATTGAGTCTGAAGAGTTAGAAATGAATAATTTCGTTGCTTGGAAGCTTAGGAAGACAAATAATCATCTGTTCTTATGTAGATTCCAGTTTGAATATTTAAATTTTACTTACAGGTAATCATGAAGGTTGTCGAATCAGCCGACTCTGTCGTCTTCCCAGAGAATGTAACTTTCTCTGTAAAGAACCGTATCGTCCGTGTCCAGGGACCACGCGGAGAGCTTGTCCGCAACTTCCGTCACCTTCATATGGAGGTAAATACTGATAATAATTTTCTCTTAATAACTCTAATTCTGCCAGATGGAGAGAATCGGCAAGAGCACCCTTCGTGTCCGTAAGTGGTTCGGAGTCCGCAAGGAAATCTCCGCTATCCGCACCGTCTGCTCTCACATCAAGAACATGATCAAGGGAGTTACCGTTGGATACCGTTACAAGATGAGATCTGTATATGCTCACTTTCCCATCAATATCACCATCCCTAATGGCTCATCCGTTGAGGTATATAAAACATTTGTGTAACTAATATTAATATTTTTCGTTTTAGATCAGAAACTTCTTGGGAGAGAAGATTGTCCGTAAGGTCGACCTTCCAAAGGGAGTTGCCGCCATCATCTCTACCGCCCAAAAGGACGAGTTGATCATTGAAGGAAATGACATCCAAGATGTTTCCCAAGCTGGTATGAACAAATCTCATTCTACTTAACTAGTTACATAATTCTAGCTTCCCGCATTCAACAATCCACCACTGTTAAGGAGAAAGATATCCGTAAGTTCCTCGACGGTATCTACGTTTCTGAGAAGACCACCATCGTTCAAGAAAACTAAATAAGCACGTTGTTGATAAATTTGTTATTATCTATTCTTGACTTACACATGACACAATTTGCAAAGATACTTAAATGTGAGAGTTCTATTGAACATTCGAAAAGTTTGCGTAAAACCGGACAGAAACTCTACAGTGACGAAAGTATTATTATGTTGGTTGCTCCATGCATTAGCTGGAATCGTGTCTCTCGAGTGATTAAAAATAGTTTATTGTGATAGTACGGTTTCCCGTTAGTTTCAACTAAACAGTTACAATGTGTATTTAGAAACAGTGCTCAGTCTTATCAAGAAGGTTGACGTAGATAGCCTTGGTCTGAGTGAAAGCCTTAAGGGTATCAACGCAGTTTTCTCTTCCGTGTCCGGAATTTTTGTATCCTCCGAATGGTACATTCACCTGAAGTGTTCAGGTTATTCTTGTTCTGAATTGATGTGGTTACCTCGGTATCGTTATAGGTATTCAAATAAACAGTACCAGCCTCAAGCTGGGCAGCAACTCTGTGACAGCGAGCAAGATTTCTGAAAAAGATCGAGATCTTATGTGGAACTAAATGAGACTCATTCTTACCCTGAGAAGACTCCAGCAGCTAATCCAAACATTGTACTGTTCGATCTCTTAACGACTTCCTCTTCAGTATCGAAAGGCAAGATCAAACAGCATGCTCCGAAGATTTCTTCGCGCACCGCTCTGGCATTATCCTAAATTCATTTTTTGAGACATTTGATTCTTGAGAAAAAGTACAGTTAAACCGGTAATGATGGCAGGTTCGAAGTAGAATCCACCTTCAACACCCTCTGGGTGAACACGAACTCCTCCTCTGAGGACATTTCCTCCCTGTAGAAGTGAAATTAGTCAGAGTCATCTACGCATTCTTACTTCCTGTTTAGCGCTCTCAACGAATCCGAGAATTCTGTTAAGATGGCCTTCATTAATGTTAGC
This sequence comes from Auanema freiburgensis, assembly GCA_030370435.1. NCBI lineage: Eukaryota > Metazoa > Nematoda > Chromadorea > Rhabditida > Rhabditidae > Auanema > Auanema freiburgense. The sequence goes on along the minus strand of CM059366.1, from coordinate 4,954,733 downwards.
TCCAACTCTGGTATCATCCTTCAATGGATCTCCGATCTTCAGCTTGTCATTGGCTTCCTTAAGTGTAGAAGATTATATTTTGTCAATGCTTTCTCTAATCTGACCTTGACAAGAGCTTCAGTGAACTTATCAACTATTCCTCTTTGAACAAAAACTCTGGTAGCGTTGGTGCAAACTTGTCCTACACAAACGTTAAATAATTCAAAATTGATAATCTCTTGCCTTGATTAAGGAAGTTAGCCAACATAGTTGTAGCCACAGCACTCTCAATATCAGAATCATCAAAGATGATAAGTTGGGACTTTCCTCCGAGCTCAAGTGTCACCTATGTCAATTATTTTTGAGAAAAAAACATCATTTCTTCACTCACTGGCTTGACGTTGTCTTGAGCTCCTTGTCTTTGGACTGCCAAACCACTGCCAACTGATCCGGTGAAACTGAGTTTACGAATCAGTGGATGTTCGCACAAAGCTGTTCCAGTCTCAGCTTCTCCTTGAACGACTTGATAAATTCCATCAGGTAACCCGGCGGCTTTAAGAATTTCTCCAAGAAGAACTGGAGAAGCTGGAGCAAATGGAGATGGCTTGTAAACCACAGCGTTTCCAGCGGCAAGAGCTGGAGCAACCTGATTTTAGGAATATATTAATCCTGTACTTTTTGTTTTCAAACCTTCCAAACACAAGTTTGGAATGGATAATTCCATGCACCAATACATCCTACTACTCCGAGTGGCTCACGGCGAGTGTAAGCGAAACGGGTAGTAGCTCCTCCGGGAATATCTAACTGGTCTCCTACAAAGTTTCTGTCAATTTCTTGTCCAGAAAGTTAGTTACCTTGGAGAACTGCAGGGGCGATTCCGGCGAAGAAGTCGATGGTGTCAGAAGAACTCTCAATATCGACACGAGCTTCATATATTGGCTTTCCATTCGTTTTTACTTCCCATTGAGCAATAGCTTCAAGGTTAGCCTAAAGCGAAACACCTGTCTATTAGTTCTAGAACAACGCAACATACACGGATGATTTCAGTAGCTTTGTGAAGTACTTTTCCTCTCTCAAGAGGTGTCAAACTACCCCAAGCGGCTTGAGCCTTATGAGCTGATTGAACGGCATGATCGACAACTTCAGAACTAGCTGAGGCACATTTGGCAACAACAGCACCTGAAGGGAAAATGAACTCTCAACGAGTAAGAAGTGGTAGCTGTACCAATTCTGGGTTCCAATACGTCGAAGGTCTTGCTTCCTTCAACGTGGGTGCGTTTTCCATCCAAGAAGAACAAACCTCCGGAAAGATCAGTAGGAACTTTGAAGTCAGCCATTGGGTTCTCTCAAACTGCATAAGATTGAATAAGTAAAAAAGAAAAATGTAAATGAAAGGTGTGTCTTGGTTTGACATAGACCGAAGACGTCGGTCGCATGATAGAAAATGATAAGATTTCATATAAAGGCATTCAAATAAAAACAAAATGATTCCGAGTCTTTGAACACTCACAAATCCTTACAAAAACAATAAATTGATAAGAAACTAGTATGTGATAAGATATAAATTATCTCTTTTCCTTTAAAACAGACCAGAATCATACTTTTTTTTAATCGTTGTGTGTCTCGAAAGTGTCAGATGAAAAGATGGGAGTATTGAAATTCAACAGTTTACTTTTCATGTTCCTAAAGAGGTTCTCATTCAGAGGCAGATAGAGAAAGAGAGAGAGAGTGGGATAGGAGTGTTGTTTTTTGGAAATATGCAAATGGAAATCAAACTGGTTAGAACGTGCTCGACTAATCGCTGACGATGCTCTGAGTAAAAATAATAACTTTACCTCTTTCTCTTTCTGTCTAGCAGATGAGGAGGTCTGTTTTCAGAAATTTGAGGATGTTTTTTGAAAGAAAAGGCAAAAAAGCTGAGAGCGGAAGATACTTGACGGATGAGCAGGAAAATAGAAAAAAACCACGCCATATCATCAAAGAATTAACAACAACTGTTTTTCTTGAAGACACAACAAAGAGAAGGAAGAGAGGCAATAAAGCTTTAAGCCAGAGGTCAGACTGTGTAATGGCCATAAGGTGATTGTAGACAAATGGCAATGCAACAAATGAAAGACGTATTCATTGTATAAATCAATGTGATCTAGCCAACAACAAGTAGATGTGTTCGACCTAGAATCAGTTCAAATCACTTTTTATAGTTTGTTAGATAATCAATCATTCAGACATCCTCTCAAGCTCGAAATTATCATTGAAACAGAGAGCTTTTCGCATTTCCAGTTTAACAATTTATTCAACTCCCATATTTCATTTTCAGTGAAGAGATTTAAGAAGCTTTGAGCTTTCTATTTACAGCTATAAATACAGTATGGCCGATGATGATGTCACCACTATCAGTAATACACAGAGCACTCTGTCGCATCCAATCGATTCAATTTCTGTAAATTGAACATTACCAATATCAATGAACTCATCTAGCCAAGTTAAGAAATGGGCGCCAACATCTTTCGGCTTCAGTTTGAATGCCGAGAAACGGCGCACCAAAAATGACGTGGCGGAGCTTCACGTAACGTCAATTTGCCGTGGTAAAGAGTGTTTTTTCACTTTTGTTGTGTCAATGCGCAGAACGGTTGTATTCAATCATCTACCTTTGTGTATATGCCATAAGGCTCTGTTACTGTCAGAGTTATTGGTTTAAAGCGACTTTCACGACAAACTTTGTCTTTCCGTACCAAAAACCGTCTATAACTATAAGTAGAGGAAGTCGTGTAGTTGAATATGTTCAAACCTCGACATTCCTCCATGTTGTAAGAGTAATGAGTTCTCAGCTGATAAAAATGGAAATGAATGAACTTCATTTGGAGTCTGAAATTTATCAGAATTGTGTGAATACGAGAGATCATTGTTCTACCTGTCCAACGCAACGATGAAAAGTCACTTCGTTCACTTGATTAGAAGAACCGAAGAAAACTCTTGAGCTGAATGGCCAAAGGCAACAGGTTTGATCTCTGTCATAAGGGTACAGGTGTAATGAAAACTTAGTTTTTGCTTCAAACATACAATCCTTGTGTGGAATTACAAATATTTGAATAAGTTGGTCTTTTCTTAACTTCTTTCGTATTAATTTGTATTGTTGACTGTAATGGCATAAGATACTGTTTGGATATTGATTGATGTACCTTCATGTTTCGAGGAATGAGATAAGCGTTGTTCCACTGTCCATCGAGAACCAGAGCGATCTCACGTATCGTCATGAAATCGTAAAAACTTTTCTAAACTACAGCTTTTCGTGAACAATATTGAAAATAATTCAGGAAGAATGTGTGGAAATATTGAAATAACCTGATTAAATACTAGATGTTGACCGTCAGTTTCAAGCTCGGGTGGATGAATGGTTATTGGTAAAAGGACAAGTCTTGTTTCGCCTGAGACAACAAGTGTAAGTAACTAAAAAGTTAAATAGAGTTAACCTTCATAACAGACCAGTAAGCGAAGTTCTTTACGTTGGTTTTCTCGTGGGAGTTCACGGAACCATGCTCGTGGTACAGCCAAACTTATACTGAGTAATCTCATCCGTTGGCAGTTGCATATTCAAACATACTTGACTACATTTCCAGTTAAGGGAACAGTTGGGCGATACAGAATCCCATCTCTTACTGCCATTTGAACATCTCGATACTGACGGTCCGCTAGTGCTCCGCAAAACTTGGAGATGTTCAAAGCTCTCTGCCGAACTGCAAAAGAGATGCACTGAAACTGTGCTTATGAATTGGTGTAAACCTCCGACCAAATAGACGGTATCTGTTACAATATTAACTCCATTGTCGAATTGATCTTCAATACGGGAAGCTGATATGGCTTGTCGATCGACAGCATCAATATCTTTTCTTAAACTTGAAACAACACCATCAACATATTTTGTATTGGAGCTTCTTGTTAGAGATGGCCGAACTAGATATGTATTTATGTAAAGAAGAGAATTTGAATAAGGCACAATGTCTACCTGTAGGTGGTGGAATTGTTCGAGTGAACAATCGAACTAGACCGAAGAATGGCTCAAATGCTGTATAAGATGGCTGAGTTACATTCAATATGAGAAAAAGGAGTATTAACCAATTGAGTTGCATTAATCTAACTTCAAAATGAAATATAATTAGTAAAATGAACTGTAACACTGACAATATGATAACTTTCTTAACAGAGCTATATTCAGAGAACAAACATGCGACAGTTGATCTTAACAATGCTGGAGAGAAAAAGGGATCTTAATTCTTCATTTTTTCCTCAGGCTATTTAATGCTTTTGTAGATATCTTCTTAGTTTCGTCTGATAATAGAGAGATGATTCAGAGAGAGACACACATACACACACACATATACATGCAGAAAAGAAGTTTCTGAATACATTGAAAACAGGAGAGAAACAAAACAATCCTTTTAAAAGTAGAAGATATCACGAAGCTTCAGAGATATTCAGAATGAAAGCTGAAACAAAGAGAGAGATTGAGGTAGGTACATGGAGAGAGAGAAAGAGACAGAGAGAATCATAGAGAGAGCGACAGAATTACAGAGAGAAGGAAGGAAAATCAGAGAGATAGAGAACACAGAAAAAAGCAACTGGAAGGAAATGATGGAATGGACATAAAAAAATGTTTTATTTTTTCATCAACACACAGCTTTTCATCACAAACCATGAGAAAGATGCGAAACCTCCTGTAAATCTTTATGTATCTCAGCGGTCATCGATATACTTTTTCTTTTCCGAAAACATAACAGAAGCAGATTTATTGTGACGCTTCATATTCCCTGTGAGAACGTCATCATCATAAAAATGATGAGAATGAAAATATGTGTTTCAAACAAGATACATCTATGCAGTTGATGTAGTTAAAGACGTTGAAAGGTTCATGAACGTAGGCGTCACGAAGTACAAAAGAATTCAGATCAAAAAACTAAATGAGAAAATCTGCACTTTAGAGCTAATGGATTCCGCTCAACCTTCTCCTTCATTATAATTGTCTTCATTTGAGAAAGATATGATATATCCGAGATATTGTAGAAATTAAGGTTGTTGAATTTGAGACGTTTTTTTTTTCCTTTGATATATATTGCATGAGTTGAATCAGAATTTAACATAATTCTCAACCGTTCTGTGCATTCCACATTTTTTGGAACCGATCGTCCTATTTTCTTGTTTTGTGTAAAACGTTGAAAATCCCTTTTGATCTAATCTGAAGTTTTAAAATGAGAGAATGTCAGGAAAGCCAATGAAAAGGTCAATGTGTCTGAAAAACATATTCAAATGATGCACCAACTGAATGACTTTAGCAGCAAAGTAACGGTACTACGAGCTCAAACTTTGAGCTTAACAGAGAAACAACACAACTATGAAAAAGAAAGAAACAAGTGAGATTGAACTTGTCGTAACCAGAACCTTATTGGTCACTCTCCACTGTTTAGTTTGACCTTTGATGAATCATCTTCGATACTCGACCAACGAAAAACTAAGAAAACAACAACCCACTCTCACTATTTGTATTCTCATTACTTCTTAATGATCAGATTGATTATGTCTCTCTGCGAGAAATAGTTTTCAAAGATCATTCAAAATCCAGTTTTGTGTCTGCCAAAGAAAGACACACACGGTGACAGAAGCCGATAAGTAAAGACTACCGGATGAACTGCTTAAGCAAAGTTTAAGTTTGCCAAAAACTAGAGTTTTAGATACGTATTCTATACATAATATGAAGTCACGTCATGAAGTGAGAGAGAAGTAGGTGTGTTTGTATGATCCGAAGTCTCTGCCGTGAAATCAGCATTTACGTGTGCTAAAATCACTGCTCACTGTAACCTAGTGCTTCTCTCACTGTTTGTATATCTATTTGTATGAGCAAATGTGTATCTGAATTGACTCATCTAACTGCTTTTTGGCAGAACAGTTCAAATATTCTTTCGACAAGTTGCTTCTCCTCCTACTTTTCACTGAAATGAATCTGGCTCACTTGGCACTACTCAGTTGTCGAGTTGCCCTTACAACGACCTACCTCACACAGCTCTAATTCCATTATGCTCTTGGTGTTACACGCTAGAAGCTCAAGCGTAGTTAACCAATTATTATCATGAACTGACTCCACGCTTAATTCAAATTTATGCAAATTTCCTTTTCCAGATGAGACCATTAGTACTCCTATTAATAAGCCATTACGTGTTCGCACAGAATTATGTGACAGTTACTACATCCAAGGGTCAAGTCCGTGGAGTTGAAGTGAACTATGGTTTCCAAAATCGTTATGAAAAAATGATAATTTTGTTTTTTTTTTTCAGGAAACAACAAAAATGATGTGTACTACGGTAGTGCTCAAGCTTTCTTAGGCATACCATACGCTCAGCCACCCACGGGTGACAATCGTTTCCGAGTAAGAATTTTCATAAATGTTTTTATTCTATTCTTCTACGTTCAATTTAAATTCAAAACAAAACTGTACTGAAGATCGTGAAATGAATTATTAAGGCTCCACGGAGTGTCGATAGTTACGGTACAAATCAGTACGACGCCACATTTTACCGACCAAAGTGCCCTCAAGCGAATACGGGTTCAAACACGAATGAGGATTGCTTGTATCTCAATGTTTTCACTCAGCAAGTTGGTTTATTTCTTTTTTTGTTCAATGTACACCATATCACAAAGCATGCTATGTCTCTGATCGTTTTTTTTTTGTTTGTCATTCTCGATTGATCTCATGGGATAGACTTAGCCACTTTGCTTATGAAGAGATGATTAATTAAATACACAACTGATCCCTCTCGATAAGAAAAAGATCTGAGCTGTATTGAAACCCTTTCTTCTAATAAATGCAACCGGTCTGTGTGCTATACACATTTCATCTGAGAAGTTGACCAAGTCAATAGTCCACGTGAATCTCCACGTAAAACTTAATAACCTCATGATCTTGAAGGCTGGCAATGCTTCTGCACAAATGGCTGTCATGGTCTTTATTGATGGCGACAATGGCTTAACCGAAGGAGGTTGTGATCAAACTCAGATGAAGGTACCAGACCGAGAATATTAAGAAAAAAGATATTTGAAGGGTGCTGTAAGAAACTTAGTTTCTCGAGGAGTTGTAGTTGTTACTCTTCAATACAGACTTGGAGCTTTAGGTGTGAAGTACTTCAGTTCCATAGTTAAGATGTGTTTTAAGGATTTTTCTCTGTGCAGGCAGCTCAGTTCCAAGCCAACAACGGTATGCTTGATCAAGTGAGTTTGGCTCCAGATTGGTTTCAATAATTCTTATCATGAAGGTGATGGCGTTACAATGGGTTCGCAGTGAAATTTCCAACTTCGGAGGTGATCCTAATCGAGTGACTTTATGCGGACAAGGGGATGGAGCTTGTGCTGTTTCAGCTCACACTATCAGTCCTGCTAGTCAGAGTAAGTTTAACATTTCCACACCGAACTGTAATCTTCTTTAGACTTATTTAACCAGGCCATCATATCAAGTGGAACAGTGAAGTCTTGTTACTCGGCTGATGGAACTACCTCAACGTTCTCTAATCAACCACAGCCCGTTAATACCGTTCAAACGCTTCAATATGACCAAGGAGCTCCTTATACACCTCTGAACGGTTTCCAACAACCATACAATCAACAACAACAACAACAACAACAACAAAATCCTTCATGGCAACAAACTTATCAAAACCCTCCAACTACAACTACAACTCAACGACCGATTCCTCAAATGGATCAAGCTCAAAACGGCTTCATCAACCCAAGTCAAGATTTAGCTCAAAGAGTATCCATTATGTGAGAAATCATGACTGTATCTTTTTCATTTTTAGCTCTGTAATATCACTCCTGAACAGTGGAGATCAGGACAAGTTGGAGATCTGAGAGCCTGCCTCAGTAACTACACGGTTGATTTCATCGTTCAAACTCAAGGAGTACTCTCTATCCGCTGTTAACCCCTTTCACTATCTGATATTATAGAGCAGACAAGCGGCCTGGATGATTGTTCGTGATAACACATTCCTACCTGACTCAATTGAAAACTTACAAGCTCGCCGTCCAGCCATTCCCGTTATCATTGGGACCGTTCAAGATGAAGATGCTGATTATGGTAAGACGTCATCTGAAGTACAATGACTAATCATGTAACATACAGCTTTCAAACTGATAGCCGATGGACACTCTGGAGACTCTCAAAATGAAATGTTCAATAACTGGATGGTTGACTTTGCTCGTAAAAATAAACTTAACCAAACAACATCCGAACATGTTTGGATTTCAACATCGCAACCTATTGACCGAGCTTTTTTTTAGATTTCGAACATAATTGCTCCTAACTATCAAATTAGTTTGGCAAATACCTCTTACTACGATCCAGGGTTAGTGCTTCAAATTTCAAGTGTATTAAAAGTTTTTCTTTGAAGACAAAACACAGGGTATGCAGGCGTTGGCAATGCTAATCAGGATGGCCATCAGTACCAGCCTGTCGGAGGGTATCAGTATGAGCAGGTATTTTGAAATAAAAAAAAACTGAACTGATATTCTGTAAATTAAGTTTGTTCCTTCTTCCACGTTTTCCACTACGACAACCCCGATGACAACAACGCCTTCGACGACAATGATGACGACAACATTCGCTCCACAAACGACAACTAGAATCTCAAACATTAGAGATTCTCAAACTGTTCAATCTTTGCGAACAATTTCCACGGTATTTCGAGAAAACAGATCAAAGTTGTGAGAGGGATGACTGTTCAGATCAGTTCGGACTCAGGCGTAACTAGTTACACCGCAACAGAAATAGACAGCTTTGTACAAAACGGCGCCCAGTATGTTCATGTCTATCAATTTACTTACGTAAGCAACTTGGGAAAACCTAACAATCAGCCAAATATGAATGGATGGAATCGTATGTGACGAGAAGCAGAGGAGAGAAACATGAAAAATAAATTTCAGCCGTCACCAAAGGACAAGATCAAGTGTTTGTGATGATGAACGAAGCTGTTTGGTCAAGTGGCAAACCTACTAAGGCCGATCGTCAGATGGCCGATCAAATGGGCGAACAGTGGACTCAATTTGCTAAAGAAGGGTTTGAAAATGAGGAATGAAGAGGATTCGAATTTTAAATTTACAGAACCATAAATAACTGGCAGCCAGTATCTCCTTCATCAAATTATAATTATTGCAATTTGAACTCAAAACCCAGTCAACAGACTGGCTACGGTGAACAGGCTAGAAACGTTTTCAATCAACAAGTCAATCCCATTGTTACCCAGGTATAAGAAAACGGCTATACAAAGAGAAGACTGACTAATTCTCTTTAAGGCACAACATGACCAACAACAGCAACAACAACAGTTCCAGCCAGGATACTATCCACAACAAGATCAACGAACTTCACAATACCAACCAAATTATCAGCAACCACAGCAACAGCCACAACAGCAACAGTACCAACCACAGCAGCAGCAGTACCAACCACAGCAGCAACAATACCAACCACAACCCTATGTACAACAATATCAACCTGTGCAGTATCAGCAGAATGCTGGACGTAATGTAGCCAATGGCACCTACAGCCAAGATGGCCAATCCAGCACTTTCCGCATCACATTCAATCTCCAAGATCTCCTCTTGCCCTCCAACGGATAATAGGCATTCGCCGTTTTCTCCCCTTGCTGTGTATATATTGTGTATTACAATGTATTTTTATAACCAAAGACGTATGCGATCAAAAAATAAAGAAAAAAATGAAAACCCGGTCGTTTGATTCCAAGCTGTGGCGAAAGGGCAGCCACTCTATGAGTGGTGTTCGAACATCTTCTATTACTCTCTAATTCCACTCGACTTCTTGAGTCTTATACATTTTTCATTTTCATTGAGTACTCAATAGAATAGAAAATGCAATCTATGGAAAAAGCTCTCTATCAAGACTCGTCTTTTTTATTTGATTAATTTGCGTATATCGAATTTCTAAACGACAAGTTACGTAACTTATTTTTCTTTCCACGCCACGTTCTTTGTCCTTGACCCTTTTCATTTGTTCCTCTTTTCAGATAAGGGACTCAGTTTCCTCCCATTTTTTGTATTCTGGCTGATCTTATTTGCCTGAATCGGTCTATATTGAAATTAAGAAAGGAATAGATTCGTTCTACTTTTGTTCTTCGCCTCATATGACCATATGATAGTTACTTTGGTCTCAGGTTTAAAGTTCAGCATTGATTCGTGCATTCGTGCTACCTATTCATTATCTTTCACTGATAAAATCGTCCTAATTCGTGCATATAAAGCCTTTTTACTCACCTACTCTCATTCTTTATCAGCATTTTCCAAATTTTATTTCAAGTCGTAACTATAATTGAGAAGTTTAGATAGAACAATCCATCATGAGTACGGGTACCGAGGTCGAAAAGGTCGTCTCCGAGAACAACAATGTTCAGAAGAATGACGAGTGTGAGAACTACCTTGCTGACGTCATCGAAGAGTTCAAAATACTGGATGACACTGTCGATTTCAATCGTGTAGCGTCTAAGGCAAGCCTTTTTCTCCTTTTCTACTTTCAATAATGAGAAAGTGAAATTTGCTTTCAAAAAGCGACAAAAATGATTTAATGTTGACAAACTATGCATTTTTTTTGTGTAAAAAAAATAATTTTCGCCGTCTTAGTGCCGACCCATCTTCGCCTCGAAAGAGAAAATCGTTTGTGAACTCACATTGGAACCACATCATGTTAACTCAAAGGTGCTTAATAAATATAATCTTTCAAAACAACAAAAATAATCAAAGGGAACTCTGCATGGTGGTCTGACAGCCGCTCTCACTGATATTGTCACTGCCAGAGCCATAGGAGTCACAGTTAAAAACCTCGGAATGGCTTCTATTGAAATAGCTGTTAGGTAGCGCTGCGATCTTTTGTCCAACACAAAGAGTATGTTTCAGCTATCTGCTTCCTGTTAAGGTAGAAGATACCATCATAATCACTGCCAATGTTCTGAAAGTTGGACGAAATGTTGCTTTCGCGGAAGCCGAGTTCCGTCGTAAGTCTGATGGCAAGCTCGCAGCTAAGGTGAGAGAAGTCGCAGCAGTAAACTCTTATTGAAGTCTTCTTTCAGGGCAAACACACTGTTGCCATTCTTCCAAACCAGCCAGCTGTTAATGGCAAGGTTCCACAATACTAATTCCATCGATAAATCGAGCTTATAACAATATGAAACCGTCATGTTCTATCAAAAACTAAGTGTATGTTCTCTATTTTAGTTGATTTGTGTTTCATGGAAACGTTAACACGTGCCTCATTGGCTCAGGGGCAGAGCGTCTGTCTAGTAAACAGAAGGTCGCTGGTTCGATTCCAGCATGAGGCATTCGTTTTTGTTTTTGTTAATAGTAACAATTGATACATTTGATCTGGAAAGAAACATTAAATTTGGGAGTTCGAAGCATAATAATTGAGATTCTTGTTTTTCTTCTGGTATAAATGAATTCTTCTTTCTCTTGTTTATTTTCATATCCGAACCTTTAAACACGAGAGAAGCATGCTGATTCTATAAGTGTGCACTGGTATAGTCTTGTGAGTGGTCAAGACAAGAAATAATCTAAATGCGAGACCCCTAATATGTCTAACTGATTAGTTTGCATAGCAAACTGTTGAATATATCATTGAGATCAATGCTCTCCAATAAGAAAGTTTCGTTAAAATTCTTTTCTGTTTTATCAAAAGCAAGGAGAAGTCATTCGATTTTTGATTAGCTAATTTCGCAGTGAGTATTGAATAGACTTATCTTTTAGGGCGAAAAAAATTTTATGAAGTCGAGAGACAATGGTGATAAGATTGAGCTTAGGAGTTTTGCTATACATTCGTCATTACTCTATACCTTTTGCAATGCACACGTAATCAGACTGAACATTTGATGAACATATGGGGTAGATGGATGAAGAAAGCATTCTTGGTTATGTCGATAGATAACTGCTATGATGTTGGAACTTCTCATAGTTCCATATGTGTATATGTGCTTTGTTGGTTCAGCAAGTTAGCCAATCTAGCTAAATTCATCAATTTGATACTCTCTTGTAAGATCATATTAGATCCGGTAGAATATGTCTGGTGAATGTGCACAAAGTGAATGGAATGTAATAGACTGCAGGAGACAGGAAGAAGGAGAGAAAGTAGCAGAAAAAGATAATCAGAGAGGAAGAGAGGAAGGGACAGTGGAGATAGAGGGATGGGGAGGAAGAAAGTGTGTCATAGAAAACATAGCACATATGGGGTTAGAGCAGTTAGAGAGCTAATTCTTATCACAACTTTGTTATCAATCGTTGAAAAAGCAAGCAACTATAGTACGTTGAAACAGTTTCCTAAATCATGCCCTTAAATGGAAACAAACTTTGGTGCTTCTTGTTACATTTTCCATATCAGATGACTTATTCTTTTGAGGCTCTTCTCTATCTTCGTTTATTTTTTCTGCCTCAAATTTCATAATATGCGATAATGAGGAAATGAGTATACATACTTTATCATCTCTTCATCGCTGGCTGGGATGGAAACTCAAAAAGTTATTTTCCATCTTCCCGATTTCTCTATGGTTCCCCTCTTTATCATATCAGGCTGTTTATCAGCGTTTTTTTTGAACAAAGCAATTGCTTGTCCTAACTATACAAAAAACGTTTGATTCGATTTATAGTAAGTAAATTTTATTTTGAGTAATCTCGTTGAGAAAATCCGAGAGATGACTTCTTTGATCAGTCCTACAGGTTATATCATGTCTTGGATGATGAGCTGGACGAGCATGTCTGCCCGAATGATCATTATGCTTGTGTGCCAATATGTTATTCTGATCGCTGTAGTAGACCTATTCTACTAAATACAGTTAACTCACGACTGTAACGCAACTCATCATGCTGCCAAATCAATCCTGGTACGTTATTGGTAGACGCCGGCACTGTTTATCATATATTGAGAGTCGTAGAAGTCAGTTGTAACGTCTGAATAGCAATTTCAAAAACTCTCTCATCGTATCTTATGCTCTCTCTCTCATACAGTTTTATCTGTAATCTTGTAATTTCCTTCATTTGAATTTTTTCCCTTCGAACTGCCCAGTTCTTATAGCGTCACCAAAGTGCAAATGATCGTAGCCGAATTGGGGTTTAGTTCAGCTTCCCTTGATATGAGCACGACAAAGGTGTGGATGTTGCTCTTCCACTATACTGTTTTAACTGCTAATGCGTAAGGACAAAGAAGGATCTTCTCTAATGTTGTATTTGATTATCTAAAAGTAACATTGTGTCCAGAGCTTACTTGCATGTCATACATGTCATGTCGTTAAGAAACAGTTTGGTCATTTTTGCTAAACGTCATCATTATCAATTCAAGCATCACCCGGCTATCTTTTGTAATAACTTCTTATATATTATTAGCTCTTCTAACTAGGGCGTCTACCTTATCAGTTAACTTTGTGGCTAAGTATATGCTCCCATTCTAAGTCATCAGACTCTCTAACTACCTCTCAATTGCACTCCTTCTTTCTCTCTCTATTCTCTTATCTATCAGGCTAGTTTCTAAATATTATAAGACTGGTGAACTCCACAATCTTCGCTCTTCTTCCAGTTATCTTTAATAACTTCATTTCCATCAGTTTCTTCTCAATTGCTCTTTCAATTTAGTTGCGACTTTAGAGCCCTGTAGAGAAAATTGTCTCCCTTTTCGATCAATCATATATATGTTTGAATAGTATGAAACATATAGCACGCTTGTTAAGGTATTATGCGTTCATCAACGGCACTACCTATGCACTTCTTCAGCTCATCAAATCAGCGCTCGCAATGCCGTATTCTCAAAGCATCTCATACTTGTTATAGTACTTGTACTACAGATTGTAAATGATTCATCAATCGTAGCTCTTTCTCTCTGTTCATATCTTCTCCTTTCGCTAATTGGAAAGATCATTCAAATTATCCTATAGTGTTCATTAACAATCCTTAGGGAGACGTAGAGCAGAAAAAAAAAGAGAAAAAAAGAAAAAAAAAGTATTTTTTCATTTCAAATGATCAAACTTTCTGAAGATAGAAATATAAATCTTTAAATAGTATTCATTGCTATTGCTTTTCATTTGATTATGTTCAATACTTCATCAATTACATTCTTACTAAGAATGCAAAACTAACCAATGATATTCATTTTTGAATGTAAAGAAACATTTGTCTCTAGAATATATGATAAGGAGCGAAAACAAAAAATTAATTAATATAGATAAGCCAAATACTTTCATCACATTCGTCCAAAACTTATTCAACTCCATTTTCAAGAAGAACTTCTTATCTTCGTCTCCTCTGGGGCATTATTCTTCACTTCTTCTCTTTTTTTCAGTTCTCCTTGCCCTTCTTCATCCCCCTCCATCAGTTTCTCTCTCTCTCTCTCTCTCTCTCTCTCTCTCTCTCTCTCTCTCTCTCTCTCTCTCTCTCTCTCTCTCTCTCTCTCTCTCTTTTACACTTCTCACATGTTCTTATACATTTCAATACAAACTCTCCATTATCCTTTTCATAAGCCATCTCATGTGTATATGCTAATGAGCTTCTCACGTACACTCACGTGAACTGTCTTTTGAACGCGAGTTCATTTTTGAAACATTTAGCTTGAGCGACAGGTTGCATTATTCCTTAGTCCTTCTTAATCGTAATTCTTACTCTTCAACTGACGTGGTAATGATCCTCTCACCTTCTTTTCCTCTCTTTCCGTCTCTCTCTCTCCTTCCTGAGCATTCCAGCTATCCTTAACATATATCAGTTACATATCATTGACCTTTTGAATAGCCAAGTCTCCTTTGATGACAAACCTGAAGAAGTCATTTTTGTCATGGATAACTTATAAAATAATGTCCTGTTTCGCTTCGTTAAGATCATAAACGACCTTATCAGTTGAGCTCGCTTGAAGCATGCTGTTACGCTCCTCCTAGGTATTTCTCTAAGGAGAAAATAAAGTAATTTTTCAATTTAGCCTGTAAGCTTTTTGTCGCCGTTGTCTATTTCAGTTTTCCCAACAAACCTCACGGCATTGCCTATCTTCGAATACTTTCTATTCATGTAAGGCAATAAAGAAAAATATCGATGAGAGAGAGGATGATCCAGAGAGAGAATAGGTTGGGAAGGTATGAAAAAAAAATAAAAATATATTGGACAAAAAAAAAGATGAAGAAGCTTTTTCAAATAGGTGCGAATGAGAGGTAGAGAGACGGTAAGTTGTTGGAGAAGCATTTGGACAGAAAAAAGAGAGGAAAGATAGTTAAGAACTAGCCAAACAAAGTTTTACCTTGATTGTCGATAGAAAGACGATCAAATGTTGAAGAAAAACAAGGCGCTTCATCCAGGAGAAAAGGAAACAGTACGACAATCATACTAAACAGTAAAGACAGGATGGAGAGAAACATCATGTAGGACTAAGAGAGATGAACATAAGAAGAGTGAGTGAGAGAAAAAAAAGAGAGAGAGATTGCAGGGAAGATAATACTGTGATGAGGGAAATACCATTGATATGAAATGGAACAGCCTAGCAACGTTTTTCATTTCTCAATCATTCCCAGCTTTTACTGTTTTTGATTTCCTCTTCTCCAAACTGTAGAGTATTATTATTTGATCGCATGATCACATACAAAAAGCTGTGTATAAGTGCTCATCCAATTCGCATAGTATCATCTTATCTTTTAGCTGGTTCTACTAATAAAACTAAAAGTCCGATGTTTATTATTACTGCTCTTTTTTTATTTTATTCTCAAAGCGTCATAGTATGGGTTAGGCTATGATGCTCCAGCTTTTCCTTATCTTCCCTAACACAGCTGGGTGCTATCTAAGATTATTTTGTAATTTGTAATTTCTTCCTGTTTTATGCTCACTGTTTTCGGCTGGTACCCCATCTTTGTAAGCTTTTGTAATTGCTGTTCGAGCATCTATTGTAACTACTTTCCCATCTTCCTTCTTCTTTTCGTTATTTTCTTTTTCGTCGCCATTAAAAACCGATATGATGTTCTCTAATTACCAGTTGGTTTCTGAATGTCTTTTATCACAGGAATGATAGAGCAAATTATTCCGCAGATTCAGAGCAATAAAAGAAAAACTCAGCCTATCCATCAACTTCTTGAGGTTCGATTACATGTCATATCCGTAAGTCATACTTACTCAATTCAATTTTGAAGGTTCTACAAGCGAAGAAGGCAGCTCCAAACATGTCTATGACAGCCTTGAGACAAGAATTCAATGTTTTATGCCAGAAGAAGCAAGATTACTTGGCCCGACAACGGAAAACATCTTTATTAGTCGACCCCTTATCCATCGATGATAATAATGAAATGCATCAGTTTGTAGCATTTCATTAACATAGATGGAATTGATTCTTCTAGATTCTCGGGATTTTATCAGAAAGTCTCTAATGCTGCTATACCTGCGGATGACCATCAACAGCAAATCACATTAGTTAGTCAGATTGTTCAAGAGTATGTTATTATGATGGTCATGTACGATATGAGCTACTGATCACTTGTAGATCCATTATAATTGAATGGCCAAAATCAGTTAACGGATTGACTGCTGATGGCTCTTCCGTTGATATTGATATGGCACCGCTCATACATCGTGCTCGTAATGTTGTTAAATGCCGCACAAGTCATCCAACTATGCGAATCAAGTAAGAGAAGATCAGCTGAGCTTCATCTTACTCATTTGTCTCAGAGTGTTCGCTATTTCCAAAGAAGACGCCAATAGCTCGCCCACAACGGTTGAAGCTTTCTTCAGAGCCACTTTAGTGAAGCTGTCAAGTGAGAACGGTGAACCAAGGTATGAAAACCTGGTTTTTCTTCGGAAAAAACGTAAACTTCAGATTTTCACTCGTTTTTTCTTTCTTTTTCTTTTTGTTAAATTTACTTTTCGTTTTCATTTTCATAATATTGATAATCACCCGTAGTTTCTTAGCTTCCACTATCAATTTGGAATTGTTTGTGTTGCTTCAAAATTTTTTTTATTTGAACAAAAAAAGTTTGTAAGAGGAAAAGAAAGGAGAACATGATATACTTTGAGAAAAGATTTACTCTTCTTCTAAAGTATAATCAGAGCGTAAATTGCTGATAGAGAGTTCATTAGAAAAATGAGGGAGAGAGATACAGAATGCAACCGATCTTTAGCTTTATGAGATGAATAATGAAATGCTGTACTTATACTTCAATGACGTCACCATTAGCATAATTACAGATCCTAATTCCGATAACGAATTGATTATCATTTCTACTTCTTAACTATATCATATAATTATATTTCACGAGAGCTTATAGTTTCATAGCAGTTTAAGAAAAAAGAAAGATAAAAGCACCCAACTTTCTTGTTTTAGACAAGTTGCGGGTCGTATGATCTTGACTCAACGTGAAGGTACTCCAGCCACGAAAACGCAGGACCAAAACGGAGCTACCGTAACCACAGATGGTAAATTGGTAGCAAGTCAAGTAGTAATTTGAGTTATAAAATCAAATGATGATATCAATGAACTATAGTTAAAAGCTGGAGTCGATATTAGCAATTTTGCTGTCTCGGAGCGCACTAATGAGCCCATGGCCAAAACGACTGGCTTTAAGTATGAGAATGGAATACTCTGCGCTACATTCCCAGAAATGGTACGCAAGCTTGACCGTACTTCAAGCAATTTATATTCTGCAGGGAGTCACATTGAACTCTATGGTCGATCGTCGTCAGCTAGCTACTCGCTATGCTATTCAAGTGGAAGTAATCATAAACGTTGATTGCAAGATCTTAATCAACCATGTACAACATGTTAACAGAAGTTTAAATAATAATAAAAATCCATTTTTCAGACATTGCTATCGCACCCTTTCCTGATTGCAATCACAAATGATCAAACTGAGCCATTGTTGCATTCTATTTTTTGGAATCGCTTAACTGATAACGATGCGGTAAATCTTTTCTCTAGTTCAACCTACCCACTCAATCGTCTTTTCCAAACATGTATACTGATTGTTATCATTTAAGGCAGCTACCGAATCCATCGATGCACATCAGACTGATGTCGCTCTGCCATGGTCCGTGCTCCGTCTGGCATTGCTGAACTTCATTAAGGCTCAGCTTGTACAAGCACGTTCATTATCAATCCATGAACTCTGCCATTTGCAATGTATGATTCTGTTGCCGAGGTATCCTGTCAATAGTTAGAACCATCAGAATTCAATACTTGCAGAGTTACTGATTGTAAGACTGCAACTGATGTCTCTAACCTGGAGATCATTCTGTTCGGAAACACCCATTGCACTACAGCTCAAGATCTGCGTGACCGATTGTTGAAGGAAGAAGTTCTTCCTGCAACAATTATTGAACGACATCAGTTCATGACCGTGAGTTCTGCTGTCTTTAAAAAGTGATCTCGCTTTTCGCTTTCACAGGACAAGTGCATTTCCATTTTGGATATGAGCACTGAACTATCTCACACTGTTTGGTTGTGGCTATTCAGAGTTTCCGAAATGGTTCTTGATGTTGGACACAGGTATGTATCACATTTATTACGTATAGGATTGAGTCATATCCAGATTGTGTCCCAGTCCTTCTTTGGCTGATAAGAAGACCTCTAAAACCAAGAAACAAATGGCTGCCTCAGAAGAATACCAGACGATGTTAAGTCTCTTCAATAGAGGGTTAGTTCGATTCAACAAATCAAAGAAATGTTTGAGTTTTGAAGTTATATAACACTGGCCAGTGTTGACACAGCTTCTCAGATCTACCGAGAATCTCCAGAAGAAACTTCGTCCCTTATGATGAGATTCTGCGATGAGAACTGCGGATTTCTCTCGATTGTCTATGGATTGGACGAAGGGTCTATTATTCATGTTATAAACAAATTCAAAATTTCATTTCCAGAAGTTCAAACATGCTCAAGCTGGGTTCCATTTCATCTGAGCAATTGAAAGACTTTAAGCAAGGATTGCCTGAGGTGCTGATGGATGAGAAGTTTCCAGCGACCTTTGAGAAGATTCTGCAAATCACTAGCGAGCCAAATACTCCAGAAGAGTATAGCGTACAACGGACTGAGTAATAGAAATGCAGCAATAACATGTTGAGTTATTCTTCTTTGCAGAAAGCTATCAGTCTTCCACAGTTATCGGACTACTCGTCTTCAGAACGAAAGTGTTCAAGTCTTTGATGTGGATACAGTTAGAATTAATCCATTGACAGGTTTGTTTGTCTATTTTGCAAGACGATCAGCGAAAACAAAGACATAAACCAAAAAAATTTCGCAATGAACGCTGAATGCAACCGCTCTTTGGTACGAACCTTTCAAAAATGATAAACATTCTCTTGTGCGTACCATGAGTCTCTGTAACAGTAACATCTTAAGGTGAGCGAATGGAACGAACTTTTGCCGCTACCATGTCTACCAATGTACTGAATAGTCTTCAGAATTATCCCCAATTCGAACAAGGTAAGCAAGCCCTTGTCTATCACATTGTTCTAACTTCTGTTTTTTTTCTGATATGCTAGGATTGCGGCACTCTTTTGCTGGCAACACATTGCTCGCTTTGATCCATGAGCAGATGTTGCAGTACCAACAGAGTAACATGAGGTTGGCAAGTGATATCGAGCAGAACCTCAGTCGTTCGATGGCTGCTGAAAGCGAACAGTAATATTCATAGCATCTCTTCCTCAATAACATTTTGTATCAGAGATGACAACGTTGATGACGAAGATTCTTCGAATACCCTATCATCTAACACACCTAATCCATTGGAAGTAACCCTCGACGTTACTAACACCGCTTCCATTCTCCAACAGACTATTGATGCTGCCGCTGCCGCCGCAGTAGCTGCAGCGTCTTCTGAGTCCTAAAACCGGAATTTCCCTGAAAAAGCAAGAAAACGAAAAAGCACTTTAATAACATATTAAGATGGCTAGAAACGTGTAAGATGTTCTCCCATATATATTAATATTCGCTTAAACTCTGTGATATGTATGGTAGTTGGTTCATATAATAACCCTCCCAGTCTTCCATATGAACCCGAAAAAGCTTTTTTTTTCATCTTTCGACACTTCGTTTTACTCTCTTCATCACTACTAAAGCCGCTTTGATGTTTCGTTGACGAAAAATTACTAAAAGGAAGTTATCTTGCTGCTCTCTTCAGAGTGGAGATACCATGATGATTCATCCCAAAACAATGCTAATCACGTCACGAAAATGAGCAAAACTTCTCTTTCCCCAATAATTTTCAAGCATTTTTTGAAGCAGTCATATTCGCTAGCTCTTTAAGGCTTTTATCAATATACTCCCTAGATTCTTTGCAATTGTTTGTTACTTACGAGATTCTTAAATAGTTCTATTTTATAGCTATGCATCATCAATTGTGCCATATCATTGCCATATATTGCTCAAACTAGAAATCAGCTTTTCAATTTAATTAACATATCATCTATCTCTTTCTTTTTCTCTCTCTTTCTCTCTCTCTCTCTCTCTCTTTCTCTCTCTCTCTCTCTCTCTCTCTCTCTCTCTCTCTCTATCTGCATTGTGATACCGCCAGAAGGTTATCTATTCGTTTTACTCTATCCATATCATATGTAGCCCCATCATCAACCGTTTTAAACGTTTCATACTTTCAGATATTGTCAGAGATCTTCATACAGAATGAACTTGTCATGTGCATTTCCAATAAACATTTTTTTCTCTTCACATCTGAATGGGTCATGTGCCCACGCATACACACATGCATGCACACTCACAAATACGCCACGTCGACAGTACTAATTTGCATATGTGTGATGTCAGTCTGATTAGCATAAACATGATACGTGCTAGGGCGATTGATGATTGCTCCTCCACGAAACATAATATTAAAATTTATTTTGATTTCTTCAATCTCAGTCACGCGGCTGGTCCTCTGGCACATTTTAAACTTTTACAAATCGTTTCTCTCCGGTCTCTTCCTGCATCGCATTCAACAGAAATGTTTTTGAAAATAATAATTAGTTTTTTGAGTTGATATTCGATTCTATTTCACTGGTAAGCGATAGTGACAAGAGGAGAGACTGAGCGTAGGAATGAGAGACAGAAGCTTGTTCCATTGTGTTTCTCACTGAAATATGAGTACTGCCGTATTCCATATAAGATGGAATGGCTTTGATACAAATATCGTCGGTGGCTATGAACTCGTCTGAGAGTTCTCTCTATGCCCACCTTTGGAAGGACATTGAATCTGCTTGTGAACATCGTTACTTCTCAAATAATTCAGTTCTTACAATGTGTGAGAGAATAATATTTTCCAGCAAGCTGCAGCAGACATACTGAACGGTTGCATTCATATAGGTTGAGGATATAAGCCTCATGTTCATCATCTCGAAACATAGACTTTGTTAATTATTTTATTGTGATAGAACGTTATAAAGAGAATTACATACATACCCGTTAGAAATATATGATATAATTAAATAAATGTTTTCTTGTTTCTTGTGCAAGTAGATAGTAGATTGTGATTAGAAACAGAGAAAATAGTGTAAAAAGAGAAAATGACTGCTTCAAGATACATAAGCTCATTATGAACTGAGAGAAATGATTTTGTACAAGCACATATCACAACAAACGAAACCGTAAAACAAAACAAAAAATGTTCTTTCCTTTTTCGTCTTCATTCTATTTAATCGTAAATATTTAATGTGTCTCGCTCACAATCATGTTCTTCGCCCAGGAAATCATGGACTTGTGGAGAATACTGAAAACAAGGTAATGATATGACATCTGCGGTTTGGATATAAGAGAGGCAAGTAATGCTTAGATGGACAGAGAGACTTACCGCGATAGCCATCAAACTCAAGAAGAGTGCAAATGTCGACTTGATGACAATGAACCAGAAAAATTGGAAACGTTCAATTTTGGTGAAGCCGAATGAGCCACAATCTCGATTGCCGCTGAAACACATGATATCATGAAGCATTGAAGATATATGGTCCTGTATGGATTAATACAAGAGTGCGGAAGATGATGATACCTTTCATGGCAGTCATATCCGCTATCTCGAATAACAACCGTTAAGCCGAGAATAATTCCTGCTAAGGCATTAGCAATTTGCAATGATAGGAATACAATAAGCAATTCTGAACGAAGTATATTATAGAATAACAAACAGATAGGAGACAAGGACTTACTTATTCGAGGCTTAATCACATAAACAATTGATGAACAAAAAATGATTGTTTCCGTTATGGTAAAGATGAAAACAATCCATTGGCACGTCTGTTGCAAGAATGTCGTATAGAGTAACGCACTCACAATTATGGCTAAGGACAGAATCTATAAGATATCTCACATCAACTAAAGCATATCTCACATTCTATGCTTACCTGCGAAATAACAAGAAAGAATTTGAATCCTTTCATTCTTAATCTGGTTATGATAACATTCAAATCTTCTGGAAATACAAAAGTATTTTATCGTTCGATCAAGACGGCAACAGCAGCAAAGAGAAGAGTGAAAATAGAAAGTTCTTCCTCCCCCTCCCTTCTGATCTCCCCTCACTTCTCTCATTTCTTTCATTTCAATCTCCCTCTTTCTACATAGCTCTCTCTCTCTCTCTCTCTCTCTCTCTCTCTCTCATTTCTCAACTTGGTCAAAGTTCTCCCCATCGCCTTATTTTTGTCAGCCGGAAATGGTACCGGTTGTAAGGTAGACGAATAGATCGTTTTTAAAGACGTTTTTTAGCGTTTATCTCGTGGCGGGACCAAAAAAAAAAACTTTTCTCTGTCTCTTTGTACTTAAATGGATAAAATGCGGATGGCTCACATCCAGGGTTCATGAAAGAGGTTAACGTTTGCCACTCGTTACATACTGAATGAGATGAAAATAATTTTTTTTTGCAAAAGTAATTGAACGAGAAAAGCTGCAGATATGTGAGCTTATGATCATTTTTGTTTTTGTTAATGCGTTGTTGAAGAAGTTTGATGAAAGAAGTAAAACGAAAGAGATGAGAGAGAGAAAGAGAGAGAGATAGAGAGTGAGAGAGAGGGAGAGGGAGAGAGAGAGAGAGAGAGTAAGATTACTAGGTCAAATGACTTGAAAGGAAAGTTTTTGTATGACAAAAAAAGAAACTGAAATATTCTACCGAAGAACAACAAGGCAAAAACGATTTCACAGATCAAATTTTTCTTTTTTTTAATTTGTTAAGTTGAAAGATAAAATTAGAATTTGTGTAAATATACCAAAACACGAAAAATGAGAGAAAGGGAGAAAGAGAAAGAGAAAGGAGGGCTTCGAAAGGAAAAAACGACGATAAGAGATAAGGGGGTATGAGAGAGAAGAAAGAAAGCTGGAGAAGCTTATAAGTTGAAGGTACTAAAGTGATTTAAGAGAAATGACAGAAATAATCATCTAAGCACAGTCAAAGTAGATCGTATCTTAACAGAGACTGAGACAGAAAGAGAGAGATGGAGAGAGAGGGAGATAGAGAGAAAGAGAGGGAGAGAGAGGGAGAAGAAACAAAAGGAAGAGAATAGGGTGATTGAAAACTGGTTCGAGAATTGGAAACCCGTCGAGAATTATTTTGAAAAAAAATAATTCGAAAATGATGATTATCAGTTTGTTCTGAAATTTTGAAAAAAGGCGAATCAATTGAAAGCAGAGCGAACTGTCGAGTGAGCGATCAAAACTAATTTTGTGAAAATCAAAAAAAAGAATATCCAAAGGGTTTCAAACAAAGAGTTGACCTTTCTTGTTGGCGGAAAAATGAACTGAACTGAGAGAGGAAGAGGTGGAGAGAACCAGAGAGAGAAAAGACAGCGAATAGGGCTGAAAAAATTCTTCTCCGCTGAAACATATGATTCAAAAAATATAATGAACTCTTGAAGCGAGCGAGTGGGGGAAGACCTTTCCTGAATGACGTACTTCACACACAATCACACATGCACACACACACACACACACTCACTAACACACACATGAAGAGCTGGATGCATAAGATGGAAAAAGGAGTTGAGGATGAGGAGAAAGCTTGTGTTTCCACTTCCTCTTCTACCTCTCTGTCCACCTTTCTCTTTTGCTTCCTCTCTCTCTCCCTCTTTCACTCTTATCTGTAATGAATGACATCATCTGACAAAAAAATCTTCACACTAGTTTATCCAGCTAATCAGGTTCGATCTTCTATTGTGTATAACATTTGAAGTCAACTAATTAGCCTTTACTATAACTTGCTGAAGAAAAGAAGGCGAAATGACTTGAAACTGATTGAAAGAAGGAAAAGGAAAAAGATGAAGTCAGGAGAGAGATAGAGAGAGAGAGAGAGAGTGAAGAAGAAGAAGGAGATGTAACTCAGACAAACGGAGCTGATTCTTTGCGTAAAGCTGGGAGACACAGCCAATGGAACTTATAAGTCTGTTTGTATTTCACATAATGAGCTTTTCTTGTGAATTTCACGTGGATCATGCATGTCACAAAATCAGTTTCATTGTTTTAATTTACAAAACATTCTTCACCTTCTCACAGTTTTCACAATTGAAATGAAGTAGGTGACCTTGTATGAACGATGGAACGTACACATTGTGCGTTCTTTAGAATTATATTCTCCCACTGTCATTCCAAGTATAATCTCTCCACTACTCTCACACCTTGAAACTAATTTTATCAAAGTAATACATTTTCATAGTTTAATGTCGATATAAAGGAAACAAAAAGTGACGACAATCCTCTCTCATGTGACAACAGCTGGTCTCATCTCGAATTTTTTTTTTGCAAACGAGAAGAGAAAAGTCAAAATCAAAAACGAACACAACTAACCAACAGACGGACGATGAATAGCCGGAAGACACAGTATTAAAGTTTCAAATCTATGCCAATGACATCATTATCTATACCATTTTTGATATTCACATACACATGATATACATACACACAAAAGGGTTTCGATTGTTTTTGAAACAGTCTAACTAATATGGAATAGCTGGAATGAAGATATCGAGGAGAAGAGAAGTGAGGTATGCCGCACAGAGATCAGCTCACTACTTCAGTTTTCCATAACTCTCCTCAAATTAACATATTTCCATGAAATCTCACGGGAGATCGTGAAAAATAATTTCATTTTCGTAAAAGAAAAACTACAAAGCGGTTGCATTCAATGAAACACACTCTTTTCCTTCACTTCATCTCTCTCTCTCTCTCTTTCTCTCTCTCTGGGTCATTTCCTCTCTTTGAACCAAAAATTTATTTTTTTGTGTTTTGGAACAGAAAAAATTGTTTTTGTATTCAAAATGTATGCTTTAAAGAGAAAAACAAAAAAAGTTTTTTTGATAAATGAAGTTAAAAATGAAAAAAAGTCTTTGAGGAGGAAAATCGTCGACACTTCATATGTCGTCGTTCCACGATCTATTCCAATGATATATTTGTTTTCATTGACTGATGTCTCTTGGAGGCTGGTATTTCCCCCCTCTCTCTCTCTATTTCCCTCTCTATCTTTTTCTCTCTCTCTCTCTTTATGCCTCTTGATCACACTCTGCTCGTTTCTCTAAATCTACACTGGTGAACTGATCAACTTTGATTCTAGTGATCTCTCAAGCTTTCGCCGTTAATCTCTTAACGTATAATGAATCTTTAAATTCTTAAATGAATCTCACACACCATGAAAATGTCATCTTTCAATCAAATTATTCAGAATAAAATCATATTCGCTGCATTAAAATGTACAAATAACTTCATAAATTGTCAGAAACATCAAAGTTTAACAGAGAGAGAATGATACAGGAAGAGAGGGAAAGAAACACAGAAACAAAAAAAAGAAACAAACGAAAACATTTCGTTTCTGTGCCATCGTTCGTTCATGTCTCATTTGAGGATGGAAAGATAGAGAGGGGGGAGAGAGAGAGAGAGAGAGAGAGAGAGAGAGAGAGAGAGAGAGAGAGAGAGAGAGAGAGAAAGAGAGAGCAAGACTGAGAATGAGAAAAGGAAGGAGCTTAAAGACGGAAAGAGTGTAAAGACAAATTTAAAAATCAAATGGTAATATTTACAAAGCATGAAATACATGTATCTGCGTATAGATTTCTTATTGGAAACGAATATTCAGAAATTAGAGACGTTTTGAATTAAATCTTTTTCTTTTTATGGAATGTTCTTGGGAAAAAAGCCACATGTTTGCTAGGAAGAGTGGCTTTTGGTGATCTTTTCAATGAACAGAGACAAAATTGGGAGGTTAAACAAGAAGAAAAGAAGTGAAGGGAATGAGAATGAGATGGAGAGAGTGAGAACTTGAGCATAAGAATCGGATAGAACGAAGAGGCCATAGAAGTTGCAGTACAAAGATGAACTGACAGAAATAAAGAAAAGTAATTTCAAAAGTTGAAAATAATCAATTTAGATTGGATAGACAATAAGAAATTACAACCGTTCCACAAAACTCTACATCAAACAATGAATTGGAGCTTTCACGTGTATCTCACGTAAGTTCCTGTCAATACTGATAGTGCAACTACCTCATTAGCATAATCACTATGATGAGTGAATGATCTGGAGGCGACCACAAAGTTCGTAAACGAAACACATTTCAATTTCATGACGGAGATTTGTTTTGGGAAAAAAAGCAAAATTGAAACATGAACAGCCTGAAGGCAAAGTACTCGACCAGTTTTCATAGCCTGTGGGCAAATAGCTCAACGCCCCCATAGAAGGCAAAGAAATGGAAGAGGAGAAGAACAAAAATAATGAGTTAAATAATATTAAATAAACTTAATTTCAACAAAACAGAAAAATGGATTATTTAACTAATTTTTGGAAGAGATAGAGGATACGAAAGACAGGAAGTCAAAAGAAAATATTTTTGACGAATCAAAGCGGAAGTCAGAAGTCAGGAAGCTTCATTTCATCCATATTTTGCACAAAGTCAAAGCTTAATGAACTTTTTTGAGCGATAAAGTTGAAGAAATTGAAAAAAAGGAGAAGAAGGACATAGAGAGAGAGGGAGAGACTGAAGAAAGAGAGAGACAATGTTCTAGGACGTCCTGTCTCAAAATATAGTGAAAAGCTGTCAGTGCTGTATGTACGTGTGAGATGGGCTAAATGAGAATATATGAAAGTCTCAAACAATTTCAGAGACAAAAAGGCAATTTAATAAAACTAATTAAGCAATTACATAATAATTAATTGATTATATGATGAGGAACCGTCTGACAATCTAATTCGGGAACATACATCCACACACACACACACATACACATACATACACACACTTAGACTCAGACATAACAATAAACCTTCACACACAAGCTATTCTCACAAAACATGATGATGATGATCCGATTCCATGCATTGATGAGATGCATCTTTCAACACTCATTGGACGTTGGAGCTGCTTAAACCATGTGATGTGCTGAAGCTAAGTTCAAATTCTGAAAAATGGAAGATCAACGCAGAATAAAGCATTGACTGTCATATGATATCTCTTAAAGTTTTAAGCTTACATCATATAACTGGAATACTGAGTAGAAAGATCAAAATTCAACTTAATCATGGCTCAATTTTCATAACGTTGAAGACTTTTTCTACCCAACACGGTTGGGTATCTTATTTCATCGTACAATCTGCTAAACGCTTCTTCCAAACGTATCAAATATCTGATGCTCCTACAGTTTACATGGACTTCTCAGTTGATTACTACCTTCACTAACATAGAAATACCCACTCTACTGTATCTCACGTATTTACATATCACAGACGTGATCTTGCGTACGCTTTGAACGAAAATTATCTTTTCTCGTTTGCAGCTTGCAACATTTTCTATTTTTACTCAGTAATTTCCATATAATTAGTCGCTCGATTCTTTTGTAAACGATTTGCCTTCATTTTCATCTTTGCTCATCTCTTTGTTTGTAGCAGAAGATGAAGCACCCGGACGATAATCTCTTGGACCGTAAAACCAAGCGAAAGCTTGAAGACAAGATGTTTAAGAAAAGTCAACTCAACTCTCTGAAGACTGCTTATCGTAAAAAGAGTTAGTTGTTTCTGTTCCAAACAACCTCAAGCTCATGCAGTTTTGTTTAGGACGTGTTGAAATGGCTATTAGGAAAGAAGAAGAGCTTCTGAAAGAGCATGAGCATTACAAAGAACAAATGAAGGAGGAAGATCCAGAAGCAAATGATAAAAGTTTTGCTTGTTCTCGTGAACTCCTATTGAAGTGATTCAATTGTAGGTCCAATGTTTTCTATCTCAATTGCCGTTCCTGGATCTATGTTGAATAATGCTCAAAGTGCTGAACTACGTACTTATATGGCTGGACAGGTAATATTGAAGCTAATCAGTTTGACGACTCGGTTGATTCCGCTGTGCACCATTTGTTTTCATTTTGATTCGCTCTAGCATATTTCTGTTTCAGATTGCTCGTACAGCTACACTTTTCAATGTTGAAGATATCATTATTTATGATGAGACTGCCACAATGAGACAAGAGTGAGTAGATTAGGGTTTGATGCTCAATGAAGTTTGTATTTCAGAGATATCGACGGCTATTATTCCGGTAGTTGGTATGGAGACATAATACCATCAGACAAGAATTTCGAATCATGTTTCTATCTCGCCAAGATTTTAGAATATATAGAATGTCCCCAGTACCTTAGGAAACAATTATTCCCCAAGCAGAGATCTTTGAAGTTTGCAGGTGAGTCTACTGACAAAACTGATGTTAGCGCATACTTTTAGGTCTTTTGAATCCCCTCGATGCTCATCATCATCTAAAAAGTGATAATCTTTCTATTCCATATAGGGAAGGAGTTGTATTGAATAAGCCACCTAAAGAGGGTCACGGGTTATACTGCGACATTGGTCTTGACAAGGTAACCATCATTCATAACTTTCATTGCTAACAATCGTTTCTAGGAATTCCAAATAGAAGAACAGGTTGATTTGCCTGCCAACACAAGAGTCACCGTCAAGATTAATAATTTACATGATGGTAGTTGCAAATTGATTTCATGATGACTTATCAGTTAATTTCAGCTAAAAGAAAATTCCGAGGAACTTTAACCAGTCCAAAAGAAGTTCGCAAGGCGACAGGATTGTACTGGGGTTACTCTGTGAACTTTGCCACTAGTTTGAAGGAGATTTTATCTAAGTAAGCCTATTATTTAATATCGAACACAGTTAGTTTTCTAGTGGCAAGTATGATTATGTTCTTGGAACATCGCCGAAGGGAAAATCTGTTAATGACTTAATGATCAGTACATTGAGAAGAATGTGAGTTCCAAGACGAAGCGCAAGATAGTAAAAGACATGATTTCAGAAAAATTCTTGTAGTTTTTGGCGGAGTTCAAGGAGTCGATGTCGTTTTTGAGAGAGAAGAAAACTGGGAATATAACACGGCTGAAGTAAACTATCATTTGCTCATTCCAATAACAACGTTGTTTCAGGAAGCTTTCACCGATTTAATAAACAGTCTGCCTAACAAAGGTTCCTCGTCTGAACGAGTAGAAGAGAATATAATGGTGACGTTAAGTGAACTATCTCTTCGTTTACAGCAGCTATCTTAAACTATATTTGTTGATTTGTTTGTTTTCATCTTATTGTTGCTGTTACTGTTGTTTTATAAACTGTTCCAATTGATCTCTGTTCTTGTGTCATCGGTTCGTGTTCGTCGGTTATTTCCTATTTTCTTCGGCTTTCTCTTTCAGACTTCATTAACAGCTTTTAGATGTTCGCTTTCATTCGGTCTGCTAAGAATTCCTTCTCTCTTCTCTCTAGCGTGAACTCTTCTGTGAGTTTACTGCCTGTGTATCCGCTCAAGCAAACCAGTTTTTAGATGAAGAGTTCCTTTTCCCGATCTTTCAAAAACTCAGCTATTCTTTTGTGTGAAAATTCCCCAAAATCCATCACAAACAATGTTGTTACTACTCCAGTTGTCAAGAAACGTCAGTCGATCTGTTCTTCGAGAGATCATTCAGCTTGTCTTTAAGGTAGATTGTTGAAGTTGTTCACACTGGGTGGACTTGTGATTAGTGGAATCTCTTATGCAGGATATGTATGTACTCCTGATTGGAGGGAAATTGTCGACAGTAAGCATTACTATTCAAATTGGAAGGTTTGGTAGAATCCATGATGAGTTTAATCAATCCCATTGCAGATTAAAACATACCTATCTTTCCCCTTGAATGTTGCATCTACTATAGCTGGAGGCTTAGCGAACAGAGAAATTCCTATTTCTCTCCGTGAACCTCTGTTAGGCTTTTTTGCTCGTGTTTATGGTTGTAATCTGGAAGAGGCAGTAGAATCAGACTTGAAGGTAACATATATTGAACACCAGAAAACCAGTGTTTGCTATAGTCTTACAAATCATTCTCTGAGTTCTTCAATCGCAAGTTAAAGAAGGAGGCACGCCCCATCCACGAATATTCTCTGGTAAAGCTCATCCCATTTACTCTGAGTAATGTAAGAAATAGGTTTCGCCCTCTGATGGAATCGTTCTACATTACGGTAAAGTGGAAGATGGCAAAATCGAGTATGTCAAGGGACACGATTATGATGTTGCTTCCTTCCTCGGAGATGTGGAGCTGAAACAAACGGTTCGCCTTCTTCCGCACTCGACTACATATTCTGCAGTTTAGAACGAATTGGATCTTTATCAAGTGGTTATATATTTAGCACCAGGTGACTATCATGCCTTCCACAGCCCCGCAAGATGGGTTGCCAGGCAATGTCGTCATGTTCCAGGTAGTTATTGGAAAATGCAATCAATCAAAAAATATACATCGTCAGGACTCTTACTCTCTGTTAATCCTTCCTTGCTGGCTCATGTACCTCACTTGTTTTGCTTGAATGAGCGAGTTGTTCTCAATGGAACATGGAAACATGGTTTCTTCTCAATGTCCGCTGTGGCAGCTACAAACGTTGGTGACATCGTTATCGACGCTGAGCCCAATTTGAGGACAAATGTGTTCCGTAGAAGAAAGGGAAAGAAGCTCGACATGGTAGATGTGTCTCTCCGAGCTCCGTACACTCCAGGAGAGCGTGTTGGCGAATTCAGACTAGGCTCTACTATCGTTTTGGTGAGTAACGGTGTGGAAATCATTTCTCATAGCATATTTAGGTCTTCCAAGCTCCACCTACGATCAAGTTTTCTATAAGAGCCGGAGATCGGTTGAAGTTCGGACAAACTCTTTTGACAGAAGAAGTTTAAAGAACTTCAGTTCGTATTCATCACAGCGAACCTCTCCTGTAGTCTTAGATTTCGTTGCTCAGAACTTCTTTTGTTAGGGAGGACCTTGAACGGTTGCCATCGTCCAAACTGTTCCATTTGGAAAGTAGTTTCGGTGATTTGTGCGGGTTTTTATTCTGTTTGGAGATCCTAGAATTGCCTTTTATGTGTATAAACTTCAGGTCAACTGTTGGCAAAGCCAAACCCTTATTTAGATTTATTGTTGTTTTCATTAAAACGAAAGGATGTTGCTTTACGTTTTACCATTCATTAGCTGACAGAACACGATATTGTTATTTTATAAATATTTGTAAATATATTTCCGTCTTCCAATATATAGTGCAAC
Organism: Auanema freiburgensis; assembly: GCA_030370435.1. Classification (NCBI taxonomy): domain Eukaryota; kingdom Metazoa; phylum Nematoda; class Chromadorea; order Rhabditida; family Rhabditidae; genus Auanema; species Auanema freiburgense. The sequence goes on along the minus strand of CM059366.1, from coordinate 4,923,227 downwards.
TAGATTATCAGCACATGACAGAGTCATAAGTTAGGTAGTTTGGTAAGAAACTACTTGGAACATGTGGTTCTGAGCTAGTATTAGGAAGAGCGAGAGTGGCTGTCGGGCACATATTCTTACAAGGGAATCTCACGAAATGGTTTCGAATTGTACACCACTTCAATGCTGTTTTTTAGCTGATAACAGACCCTTCACAGCAAAGTGAATTTTGAAGAGTAAAGGATGAAGAGGTTATCTGCTTTAGTCTCAATGGATGAGCGAACGAGATGGTTGCAAGAATGAAATCAGTGCTTCTCTACTATTTTTTGTTTCACAGAATAGCCTTGTTACGTTGGAATTGAACAGAATTCTAGATAGTTTTGAGGGAGTTCAACAAGAATGCTTCGCACAGCTGCAAATAATTTTTAGCGTTCCGTTGATAATATCGCGAAAATCAGAACGGCTTTAATAATTCATTAAAAGAAATCCAAAATTATTCATCAAGACCAGTAGTACCTCACTGCCTCAATCTTTGAGACAAACTTAAAAAGAGCTTTTTAATTGAGTTAATCTCATTCAGCTCATACCTCCATCACATCTATAGATGATGCCTTGTCCAAGAGACTACGAATCTCTCCCTATTTGGTATGTTCGATTATCCATGAGTATCGGGATAATTTCTCTTCCGTTTGCCTTATATACCCTTTACTTGATGCTTGTCATAACTCCACCTCATACGGACCGATTGTATAGAACATACTTGTTAGTATATCATGTGATTGCTTCTATACTTTCAATCTTCAGTGGACTATCGGTATATAACAGGAGCGTAGACATAGACTCTTGAAGAGAGTTTCATTGGCCTTAATTTGAATACCTTACAGACATTGATACAGTACATGCCAGTTTTTCTAGTTATACAAGGAGGATTATCTATACTGAATGCTCTTAATGCAACTTACTTGAATTTGTTATGTCAACTGGGTGTTACTTTTACTGGATTCCTCGTTATATTTCATCGGTTCACTCTATGCTTGTTTGGAGATAGACATCAATTTATGTTTCAATTTGTTGCTTGGGCATTCATCATCATATCAGTGCTACCTACAACTGTAGTTTACGTCTGTTTGGTCATTAGGAATCAAAGTTTGCATAAGAACCCAGAGCTGTTTCAGGTAAACCTGTTTGCAATAGAAAACTTTCCAAATCAAAAATCTTTCTTCTATCTTCCAGAATTGTCCGCAACTCATTGAACTCATGAAGTATGATTTTGTATATACGAACGATCCATCTCATATTCAACTGACCGTCTATGGACTTGTTTTCCCAGCACTTTTGGTGATCTTTGTGAATGGTCCAACATTCTTAACTTTCTCGATGATGATGGTGAAGCGAAAACAACATTTATCTTCAGCAACTTACAAGATGCAAAAGAAACTGTTATATAATACAATGATACAGGCATCAGCTAGTAGTGTCTTTTGAAGATATGAACATTTTAATTCAGTGTATGTTTCCAACATTGTGCCATGGAGTTCCTGGCTTGGCAGCTATAATTATTTTCGTTTTTGAGTTAGAAGTTCCTTTATGTAAAACATTTGCATTTTCTCTTTGAACATTCTATTTTCTACAGTTGTCGGTTTGATCATTTGGTGTGCTGCATCACTTCATAGTATACTTAACTGTCTTCTCTTCCTGTTTCACAACGAGTCTTATAACAAGAGAATGAAATCAGGTACGTTATGCTATTATCTATAAATGAATGGGAGAGCACAGTGTTCCCACGAAATCCCAACGTTTGCCAGAGTTTTCATACACAAAACTTAAACCGTTTCAGACCTTTCGCACATATTTTCATTAGCGAAGTCTCGTTTCTCAAACAGAGCTCAGAAACCTGTCGAAGAGGTAAACAAGGTGAAATCGATTACAAAAGGATGAAAAGTTGTTTTCCGGTATAAGAAGTTAGAATAATGCAACATCAGTATTATTTAATACCAGAATTACCAGTTGTGTACTATCGTTTTTTTTCAAAGTTTATTAATAAAAGTGTTGTTCTCGTTGAAATGTCAGCCATTTTTTTTTGCCTGGACGACAATAGTCCAGAAGATATATTTAGAATATGATCAGAAACTAGCATAAAACATTCGCATTCACATTCTCATCAGCTTCAGAAACCATTTAGCGTCAAAGATGTACGAACCGCAGCGATCATGTTCTTGAATTATTTAGTTCAGATAACATCCGAAAGTTTTGAAAACCGTTTGTGGTCTAAATTACATAATGATGGTAGAAGAAAAGGAGAAGATTTGTAGGTTCCAGTGATACGGCGTTCAAAATAATATAATGTTCTTTATAGGCTCCAGAGGATCAAAACAAAAAAAAATCGTTGAAATCCGATGAGTTTGAAGGAAGTTACGAGACTGGGAGGTGAGGAAGATCAGACACCGCTCACGCGGACGCGTATTGAAGAAAATGAAAATGAAGAAATTTCATTTAATTTGAGCAAAAAAAAACCGCGCGGTCGTTCATTCATTTTTCATCTTCTGACGCGCTCAGAGCGGTCGTTCATTCATTTCTCACCTTCTGACGCGCTAGGTGCGGTCGTTCACGTGTTTTCATTTCTCACGTACACGTCAACATTTAATCGGTCGTGCATGAGCAAAAACGCGAAGATTCAAACTAAGCTAACTTGCCGGAATCTGAACCGATTTTAGAGATTTTTTTTGTGTTCGAACGCATGTTAGACGCTGAATTCATTGAAGATACTGTCTGTCCACGGTAAGATGCGAAATAACAAATTATCAAAGCTTGAATGGAATAGAGGTTGGATGAAACCGCTATTTGGGTTCATGTGGTTAACAACTATATTTCCGCGGGATAAGGTTGCAGAAGAAATGAAATGAAGACAGAATTTTACTTAAATGGATGTATGCTGATATGGTTATTTTACAACCGAAACTCGAAAACATATCGTTGCTACTGTAGGTCACCTCTAATCCTTATTGATGTTTCATATCTTACTGCAACATATTTTGGTTAATATTGTTTGAAGTAAGATAATTGTTACAACAGTACTTCTAATCCTCAGTAACCCGCAGAAGTACACTATAGATATGAGAGTCACGTGTCAGGAATATCCATATATAAGGATTAAGTTCGAAATAATATTTGAAAGCTAGAGAACATCTTAGAAATTATTGAGTATGAAATATTGGTTACACTTATTAATCCCCTGCAACAGATGTATTTATTGTAATATTGAACCACGAAACCTTTATATAGCACGCGAGAGCAGCCTGAAGATCAGTTCCACTCAGCTTTCTCTTCTATTATACTTCCTTCTACCTCCTTCAATACAGGTATGTTGAGGTGACCGTCTACTTACTTCTATCTCCACCGCGCTTAATTACTGACAGGCTATTCCGCTCACTTTCTATACTGGAATCAATTAACAGATGAATCGACTAGATCATGGAGCTGACACTGTTACCAGAAATTGAAGCTGAAAGCGCAGCATGAACAAGCAGAAAATGGAACGAAGTCTCTAGATGATATAACAAACTTTTTTTATAATTTTATATCTCAGTTTTACAGGCTACTCGGAAAGGCCCTCTCAACCACCAAAACCAACATGTTTACGGTTCATTTTGCTAGATTTGAATGGAACATTGGCTGGACATTATACTGGAGCAGTGAATTCTGTATCGAATACGTGGGAAATGTGATTACGCTACGCTTAAAAGCTAACCTTCACCATTTTACTCTCATCGTCAGTGTTGAAAAGAATTATTATCAACCATGAACGTCTATCATATTAGTTCTGAACATTTTTTGATTAATGGGAAATTATAGGAACTCCCGAAACCACTGGAAACACTATATTCGAACAGTCTAACGTAATTCTTAAAAGCGCAGAATTTCCAAGTTTGATTCGTATATGACATTGTAATTGAATTTGTTAAATAAATATATGATTCTTATTCTCTTTATTTTCGTCATAAACAGTGGTAAGGTTCGGAAAGCCGGCTGATGAGTGCCGACGGACATCAGTCCAGATCATTACAGTTGTTGTTTAGATTGTTTTTGAGACCGACTGGCACATATATGCCGAATGAGTCTTAAGATGGAATTTACAATATCTCTTCGCCATATCATCATACCTTCGCGATCATTAGTTATCACTCGACTCTCTTTCAGCAATGCTTTTCGTTAATGTAATTGTATCTTTTGGTCAAAAATCAGTATTTTTTGCGTTGAAAATACTTATCATAAAGTTATATTTGAAATTTAATCAGAAATTAGCATAAAACGTGGACCATTTACGTGTACATCATCGTGAGCATAGGAAGTCAGTAGTCGTCAAGCATATGCAAACAGAACGGCTGCATTCTTATATACGCGAGTTCGGTTCATTTTTAATTAGTTTCTTATCTATTATCACATAGTATATTAGTAATAATATATATGTATATATATTATGATATTATAACACAATGCACAGGCAGAATACAATCGATAAGTCTCTTGATGAAAAAAAGATTAAAATATAAAAATAAATATTTATTTATTTATTATGAAGATGAGAAAGGAAATGTTTTTGAACGAACGGCCTCCTGAACAATTCGCACAGCACGATAGAAGCTTTTAATGAAATTTAATTTAATTTTCCGAAAGTTTTTATTTTGTATTTCCTTCTCTCTCTAGTCTCATCATCCGTTTTTCTCTCTCTCTCTCTGTCTATCGGCACATCTCCTTTGTGTAACCAAAACGAGGAGGGACCCATGTTGACGCTGCTTAACTTGTAGAGAAGTGAAGAGAGAGAGAGAGAGAGAGAGAGAGAGATGAAAAGGAGGAAAGAGAGAGGGTGAGAGAGTAGAAGAGTAAAGGAAAAAATGAAATGAACTCACTTCGAATACTTGTCGTAGTCGATGTTGCCATGGAAACGGCCAGTTGTCTTGATGCTTTATACGTTCTTTCTGCCATCCCCTCTTTTCTTTATGTTAACGAAAAGAGATAGTTATACTGTCTCTCTCGTATTTACTTTCAACTTATATAATGCACTCGTTTAATTATTTCTTGCTATGATTCATGTCCGTCATTACATATGCTTCACTATGATAAGAGAAACCAAAAAAGGAACACAAGGCAAAGAAAGAGATGACGTTAGTGCGCATTAGAGAGAAAGCCAGACATACTGGGTAAATATGAAATACAAATGCTCAAATGTCTTTTTTAATGAAAAATCTTTTTGTTTGATTCGATTACGTGAGCTTAAGAAGCTGACATTAGATTTGATTTTCTATTCAAAATAAAAAATAATTTTTCTTTTATATCATTAGAGATTAAATACTCTTCTCATTCTCTCCATCACCTCTCTCTCTCTTTCTCCTCTTTCTTTCCATCCTTTATTCTTTTTCGTTTTTCTCTCTCAATACTCTGGTGTTTCTCCGCACATAGAGCTTCTCCTGAAAGCTTTTTCATCACCTTCAAGTCCACTCTCGATATGCCAAATTCTCCGGAGAAGTAGCAACGTCCAACCCCCTTGCTCGCTCACCAGCTGAACGAGCATTTTTTTTGTTGAAAACTTCAGCCTGTGGTTTCGAAGAAGCTTGAGAAAATCAGTTTGAAAGTTTTCCAAACTTCTCTAACATCAGCTATCATCTGTGTCTCTTTCAGTCTTTCTCTCTCTCTCATTCCATATCCACCATTCTCTTCTTTGATGTTCAAGACGAATCATCCTCAATGGAGCGTATAAAATAATTAAATGAACTCCTCGTATGCTTTGCCCATTTATTATTTACTTGAGAAAACATTGGGTATTTTTTCTGTTTATAAAACAGTTCCTCACATGAATGAAGAAGAACGGAAATGGAGGGACGAACGAGAAAAAGTACTCGATGAATGGAGCGAGGTAAGCTTATTCTTTTCCAATAGATATGATGACATGTTATAGATCGAACTGAAATTTCGTTCTGGAACTCCTATACGCATTGAAATTACTCAGGGAAGCGTTGATGATTGTATGGATGACATAATCAGCGACCAGCCTATTTCCTGGGATGCCGGCATACCTGACGATTCGCTCATATCTCGAGTACTCAATGACGACTATCAGTTAGAAAAGGCAAAACTTCTAATCATTCTTCTTTTATATGCCATGTCTTTAGGAGAGTCTAACAGGCCTGAAAACAGCGGATGAGTTTTCAATGAATAAGCTGATGCTTCGTTGCATATGCAAACCGTCCGCCTCAGCTTCATCTTTGCAAACTGATCAGCTGAAAGATGAAAGGATACTTCTAATAGCAATGAGCAAAAGTTTGTTAACACTCATGCCCCCTCAGTAAGCATCGTTATTTCCAGAAGAGTATACAAGTCAGAACGCGAATCATTGGCAGTTGCTGCAAGAATTTTATCGCTCAACAGCCAGCCTGGCGTTGGATGATCCATTGCTTGCCAACGAATGTCCACACATGGGTAGTCATTGGCAAATTGTAGGCTTTCAAGGTAATGAGAAAAAAAGAGAAAAAAAACAAGCTTCCCGACAAAGCTAACAAAGTTCATTTCAAGGAACAAACCCATCAACAGATTTACGAGGTGTAGGGCTTCTAGGATTAGTTCAATTATATTGCCTGACAAACTTAGTTCAAGAAGATAAACTGAAAGAAATGATTTTGCTGTCGCGAAATGAGCCGAATGTACGTTTCATCTTTCTCTCAGACATACAAACTCGTCATTGCACAGGATTTCCCTTTCGCAGTTGTTGGAATCAATTTTACCTCATTGTTATTGAATAAACTAAAACGGGACGAACTGAGCAGGTACAGTATCCAACGACATTTCAATAACTAACCTAACCTTTAGCTTGGCTAATCACTTCGGCAGCTTTTTAAAGGCGATGAATGTTTTATATCGCGGATGTTTCATCAAATTCTGTTCGTTATGGAAGAAAGACAAATGCACAGTCAAAGACTTCCAACATGTGTTAAATAGTAGGTGGACATTGATATCACACCAGAGCAAAACTTGGCCATGTTTCACTGGATCCTCTATGAACGTTGAGCTACGTTTCTAGCTTTTGTTTTGCGCCTTTTGAAGTAATTCGAACATTCTGAATCCAAACTTCCTGATTTGGGGAAGACTAACGATGAGTTCTCAACTCAGTTCACCGCAATGCTCAATGATGGAGTGAAGGAGACTACACGAGAGCATATATGAATGATAAAGACTGAAGCAGTTTTGAAATGAGTAGAGAAAGTCATTTAGTGAAACAGAGCTCGAATGGCTTTCATGGTCTCATACAATAACGAAATGTTTCAGCGATCTCCACAATGTTGAAGAAGGATGCGAACGTGTTGGTGAAAGCCTAACAACGAACATGAATTTTCCCAAAATATGTGATGATGTATGGAAAACAAAATAAATGATTGAATCATGCTGAATCATATGAGTTTCATAATAGAAGTTGAAAGAAAAAAGAAAAATTTATCGAATGTTACTGAAATGATACAGTTTAGTGGGGTTATATGTGTACATATGAAGCAGGTTTTTCGAGAATTTCGAGTATTAGTAACACATGGAAATTAGACCAAAAACATTATAATTAGCATAATTACTCATAAGACCATTCAAGGAATGTAAAAATTACTTTAAAACGGCGCTTATTGCTCATCCTTATCTTTCGTTCCGTGTTTGAGCATACGGGTAAACTCAATATAATCAAACATACCTCCCTTGATAGGAGCATCACGGAAAAGCTCATCCACCTACAAGAAGATGCTTACTACCTCTTAATCAAACATCAAAACATACTTGTTCATGAGTATAACGATCTCCCATACTCGTTAGAAGTTCTCGTAATCGCTCTTCATTTATCTTCCCACAATTCGTTTCGTCGAAGCATTGGAACGCATTCCTTATGACTTCCTCAGGATCCGTTCCTGAATCATTTCATTAAAAGCTGCCCATTACTATCAATCGAACCTGTCAGTTTTTCTCCAAATAGGGTTAAGAACATTGTGAAATTAATAGCGCCTGGGGCTTCAGTAACCATGGCATCAAGGAATTGATCATTAACTTCCTTTCCTAGAATGAATGAATGAATATTGCACAGGATTATAGAAAGTGAAACCTAAGGAAGCGAACATCTCTTGAAGATCAGCCTGATCAATGAAACCATCTCTGTTTTGATCAATCATGTTGAAAGCTTCTTTGAACTCCTCAAAAAGCAAAAAAATAAAATGACGCCACAAAAAATACGAAAAACCTGGATTTGTGCTTGATCGAACATGGCGAAGACATTGGAAGTAGCCCTCTGTGGGCGCTGTCTACGATTAACAGTCTTACGAGAAGCCATCTGAAGAAAACAACGATTGAGGATAGAATTAAATGAAGAAAATAATGATTAAGGATATGAAGACGAGATCAAATACACGACAAGGTCATCAAAGTCAGATCGTATTGGGGATATACTTTCTGTAAAATATGACAAACGCAATGGATATCAGATATAGAAGACTCAGAAGAGTCAAACAACAAAAGTGCGAGAACTCTACATTCACACATTCTCTTTGCAACTCACATAGACCTCAACTCAATAATACTAGAGACCATAAGCACACGAAGAGAAAGAAAAAAGCTAACAAAATCATACAAAAATCTAAAAAATAAACAGGAAAATTCTCGTTTCCAATCAAGTTTTCCAAGATTTTCCAAAAATCCGAAGCTTTATCATTAGAAAAAGCACTTAAACATTTATGTTAAACAAGTTACTCTATTCAAACAGTTACAAAAGTTATTGCAAACGATATGAACGAACGAGGTTACTGACTGTTTGAGAAAGGTGCGCGCCAAATCGGATTCAATCAATACTATTCACCCTCCTTCAGTCCATTCGAACTGTTGTTGTATATGAGTGTTAGGAGCGGAGAGAATAAGAGATATAGGGAGAGATCTTTACAGAGACTTAAACAGAGAAACAGAGTGAAGATAGAACGATCCGACCCATCACTGTAGGCGCCAAGACACGAATACGCAAAGAAAATAAAGGCCCCCAAGCGCAATGATTCATCCAACACAATGCACGACTCACTGTAACACGAAGACGTTTGCATAAAAAAAACAAAAAAGTTGAATAGTGTTCAAGTGGAACATAGCGCATAATTACACTTTATAATTAACTCAGATGAGTATGGTACATGAAGACAACTACAACAGCGTCGAAAACAAACAGTAAGCAAAAACAGTGCTGGATGAATGCAACCGCTCTTTGCGTACGCTTGACTCAGAATGAGCTCAGATTATGGAGGTCACGTGTGGTTCACGTGAATTGATGAACGTTTGATGAGCTTTACATAGTTGAATGATTTAAAGAATTGAAAGAACAAACAATTGTAGTTTGGGTTTTTTCTTCGAATGACTAGTGATAAGCTATCTTTGAAAGAACTTTGAAGTCCTTTAGCATTGATAGATCTACGAAATGAGAGTTGTTCAGTATGTTTACGTGAATTATTCGCATCGATTCGCGGCCAGTGTCACTTAAGAATGTTTATTTTTTGTATACTTACCATGATTCTTTCTATAATTTTTGCTTCAAGAGTAAATCAATAAATTTAAATTTATCTTCCATTCAAGGAATGGCTTTGTGTCAGCGTCTCTTACAGAACAACTCATTCTGTCTTGCTAAACCGGTAAGACCTCTTCCGTTCCTTCTGTTTTTTTTTCATAATGAAGACGTTGCAGATTACTTCAATCGCTTCACTCATGACTTCCTCGGAAGAAATTTTGATAGAAAAGTTCGGCTCGAAGCGTATTGTGACTTTGAACAGACCTAAGGCTTTGAATGCTTTGAACTTGAATATGGTTCGTGAGATTTACCCACAGTTGAAGGTAACTGTTAGATCTTCCTATCTCCGTCCATCAAGTCGTTGTAGAAATGGGAGAACTCCACAGAAATCAAGATGATTATCATCAAGGGTTCTGGAGACAAGGCTTTCTGCGCTGGAGGTGATGTGTTGGGTATGTTCTTGCGAGATATCGTGCATTATTATCTTGATTATTAAGCTGTTATCAAATCTGCAAAAGAAGCTCAACGTAATCTCAAAGCAGAAACTACTCTGCACAAAGATTTCTTCAGGTATTTCTTCAATACGAACGCTGAGCGAACTTAATTATGTTTTGTAGAGAAGAATATCAGTTGAATCATTTGATTGGATCTTTGACCAAACCTTATGTTGCTTTCATTGATGGCATCGTTATGGGAGGCGTAAGAACTTTTTTAATCAAATAAGTAATAAACACTTATGTTTGAGGGTTGTGGTCTTTCTGTGAATGGCCAATTTCGAGTGTCAACTGAAAAAACGATGTTGGCTATGCCAGAAACGGCTCTGGGATTGTTCCCTGATGTTGGGGGATCTTATTTCTTGAGCAGACTGAAGGTTGTGTTCTATTCATAAAATAGAAATATTCTATTATTGTTACAGGACAACCTTGGAATGTACTTGGCTCTTACAGGATACAGATTACAAGGGGCTGATGCTTTCCATAGTGGACTTGCAAGCCATTATGTCCCTTCTTCTGAGCTTCCCAATTTACAAGAAAAACTTTTACAATTAGAAAATGTCACTGAACAATCTGTGGATAGTACTATCTTGAGTTTTGAGCCATGCCAGATTCCTGCATTCTCTTTGGAAGAGCACATTCCAAAGATTAGAAGCACTTTCCATGGAAAGTAATTACGAATAGTTTGCGTCGCGTTTTCATCTCTTCATTAAGAACCATTGAGCACATCATCGACAATCTGGAGAAAGATGACTCCGCCTGGGCTAAAGCTCAACTGAAGACTTTGTCCAAAATGAGTCCAACCTCATTGAAGGTGACGTTCCGACAAATTGAGAACGGAGCCAAGATGAGCTATGCCAAGGTTTCTTTCCTATGATCACATACGTTAAACAGAGAAAACTTTCAGGTCTTCACCATGGAATACCGTCTCACACAACGTTTCTTAGCAGATCATGATTTCCATGAGGGATGCAGAGCTAGTAAGTTCATCCCCAGCATTTTTTCGTTATCCCTTTTTATAGTTTTGATCGATAAGGATAGAAAGCCAAAATGGAATCCAGGTCAATTGCATGAAGTAACAGAAGCCACAATGGATTCATACTTCGCTCCTCTTCCCCACGGACAAGATCTGATTCTGTACGATGACTAAACGGGACTAGAAATCAATTTTCGTAGCTAGAAAAGTCTCTCGGGTTCTCCTTTAATATTTCTTTTAAAGAAATTTATGTAATAAATAGTTTGGATTATGCCTTTCAAACCCAGAAGATAAACTGGTTCAGAGTATATGATTTATATGTTAGCAGTTCTAAGTGGCTCATTAGAGGTATCGCGTTCTGGGCAATGGTATCCATTAAGATGTTCGCAAGAACCTGACCACGGTCCTATCAACCAACACAAATAGAATTTCCGAAATGTATAAAGTGGAAGTAGAGCCTTCGAGGATGTACCACAAAGACGGTTGATTTCAAATCATTCCACATTTAGAACCCTAGTAGTAGTATTATTATTAGCTTAAACTTCCAAATCATATCTATCATGACCCCTACTACTACAAAACTCTACTACATGACCCTCTTGATATCCAGAGAAGTCCCTCGTGACTCGAGGAAAGCAAGTTTGAGTGTGAGAACTCAATTGATTTGATTGATGATAAACACTATCTGAGTATTTGCATGACAAAACAACTATTGGGTATGAACTATGATGACTACAGAACTTGCTAACAAACTTGCTGGAGCATCCTTGCTGCTCTCTCACGTCTCATAGATTACAACGTATCAACTCTAAACAAGACAATGTTGCAAGCTACGCTATTCCTCTGCTCATGCACCAAAGTCTTCAGTTTTCCAATTAGAAATGTTCCAAAACGACTTGTGTACAACACAATTTTGAGATTTGTGCTTTCTGAAGAGTTGATCCTCTGTTTGAGGAACAGATTTCAAAAATCAGAGGTGCTTTCCTAAGATTGAGTACATGAGCACAGGTATGCAGTGCGAAGGATAATGGAACTGTTTGTGGTGAAATGAGAAAGCGATCCGAAGCGTCTTTGTACAAACGAAATTTATCGTTAATAATTCAAAATATGGAGGTAAAACAACCGTAACAAGTGATAGATTAAGGATTTGAGATAAGGGAATAAATACCAGTATCAGTTAATAAGATCGTTGGATACAAAACTGTATAAAACCTGAGTTAGCTTATGATGATATTAAATTAATTACAAAATTTACAATCTTTTCTAAAAGCGTATTGTACACACAACCTATATTACACATGGGGATTTCGCCATTGATCACGAAGAGCTTGTAATAATGGGATCATGTTATTCAGATTTTCTCCAGAAGTTGTACTGCTCAGCTCGAAAACTTTGTCTAATGCCGACTTGAGCTGAACCATTGGCTCTTCACCAGCGGTGTATGCCAACTGGCTGACAACCGGACGAACAGGTTTAGGAGTTACTAATCCAGCCAAACATGGTTTAGACTGAAAAATTTTTGGATGAGAGAAGAGAACTGGCAGGACCACAACTTACATCTGATACAACGTCCACTTCCTCGCTTGTGTCTTCGTGTTTGCCATAATTCTCACTCTTAATCACGTTTGTTTGATTCATAAATGGAGTCATGCCCATGACAGGTGATGGCATAGCCATCTGTGGATTAAAAACATCGAACATGTTCGTGAAGCCAACTGCTTTCGCATCTTCCCCAGCGCTTTGCCCGAAGGACAATCGTTCCAGATTCTCTTTTTGTTTTTGAAGATTTTGCTGAGCCAACAGGACGTTGATCAACTGTAAAAACAAACAAGTATAATAGCAATTTGCCCATTAGGAAAACAAACTGACCTGTTGTTGGTAAAGAAGAGCAGCTGTAAGAGGGGGGAGAGCAGCCGTTGGCTGAACCCCAGTAGCACTTGTAGTGCTATTGCAACTGTTGGTAGTATTAGATACTGTACTTGTAGGGCTGCTTTGAGCTGTTTCAGAGACAGTTGAAGACGGCGATGGAGAAAAACTTAATTGAGACAGAGGCGATGCTGGAACTTGATGTTCACTTTTAGCACTGCTTCTTCTGGCTTTTGTGGCTGGAGCTATAATGTATTCATGTTTTGACAGACTTCAAACGGCTACTTACATCTGCCAGTTTTCTGACTGATCGCGAAATGTTCAGGATTAGTAGGATGGTTGTGCTCGATATTCAGAGTAGTTATGCGCAATGCCTTTTCACTGAACTTGTAATTCAATCGGAGTACTGCTTGGCAACCACAAGCCAAATAGGTTTTGCATGGTCTCTTCCCAGTTCCTACAAGATGAAACAATATGTGAAAGGTATATATGAACTTGAATTACCTCGAACTCTTGGGTTTCCATAATGAGCACAGTGATATACAACGTAACGATACTTGTGAACAGTGTTGACATTTCCATTAGGCTCTTTGAGGGTTTCAGATGAAGCCACTCTGAATGGATGGCTACCCTCGACTTTCCACTTGTGAAAAACTTCTTCGAACTCGGCAAAACTTCAAAAACAAAGTATAACGCTTGCTCACAAGTTAATCATTACCTCGAGAATTTCCCATCGAATACAATTTCTGGGTTGCCAGGTCTTTCATAGCCTTCATTTGTACTCGAATTCAACGATTTGTTGAGAGATGTATCGTGTTTGGGAGATTGTTCAGAGGAACTACTATCACTGTCCTGAGCTGCATTGAAACGAACTCGCTTCGCTTCTGGTTCCATAACCTTAATAAGATGTGATAAGATGAAATTGGAATAGAAAACTAACCTGTGCTTTAGGGAAACCCATGTTGAATCCGAGATTCATGCATGTTTCAATCATATTAATAACTTAGATTAAGAGGAAAACCTTAAAAGAGGAGCTTGAAACGAATAAATCACACGCGAAGGAGTCGATAAGATAATGAGAGTATCAAGAAGGTTAGTACTTCCACGCATAGACGTGAAGTAAGCACTAATCCGGGAGTACAAGAGAAAGAGAGAGTGAGAGAGGTCTTATTGCTCACCTTCTCTCAGATATATCTCAGAATGTGACTGAGGCTGAGGTAAGCAGAAAGTTGGTCCAACCCAGAAATAACTTTCTATGTCTGTTTCTCTTTCTCTCTCCTCTCTTTCTGACACTTCTCTATATCCATCAACGACAAAATGACAGTACTTTGCCAAAAGCATCCTGGTCACAAAGGGCTTGCCGCAGGTTCATTTCTGATAGCATGTGAGAAATATAGAGAAAGACTGTTCATAATACATATATACAAAGTGAATACTGGAGGAAGCAGAGAAAAATACGAGTAGTAGCAGACTGTCCAAAAAAGTGTCTACGGGTGCCGAATAACCACGAGATACAATAGTTATGAACCTCATCCATCGTTTATAGCGATAACGCTTAGCCGGAGCTTTTATGTGGGGTTCACAGATAAGACATTTCGTTTACCACATATAATGGTTTTATACTCACTCATAAGCCAATCCAAGAACCCACGTCTATCTCATATATCTCAGACTATAATGATGATACCATATCATCTGATTAGCAATAGAGCACACAAATAATGAAAAATTAAATTATAAATGTATTCCCGCCGACTAATTCGCTGGATACAAAACAGGGCCGATTCAAAGATCCTGTTTCGAGTATCCCTATAAGATCTGAACAATCTCATGTAAGCGTGCTTACTACTTATAACTACATGTCAACCGCTCACCATTCATTCTGCGAAAGAAATGAAGCTTTGGCAGTGCCACGTTTCCACGTGAAGTTTATAGATTGAAACCTTGTCTGTCATGTGTTCGTTTCCTGTTCTTCTTTTTTCACCCTTGCTATCTCAGACATTGCAAATGTTAAAGGAATTACCACTTATCAGTATTCTATTCTGATCTTGATAACAAGTGGACATCGATCTTCTGATTGTTCGTGATTGCTTGTGGCATTCTTAAATAAATTAATTGGATAATTAATATTTACTATTAACCAACGGGAAGCAGATGATACAGAACCTGTTGAATAATAAAATTTTATTTTCCGTTCAAATCTAAAAAGGCAAAACAAACTGATTCATATATTCGCACTGGCTATTATGGCAGAATCACGCGATATCCGGATGTTGCCATTGAAGTTCACTGATCAGTCCACTGATTCATGCAACAACCAATCTTTTTTTCTTATCAATCTCTCTATTTCACTCTCTAATACTGAATAAGTAATCTTTGGTTCTACTCTGATGTTTTAATTCTTCCTACCGTATATTGACAAAAGAAAATCAACCGTTCTGTGTGTCCTGTACTGAATGAACTGATAAACCAACACTAACGAACAGTAAATATGCTAATTAGTATGTGTGATAGAGAACGCGGGCGAATCGGAAATTATTTATTAGAAGTCATGGTAGACGGAAATATATTTACAAATATTTATAAAATAACAATATCGTGTTCTGTCAGCTAATGAATGGTAAAACGTAAAGCAACATCCTTTCGTTTTAATGAAAACAACAATAAATCTAAATAAGGGTTTGGCTTTGCCAACAGTTGACCTGAAGTTTATACACATAAAAGGCAATTCTAGGATCTCCAAACAGAATAAAAACCCGCACAAATCACCGAAACTACTTTCCTAATGGAACAGTTTGGACGATGGCAACCATTTAAGGTCCTCCCTGACAAAAGAAGTTCTGAGCAACGAATTCTAAGACTAAAGTTCTTCAAATATCTTCGGCCAAAAGGCTCTGCCCATAAAGAAGAGGATCTCCAGCTTTAATCGAGAATTTGATAGTAGGAGGAGCTTGGAAGACCTAAACATGCTATGAGAAATGATTTCCTATGTCGTCACTAACCAAAACAATCGTAGAGCCTAGTCTAAACTCTCCAACGCGCTCTCCCGGAGTATAAGAAGCGCACATGGGAACATCAGCAAACACAACCTTCTTTCCCTTTCTTCTACGTAGAACATTTGTCCTCAAGTTGGGCTCAGCATCGATCACGATGTCGCCGACATTCGTAGCTGCCACAGCGGACATTGAAAAGAAACCATGTTTCCAAGATCCATTAAGAACAACTCGTTCGTTCAGGCAAAACAAGTGGGGCACATAGCTCAACAATGAAGGCCTGACGGAGAGTAAAAGACCTAAGAAAGAAATTCTTGCAAAAATTGGCTTCCGCAATCTCAACCTGGTACATGTCTACACTGGCTGGCAGACCATACAGATGGGCTGTGGAAAGCATGATAGTTTCCTGGAGCTAAATAGATCACGACTTGATAGAGATCAAGTCCATTCTGGAACCAAGATGTTCAAAAGACTAAATGGATTGAAAGTCTAACCGTCTCAGTCAACTCAATGTCTCCGAGGAAGGAAGCAACATCATAATCGTGTCCCTTGACATACTCGATTTTGCCATCTTCTACTTTGCCGTAATGTAGAACGATTCCATCAGCAGGGGAAACCTATACATAAAAAACTTTCGAAGGAAGTTCCTAGCGACAACTCACCAGTGGGCTGTTTCTGATGGGGCGAGTTTCCTCTCTCAGCTTACGATTAAAGAATTCGGAGAAAGATGGATAATCCTACAAAAAGAAAAAAACAAAACTTCTTTCCAGAATGGAATCGGTTACCTTAAAATCTGGTTTGATAGCCTCTTCCATGTTACAGTCGTATAATTTGGCGAAAATGCCAAAAACAGGCTCTCGTAGCCATACAGGGAGCTCTTGACTGGCTAGGCCTCCAACGATTCGAGAGGCTATATTGAATGGAAAAGACAAATAGACTCTAATCTGGAAAATGTTTCTTAATACAAACGGTTCAAAAAATCTGAGTAACACCTTCCAGTTTGAATAGTAGTGCTTACTATCTACAATCTCTCTCCAGTCGGGTGTGAAAAGATAGCCCAAATATGTCAACCCGCCAATGAATATGGAACTCAGTGAAAGCCATTTGAACCATCCCCCTATAATTGAAAAATAATTTCGAAGAACAAAAAAAACAAAAAAAAATTGAAATGTTTATTAAGGGGAATTGGGGGAGGAATATTTTGTTTTAGTTTTTGTATGGAACAGCTTGTTACAAGCTTTAAAGCTGGCATTTGCGATGCAAACTGAACGCTCGTTAATTAACGTATTTCTTACAAAAGTTGCTACCGTATGCCTAAACAGGACTTTCATTGCAATCATTACAAAGATAACAATTGCGACGTTGTAATATGGTGTGAGGGTGGTATGAATATCTGTTTTTAATTACTTATTAAATGATCTATTTTGGCAAATGGTTTGCTCGTTTTCTTTTCGAACAACAAGCGTCACAGCTACGCTCTTCGTAAATGGCAGACATGGAAAGAGAGAGCAAGAATAGAGCAAGATGCCTTGAGAGGGTTAAACCAAAATAATGAGGAAAAAAAGAAAAAAAATTTATACTCACAGATAGTGAATAGAAGTATAAATGGATTATACATCATTTCCATACAAATATAAGCAGTATTGACGAAGAAAGACATGATGATGAAGACGAAGATGAAGATGGTGGTGTTGGTGATGGTGATGTCGATGAGTTGAGGATCAGGCAAAATGCTGGCGAACGGCTACAGTCTTCAGATAAAAACTTAGTTTCATAAAGAGACGATGTTTATAGAACGAATATGAGATATGAAGAACTGGTATATAAACAAATAAACAAACTCAAAGGTAACTGTATGCATGAAACGAAAGTTAAGAACGCGTGGGACGTCCTAAGAACATGAAAAGAGGTCGCCAAATGTTTAAAAACGCGGATTGGCTAATTGAGCCGAAAAGCTTTCATGAAACGTAAATTGCTATAAAACTGGGGTGGAACAAAAAAAACTCAGAAGGCACCACAGCATGTTATTTTTGGACTCAAAAAAGGACGAAAACGGGAGGGGAGAGAGCGCGATGGAGAGAGAAACAGAGAGACAGAGAGGATAACAGTGATATTTGCAGGAACGGAGAGAAGGAGATGGGGGTAGATAGCATTTGAGTCAAAAGTAAGGAGAAGAAAAAAAATTATTTAGAAATGAATTTTCGTTTTAAGACACAATTTTATTTCCAAAAATGAGAGGACAACAATGGATGAGAAAGAGAGAGAAAGAAGCAGTGGCAGAACAGAGCTCGAAATAGCTTGCAGGAGAAAGACGTGGGCCAAGAGTACTTCGGGACAGCAACTGCCACATGTCCTAGTCTCTTGTCTTGTGCACATTTTTTTGCTCTCTCCCTATTTTCATCTCTCTCAATCATACTCAATCTCTTTAAAGTCGTTTTTTCTTTCGTTTATCTTCTTCTGATGCTTTTGCTTTTTATGTGTTAGGATGAGTGGATGTCGATTCATGAAACTTTTAAAGAAAAATGAAATGAAGACATGCAAAGGATTTGTCTGTTCAGAAGACCTCAAGGCTATTTAGTGGTGTTGATGGGCCAAAGAGGTTTTATTAAGTTTAAAGTCGCAAATGAGAGAGTGTATGCGAGAAAGCAAAGAGGAGAGGAAGACGAAAAGTTCTCAGAACGAACGAAAATAGAGAATGTTCAACAAAAAAAAAAGAAATATTTTTAGAAGAGTCAAAGAGTTGGCACTGAAATACTACATGGTTTCAACTGAGATGAGATGTAAGAAGGAATATGTTTTATTTTCTCTCCCCCCTCCACCTCTCTCTCTCTCTCTCTCTCTCTCTCTCTCTCTCTTTCTCAAAAGAAAAAGGAAGGAACAACGACACGAAAATCTTTCGAGTAAAAATAAACAAGATAGAGCTGCTGGAAACGGCTGTTTAATGTCCACAAAAGGAATTTCTTAAATGCAGTTATCACGATGTGTGTGATGATTGAGATGAAACCATTAGATGGAAAAGGGGAAGGGCAGTTTGTTAAAAAGAAAGAAGGTTAAAGAGAGTGAGAGAGACAGAGAGAAATAGACAGGGCAGTGGTTTTAGAGAATGATAAGAAATGAAAAAGTACCAATATTTATAGACCAGAAAAATCGGGTCACTATTAAATAATTATAAAGAAAGGCAATAGAAGAGGAAGATGGTAATTGAAGCTCAAACAGGAGAAAAAATGAAAAAGTGTCGATCAGTAGGTTCATACTCAAAGATAACGGCCAAAACAATACAATTTTTGACCAAAATGGCTGTGGGCGGGCTTAACGATAGAAAACGAATGAAAGATTCAGGAGACAAAATGAAGAAGAAAAAGGAAAATGAGGGGTAGATTCGTCTAATGTTGCCCTTCCGTTACAAAACTTTGTATTTCTTAGCTTGAGCTTCATATGAATTGAATTGTGATAGCACATTTCAATTTTACTTCAGTATAAAGCTGTAGACATATCTCTCGTTGGCAAAGAAACAGGCAAAGGTAGTTTGGCTATTGTACCGATTCAACACCTTTAATGAATCTTTTGGAATAAAATAAAATTGAGAGAGACAGTAAGAGGGAGAGGTATGAAGAGTGAGAGAGATATAGACAGAGAGAGAAATGCGAAGGACATAAATTCAGGAAAAACGAACAATTCGTAAGGAACTGCCAACAACTTTGATTTGAAGTCAACGTGAAAGGACATCACTGATCAGGGGATGTTTTGTAACCAGCGGTCATCTAGGAATGTCTTTTTGCAGAAAAAGAAAGATGAAGAAGTGAAAATTATTTTTTCTTGTGAAAAGAAAAAAAAAAGAAGGAGAAGAGCAAGTGGATGAGATGAGTGGAGATGTTTAAACTCTTCTTTCACTCATCATCTTCATCTTCTACTTCTGCTCGTTTTTCTTCATCTTCGAGACCATTACAGCTTCCGTTCTGATTAACTCGCAGAGTTCATTTCAGGAAAACAAGAGAAGTCTTAAAATGGGAAGTATGAGATGATATGAGAGAATGTATATCAGAGGAAGTGATAACTGACTCCAACATAGTCCATTCTAGTAGATGTCAAGGATTGCTCAGCTCACAACACACTAGTTGAACCGGATACTGACCTCATACCACTAGGTATGTTTTTCCATCTTATCTTCCGTTTCTCTTCCGGAGTCTTTATACCACTCATCCCAGTTGGCCTTTCTGAACAGTGGAATGTTCGATATTCCACCCAACTCAACTTTTTTAAACATGAAAATGAAGCAGAAATAGCTAAGAGTGAGGAGAAGAGAAAGCGTAAAAAATGATGAGAAAACATATCTTGAACAAGAAACTCTTCAGCTGTCCACATACGAATGACCATTTTTATAACAAAACGTTCGACAATCATCTGATGGTCTTATCGGCCAAGTGTGGCGTGAGAGAATTCTACTGCAGAAAACCCGAAGAAGCCCTATAGAAAGTTGGGAAGCCATCTCTGGATGCAAAAGAAGGAAAGACACGTGCCTGCCACACGGAATGGTAGAAACAGAGAGAGAGAAGAGAGAATGGAATGGAGAGAGAAAGAGAGAGAAAAAGATAGAGAGAATGGCTAATGCAGAAAGACGAAAGCAAAAAAAATGAGCGGCCAAAAGATGTGAAGCTTCATATGTCATCCATTTTTTCAGCTGCCTCAAAGGCTCATTTACAAATATGGTCAGCTGATATCGTAAAATCAAAAACTGATGCAAGTAAGAGCCAACAGTACTCATACATTTGACACAGTTCTCTAATATTCCCATTTTGCAATAAACCGCTGTCATTATAATCGAATGATTACTCTGATAATCAACAGACCAATCACATGAAGAACATGCCATAGAGAGTATATAGGGAAAAGAGAGCAAATGAGAGAAAATGTGTAGGGAAAACCCCCATTCTCGGGGAAGGACCTGTGTGTTTCTAAACGTCATGGGCAAGAGAACAGACGAACTGACGAACGAAATGAATTTTCCTTCTATTTTTTGTTCAAAGTGAACAAATTCATTTGTGAGTGCTGAACAGCTATAACTGATTGAAGAAGAGACCTTCCCATTAATCAATAAATCCTAATACTAAAGAAGGGAAAAAAATAAAGTATTTGTTACCTCATACACACACGCACATATACACATGTACACATCTCCAAGATTGGAAGAATGGGAAGGTAAGGAAAAGAAAACCTCATAAGAACTGAAAATGAAAGAGAGACGAATAGTAGGGAAGTAACAGAGAGAGAGAGAGAGAGAGAGAGAGAGAGAGAGAGACAGGCAGAGAGGGAAAGAAAGAGAAAGAGAGAGAGAGAGAGAGAGACAGAGAGACAGAGACAGGGTGATAGGCAGAAAGCGAAAGATGGTAATGTGACTTGAAGCTTTTGTACTCCATTCGTACAACTTTCCTTGGAAGCCCAAATAGACAGAAAATGAGAGAAAAACTCTTTTTTTCTTCATCCGATAAGAGAGTGAGACAGAAACTCGGTGAATACTGCTTCTCCAAAAAACCAAAAGGAAGAAACAATCATCTCATTTCTACATTATGCAGAATCAAACAGCTGAATGAGAAACAAAAAAACTGACATGAAAGATTTCAAAAATCGAAAAAGATTTCATCTTTTATGTTCCTTTTTTACATTTTAAATGTAAAAGAAGACAGAAAGGGAGAGAAAAGAGAACAGCAGAATGCAGGCAGCATCACTTGCACGTACAACCTAATGAGGAATGCGAAAGCGAAAGCTGTAATTAATACGAAAAACAAAAAAGGAAATCGTTCAGTGAATTTACCTTCGAGAACTTTCCGAAGAGCTTTACTCACATGCCTAGACCGAGCTTATTCAGGCATCAACACAGCATCAGCTTACACTTCTTCCTCTTTTTTCTCTGTTGTGTTCATCTGGGTGTATTCGCCTCATTGTCTTTGTACTCCTTTCGTTTCGTTTTTCCATTCACTCTTCATATCTCTCTCCCTCTCACTCTCTCTTCTTATTACCTCCTCTTACAGCTTTTCGCCAAAAGAAAAAGAAAAGACAAAAAAGGCAAAGATGATGGACATTTACCTAACGTTGAAAACACACAAAAGAAATGAATCAGCTATTTGCTTCTCGAAATGGAAAACGTAATGACATACTACTCTATGAATGAACACTCAAAAATAATCTCATATTGTCTACTATTATCATGGATTTGTTAAGTAAAGTACAAAAAACAGAAAATATATGATGAGAGAGAAAGCGAGTTTGATAGAGGGGAGAAGAGAATCTGCGTGAGGGAGTTATGAGGCTATGAACTGCGGAGGAGAAAGAACATCAATTAATCATCCAAATGAAACGAAAGAATAAAGTTCTTGTTCCAAATGAGGAATACCTTGAGGACAAAGTCATCATGACCTCTCAATTACAAAACAATTCTGATGAGCGATGTGATGTTCCGATGATCACAAACAATCGTTTCTTCCTCTTTTATATTCTTTTCGATGTGTGGCTCCTCATTCTCCACCTCTCACCGTCTCTTTCTCTCTCTTCATTTTTACTCTCTCGTCCGTAAACGTGCTCAAGATACACGCAGACCATGAAATGAGAATTACAAAAATTGGTCAAATGACAACATTTCATGCGAGTCAAAGATTATCAGAAGGAAAATGTTTCTTCCACAAATATCTTTTTATCTCTCTTTCTCTCTGCAACTCTTGCTCTTTTCCTTTTTCTCATGTTTTTATTGAAATATATTTAGTAACAACTTGAATTCAATTCTATATTGGATTACAAGATATCTGAATAAGCGAAATCAAAGATTATGAAGAAACGAGTAAAACAGAAGATTATCAGAAAGAACACACACATACATACACGCTCAAAAGCAATGTGACACATATCACCAAGTAGCTGATGACGACAATGCTCTCTCTTAATCATAACCTCTATACAAAAAAGTGAAGCATTAGAATTTCAGGCTACGTTCTTATCGTCTTTTAACGCATAATTGAAGAGTATAACGTTTGCTTTTACTTCTTCTTCAGCTTTCTTCATCTCTACTCCTCTTTGACTGTACATCTCTATTTCCCTGTATTTCATTTTTCTTAACAACTGAGACTGTCATGACGTTTGGAAGCATTTTTTGCCCCTCCATGTTGACCAACAGAAGGAAATAACAGCAAAAACAAGAGATATGAAGAAAGAAAGAGAGCTAGAGAGAGAAAGAGAGTATGAAGAGAACCCGAATAAATACATAGAGAAAACATGACGAAAATGAAAGAAGCGAAAGACAGTTAGGATTATTCGAGGAGCAGCTAAAAGCAGAAGCATCGATTTCATCCGAAATCATATTTATTTAGCTGTTTGATGATCTCTCTCCAATACCTTCTCTTCACAGGAAACTTTTTAACAAAAAAAGTTCGAACACAAAAACCAGACAAGCAAAGCGGAAAGAAGCATTTGGAAACAGCTGAGAAGCATCAACAGAATGATGACGAGGGCGAATCCGTATACGAATAAGTGTATCAATGAAATAATAAAAAAAACAAATGCTCGTTATAACTAAACTAACGCCACTCACAAACATGTGACACACATTGACCTCGTCATCTCACCCCCTCAACCCTTGCCTCTTTCTCTCATCTTTCCTTTCTATCTCGCTCTACGTAAGGCAGTTCTCTTACTTTTTTCATCCATAACTGAACTTTCTCGTCATCTATTTAGATCGTGTTCAATCTCTTTATGTTCCTCTTTAGCTACTGCTACTGACCTTTTATTGGGCTGATGCCAGCAAAGCTATCCATGCACAGGCAAAACAAAATGAATTGTGAAGAGTTTAGATGAGAAGAAGGCAGTAAGCTGTATATCTTTCTAGTTCAAATCACAGAACTGTCGCCTTCTCTCTTTCTTTGTCTAATCACTCTACATCACACTATCTCTCTAACTTCAAATTGTATTCTGAGCTTTATCCTATTACTATGCGTGTTTATGAAAGAATATGTGTATCTGAAGTACATATTCATAATTATCTAGACCATATATATGGTTATCATAATGTAATTATTTCATACATCTTCTTGTTCTTCTTTCTCTGCCTTAATCGTATACATCTCACAGTTGCATCATTCATTCATATGGTATACGATATAAACTGAGATAAAAGAAGCAGAAAAATATTTTTTAAATATTCGAAAACATGTGACGACAAATTCGACTGACCGAACCCAATGAATGTCTCGTCAATTTCTCGCCTGATAATCACAAAAATGTGCCAAAAAGGAAGGACAAAGAATATAATATTCGTTTGTACACAAAGAATCTCACAATAGTTTAGAACTTCCGTTAAAGCTTATCAATCTGTTTCAGTTTTCTCCAAGCATTTCATCAGCAATCTCAGAATGGGGGAAGAGTAAGACAGACACACACATGGAATGGGCGAAAGACAAAGAGTAAGAGAGCAAAAGTACAATGCACAAGCCATTTTTCGTTTTTACAAACATCAGCCTGTTATCAAATGCAAAATCCTTGAAATTTCCTATTATTCTTGGATATTTCAATCTTAAACATGCTATCGTCTTCTTCGTGGAAAGAGTCGAAATTTTCAAAATTTTTCCGAATCGCATGGCTCATCAGAACATTTCAATTTCAAATCAGCTTTCCAACGAATTTGCTTTTTCAACAAGTTAATTGAATATCATTGAAAAAGCTGTTGAAACAATCAAATTAGTTCTCATCTAGATGACTTCACTGAATGAAAATAATTCCAAAAAACGAGGAGGATGAGTATAAGCTAAGCTAATCTTTCACTCTACCTACTAATGATGGCGTTTTTTCTTCACACACACACCATACACACATACACACATGAACAGACTTGTTGAGTTGATTTTTCATCATTTTTCTCATCAAAATTAAATGAGGAATGAATTATTACATTTGTGTTTTTTGAACTCTCACAGCGCCTGACAGGCCAAAAAAGGATTAAACTATGCAATGTGGATAAACGGCTGTGCGTGTGCGGGGCTAAAAAAATGAAAAACGAACTAACCTGATGATTTCGTTGAGGAGAAAGTTGAACAGGTACATTTTTCTACAACCGCTTTGCAGAGTCAGACATTAAATAAATGAGGATGAAATTAGAAAATAGATGCTACGTGAAACACGTGAAATTCAAAAGCAACATCTATTATGCTAATTAGAACAAACAACAGGCCCATTGAAAATGTAAATATACCGCAGCAGAGCGCCTTGAGACTAATTAACTTTTTTGAAAAAAGTCGTACTATGTCGTGAATAGAGTGAAAGAGAGAGAAAGCAAAGTTGAAAAGACTACGATTCCAAATAAGGCGTATGCTCTGACATCAAAAATACCTGCTGACAGAGGGAAACTGGATGATTCCATACGAGCAAATATGACAATCCCTTTCCATTTGGCGACTGATGGATGAATTTGTGGGGAGAAATAACGCAATTTAAAAAATTTATTTCTTATAAAATGCATCGATCGCAACATTCACAAAGCCTATTTTGTGGAACCGACGAGTTGAAAACTTTTCAGATTCGAAAGCTTTGTTAGTATGAAGAAGCAGAACGATATGCTCAAGTCTACACATGCACTATTCTTGCTAATTACAAAAAAAAAGTTTATTTTCTGAAAACGTTTGTACAAAGAGAGATTTTGAGTATAAAACGTGTTAAAAATCTGACTTTTTGATATTCACAGTTCATTCTTTTTTCCTTTCGACTTGACAGATGCTGAGCGCTCTCTTCGAAACAAAATCTTGGACACAAAATGTGAGCATGTGAATTATTCAATCCAATTACCTTAGCTGCTTTGCGAGCACCTGACAATCCTCGCCGTTTAGTACGATGTACGTCATACAGAGTTTTATCTATTTCGAGATCATCGGCCTACAAAACGCGAATGCTCGAATGAGTGGATTTCTTCAAAAACGTCTTACTAATTTCGTGGTCTCTGCCTTTATTATACTGTCATCGGCCTGGAAATTAAAAGCAAATTAACAAAATGCCCAAATGAATTACTGGAAATTTGAATTTGGCAATGCTTGGTTTAGTTTCATTAATATCTTTCCGCCGAGTCATCTATAATTTTGAAGTTACATCGAGCTGGAGACTGCAACAAAGAACATACAGCTCTCGATCGTCTGCCTTCTACCTCCTTGCTGGACTTGACGGACGCTTTCCTTTCCAATTCAAGTAGCTCGCGCTCCTTCTGATTCTAAAGCACTTTTTTTCATTAGTAGCCAATTTCAGTTTCTCACCCTTTCTTCCTCTCGACTATTCTGGAGGGCAAATATTTTTTTACGTATCGTCTCACATTCCTCTTCACATTCTTTGATTCTGTGATCGTTCAAGATTACAGTAAAAACAAACATATCTCTTACTTCCCAATTGTTTTGTCTAAGCATGGACCTAGATACTCAAAGGATTTCTCAATCCAATTCATCTGAAAATAACAGAAACAATTAGAAGATAATTCATTTTTGGAGAAACCTTTTGTTGTGCTTCATCACACATCTCCAGCCCTGCTGTTGCCATTTTTACCAAATTATTGGCGATCACAAGCTTATCAGGTAACTCCTATTCAATGAATGTGACATGCAAAGATACATTATCAACTTACAAGCTTAACCAAAGTGGCTCCTAGAGTAATCCACACGTTATCAGATAAGTCGGAAGTGGAGTAGAAACTTGAGGTTGCATCGGCAAACGCTTTCATTTTATTTTCTTTATACAATCTGCAAAAAAAAAACAAATATCCCATTCGATTCTCATCAGTCAACTTGGTTCCGCTGAACTAATAGTTGACAGTTTATTTAATAGCACACTCTATAAGTACGCAATAAGGGGTTTTCCAGTAAACATTACTTCCCCGATATACTGTAAACATATAAACTTGGATAATGTAGAGCCGTTGCGTAGTTTCATTTCTGTAACTTGTACGAGTGAGCGGTCGTTCAGTTGCAGTAACACTAGAAACACCACGAAAGGCAGAAGCTCTCGAAGGAGACAATTATCTTTATTCAAAAATATAATAACAGACTATGTTTCAAAAAGTAACAACTTGAACAAAATTCTTCGCAGCGATTGTTAGGTGATTGCACTTGGATCCCAACATACTTTCTTGTGCTTTCCGTTTGCTAGAACTGAATTGATATGATCCTGTTTCACTTGAATATCTTTTGCTCTGAAGTTCGGTTCCAGGCGATCAACGTTCGTCGTTCGTGGTAATATGCTAATTCCCTGAACATGGCTTATAAGGAAGTAGTGACGAGAGAGAACACTTACTTGAGAAGTAGCCCAAGCCAAAAGGAATGTTGCTACATCAACTCCGTACTCATCTGCGAGTTCTCTGATCTGTGGATCATCGAAAAGATTCTTCCGATGAATAGGACTGCCTAAACTGCTATATGCCTGTAGAACTAGCATTAATCATGAAGTGCTTCGAAGTCTACCTGGAAAAGGATTCCTTTGTTTTTGCAGAAGTTGACCAAATCCGATTGATGGAAATGAGGATGATATTCAACCTGGAAATGAAGTGAATGACGAAGCGACAATTCAATAATACCTGGTCCAACGCAGGAAGAACGGACGCGTATGTCAGTAACTCCTCTAAATGGCAAAGTTCATAATTAGAGACACCAATAGCTTTCAGTTTTCCATCATCTGAAAATTCATGGAAATTGAACCAAAGATTTTCCACAATTTCTAACTATAAAACTGCTCTAGTGCTTGATAGCTTTCACGTCGATAGGCAGCGTTCTCAGGACTATAAACCTGACGGAAGGAAATACTCGAACAATTCTCTATTCACTCATCAAACCTTCATCTTATTAACACCGGGCCAATGGATAATCATCAAATCAATGTAATCAACTTGTAAATCGTCCAAAGACCTGCAAAGGAAGACATACAGATATGAGAGCCGCATTCATTCCAACTGAGCAATTGAATCTGTGGCTTTCTTACTTCCTTGATTCGACGGCGCTAGCTTAGTGGTAATGAAGACATCTTTTCTGAAATAGCATATTACTAAAATGAGGAAGTGAAAGCGACCTTTCGAGATTATGTTTCGGCAGAAGCTTCTTCAAAGCACTTCCTATAGCTAACTCATTCCCTAAACATGAGTTAAGACTAATTACATTGCGAGAACTAGCCATAACACTGAGCAGTATCAATGAAGCGGTAACCAACTTCGAAAGCTCTGTCTACAATATCATAAATAGTTTTTTCATCTCGAATCTAAACTATAACTTCAATTCAAAATTGTTGTCCAGCACAAACTTGGAAAGTACCCAATCCTATGATAGGCATATTCTGTTTCACATAATCTCGCCCTCGTGTATCCATGACTGGAAAATGAAAAGTGAATAAGCAATTATAGAATTTGAAGGAGAATTAGAGGACATACAAATCTAATATGCAAAGTGTGAAGAATAGATTATTGAAACCGAACTGTATTACGTACATACGCAACTTGTCTTCTTGCAAAACACGAAACAGTCAACAAGCATGCTGCTGTTCACAGCTATTCTCAAGAACTTATTTCCCGCTCTTTCGAGGGGATTCCAAAAATAAGAAACACTCATATGCGTCCCTATGCACGGAAATCTTTAGTAAAAGGCGAAAGATTTTCACGGAATATTGCAAAGGAACCAGAGAACTGATGAGATGAGGCTGGTGGAGCAGCCCGATTAGTTCTGCGCCGTATCACATTTGGGTCCGCAAATATTTCAAAAAGCCAATACCTCTCTTCAATTGGGTCATTACCGAATTTTCGCGCCTGATGCCCATATGCGTGTACATGACTCCCTCTTGGCACAATAAGATATTGTTTTCTTTCTATATACTATACTATATGATGATTGCGTTTTGAATTGAATGTTTTATTAATATGTCAGTTCATCGTTTAAACGGATTAAAGCATAATTGAAAATAAATTAAAAGATCGTAGCCATGTTGCCGTAGCTCTAACATCTAGTCTATGTTCATCTTCGTTTTCTCTGAAAGTGAGAATTATTATTTGATAAAACATTGAGATGCAATCTTACCACAGTGTTGTCAGAAGACCCTTCTCCATACAGATCAGAATTCAATTCCTTATTATACTGCTCTTGAAGAGTATCTGAATGCCATTGGAAACTTGAGAAACTAAGAGGAGGAGAATCGTCAGTATTTTTGAGTTGACTGCCTATTAATGATTGCTGATGAGAAGAAGAAATGGAGGCGCCTTGTCCTAAACTATAAGAAGATGAGGAGATCTGAACTCCTCCACCAATTTGGATAGGTTCCTGAGAAGTGGTAGGATCGCGTACGGAAACAGACGCAAGTTGACTAGCGTTAACTGATTCGGAAGGTGATACCCCAGTACCGAATGATGTTGTAGTCTTTTTCATGAACGGCAGAGCAGCATCTATAGTAACAGCAGAACGATGTTCATTGCTTTCAGAGCGACCGTTATGAGAAGGTTGATTAATATTGGTCTGCTCTGTTGGTGTTGCTCCGGTTCCAAAGCTATACTCTTTTTTCTTTTGAATCATCATATCGAAAGCTGAAGGAGGTGGGTTGAAATCCGTGAATACTACAGGTGGATGTCTCATGCCGATGTCGTCAAAAGTAGAAGAACCGTTTGAATCTCCTCTTAGACGAGCGTTGCGACGAGTTAGCTCATCGATAAGATCTTCAGATCTCGGAGCAGATCCACTAATTTCGTATTTTATACTTTCAGGATGGTTCATCAAAGTTGGCGAAGCGCTGGGTGTTGAAAAGGTATCTATATCGGAGTTGTATCGGAAGTTGAGCGAGTTCCGTAATAATTCATTATATCTTCTCATGAAGTCATCTTGTAAAGCCATTTGATCTAATACGAATCGACTGATAGGGTTAGCCTGCATTACTTCATCGCGAATTGCCTCATTCAAAAGAGGAGAGCTTTTTCGAGGTTCATTGCTGCTTATGTCCTCCACTTCTTGCAAAATGTCGGCTACTGCCAACCGTGCTCTCTCATTAGCATCCAAGGAGTATGTTGAGCTTTTAATGATATGTTCTGATGGTTCTTCCTTTATCGGATCCAAAATGCTCACTCTTTTAGTTAGCTCATTAGTCACTAAATGGTCCTCCGCTTCGTTATGGATAGAATTCTGATAAGCATAAGAAGAACTTTCAATTACATGGTCTTCCGCTAGCTGTTCAGGAACATGTAGCTCTCTTGCTTGGTCTTCCAAATAAGGAGAGCTTCCAGTTCGATGTTCAATTCCTTGCTCACTTGGTCGATAGATATGAAACTCTTTGTAGTATGGTATGGAAGGTAAATCTGGCTTGAATGCGAGTTGGTGAACTTCAAGTGGTGCAGGATGATCGAAAGTGGTGTGACTGTGTACAATGGGATGATGTAGTACACGAATAGTATGGTTGATAATACGTGGTTGATCAACAATTGGGTGATCAACAACAGGAATTGACTCACGAATATGGTATGATACCGAAGGTATTACATCCACATACTGATTCAAAGCTCGTTCTGGGATATCAGGAACATAAGTTAAAAACTCATCGAACTCCTCATCAGAAGATTCCGAAGACACCTCGTCCACAATAAATGTTAATTCTTGTTCTGGGATATCCGGTTCATAATCTAAGACGGTATTGTGTTCAAACTTGTCATATGAGAAGTGGTATGAATATGAAGACACAGCGTCTGACTCAGTGAAATCAATAAGTGGAGGATC
Source organism: Auanema freiburgensis (assembly GCA_030370435.1). Lineage (NCBI taxonomy): Eukaryota > Metazoa > Nematoda > Chromadorea > Rhabditida > Rhabditidae > Auanema > Auanema freiburgense. The sequence continues at coordinate 4,892,613 of CM059366.1, read as the reverse complement.
AATAATGAAGTGATAAGGCTCTTGCGGCAAGTCAGCTACATATTCGAGAATTTCGTAGTCCTCATAATACGAGGAAGCTGATGACTGAACTTCAGCATGCTCTACAACAGCGTGCTCTACGGCATCGTGTTCTACAACAGCATGCTCTATAACATGATGTTCGTGAACAGCATGCTCCACAACGTCATGATTCAAAACAGGTTCACTGAAATCAATCAGTGGCATATCCACGATTGAGATGTATGGTTCTTGTAACAAATCCGGAGTATATATAAGAACCTCATGTATATCAGGAGAGTTGGGTCTTGGCGAATATTCATAGATTTCATGTTCTGGTACAACTTCGTAGGATCTGATGAAGCTATCTTCTGAAGTTACACTCTCTGCCTGTCTATGAACCGAAACTTCTAAGTGTTCAAAATGTGGTATTTCTACAACATACTCCTTCAATGGGGTCGAAGGTAAATCATGCTGATAGAAGAGGTGAGCATTCGTTTCTTCTTCAACTAAGTCATAAGACTGTGTGTGTAAATCAGATTCTTCAGAAGTCATGCTGCCTATTGGAGTAAGCGTAGTTGAGAAAGAATACCTACGTACCTCAACGAACATGCTTAGTGGCTCATTAGGTAAGTCGGAAACGTATGTAAGGACTTCTTCGGGCTCTTTTTGTAGTTGTTGCTGATGCTGGTAGACTTCCTGATACTCGTGCTCATGCGCTATTACAGGCTCATGCTTATGCTCATGCTGCTCATGCTCTTGTCGCAGACTTTCAGAGTGATACTCATCATACATATCACTTCTTACGGGAATATTTTCTAAAGGAGATTCAGGCAAATCCGAAACATAAGCTAGGTTGTCGAACTCTTCATAATCTTCAGGTGGGACCGAATAATAGATACTTGGGACTGTTAGAGGTCTTTCATGAACATGCCGAAGGCTTTCGTCTTCATCATCTTCCACATCCAAATAGGCATCGTTATCATATGCAGGAGAGCAAATATTTACAGTATGTCGTAAAGATTCTTGTGGTAAATCAGCGCCGTCGTTCAAAATATCATTTTGATCGATTGGCTGTGGTGAAGAAGACGAAAGTGGTTGGCTAATTTGTGTGTCTCCAATAACACTAAAATGTTTGAAAGATTCTTGATAAGGCATGAAAGCCTGTCGATGACCCTCCGAATGCATCTTATCAAGAACTGCACTGCTGTAGACATCTGAGAATCGTAATGAAGGTAATTCAGTACTGCGAGACAGTACAACGGTTGAATGATTTTCATCATCCTCACTGATAGGGCTGTTTCTGCCAGCTGTTATCGTTGCTTCACCGGAAGATGATGTCACATCCATGTCAGGGTCAACCATTATTTCTTGGAGATGGGTAGACGGAGAAGCAAACGCATGATCAACATAAGCATCATACGATGTCTGCGACTTCACATCGTCTGGTGGAGCCACCTGAAACTCTTCAATGTGTCAACCTGGATTACATTTAAGTTACTTGAATAGTTGGCGTTTCTAAACCATCCAGTTCGATAGTTTGCTGAAAGTGGGGAGATGGAAAAGGTTGAATTGAATCAACAAGATGTACCTCTGATATTCGTTCCACAGAGGCCTCGGTGGTAACACAAGGTGCATTCGATCTTTTCGAGACCTAGTTATCGAAATTTGTGAAACGGATGAAAGCAGAACGAACCTCCGGAGAATGAGGGGCAGGTGCTTCGATGTCTACTGTTGCTTCCCATGTAGATGTAGCTCTGTAAGCTCAGAGTTACTCATTCATTTGTTAATTGGAAAAACCTTTGTCTGCCAGATTGAACTACTACCTCCTGCAGTTCATGGGTATCTTGTGACGTATCTCTGAGAAATGCGAAAATCAAAAATTACGCAAAAAAAGACATAAAAATTCCTGAGCTTATCTTTTAACTTAATGAGCTATGAATTTGTTAAATTATGAGAGTCTCATAGATTTATTATATGTGATATGAACCTTTTAGAATGGCTAGTATCGGCACTTGTGAAGGATTGTCCATTAAATAAGGCTATTATTGCTTTACGATGAGTATATAATAAGATAAAGGCTATAATAAGAGCTAAGATATTGCTTATAATCCCAATTACGGCACAGGCGGCTAACACTGAAATCAAGAGAAGTAACGATGATGGAAGAGGGGAAAGAAGAAATCATCTACCTCCATGAGCCATGGTGAGTTAGTGACTTTCGTATGATTGGATTTTAAAATCTTTGACGAATACTGGAATTAGTGAGAATTTTGACAGGACGTGGGTAAAGAGTAACGATTAGAGCATTTGGAGAGATAATGAAATCTGTGAGTTTGACAAATGATAAGAACCGAAAATACGAAAATGCTGTCAAAATATGGATGAAAATCATGGATGTGGATAAGTTGAAGACAGTGAGATGAGAAAACAAGCGCCGACATGTAAGCAGCAATGAAAATATTGAAAGTAAGAGAGTTTGTAATTAATCGATAAACAGTCTAATCATCTTATCTATTGCTCAGCTAGCTCATACAAGTACTTCAAATGGGAATTTTCATCTAAAATAAACAGAAGTTACAGATATGATAATGTTCAAAATAAAGTCAGACTGAAACTGTACACTACAGAGTGGGCGACTCATTCACATGACCCTCATCTCATACAAAAGCAAATTCTTCAAGAACGACAACAAAAAAAAAGCTTCTCAGCCTAGGTATGGTTATAAACATGTACTAATAGCCAGTCAACATATACAATTTAGTTGATAAGAAAATGCGTGAAGCAGAGACTCATGGCAACACTTATCAAATCAAGCGCTTATCACCCCCTTACGAAGCCTTCAGAACTTTCAATTGTTAACTGGAGGGCATACCTTTAGTAATAACTTAATATTTTCAACACTGCAGGCTATAGATGAATTGATAATATTTTGCAAAACACAAAAAATCACCTCTCTACTCAAGAGAAACTGATTAAGTGATGGATGGAAACGATACTCCCCCTCTCTGCCCTTCCAATATCAGAACCTTTAAGCCTCCGCCTTTGTTTATTATGTCTGATAATCAGAAATTCCAGCATGAACACGTTGTCAGTTCTGGAATGAGGGACATAATGATCGAACAACCGTTTTCTGCGACCGCAATGGGAGAAATGAAAACGACTTGGAAATTTGCATAAATTATGTGACGTCTGCCAACGTTCTGCCACGTAAACCGTTTTTTGAACTGAACTACGTGAAAGACTACACGATCTTCAAACTAAAGGAAGTCTAGGCAATATGGCACTTTGTTATTATTTTTGTTTTCGTTTGTTCGTGTGTTGCACCTCTCTCATCTCATAGACGATCTCATGCTCCTTCATGAAAGAAATGTGGTTCAAGAGTATGATTTAAGTTCAAAATGTATTAAGTATGCTAAGTTCCATAGATAATCATGTGTTTCTATCAAGTGAACAGACTTTTAAATATTTTAGGTTTTTGAACTGGAATAAGGGGAATGTTGTGACTTATAGAAGTAAGAGTAGCATGAGATGTTGAGATAGTAAGAGGAAAAGAAGAAGGGATAAAGAGAGGGGGAGAAAGTTATATGAGAGGGAGATAGAGACACTTGATGATCATTTACTATAGTTGCTTCTTGTGCCGTTTTGGCTGTTGTTCATCCATTTCAAATGATGATTGCGTCACCTTGATGATGTGATGATACTTGTCTTAACATTGTCTTTTAACTTTCGATGAAAAATACTCTTTTTTTCTTTTCCCTCTCGCATACTTATCAGAAAATAAAAAAAGTTGACAAAGCAGACACAACGAAATACATACTGTGTTTTCGATGTGATACGAGTCGTCTTCAGCAAGTTCAATTGCACAATACCATTTGTTTAATGGAAATTTATACTATGTCAGATGTGAATTGATGGCCGCTACAGTCTCTCTAATGCTTAATGGTGCCATAGAAGGAGTTGGCTTACGGTTCGTTTTCATCTTTGATTTTGAAACATGCGCTTCCTTGCTTCTTGTTCATACACGATGAGCTGAATGAGGTTTTTTTGACCATTTTCATCTTGCAAATGCAACCGCTGCCTGATCTTTGTCGAGCTGTTAAACTGCGTTGAAGTAGAAAATGACGAAATGAGAGATGATACATTCTTTTCTTCCTCATTTGTGGTCGTCTGTGCTCCTGAAGCAAAATTCGTTTTCTTGTGTTACTCAAAAGTTGAGCAAAACGAAAGTAAATGACGTGTGCTCTGTTCCCTTTTTTAGTGGATATGCTAATTAACTGGACTTTGCCATTTATGTCTTTACATGATTGATTCTATAGTAACAGACAAGCTTGAAATTGAGAAATACATTTCGTTCGAGTTCGTTGTTCCTTCTCACCGAGCACACTGGGCACCAGCAGCGCTGAATGAGTAGCCAACGAGCTGATAGTCATTCGTTGGGATTGTGAATGGTCATTGAACGAAACTTTAAAAATTAAAAATGAAACGCCAATTTACATTTCTATTAAACACAATTCAATTTTAGGCTATTTAACTAATAAAATTGCTTTTTCAATAATTTCTGAATTTATCAAGTTTATTACATTCTGAGAAGACGGTACGGCAAGTCAGAAGGCCGTAAATGAATCTTTGCAATGGTCTCCATCCATACTCCCAGTCACGTCACACGCTCACCACACACACACACACACACACACACACACACACACACACACTCACACACACACACACACACACTCTCTACCATAAGACGTGGAAAATATTACCATTTTTGGAGTTTGACTTGAATATAGAACTATCATTTGTACAAACACTACTCAAAACTACTCGAAACTTCATTCACTATTAATAATCTCTCTTCAACTCTCTTTCTCTTTTCATTCTGTCTACATCTCTCACTCTCTATCATTTCATATACTCTCTCAATGACTCTCCAACACTTTTTACCATTTTTTTTGGTTTTTTCAAGTCTCTTCTCATTTGTCAACAACTTGGAGCTTCCCCCAACTTTTTTTCTTTCTTTTTTATAAACAATATCATTTAATCTTGCAGTCCTTTCTAGAGAGAGACAGACCAAAGCTCTCCTCTCCTGCTTCTACCAATTTGCTTAAAACTCTATTTTAGTTCAGAAAAAGTTTTTTTTTTAAATTCTCTCTCATGCTCCTCCTCTTGCTGGTTGTGACATTTACTTCCGCGCTGTGCATCTCTTTAGAGAGAAAAGCGCCTTTCGAGCTTTTTTTTCCATGAAAAATCATTTTGGGGAAATTAAAGAGAGAAGAGAAGAAAAATTGTTTCTTCACGTCCACTACTCACGGTAAACATCGAATATGAGAAAGCTTGGTGTTGATATCTCGTTTTTCCAAAAATTACTTTTGCAATTCGAAGTGCACGTTATATCTCTGCTGGAAGAAAGAAGTGTTGAAGAGGAGGATCACGTAGTTTTTCATTTCTAGTATGTTTTCATTAACCAAAAATGAAATTTACTGAGAACAATGAATGATCAAATGAAAAGTACGGTATGATTTGTTCTTTTTTCAACTTTTTTTCAAAAAAAAAAAGGAGAAGGAGATGTGAACGGGTAAGTTTCTTTCGTTCATTTCGTCTTTTCTGTTGTTGTTCATCTTCAACCAATACATTGAATATGAGAGATGCTGAAAAAAGAGGTTAAAGAGAGAAAGAAGTTGAAGAGAGGTGTGTGTAGAAGAAGATCACGAGAGAGAGGAAGAGAAAGAGATAGAGAAACAAGGAGAGAGAGGAAAATAGAGAGTTTTGTGCAATGGCAGTTCAGAGTTAGGACAAGTGCCAAGAGTTGAAATGCAACTTACCCTTGCAATTCATCGTTTGAAAAAAAATAATTCTCAAGCCATCTTTTCTGAGCTTTCTCAGCCTTCTTCGACATCTCTATACTATCTTCAGATTCTCTCTCTATCTCTCTGGTTGTCTCTCTCTCTATCCATTGCTCTACTATATCGTCTCAGCTTGTTGTTTTTGTTGTTTCTTTTGATTATTCATATGGAAGATTTAGGGATATTACAAATCAAGGTTTCTTCTCATTTCTTCTTTTCAAAGAAAGAAATCGCAAAGATAGAAAAGGAATAGAAGAAAGCTCTGCCCAGACTGCTCACTTTCTGAGCCAGAAAACTATCTGATACATACCTTGCTACTTAAACTATTGCTCCCATCTCTCTCTTTTCATCCTATCGCACTGCTCACCCCTTCTATAAGCCCTGAACACAGCTCATCAACGATCGGAACTCATTCGATGACTCCCATCATTCTGTAGATTCCCTTCCACCTTCCCTTTCTTTTTATCCCATTTACCAATCTGTCCAATCTTATACTTTATGAGGTAAGAACAGCTTTTGTCTTATTAATAGCTCACATTCTCTCAACAGTATTCTAATCCAACCTTTTTCAGTCATCAAGCTGTTCGCTTTGGGACTACCAATAAAGGAAGTTCGAACATCGGATCATATTTGGGGAATCAAACACCTTTAGGTGCGTCTTCATTCCATATCCTAAGCTTATGGTTTTTCTGAGCCCCAAAACATGCTTTCTCTTCTGGTGTAATATTCTTCCTTTTTTATCACTTCTACTGTTTTTCTCTACCCTCTCATCCGTCCTCCCAACAGTTCCTGCGTAGTTCCGTCTGTAGTTCTTCGAACATTACGCTCTCTCATTGTGTCTTCGTTCTGATTCTCTGCCAATGCTCGTCGTGCACACTCTCTCGTCCTCATTTATATTTTTGTTACTTTATCTTCTGAATTTTCACCCCTCTTTGAGAGTGTAGGGTTTACTGCTTAGATCATTTGAGCTTTTCGTTTCTTCCCTCGTCTTCTCTTACCCTTCCTCTTTCTCTTTCTCTCTCTCTCTCTTTCTCTGAATCATTCTTTTTTCACCTTAAAATTTCCTTTATGCCCACCCTCTCTTTGGCCTTTTCCACTTGATGATTCTTCACTATCGTCCCTCCATTCTATCTCTTCATCCATTTATTAAAAAGTCATCAGAACTCGTCAGAACATCGTTCGAATTTAGGTGATGTTCCGTCTTTCGTCTTTCGTCTTTTCCTGTCGATCGACCCATCAAACGTTCTGTTTGAGTTGAGTTCAGCATAAGCTTACCGAATTTTCAGTTTCTTTTTCATTTATGATGAGTATGAAAGCGAAGAAAAGCCATCAATGGATTCTTTTTTGTTTGATGCTTTATGACCCAAAAGCAGAAAGCATTTACATTCCTTCAAACAAAAAAAAATAAACGAAAACGCCCAGACGGTTTCCAGCGACAGCAGTATAGTTAGTTCTGTGTGCAATCGTGTGCTGCTGCACCTTTTCCAGATTCATCATGTAAAGCCATAATTCCATAAATGGTTTTCATGAACACAGAAAGCAAATCATGAGAGAAATGAAATAAGGAATGTAATTGAATTCAGAGCAATCTTAATGCATTTTTCTGCATCCGTATCTACCTTGAACAAGCTTCCACCAAAAAAATAAATGACCGCCTGGCATACTGAGATGTATAGTTAGGATCCTTTCTCTGCAATCCTTCGTTTCCTTTTTATTCTCCAAACTCGAAAACTGTTTTTTCCTGCTCCTCTTCACATTCGACTGTATCAAATCATTATTTTCAAACTAATTTTCGTTTCATATTTACAGTTTCCAATACAAATGGCTTCTGTGGGCCGCGTCTGGCTGCTGTTATGCAGCAACGAAGAGAAATGACTGCTTCCGTACTTTCTCGTCGTGGCTACGGTTATGGTATGCATTCTGCTAATTACCGTAATTATGAGAGAGGGGTAAAAAGAGAGAGAGAGAGAGAGAGAGAGAGAGAGAGAGAGAGAGAGAGAGAGGGGGAGAGAGCCATAGTTGAAGAGTGAGAAGCTGATAAAGAGGAGATAGTTCTCCAGTAATCAGAGAGAATGTGTAAACAACATCACGTCAACTTTTAAATACTTTTAATGAACTTTTAATTATTATTTATGTAATAACGTCATCTGTATGTAAAACAAACTGAAAATGATTGAAATTCGAGAAGTGAGACGATAGAATAGTATGAGTATGAGAGAGAAGATGGAAAGATTTTCATTTGATCCTAGAGACAGAGCCAAAGGTTGACATATGAAAATGTTGACGTTGAAAATGAAGTTAGAAGCACAACAGAAATACTTGTAGGAGTGTCAGCAGACACAGAAATGCGGTGCATTTCTCAAGGAGCCATAGGATCCCATTTGAAGAGGTAAAATGATTTTCAGACGAAAACATGGGGAACAAACTAATCTGGAATGAGCTAGAATGACGGCGAGGTAGAAATAGTGACGGAGAAATGATAATCAAGAATCATTCTGAACGAAGTGGAAACCAAGGGTACCGCTGCTCTAGAAGGAGTGAGAGAGGCATAGAAAGGCTGAGAGAGTCATATCCAAGGGAAGGGAAGCTGACAAAAAGAAAACAAAACCTCGAGGAATTCTCGTAGAAATCCTAATGAAGAAACAGGCTTGCGTACTTCAAAAGCACTATTTTGCGTGAAACGTCTCTATGTAGAGGATAATAATGATATTTTATAGCATCCATTGTTCTTCTCAGAAGTCGATTCGGAATTTTTCATTCACTTTGTTGCGTTTTCTTCTATCCGTTTTTATTTTTTGTTGCTTGTCATTTCTATTTTTTTATTTTAGAGAAGAAAGAAAACAAAAATGCAAATTAAAGGGAGATTTCCTCTTCCCTTCTCTTTCCCTCTCTCTCTCTCTCTCTCTCTCTCTCTCTCTCTCTCTCTCTCTCTCTCTCTCTCTCTCTCTCTCTCTCTCTCTCTCTCTCTCTCTCTCTCTCTCTCTCTCTGTATACATCTACCTCCCTCTCTCCGTTCACCTGAAGCTCATTCCTCTTTCTCTCGTTTTCTTATACTTCTTGTGTGCCTGTTGATTTGAAAATATCTTTAATTATCATTATGTTTTGCAGTCCACCAGCCATCATCATATTTTCCATCAATTTTTTTTCTTTTTTTTTGCCCATGAAAATCTAAATTCTCCAAATTTTTGTCTCAGTTTCGCCTCTCTCTTCCTTCGTCACATGGCTCTCTCTCTCTCTATTTCAATCCCTCTATCAATCTGTCTAACTACCTCTCTCTTTTATCTTCACTCTCTCTCTCTTAATATTTCATATAGTTTATGGTAGTAATGAGCATAACAGCTTTATTCCACCCATTCTCGGACATTTGAGATCTGAGATTCTCGGATCACATGACTATAAGCTGAGCATCTCTTTTTTCGGTTATTAAAACAATTTTTTCTTCTTCTTCTTTTCACTCTCCAAATATCAATTTGACCGTGATTTGAAAGAATGTATGGTTATGGAGGAAGTTGCTGACAATGTCATCCCAACCACAGTTTCTAAGAGACAGCAGGAGAGAAATAGAGATAGTGTGTATGTGTGTGGATGTGCATGTGCATGTATAACAGAGGTAGAATGTGTAAGAAAGGGAGAAGGAAAGAGGGTGGAAAAGACTTTTTGACTTCTTGAACATATATGGAAGAAACGGAAGGAAACGAAAGAAAGACAGGAAATGAGATGAAGAAAGAGAGAGGGAGAGAGAGGGAGAGTGTGCGAGAGGACATATCCTCAGATAAAGAAAACAAATGTTTCAAGCTTTGATTGTCCCTTATTACATTAATAATTGATTTTGAGATATAGAACAGGTGTGTCTCGAGGAATAATCAGCTTATAGTTAAGATATATTATAATATTTATATATGTAACCAAGGTATTACATAGTAATCAGAGAGCAAAGCTCCCCCTCCCTCTGGTAATTTTAGTCTTGAAACCGAGAACATTCCTGAGAAAATTTTAGAAAAACCCTGAGTATTCCAGTCAATTGTTCTCTTTTGGATTATAACGGCCTGTAGTCAAAACCCCGTACACATATTTTCCAACAAAAACTATTCCAAGAAGAAAGGAAGTAGAAAGAGAAGAGACAAGCAAAGAGATAAGAAGGTACTCTTCGCACTTTCCGTGATATTCTCTTTTAATAACCTTTTCTCTTTATAATCTTCCTTCCTCAGGTTCTTTGCATACTATCCTTCCTTTTTCCTCGTCGTTCTTTGCCGCTCTTTCTCTCTCCTGTGTGCTCACATAATACACCTGTCTCTCATTCATTCTCTGCAAACTGAATGATAGAAGAGAAAGGTACAGGAGATCTAGAGATATCCATATAAGCTCTTTCAACCACTGACTACATGCAAATTACTTCTTTATCACCTAATTATTCTTAACTATACTAATTATGTATCATAGAACCAATGTGAGACATTATGATAAGTCTCCTAGTAAGACTCTCAATGCTATCATTAGATCGCGAAGGTTAGCCATTTTCAATTTTTAAAAATTCTAGTTCGAAGACTCTCAGTTCTATTGAGTCTGGAAGCTTTTCGCAGTTCCGGATGATTGATCATTCAATTTTCGTCCACTGTTTTATCTTTTTTAATAAAAAAATATTATAATAACAGCGAAATTAAGAAGGATATGTAAGGCTTTCTAGCCAAATATGAGAAGCTTGTTATGTGAGAATAAGCTTTAAGATAAAGCTTGTCATACAATTAAAACCTTTCCCAACATCCAAAGCCACGATTATGGTTTGGATCTCTCCCGGCTCCTTTCTATCTTCCTTGTTCCCTCCCTCTCTCTCTCACACTCTTCAACAGCTCTTCCTTACGCTTTCTTCCTCATTCTCTCTCTCTCTCTCTCTCTCTCCCTCTCAACTCTTGCGTATATCCTCATCCTCATTCTCTCGTTGTCTTTTTCTTTACTGCCAAAAGCAACACCTCCACATGACTATAAACTAATAGTTAATCCCGTTTTGCACGTCTAGCCGTCTTTTGTCTTCAGCCACCAACCATATTTACCTAAATTACTTCAAAAATAAAATTATTTATCGTTGAGACAGCTCATTTTCATCATTTTGCCTCTTTCTCTCTGGATAATGCTTACTCTCTGTCTAACTAAATCACTCTCACTCCCTACGTCTCCTCAACAACCCTAGTTCATCTATACTTTGATATTGAACATCAAAAAACACAAATACAAAATGATAATTATTTGTTTTCTTTGTCTCCGTGTCTTGATCAGCTACACATCTTCCTTCATTCAGTACATGTTATAAATCCCTTAGTCGGATTATTATTTGTATGTTTTAGCAAACAGCCAATCCCGATATATCATTCCTTAAAAGCTTAACCAGCATATCCTCATACGATTTATTGACTAAATAGCTTTTAATGTATATCTGCCATTCTAGGTGAACATTCTAATGACTCAACCCCCCACCCCATCACAGATGTTTGTTCGCTTTAGGCATCTCCTTCTTTCTTTCAAACACCTCTTACGTATACTTTGAAAACTTCTAACTCTGACTGGAAACGTTTTATGTTATCTTAGACGTCGACTTCGACTTCTTCTTCTATATCTTCATACGTCTCTACGTCTTTCAGTTTTTTCTTGAATTATACTTATACGTCTATTAGAATTGATGTGGTTGCTATGAAAGCATACATATGAATAGATCTATACCTATACTATACATGCATAGATCTTCACACAACCCTTCTCTCATATTACTCATTCTAACGAAAAAGCTGCAAATCTGAAGTTCATCAAGCTACAGACCAAAATCAGACGTCACATCGTCTCATTAGTTTTTTGATAATATCAGTTTTGAGATGAGAATGAAGAAAGCGTAAATTATCGTTGTTTCGCTGACACAAACACATCTTTATACTTCTATATATATCTCTCTCTATACATATATGTCTTGGAGAGCAAATTTGATATTTTTGATAATTCTCGTTTTCTCTCACACGAACTTTCTAACCATTAATCGCTTTTGCCTTTTCTCACATGCCCCATGTCTCGTGACAAGAGAGTGGTGAATAGAGAGGGAACGAGAGAGTGTGAGCAAAGAATGTTGCTTACAATGGTTTTCATTACTATTATTATTAATACCACATACCAGAAGAAAGTATCAGTAAAAGTCCAGCAGAATAAGATTATAGATACTCCAATTATAGAAACAACATTTATCTAGTGGAACATACATCATCCACTATACTATAATCCTATTTATCTGATAACTTTCCAAATCGCGTTTACATCAAAAGCTTTCTACAGTTCCTCACTTTCCTCTCAAACATTCATTAAGCGTATGTTGTGAAGTCTGTCTCAAACTCTCATTCACTCATATAATATATTCTTTCTCTCTCTTCAAATCACTGATCATCATCTTTTTAGATATGCTTTCCGCTAAATAACTTCTCAAACAGAAATTACGCATACTCGACGGATAACGGAATAATAGACTTTAGAACTTTCGCTTCAGGCTCAAACAAAAATTGTTCCTCTATTCATACGCCTTTTCCACCGCTCTCTTCGGAGTCTGCTATTAGTCAGCGTACTTAAAATAAAAAAACTAGAAAATTGCGCTAATACCTATAATCTAGCTGTTGTTTTCTATGAAAAGTCAGCATGAACTCTGCAATTCTGCAAGGCTCCATCATGGCAACATCTCACGGGATAAGCCGCTTGAATAGGCATAGGAATGTTCGAGCTTTCAATATTCCACCAACTGATAAACTAGGCTATAGATCTCGTGTTCGAAAACGGTCAGATTTTCATATCTATGAGCGATGCTACAAATATTGAGTGTAACCACACACAAAAGTTGGAATGTAATCAAAAACCAAATGCATTCCTTCCATTTACTATAAAGTGCCATGATGTTAGTTAATAATTGTTGCACCAACTGAATGTATCTTCAAAAACTGACTATAAAAGCTGGAAAAATCGTTAACAATACCTACGAAACGGACTGCTTCGTATGTCATACGCGAGAGATGCGAGAAAGAAAACTCAAAATGAAAAACTTCAGTTGTAATAGCTATGTTTAGATCGGGACAACATGACTCTGAAAAAGTTGCAGATGAAGAGAATCATTTGCTTTTCACGGAAGTCAACTCATGTTCTGATGACGCCATGCCCAGTATTCAAAAAGTTCAACGAGCTGTGAAATATTAGTCTAACTTTTGAATATTTGAAGGGACTCATTGTTGACTCAGCAACTTCTTCATCCTTTCTTCGGTTAAACGTTGGCGGTGCTGGTTTCATGCTCAAACGAGAAACAGTTCAAAAGAGAGGAGTAGGTAAGCGTACCACTTTCTCACACTCTCATAACTCAAAAAATGAAACAAAATGAATACCTGAATAGCCATATCGATGATTCGCTTTTAATGAATCTGAGAGCACAGCACGGAACAACCGCTTGTCATAAGATTTACAGTTTAAATGATTGAAGCTCACAGTCTTAAATTGCGCGCGCGCTCAATTAGCAAATTAGCATATTTCGCTGTTAAGTGCAGATGTGTAAAAGCACTTACGTGCAGACAGATCTTAGTGTTTGTGAATGAACCGTATAATATCCTCAAACTATACTTATAGGGAGATTGCAATTTCTGGTGAATGCAAAAGATGCTTCATTAGCAGAGTTTGATGCTTATCTTGAGCAAAGCCGCGAGTATTACTTCGAGAGACCTCCTGCTCTTTTTCATATCATTTATCAATTTTATTTAACAGGTATCGCTTTTTCATATTCGTAAACAATGATTACAATTCAGGACAAATTCATCAGCCTTCACATTTGTGTCCAAACGATATTTTGGATGAACTGGATTATTGGGGAATCGTTCCCGATGATTACTTAGCCCCTTGTTGTTGTGTTGATGAGAAAGTTAGTTCTTCGTTTATTCTCTTTAATCTTTTAAATTTCCATTTCGTTAAGGGAGATGATAGTTCATCGATTGCGTCTGAGGAAAAGCCAAATCTGTTTAAAAGCTTATATTTGGGTGAAGTGAGACGGAAAGTTTGGAATGTCATTGAAGAACCAGCCAGGTAAGAGAATATTGGATGCAACTCTTCGAAATAAATAAGTTCAGCTCAATCCTTGCTCAAATATTTGCTACATTATCGGTTCTGTTTGTGTTGATATCCATATCTGGCTTGGTTCTTGGCTCTCTGCCTGAACTTCAAATTCCTATAGTAAAAAATGTGACGGAAGGTGAGAAGACGTAAACATGAGCAAACAAGACGTGAATGAATTACAGGCCAAATTGTGGATATGGAGCCTCTGCCTATCATTGGTTATGTGGAATATGTGTGCATAGTTTGGTTCACTCTGGAATATGGTATGTTACGTTATAGTTCTTATAGCCAACATCTCTACTTCAGCCATTAAAATGCTCGTGACAGCTGAGCGAAGAAAAACCTTCTTCCAACTGCTTAACATAATCGATTTGATGGCTATTTTACCGTTTGTAATCGAAATGCTACTACTTGTAGCTGGAGTTAGTACTGATCAACTTCGAGATTTAAAGGTTCGACCAGCCATTGCTAGAATCTGCAACCTAACTCATTCCAGGGCGCTTTTCTTGTGATTCGAATTTTACGGGTTCTTCGAGTGATTCGAGTGCTGAAATTAGGTCGCTACAGCAGTGGCCTGCAAATGTTTGGAAAAACATTGAAGGTTTCATTCATTCGTCTGTATGATGTATTAACCTCCGTTCCTAGGCATCTTTCCGACAATTGGGTATGATGGCTATGGTAGTCCTGACAGGAGTGATCTTCTTCTCTACGCTTGTGTATTTTTTGGAGAAAGACGAGCCTAACTCTGGTTTTTCATCCATTCCAGCTGCTTGTTGGTGGTAAGTAGAGCAAACTTGTTATTTTAAAGCTTTCCCTTTGTACTATGTAAATTTCATCTAATTATAATTTCTTTTCATGTGTATCGTAACGATGACAACAGTCGGTAAGTTGTAATTGTAGTTCTGTGACGTGTGAAAATCGTTTTTATCAATTCAACACTCTTGAATACGTAATTAATCAAATCTCTTTTCAGGCTATGGTGACTTGACCCCCGTCACAGTTCGTAAGTTCTTCGTTCAGCATGTATAAACTTCATTGAAACTACTTTCAGCGGGTAAACTTGTGGCGACTGGAGCAATCGCTTGTGGAGTTCTCGTGCTGGCACTTCCCATCACAATCATAGTGAGTTTTGTGACAACATTCCCGTTCTCTCCATTCTTGCCTGTTCCGTTTGCTACTGGGTTTGGCTTCAGTAACTTGTCGTCAGCTAAATGTACCAGTATCAAGCCTTACAGACTATTCAATTGCTCTGAAAAAAGAGATCTTTTCATATTCCTAGAAAATATGAGCAAAGAAATTTAGGCTCAGGTTGCGTTCACAATCAAGGATCGAAAAAAGAAAAAATGCTGTTTGGGAGAACGTGAGCGGATGTGCGTGTGGCCATCCAAGTTTAGCTTGAACGGCTTCAAAAAAACAAACTTTCACGCGCTTTCGCTGCACCTCTTCCCATGTTTTCTTTGCTTTTGTAAAAAATATAATTTTCCAAAAAAAAATGTTCGTCCTGACAAGACTTTCGTTTTCTAAAACCGTAGTGGAGCCAAGCCTGCATATTATCGTTAATCGCACTGATCGTGAAATGTTTCAGGTCGACAACTTTATGAAAGTAGCCGAAGGAGAAAGGGATCAACCTAGTGGAGTAGCTTCTCGATTCGGTTCTCGTCCGCAGCCCGCGAGGTGATTGTCATTTTCCAAATATACCTGAAAATTATTAAGAAAAGGAAAATAATATTAATTGATATGAAAAAGGTATTTGCAAAGCGGTTTCGCGTCACTCGAAGAAAATGATGTAAAGAGGAAACTCCCCCAGCCTTATGAACGGACGAATCATATGAAAAGCTTTACTGATAAGTTCACAATTGATGACAGACCGAATATTTTCATCTTCGCATGTTGCGATTTATCATTACGAGAAGGGAGAGAGACAAAAAAAAGAGGAGTAGAGATTGTGAAAGAGATGCAACCGTGCTGTGGCTCTGATATTTTTGAAATGATCAAATGCGCATGCACGTGGAACTCGCGTGTGTTACGATTCTGGTAGTCAAATGGGAGCTGCTGTTTGCGAGAGAGCAAATAAAAACATTCAAACGTATGTATATTGGGAATTAAGATGAAAAGAGAGTGAAATAAAGAGAGAGAGTAAGAGTGTAAGAGAAAGCTTCCCCCAATTGATAACGATTGTTCTCTGTCTGAAGTTTTTCGATGCCTCTATCTGTTGAACTCATTATGGCATCATCATTGAGGTAGTGCTGTTTGATCCTTTCTTATTTTCAGCATTCCCAACTCGGACATGACTGTCACACGACAGGTCAGCATGAAAAAGCCGCTGACGCAAGATACCATTTGCTGATTTGCATTTCTACCAAAAACAAAGTTTCTGTGAAATTAAAGTCATTCTTCATCTCCCCATGTCTTCTATATACCCCCTCGTTTCCCATATTTTCGATAAACAGTTGTGATACTCATTAAACCAACTTTTATTTACTCAAAATATTCATATAAACGTGATTAATATTCTTTATAAAGTTTAATATGCGTTGTTCGGGGGTTTGGCGTCATCACTACAATCTACTTCAGTAGTCAGTCTTGTCTGGTTTTGTCTTCCACATATCGAATGGTTTCAAATAGTTTTCCATCTCAAAATGCTCGAGCTTCCTGGGAATACAAACAGTTATGGCACGCTATCAAACACGAGACTCCTACCTCAATTGGTCAGTCTTGGGATCTTTCAAAAAGTCATGAAACTCCTTATCATCGAAACCTGCATCGGCTGCCTTTAAATAAATGAAATAAGATTTGATAGATGCTGTTTCTGAGTCTGACCTGTTCGGCAGAAGCCGCATAATATATGGCGTCAAAACGAGCCCATAAACAAGCACCCATGCACATAGGGCAAGGATAACAAGAAGTGTATAGAATACATCCGGACAAGTTGAAGTCACCTACAATGACCTATGTGAAGGGGAAACGCCTGGTAATGTTTTCCAACCTAGTTTCTTACAAGCGTTTCGGATGGCTGTTACTTCAGCATGCATTGTTGGGTCACGAGTTTGTAACACCTGTAAGAAAAGAAGTTATACCCAAAGATCAAGAAACGCATAAGCTGGAGGTCAACACGTGTGTCCTCGAAAGTTCTCATATCACGACCTTCTTAATTGCTTACAACATGAAACCAAAAAAAAACTCGCCATGTTGTGTCCTGTAGCAACGATTTCTCCATTCTTAACAACAACAGCTCCAAATGGGCCACCGTCTCCTTTAGTAACTCCACTACAGGCTTCTTCTAATGCTTTTTGCATATACGTCTTATCTGAAGAAAAGATAATCAGGGATTAGGGATCTAAGCATGGTCGCTAAGGAAAATGCGCAAAGGGTACCGTTTTCAGATTGGGCTGTGCATACTCGGTTGAAAGGTGCTGGAGGCATGATGTGTTTCAGGGGCGCGATTCAAAGATAGAATGAACGGATTCTTACCTTTATATAGACCTCTAACTCTTATCAAATATTTTAATTTATCTACTGGTAAACGTGCATTCGAATTCAAAAGCGTCTCTAAACGCCTCCTTCTTTCAACGATCATATCAACAAGTGAAGCTATTCACTACGAAAGCAAACAAAAACAAAAATCTTTTAACAATCTGATAATGTTTTCAACATCTTCCGCATAGGCACTTTTCTCAACTTATCAGCGTTTCGACGCAGAAAATGCTCTGAGCAAACTGTTGGGCTCTGTCACGTGTTAATGTAGCAGATTGCGATGATCAGGACTCCAATATTTGCTCGTAGCTCTAATACAAAGAGGATTCATATGAATTCAAAAACAACTTTATCATTTTGCAATTCAATAGGGAAGAATCGATGATTGAAACTCATGTCTATACGAATATTAAACATAACAAACCTGGATGAGCTGACATAACTTCAGGAGAACAAGTAGAGATGGAAATGCCGTCGACACACAGACGAAACGAAACGCAATTCTGCCGTCTATTTGAGAAAAATGAATGGGAAGAAACAACGTGACAAACGGGTTTTTCCCATTTTTCCCCGCAACTATCGACTTTACAGTTTTAAACTCAGTTTAAGAGAGTGAAACAATATTAATATTCGTCATAACCCTGATTGATTGGCTGAGCGCACCTTTCCAAGTTCTCCAAATTCGAATGAGCGTTTGAGGACCAAATGTTTTAGCAAAACATATCCTTTACTCAAAAAACGGAAATACTTTGCAACTTCCGATCAGGATTCACCAGCCCAATCTATTTTCATCAAAGTGAGAATAACAGATAAAAATTAAAAATGATAACCGCAATTGTAGGGAGAAAGAGAAAATTGCAAATTAATGAGCTGAGTCCACCTGACAGACAAGCTATAGTATGACTACGCGTGATTTTAGTACGGAAAAGGTTTATTACTGATTAGTTAAAATCAAAAACTGTAGTGAAAACATTATTAGACTTGTAATTGATGAAACAAAGTGGAAATGTGTAAGTTTCACAAGAACTTAACTATTTGGGATGCTAAAGTAGGATTCTTGACGAAGACCTCTTCTCGCACCTTATCCAGGGACAACACGTTTCTCATCCACATTTTTAGATTGTGATACTTAACCTGAAAACTTTTCGATCAGCACAAAATTGATTACGACACGTACTTCGAAGTCATCACCGTCAGAATGGGTTGAAGGTGCGAATCTTTGCTCTTTTATGGGCGTAGATGGAACTACGGCTGAATTAGCTTCCTGTTGGTATGAGATTTCTACGCTGGAACTGTTTGAGGTTCATCATTATTTCTACATTGTTACATACCTTTGTTGCTTCCATCTGACACAAGCAACGTCATTCGGCTGTTTCTGGAGTTATAGCAAAACGAACAGATGAAAAAGGAACCTTACCATCTCATTGTCGGAATACTGACCATCCTCGGAAGAATCTGTAAAACATAACGTATTCATTTACGAGTTTTGAGCAACTGACTTGAAGAAGGATAACTAGGAATTGTGGTAACTTCTGTAAACAAGACATGGAATATTCACATGAGAACTACACATACTTCGCGCTAGTTGACAATGATCAGTGTTGTGAGTTGTATCCATGCAAAGTTGGCAGGTTGTCACATAGGCGGAACATCCTTTATCCGAATTATGATTCGCTTTAGATCAAAATATTATTTTCGAATAGGACTAAGAATAACCTTTCCATAGCCATTTATCAAAATAGCTAGAGCTGAACGAATCAGAGCAGGAATCGTTTGCTGGAGTCTTCGAACTCATAGCCCACAAAAGCAAAATAGACAGAAGTTGTTTAGGAAATTAAAGGTAATCGATGGTAACAAAAACCTTTGGTTCAAAAAACAATTCATAAAGAAAAAAGATTCATTTGATTAATTTTACATGAAAACTTGGTTAAAAAAAAGGAAATTAATCTTTAGCTTTTCTTTTGACCATATCCTCGGTAGCTCTGGCAATAGGCTCAATGAACTTCTGGAAAACGACGTTAGCTCCATTGAAGGTTGGAAGGTAGAGGTACATAAGGATAGTCATCTGGAACAGGTATAACATGACATGAGCACAGTTGCTAACCATACCTTAAGTAAGTAGTAGAATGGTAAGCTAGTAGCGAAAGTTAAGTCAGTAATTGAGAAAAGAGCATAACTCATCCAATAGACAAGCCATTGCTTAGCATCTTCGGTTCTATCCGATGAACGTGCAACTTGAAGAGAAATATACATTGGGTAGACGAAGCCAGCGATGTTTGATAATAATTGAATGAAGCGTCCAGAAAAAGCATAGACTGTGAAAAAAAGACATACAGAATATATAACCTATAAATGCATATATAGTAACATCTAATAATGGTGCCCACGTTTTCTCTCTTGGTTCCGGCAACCTTCTCGATGTAGCTGAAAACGGGCAGAAGAGGATTCTGGCTATCATACATCTTCTTAGTGATAGGAGCCAACTGATCAGTGACACGGTTAAGAGATTCCTCAATCAATCCACGGCTCTCATTCTTTTTCATAGCCTGTGGGCTAGCGTTTTCGAAGTTGGCTCCGCTGCTAACTGTTCCAGAAGTCATTTTCTGTAAAGGCAACGGTTTAGTTCAATATCACATCAACTATTTTCGATAAAACTGAATACTAGAAGGAAATGAAAAGTGAATGATATGAGACGAACCTCTTTTCCTATTACATTCTCTTTTTTCCGCCTTTTTTGTTTTGTGATCTACGCACACACATATCTCAAACTCATAAAATATACTTTGTATTTTATTGTTTGCTATTGGATACTATAACTTCCCATCAAACCCACGCATCAGCTCTTAGGAACTCTGATATTTCTTCCAACAGACGATTACAGAAAATTTGCATACATTTTCCGTGAGATTCCACGACGTGCACTAGTTTACTGTGTCTCTCGCACTGAACGGTTGCCCATAACGTAGGATTCAGATTCAGATTTGGTCAAACTACACTGTAGATTCAGATGCAGATTTACATAGATACAAGTTGAAAGTACCGAAATAGGAGAAGCTTATTTGTTATTATGGTTTAGGTACCGTATATGGGGTCGCCATAGCCAACTAAATGTTTAAAAGCCCGATTCCTGGACAGAATGAAAAGGTACGGTAATCTTGTTTAAGTCCAAAAATACCTTATATTACAACACATGCATCAACATCCCTCTTATCGTTTGGGAATCAGAAATGTTTATCTTAAATCGTTAAGTTCATTACAGAAGACGTTGTATTATCTATGCTATAGCCCTCTACATGATACACAATAGCTTTTCTATTTTTTTTAAATGATAAATAAGAGACATGAACTGCATTATACAACTGGTGCCTATTGAATCAGATGACAGCAGAGGGGTCTGTTGTGGTTTTCAATAGAATCTTTCTATAAGAGAAGGCTTTTTGTCAGTTTGCCTGTTCACAAATCTCACATTGCAATTCTTCACATTCTTCAAACTTCAGATTGTTCATATTCTCAAGCCTGATTCCTCGAACGATCTTCTTTGGAACGAGAATATCTTCCACTTTTACGCTGCGGGAAGCACTACTACTTTGGCTTTCATCTAATTCCTAAAGTTTTTCGAGAAATGTATAAGGCTTCTTTGTATCCAGTGAAATGTGTAACTGCTGCTCGAGTGGCGGGAGAGGGGAGGGATAAGGATTCAAAGACAATGTATACTTGTTGATATTATCGGATTTATCGAGCTGAGAATGTTTGAACTGTTCAGCATCAGCTTATGCCATACAACTGCGCGTACTCAAAAGATAACGAATCTCGTGTCCAGAAGGCAATACAAATGATGCCACTGCTAGAACAATATCGACAAAAATTATGTGAATTCTAAATCCATACTCTATGCATAGTCTTTCGTATGACTTTTCTAAATCTTGTTCTATAAGTAAATGACATGTCGGTGCTTTCTCCTTACATGCTTTGCAAATCTACACGAGATTGGGTCAATTCACTTCACT
Organism: Auanema freiburgensis; assembly: GCA_030370435.1. Lineage (NCBI taxonomy): Eukaryota > Metazoa > Nematoda > Chromadorea > Rhabditida > Rhabditidae > Auanema > Auanema freiburgense. Next base: position 4,871,177 of record CM059366.1, on the reverse strand, counting down.
CTCTATCCCTTATTATTTCATAAAACAGTAAAAAATGTATGTGGAATAACTTTCTCTTTATATCATTTGTTGGCCAAAAAGCTTTCCACGCGCCCGAGTTTTGTGACGTAAATAAATTAGCATATTCAATAATTCCACGTTCCACGTGAACCGCAGTCGAATAGCATCATTTCTGGTTTTGCCTAGGTACAGGGCGGTTGATAACGTACTCGAAATAAATTTCATATAAGTCCAGTTAAGTTCAGCTCTCATTCCGTCCACAAATATTTTCTTTCTAATTTTCAAACTGTCATTTGACAAAACCAAGATACACAATATCAACAACGACGATGTTTTTCTGGTTAGTTGCTCTTGCTGCATTGAATTCGAGTAGTTACTTTCGTTTGTGAAACGTGAAAAGCGCCTAGGATGTAGTATGGCGCTAATACCGTTTTTTTTTTCAAATAATGAAGAAAATAACATAATTGATTCGAAAAAACATTATTAACAACAATTTCATTACTGAGCTTCCATCATGCTAGTCGTAGTACTTTCATCTTTTTTGTTGATAAGATTAGGATCCCTCACTCTGTGTCCATGGCTTGAGCTGTTACAGTAACGTTCTGGACATAGTAGCCACCGGAAGCTTGAGAAAAGAAGAATGATTCATTCAATGGAAAGTATCATGAACAGATAGATAGCGTTTGATGATAAAGCTTGTGAAATCGCTAAGCTTCTGTTCTATTTTAAATTAGGCTTTATCATTACCTCCAGTTTAATTATTTTGCAGTCACAAACAAAGATAGTAGTATCTTGTAACCGTCATCATATTCACATCTAATATAAAACTAACGTTCAATTTTTGCAGGTCAGTTGATTCTTAAGTTATTGGGTGTAATGTCTGAAGGAAATTGGGATGACTCTGGTATGTTCTCTCTTGTTATTGTTAACCAGAGCTTTCAAGATACTGACTCCGAACCTGTGGAGATTGTTGAAAAACCAGTAATTCTTCCAAGAGCCAGACAGCCTTCTATAGCGAAAAGTTTGGAAAAGAATGCAATCTTAGAATCATCTGTTGCTGGTTCAGTCAAAGATATGGACGGTGACGACGTAAGACTATTCCTAGTTCTTTGTAAACTGCTCTGTTTGATATTTAGACTGACGATGACAGTGTCTCCGTGGGCAGTGCTGCATCTTTGGAAGGCGAGGATGAGATGTATGCACCTATGACATTAGACTTTGATGCAACCACGAGCATGAAGAAGGTAAAACGTGCGGAAAGGGAAAAAATAGTCGAAGCGAGAACAACTTCCCAAACGAACAAGATGACCAAAGCGAATAAGATGACCAAAGCGAATAAGATGACCAAAGCGAATAAGATGACCAAAACGAATGAGATGACCAAAACGAATAAGATGACCAAAGCGAATAAGATGACCAAAGCGAATAAGATGACCAAAGCGAATAAGATGACCGAAGCGAATAAGATGACCGAAGCGAATAAGATGGTCAGAGCGAAAAAAATGGTCAAAGCAAATGAAATGGTCAAAGCGAATAAAACGACCAAAGCGAATAAAATGTTGGAAAATAAAAGGATGCTCAGCACGCAAGAAATGTTTTGGATGAACTGGAAGCGAGAAAAGGAGCGCAGACTAATAAGAATGTTGGAAGTAAAAAGGACGTTTAAAACCGAAGGGGAAAAAGCGAGATATAATGAGAATTAACTTATATTCCTCTAATTTCAGTTCATTTCTCAATTCCGTAGTGAATATCGAAATATTATTATGGAGTTTGCCGATGTTGAAATTTTCCTCATTTCTTTGGACAGTTTGATTCTGGAGTGTGCTGCTCATTCTTATCACAACTGGCAACATGGAGGACAAACTCTTCTTATTGCATCGCAAGTATAACAGTTGAAACTGTTTTCGAGTTTTATCAAATAATTGTTTCAGATTGAGCGCTTTCTGCAGCATTTTCTTGATCTCGGAGGCAAATTTAAGTTAGTCGTGTTCACCGACTTCGCCGTACAATTCGCTAGAGACACAACTCTTGCCTTTACCAGAACTTGCGCGATTTCTCATATAGCTTCTAGCAAGTTTGGAAAGGTAGGACCCATTGTGGGGTACTACGTATTTCAAATGATTGCTTAAGGATTTGGTTTATTTCACCAGTCCTGTAGATGTTACCTGGGAGAAATTCTTAAGAGATATTACCCCATCTTTTTTGGTATGCTTTGATGTCGTTTTAAGTAATACTTGTTACATTTAAGATGATTTCAACTGAAAACGTTCCTCAAGAGCTTTGTGCTCAAGAAGACGTTAATGTCGTTCCACAACTTGAAACTATAGGTTTTAAATAACTTCAGATCTTGTTCATCTTTTTTTTTCAGTGTTGCATGTATTAGCGGAAGGTATTCCTGTTGTTCTGTTGAATTCTATTGCTATTAATTTTGCTTCCGTCGAAGCTTACTATGTTAACCCAAAATTGTGCATTGTGCACAACTGGGACAGTTTCGTCGCTGCTCATTGGGATTGCAACAGTTCGTTAATGTGTGATTATCGAAATTTACAATTCTTCTCAGGCGAACTGTTGAAAATGGCCAAAAATCCAGTAAATGATATCTCTCAGTTCAAGAGTACTGCTGATTTTTGGACGAAAATTATTCAAGAAGCTAAGGCGACGTAAACTCGCATCTGAGTCCTATCGCAAACTTTTTTTTTCAGTAGCTGCTCTGAAAACTTCGACTCGTTCGCCTCAGCTGTTATTCTATCTGCTCTCGTTACCTCGAGAAGAGGAGACGACAGAATTTACATTCCTGCTAAGGAAAACGCTAAGCGTGGATTGGATTTAATCAAGGATAGAAGAAACGTTCTTAAAACCGCAGTCGCATTCTTAGAGAAGACCGACTTCTCGAAAGCTGAATTCTCCTTGGCTGATATTTGGGATGGTAGAATGGTATTCACACTATTTGATGCTATTGTGAACAATGAGGAAGTTTTGCCTTACAGACTTCAGGTATCACAATATAAGACTGTCGTTGTATTTTAATATTTCTTCGTATAGGAAGAGTTTGCTTTGTACCATGGCCAAGCTCAGTTAGCCAAGCCTTTAGCAGTCGATACAACGGAGAAATTATTCGAGCCAAAACCAGAGGTGCGACTCATGTTCTTCCATCTCTCAAAAACAATTTTAGGCTCCTAATCCGCTTGAAAGCCTACCCACTCTGTATACCGCCAAGTCACCCATTGTTGATCAGTTTATTCCTGAGTTGAAGAAGGCTAATTCAGAGAATGTTTATGTTGAAGGCAGCAAACAAGGTTTTTTCATTCCATATGTGCTTTATACAGTGTGTGTTCTCAGACTATGTCGATTGGTTCGTGACGAATATGAGTTGGAAAATGAAACCTATCGAAGGTCAGTTTGCGGAAGCTGCTGTGAAAGTTGAAGATGCATGGCAACAAAAAAGGTTGAACAAGTCGCGTCAATTCTTGAGTAGATGGTAATGTTTTCCTATCTTTCAACGTTCCTCATCTATGCATTTTCAAGGTATGAGATGTTTGCCAATTCTTTGGAAGGAAAGGGATCCAACCTGCTCGTTGATTTCTCAAGAACTCCCAAAGGATACGCTTCTATAGAGGATGGTAACGACAAGACGAAAAAAAGTAAAGGATGGGCTGGACAGAAAGCTGGTGGTGGCGGAGGAGGTGGTAAAAAAGGAAAAGAAGCTTCCAAGTCCAAAAAAGAGTTGATTCTTGAAGCTAACAAGAAAGCTAAGGATAACAAAGTAATTTTTATTTGAATAATGGTTTTTATAACGGTTCCTCTAGGCTATTGAGGGTGAAAAGACAAAGATTAAGTATGCTACTCAACACGGAAAGAATGTGAGTTATATAAATTTTATATTTTTAATTAATATTACTCTCAGAGTGTTGGTTTATTGGTGTCTCTACTGCCCAAGTTGTCTCTATCAGAGACAAAAGCTCTCTGCTTGTACGAGATCGTAATGAGGGAAGCTAAAGAAATTTTTTCTAACCTCACAGGTTCTTCCAATTTGGAGAGAAGGTACATGGCGCTCGCGGCTTTTGCTTTACCTAGAGGATTACAGACGTGTCGAATGTGTCGATCTTGTAGAGCATATTAAGCACTGCTTCACTCGTCATTGGCTGTACTTGGAGGACAAGCAGAAATCTGATGTGAGATCTCGGTTGATACAAACCTTCATCTCGTGTTATAGGTTGCTGATATCTGGGTATCATTAGGATTTGAACCTCCAGCAAATGTCAAAATTTCTTCTGAATCGAAACAGAAAAAATTGAATCTTGATATGAATATGGTTTACTATCAATTGCAATATGGTGGACAACTCATTGATATCCTCGCTGACCCCCAGAAGGATGATCGTGTTACTGGTTTCAATCCTGATGGTTGGCAAAGAAGAATGTTGGATTCTGTTGATAGAGGTATAACTTCCGTGTGATTAGGCATAGACTTATTAAATAAATTTAGGTCACTCTGCCATCATCATTGCTCCTACTTCCGCTGGTAAAACTTTCATTTCATACTACTGTGTGGAGAAAATTTTACGCGCTAGTGACGAAGATGTCGTAGTTATTGTTTCACCTTCAAAGGCTTTGATGAATCAGGTTAGCTTGTCCCTCACTTTGACTTCTAACTTGGTTGCAGATGTGTGGATCCGTATATGCTCGTTTCAAGAACAAGAGTATGACCAGAGGCAAAGCTCTCTTTGGTGTTCTCTCTGGAGAGTACCGTACAAATCCTTTGAATTGCCAAGTCCTTGTTACTGTTCCTGAAACATTCGAAAGTCTTCTTCTCTCTGTTGAGAAAGAGGTTCAAGAATTCGTTTCAAAGATCAAATACGTAGTATTTGACGAAGTCCACTCTATTGGGTATAGTTTTATTGAAATGTTGTGTTTTATTCAGTTTTTAGAGCTTCTGAAGAGGCCCACATTTGGGAGCACTTGCTTCTCACTATTCGGTGCCCATTCTTGGCTTTATCTGCTACTATTGGTAATGCTTCTAAGCTTCATGCTTGGCTATCCAATTCTGATGCCTACAAAACGGGAGGTAAAAGAAAGGTCGATCTTATCAGCTACGGAGAGCGATATTCTGAGTTGGAGTTATCTGTTGTTGATATTGCTAAACCTAATGAAATAACTGAAGAAGAAAGTCGGATCAAACTTATAATTGAAATACTTTTTCCTTTGTTTTAGTATCCGGAAATGCAGTTACTACCGGAACTGGAGCGCTGAGACCTTTGATGCCTTACGGAGTTTACATGCCGGAAAAAATCAAGATGTTCGGAATTCCTGATGACCAGCAGTTAACAGCTAGACAGATTCTTACTCTCTACCAAACTATGGCTAACTATGATGCCAAAGCAAAGTTTGTTCATACTATTTTCTTTCTCCATTCCTGTTGATTCAGAGAAGAGTTCGAGCCATGTCATTACTTTGGTTATAAGAAATCTGGAAACGTTTGGATCTCTAGGGCTATGTTGAGAGAATACGAACAGAAGCTCAAGGAGCGTTTCCTCAGCTGGTTAAATGATGGAAATGCTTCTGCTGATAAGGTTCTGAAGGAGCTCAGCGGAGATGGTCTTCAAGAACAATTGGACCACCGATCCTTACCTTTCAACAAAGTCAGTTCAATGGTATTAGTACGGTTTTGATTTTCCTCAGGTCAAAGTTGCTCTCGAAAACATCGTTCCTTTGGTCGATAACATGCGAGAGAAACAAATGCTCCCAGCAATCGTTTTCAGTGACGACCGTTTTGCTTGTGAGCAGCTTGCTCAGTTTGTTGCTACTGAGCTCGAGAACAGGGAACGAGTAAGATTGCAATGTTTTATCATTTCTTCACTGTTGTTTTAGGAATTCATGGAGACAGATGAGTTCAAAAACAATTACGCTATCAAGGACGAAGAAGTATGTACTGTTGTTCAGAAATTAAATTTTTTTCTCTTTTCAGAAACTTCTCAAACTAGCTAAGAGAAAGAGAGATCTGGCTGATAAGAAGAAAGGAGACAAAAACGAAGATGGAGATAATCGGGATGGAAGAGATAATGATGACGAAGTTGATGCTCTTGGAGCCCAGAAAGCCCGTTTGGAACAAGTACTTGAACGATTCAAGTTGCGTGGACGTGGTGGTGGAGATAGAGATATCTACACTAAGTTTGTTGAACGTTTGTCTAGAGGTGCTAAGCAGAGGGAGAGTACAAGGTATGCTTTGAGCGATGATATAATTAAGAACAAAAATTTTAAAGACTTTTGCTTCGCCTCTTTGAACGTGGAATCGGTTTCCATCATGCAGCTTTGAACATGGTAGAAAAAGGAGCTGTTGAAGTGTTGTTCCGTAGTGGGCATCTCGCCATACTCTTTTCTACTTCCACTTTGGCTCTCGGGTACCGTCAAATCAATTTATCGTTCTAATTCAGTCGTTTTCAGAGTTAACATGCCTTGTAAGTCTGTTGTATTCTCAGTTGATACTCAAGTGTTGACACCATTGATGTTCCGTCAAATGAGTGGTCGTGCCGGACGTAGAGGTTTCGATCATTCTGGTAACGTTGTGTTCTTATCCATCCCCACCAGGTAATCATGTCTGTTGAAGTTGATGCGCATATTTTGCATTTACAGCAAGATGAGAAGACTTCTTACGGCTTCGCTATCTAACTTGCAAGGAAACCCCCCATTCTCTGTCACTTTCCTTTTACGTTTACTTTCTTATGTTCATCAAAAGGACGTCATTAATCCAGAAACGGGTGCCCCAATTCAAACATTGGAAGACAGAGCTAAGGTATGGAAAATACCTGTTAAACACGAAACATCAAAGTTTAGGTTGCGTTAACTGTGCTGAAGAACTCTTTCTCTTTGTTCACCAAGCGTGAGTGCAATGTCGATGCTCTTCGTGAACAAATCAAAATGTACACTGGATTCTCTATTCAGCTCCTTCGTCATCTCCAGTTGTTGGACGAAAACGTATGTTTTTCTTCTTGTACAGTTCAAAAAATTGTTTTGAGTGTAATGGAAAGAATTTGGCTGGCTTGGCAGCATACTTACCTGAGAAAGAAGTTGGAATATTGCCATTTATCCATTTGTTGCAAAAGGGAGCTCTGCACAATCTGATCAAGGAATGTAACGGAAACAAAGACAAGGCTAAAAGCAAGCTATTGCTTGTTCTGGCTCATTTGTTCAGTCGTAAACGTCTTCCTCCATCATTCAACCCAGATGATAAGTCATCTTATCCAAATATTCCCGGATGCAAAAACTATGTAAGCTTCGCTCTTATTAACTCTCTTGATACAAAATAACTTTAGCTTTTCCTTCCTCCATTACCTGATAATGTTCTCAAGTGCTTGGAAGAGTATAATACTTTCACTTATGCCCTTTATCACAAGTTCATGGGTGCCGCTTCTAAATCTAAGGAGTTACTCGTAAGTTCTGACACTTCCACAGAAAACAAAATATATGAATAGGGACCTGTATTTAAAATCAGTGGTCAAAACTATGAAAGCAACTCTCTCGTTACTGAGGATCTCGTCTTGCCAATGTATGAAGGATATTGTCATGATCAGTCCTTCTTACCTGTGGTTAATCTTAACGCACACGACTTCCGTGGACGCAAGGTTGTACCCACCACCGTAATATATCATTGTTTCAATATTTCAGATTCATTACAACGCTTATGTGTTAAGCATGTATGCCAATGAATCCAGAGAAATGCTCCACTCTGTCAACCAGCTTGTCGTTAGCAACGTTTGGTTCACTATTAATGACTTCAATGTACGTTTTTGCTTCTAACATTTTAAAATGATCTTTCTGTTTGCAGGAAGTTATTCGTCGCTTGTCTGCCGGTCTGGACCTTGTTGCACGACCCCAAGATGCTCTTGCGGAAGTTATGCGTGATTTACATGCAGAGTTCGATAAGAAGTTCAGACACATGTTCGGAATGAAAGGCAAAGAATAATTTGCGGAGTTAAGTCGATCTAGAAAGACAGTTTGTTTCACGGCCCGGTGGTTAATGGTATAATGCACTTTGTTAGTTGTTCATCTTTGCTAGTTTTTGATTGGGATATTTAATTTTTGCGATATTGTTTGTACTCGAATGAGAAGAGTAGCATCTAACGATCATTCTCCTATACACCTCTTCTTTTGAGATTTCGTTAGAACTATACTATCATATCATTTTGCGGTATAGAACTCGTTGCTTTTTCCTGTTTCAGAGTATTGTTTTTCCGGTTTATAATTATGCTAAAATTGAATAATTTGTTGATTTTTTTTGCTTTTTCGGCTATAAAACTTTATTCAAAAGGATTTCAATAAACAATGCGGTTTTTGGGAACTATGTACACTTATCACAGATACTCGCTTTGATGTTGGCTTCGAATGTGAACAAGAAATATAATGATCAAATGGAGTGATACTAAGGAAGGTTTCTTAAGCATGTTTGCGGGAATAACTTGATGTGAAAAGATGATTGAAGTTCAACTGGTAGAGGGGTGAAGGGGATAGAGTAGAAGCTCAAAATCTATGTTAAAGTTCCAAGTGTCGCCATCAGCAGATGTGTAAATAGTGAATGATCAATGAAAAAGGCGTTAAAACACAAAATACACGAAAGGAGAGGGTTTGGGAGATTCGAGCATCGTTTCCCAATAATATGGCGATGCGATGCGACTCAAGGAATCTTTAACAACTTTGTTTTGATTCTAAGGATGAAAGGCTATAAAAAAAGTTTGTTGAGCATATGAAACATCAGTTCACACAGATAAACAGCAGAAATAGAAGCTTCCTATTATGTTTTCAATTTATATATGGTAATGGTTTGGACCACGTGACATATGGACGAATAATGCTTGATAGTGAATATGTTGGTGATAGATAGGAGCGTAAAAATGTACATCTTGACTAGATAATCTCAGCTAGGAAGACATTCTGAAATAAGAAGTATAGGAAAGTACTGAACAGACGATTGGTCAGTTTGATCTGCAAGGTGTTTCTATTTAGGCTGATGCTTGCGAATGAGTAATAACAAACTGATTACCTTCAATGAAGATTAACCATGTGTGGCAGTGTTTTGTAATAGAAAACAACAGTGTTTCCTATGGTGGCGACTTGTTCTAACTTATGCACGATCAGCTACGGTTCACATAAACTGACCGAAAGTCAGGCAGCAGGTCATTTTTTACTTCATCAGCATGACCAACTAAGAAGAAGAGTGTCTTATCTACTTAAATATTCATATTTTACCTACTGATACAAGATAAGATTATAACGAGTTGTTGGTCAGAATTAAACGATAAGAAAACAGTTAAAGAGTCTCTCTGAGCAGAGAAAAAGTGATAAGTTTCAATGTATGAATAGCTCAATGTTATGGTTTTCTTTGATATCAAGCACTGAACCTCAAAATTACGAATGTTATATGACAGAAAGAAGGTTCGCTATGGAGACGGAGATGTAACTAAGAAGGGGACAACCCATGCACATTAAACTTCACTTCCGCCAACTTGATGAGTATATACTATTCAAAATGGTTGTTGCTGGAAACGGAATAGAGGTAATAGAGGACGTGGCAGTCATCGTTTTCATATAGAATGAGAGATTCACCAGTTTCACACACACACACACGCACATAGACACGACACACACACACACGTAAACGTATGAATGTCAATTGAATGATGCTAGGAATGGAATGATAGAATGTAAATGACATTAAAAGATGGGATTATTTTTTATTTATGTACAAAGAAAATATGATGTGAGACTATATGTACTGAAATATGGCTGAGTGATCATCTCACTGATCAAAATATCGATCAAATTCTACATTAATCAAAAATTAAACAGAAAGCAACAATGTATACACATGCTATCCACAAAAGTATAAAATAGTTTTGGTTTTCTAGAAGCTCTGTAAGCTCAAAATCGAAAGCCTCTGCTAATACGAAAGTGGAACGCATTTACTGATAAGGAATGGTATATCATCACATTGCGAATATATAGTGTATAGTGTAATTATATGTCGCAATGAACTTCATGCATTACATTACGCCGATGACAGTCTGTTTGTAATTAGCATAAAATGGCACGAAACAATAGCCTCACACACAGGGCTTCGTTATTTTCAGGCGGGCGGGCTGCGAATTCATTTTACTCGTTGCTTACGCATAGACCGGTTGTACTACAGGTGAGTTTGACTTTCATTATATTTTTTAGAGAAAAAAAAAGTGACGGTAAAGGAAATGAGAAAAATATAAAAATTACGTGTCGGAATGTATACATATAACGAAAAAGAAAAAACTATAAATGTATGGGCTATAATCGTATATATACATTCGGACACACCAGTTGAATATCCCACGACTATTAACAACATAACATTGTCCTCAAGCGATGAACCGCTGAGAAATAAACACATCCAAAATGAAACGTAAGAGAGTATTCTCTGCAATATTGAACGATATTCTGTATGTTCTCTTCAATGATTCATAGATAAAACATTTTGTATCAGCAATAAGTTCTTACAGTTTCTATCGGAAATATCGCACACTGCAGTAAGCAGTTTCGAGCAACAGACGTATGTTTATACAATCAAATGAAGTCGATACGTGCAAAAAGGCTGTTATCTCCATAGCTTTCTTGTCTCAAAATAATAGGTAACAATGAAGGAATGTGAAATAGCTGAGCAGTATGTTAGTTGGATGTGTAGAAATGGAACTGTACAGGATTGAGGGTTTTCAACCTCAAATGGGACACTCAACCTCATATATCCGCATTATTTGCATGGAAAATAGCGGATGTACGAAGTTCCATTCAATACTAATACACGCCTAGTTCTATTCATGAACTTGATACGACACAAATTGATACTCTCATATCTTTCATTGTTGATGATCGTCAAGCCATTCCTCAATCATCATTTGTCATGTCCAACACATCATGTTGTGTCTGTGTTATTGTTTTCTCCTCTGATTTCTTTACTCAATTATGTTTGTTGTTCAAGATTTGTAAATGTTTGAAACTCTGATATGATACGTTTGATAACCTCATGTTCATCTCTTGGTACATATTTCTATTTATTCACAATTTTATTTGGTCCCGCCGCGATCAGTGCAAATGCAATTCTAGAAACCTTAGTGCTTCTCAACTTTTTACATCACTCAAGCTTTTCTTCCGTTCTCTATCTCAGTATTAACCATTTTTGAAGTTTTCAAGTTTATTTATTCTATTATAGAGAATGAGAGCCTTTTCTTTAGCTAGAGCTTTCTCTAGACTCGCTGTCTCTGGAGCACCAGCGGTAGGAAGACAATTCCAAGCTCAACTCCTTCACACATCTCGAACAGGTAACTTTTCCCGCTTCTGCTTTGTTCTTTTTATCTGCTATTGCTTTAGTCTTATCCGTAGCTCCAGAGCTATCTCAAGCTCTTGCTAGAGAAATTGATGCTGAGCAACAGCTTTCTCAGAACAACCTCGGTGGAACTGCTGCTCCAACTTTCGCTGGTTTCTCCATTGCAACCAAGAATGCCGAAGTTAGATTAACTAAGAAGCACGGCAACGAAGAGTAAGCACTACCATTCTTAACCATCTCATTTTTTCTTCTCAGCATTCTCGTTGTATTCAATGTTAACCATTCCGTAGACATGGATGAGTCTTATGAAGACGAAGTCCAACCAGAGGTTTTTTTCCAATAAGTTTTTGAAATCAAAGTTCAATTTTGTAGGCTGCTCCAATCCCAGTTGCTCTCCCACCCTTCACCATTGAGATCACTAAGGGACCCGAAAGATTAGTCTTCCACTTGGAGCTTGTAGAAAGCCTTGAAGTCCAAGGAGAATGTAAGTGTCTGTCTGAGTTACAAGATGTAATCTTTGTATTCTAGTTGACTTCCGTGTAGAGGAATTCTATGTCGCTCCTAGTGCCAAGGACGGAAATGAAGATGTTGCTGATGATGTCTACGCTAGCAGCGGAAAATACATTGACCCTGTAAGTCCTATTTGTTTAACCGATAATCATAAGCTTGCTCTACAGGATCTTCACGATCTCCTCTTCGTTCGTTACTTAGAAGAGCGCGGATTTGATGTACAATTCTGCAAGAACTTGGTCGATTATGCTACTCACTACGAACACTCCCAATACGTTGGTCTCCTTTCCAAAATCAAGTCATTCGTTGGCAAGTAATCTAACTTTCCAAGTATTTTCTATAAATTAGTTATTTTGCTATCCAATTGACCTCAATCCTGCATAGATTTAGCTTAGATCTTTCTTAGAATATCATTGTTGACACGTTGTTTTATTGTTATGAATGTTTTTATTGATTTAGTTTATATATATATATATACATTATATTACAAAGTATCATTACTTGTTAGCGCTTTTGCTAGGCGTGATAGTGATGGGTTTTTCCATTTGGTGGTGTTGATTGTTGGTAAGCCATGGCTTCACATTATTTCCTCCTTCCCAGATAGGCTTGTCAGCTGAATATCAATTGATTGCTTTTCAAACATCAACTATGAATACTTACCCATGCGTTGTCCTCCTTGAGACAGTATTTCTCCTTCTCTGGTTTCTGAAATGCCTTTACGTTTCGCAGCGATTACTGGTTGGACAAAAATACTTGGATGAGGTACTCCTCCACCAATAAGTTCTTCAGAAGGAGTTGGAGCACTCATGACCACTAGAGCAACAGTATATAGAACAGTCAGAAAGATAAGGAAACGCATCTAAACAGATGTTTTATAGTGTCGAGATGATTCATCATTTGGAGCAAAACTATAAAGTACAGCAAACAGAATTAGCGCCGGATTTATCAATCAATCACCGATTTTGAAAATAAAAAAGAAAAAAAATGGGGCAAACAGAATAAGTTTTAGACGCTCCGTCAGAAAATGTGTTGTGTGAAAAAGGATGAAAATTTTTTTTGAGGCTGGACATAATAGGTAAGGGAACGAATTGCATCCGTAGAAGTAATGAGCCAAGAAGCGGTTGTGGATCGCCATAATGAGAACATTGACGAGGTTTGAATGTTTTTTTTTTTTTTACTTCTTTCTGATTTCCTTCTCTCATTTTATATCATTTTGTGTTTGTTCTTTTTGATTGAGTGAAAGTAAACAAATAGGGTAAGGGAGGGACGAAGGTAGACAAGAGACTCCCTGCCACATCACTTACTGGATTTTGAATAAGCACAACGATTGAGATATCATATTCGATTGAGACAACAGAAAGATGTGAGCAATGATGATAATGCTGATGATGACGATGGGGAAGAAGTTCGAAACCAACTAGCGACCATCAACGTAGTTTAGGCTGTTTAAATACGGCCGAAGGGCCTTTCAGCGAACTTGTGATACGGAAAGCGAGAACGATCATCATTTTAAACAAATTACTTTAAAAACATTGGTGAATCATCTGATAAACTAAGGAAATCCTTGTGACTTGTGATGTGTAATGTTCCTGATAATATCCGATGAAAGTCCGTAGAGCTGGATGGGTTGTAGGAGACGATAAATCAGCTATCAGAGCTTTTTCCACCATTTTATTTGATTGATACCAGACAAGTAATCGAAATACTGATTAGCATACCGTTACCGTGAATAGCCAATATTTTTTTGTAAAATATTCTTTGTTCCCAATCTATCAAGATTACAGCCTTAAACAAATGAAGGACACACATATCGTCTGACCTGTAGATTCCCTTTGCGTTTACGCCCTCTGTCCGCTTTTTACAATTGCGCGCGTGGATTGAATATTCAAATTTCCACATAATTAAGTTTTTCCTGTATTTTTTCGTGTTTTTTCAAGATGGATTACCATAATGCCCCTACTCGTAGAGAAATGGCTTTATCCCCACTACCTCGACCACTTGAGACTCCACATAAATCACGGAGGTTCGTTTATACTTGGGTTGTTGTGGTCATCTGAGTTTATAGGCTAAGCGTGATTGACAAATTTTCCGAAACTGAGGCATATATGAGATCGAGGTTCCAAGTTTTAACTTCACTTTGGGATGAAATCGAAATGTCAGAAGAATCGAGGTTTCATTATATTCTCGGAATATCTTTTACAATACTCATTCTCAGGGTACAAAGGGCAAGAACAGCATTCGAGCATGTTCATAACTTGATTGATGATATGGTATTCGTCTTACCAATTTCACATATAATATGTTTTCTCTAAGGTGGAATCTGAACAGCAAATGGTACAAGAAGTTAAGGCCGACATTAAGAGTGGTTTGGACAAAGTAAAGCAATTACGCGATGAAATGGACATGGAAGAGTTCACATACTCACAGAATTATCCGAGCTTAGCCTTGGTAATCTCTTTTATGTCCCATTTGTTATTGTTTTCTCTTCTCCTTTCAGCTCCGTCATGTGGAAAAAGAATTGAAGTTGATACAAGCGGAGCATGATGAACGGAAGAGATATCAGAATGAGCTTATCGAAAAAGCTGCACAGCTTTCATTGCGGATAGGAAAGGACATTCAAGAGCTTGTCCCAGAAAAAAGGGTTTGTACTATTGAACTTGAAGCATTCCTTAAGTGTTTTTAGTTAATGAAACCTGTAGAAGTTGATACGCTCAAGGCTGAGATGATTCATCTTCAAGAAGTGTTCGAAGAACGACTTCAAACTGCCGCACCAATGCAAGCTGATATTCGTAATTGGGTGGAGCGTCTTGGTTTGTCTGAATTCATATAACCCTATAGAAAGTAGTGATACAGGAAATTTGTTCAATGAGAATGAGAGCGCTGATGTCAAAGTAATTCTGATGACGGATGTTCAGAGCGAAGAGTTTGTGCTCTCTGAGAGTTCTCTCGGTACAATAAAACAGTATCACAACCAAGTATGTATGGAAACAGTTGGAAACATGAAACCTTTCTTTCAAGATTTCCGAAATTTATCAACAATGGCTTCAAGATCAAGACTTCTTATGGACTAGTAAATATACTGTACTGGAAGAGCTATGGTCCAAATGCATGGTTGGAATAGCCGAAAGAGCATTCTTACCCATATTCGATCCATGTTATTAGTCCTCTCCTGACTTGATGACAGGTTAATTTCTTTTTCAGTATATCACACATCCAAGGATTTGGAAAGAATGGAATTGGAACAAGCTCGTTTGGAGAAATTGTACACATCTAGGAAACGGATTTACGATTATGTTTCAGAGTAAGCACAGAGCTTCGAATGTTGAGTCACGTTTGAGTTCAGGTTTCAAGAAGTATGGGATCAAAAGATTGCTCTCAGCAGCAAGATGAGAGAAGCCGGTTACTATCAAAGTCGAGACAGATCTCACAACATACTGAAAGATGCTCAGGTTTCGAAACTTATAGTTCATGAATACACTTATCATTACAGTTGGAACGGCAATTAGAGCACAGTATCACAGTTTTGGAAAAGCAGATTGTGAAATCATATAATGAGTACATCGCTAAGCATCCTGATGATTCGTTCAGGTGATTGGGAAAGAAGAAAGTGTTTCCATAAAAGTTCATATTTCAGAATCAATTCAGTTTCTCCACCGGACTTTGTCAAAAAAACACGAGAAGACTATTTTGCAGCTTTGGAAGAAGACCGTCAGAAAAAGGTTTTTCAAACTTCGGTCAACAGACACTTAAGTCTTTAAGGCGCTCATGAGACAAACTAGCTCTTCAACACTCAGCTCCCCAAGAACACCACAAAAGAAGCCATTTGCGAGAACACCAGCAAGTTGTGGAAAAATGGAACCACCTCATAAGGTTCGAAAAGTTCTGATGGAAAACATGATTTTAAAAATGAAATGAATAGAAGCCCATGTTGGATAGAGCCTTCACTCCACGTACTGGACGGATGCCCAGTTTAATACAGCCAGTTAATAAGACTTCAGAGGTAAGCAGTGGAGTAAAGCTTCAGAGAGAAATAATTAAGCTTTCAGCGTGGCCCAAAGACATCATCACCTCGCCAAGCTGGGACCCCCGGCAGAACTCCGCTGAAGAGACATAATTAAAGAGCATTAACTAACCACCGACTCATCCAGATTTTAAATCAAGTAATATCCTATTAACTGATCTCCCGTAGTAAGGGAAGTTTTTTTATAACCGGTATTGAATTTCTGCCTTGTACAGCATCTATATACATATATATATATATATAGACATATAAATCATCATAATCTTACTTCCACACACACACAGACACACTACTTACACTCCAGTTCCTTATTGTAGCTGCATCTATCTTCTCACTCTTCATTCATCACTCATAACTCCCTATCTTTCATCAGTGAGAGTACCAATCATAGGTGCAATTTGTTTTCCTTTTCACTATTATTCGCTATTTTCAATAAAATCATCGGCGATTATGATTTATATTGGTTTGAATGGCATGTAAATAAGACCAAATTTAGCATTTCGGTTGTATGTTGATAAGATTTCAGATTAATAAAGCCGTTTTTCATGATTTTTTTGTTTTTTAGACTGAGAATAGAAATAAGGTCCTGCAGCGATCTGGTCAATAAGGCTCGCGCCCCGCATGACAGAGCCCCCTTGGATGTTTGTTCTTCAAATTGCTCATCATCAGCTTCAAGAAAATCGCATACAAATGATTAAAACATGAAAAACGCTCTCTAATATTCTTTATAACAGTCTTTCTATCAATCTCATATCAAATGTGCTGACCACAAAGTTCTACATTTGTTTTATTTAAGGGAACAGCCCTTTACTGGTAACTTCATGCCATGTCGAGAGGAATAGATCGTGAGTCATTTGTCAAGGGACAGGTTGATCACATGTAGTTAGAATAGTTAATAAATCTCTCTTTTACAGCTTGAAGCTATTCATAAAGCTTTGAATAAGACTGAGCTTCCTTTGAAACCAAAACATGCGCGTAGCATCATTGTGGGAACACATACTGAAAGGTTGCTCATCATTCGTCTTGCAAAAACCTTATGTTTCCATTTATAGATCCAGCAATATCTTTTGGAATGCTGTTACCCGTGTTCAGCTAGAGAAACACCCCGTGTTGACATGGAAGGTAAGAAAGACGTTCGAAAAAGAGTGAATGATGAAGTTTCCAGTTTTGCCATTTGGTACATAAATTGATTCGTGATGGACATCGCAGGGTTCCTGAAGAATCGTACAGGTGGTTTTATTGACTTTCGTGTTTGCATTTCTCTCTCATCACAGATATATTCCCAAGATTCAAACTTGTGGTCAGTTCTGGAAGCATTTGAACACTTCTGGCTATGGTGCTTGCATCGAGAATTACTCGAAGGTTTTATGTCAGCGCCTCGAGTTTCACAGAAGAGTAAGACCGGTTATCGATTGATGATTAATCGTTGCTTCTCATCCAGTATCCCGTTGTGCCAGGAAATTTGAATTTAACAGATGCTCAGTTAAAAACTCTAGAAAAGGATCTCGACAATGCCTTTGAAATGACAATCTCCATGTTAGACGAGATGGACAACCTTTTGAACCTGCAAGCTCTTGGTAAGTTGACATTTCCGTGACATATTTACATCTGATCGATTCAAGTCTACGATACGTTGGAATGCTTACGATGGAGCTCTTTAGCTCCTGAGGGACAATGCTTGCTTGCTCCTCTCATTTTGGTCATATTGGATACAAGCAAATTCTACGACTACTTAGTGAAAATGATCTTCAATTTGCATAGTCTTGTACCACCTGATGCTTTGGAAGGCCATCGCATTAGGTTTAGGGTATGTTCATCTGGAAACAATACAAAGAAAATCTTAAATTCTAGGAAGCTTTTCGTAGAACGAAAAAGTTCTATGAAGAATCCAGTAACCTTCAATACTTCAAGTTCCTTGTTTCGATCCCTACTTTACCTGCCGTATGCTTGAACCTCGTATTACAGTTTTCAGCTCTCAAATTAAGGTTGCTCCCAACTTTCTGCAAGCCTCTGATCTTGAAAGTTATCGAACTCCTCATGCTTATCTTCACTCTGAAGGTCCTGACGATTCAATCAGTGTCGTCGAAGATACTCTTCTTGACCTGACCATGGAAACTGCTGCACCACCTCAGCCTGCTATTCCTGAAAACGATCCTAAGTATGTCTTCCTATTTGAAACGCAAGCATTATATTTTGTTTTCTTGAAGAGATGAGCAGATCGTGGCTCTTCAACGTGAGATTGAAGACCTCAAATTCGCGAACGAACGTTTCGTAGCTAATGCGAAGTATAGAATTGAACAGTATGATAATCGTTTGGCTCAGATACAAAATGAGTTTGATCATGCTCGCCGAGAAGCAGATGAAATCAAAGAAGAGAAGCTGCGCTTAGCAGGTGGGATACTATTGTACTGGAAACATTAAAACGTGTTTTATTAGCTGAGCTCGCTGCAAGAGATTCTTCTCGTATTGAGAGTGATGATGCTAGGGTGCACGAAGCCAATGAAAAGGCAAGGATTAGTGACGAGAAGTATAATAAACTGAAAACAGTTTATGAGAAGTTCCGTTCGGAACATTTGGAAGTAAGCTTATCCGTTCATCTACTTTATGCTCTTCGTTCCTTCAGGCTCTTACTACTCTTGGAAACCTTCAGAAGCAAATGCAAGAAGTGCAAAAGCTGAAGATGGACAAGGAAGAAGAGGTGATTCAGCTCTCAATATTTCATCAAATATTACTCTTGTTTAGTTGACGGTAATGAGTCGAAGATTGGAAGAAGCTGAGAAAGAGAAACAGTCATTAGTTGCCCAGATGGCCGGAGAATCCTCTGTCATCGACGAGCTCCGCGCTCAACTCGCGAAATCCGATATTGAACTTGTCGAACTCAAACAGGTCGGATCTGCAATTCAGTAAATAATCCAAGTTCCTATTCCTTTGCAGCAATTGGGAAATATAATTAAATCGTGTTTGGCTATGTTCTCTCGTTGCTCGGAAGACTTACCGAATTCAACCTCTATCTCTTTTCCAATTCGTAAGTTCAGCGATCGTTGCTGTTGTTCGTTATAAATTGTATTTTAAGACCTTGCTCAATCTATGCTCCAAGCCTCTTCTACCATGGTTGCTAATCTTGCGGATGACTCCACAGGCTCCCAGACTGTTTTAACTGCTCACCTTCTTTCCAATGCTTTGTTCGCTTGTTCTTCTGCTGCATATACGGCTTCCATCCCACACTATGACGGTGAGAACAAGCTTTCATCCTATATTTCAGTTGATTATTTAACTTTTCAGGTGTGAACGAGCAATGCAAGATAGTTTTGAATAAAGCTGAAACTGCATTCAGTGTAAACCCTGTTAATGCTTCTTCGCTTTCTGCAGAATTAGAGAAACTCAACGTGCTCGTTGCTGCTGTTCCTATCCAATCCGATGTAGACAAGGTTGTCATCATAAATCAGCTAATTATAACTAGTTCAACTTTCCAGGAGGTGGTCGGAAATGAGCTGGAGGCTGAGATGAGAAGAATGGACGAAGCTATTAAACAAGCTGTTGAGAAGATAGAAGCCATTCAACAAAAAGCTCGTGAGAATACGAAGGGCGTCAGGTGAGTTCTTTCGTAAGTTATCGAATTTCAGTTTATATTTTCCAGATTGGAAGTAAATGAATCAATTTTGGCCACATGTCAGGCTCTAATGAATGCTGTTATGCGTCTTGTAGCTGCTTCTCGAGAACTTCAACTTGAAATCGTAGCAGCTGGAAAAGGAGGAGCTT
This sequence comes from Auanema freiburgensis, assembly GCA_030370435.1. Taxonomy (NCBI): domain Eukaryota; kingdom Metazoa; phylum Nematoda; class Chromadorea; order Rhabditida; family Rhabditidae; genus Auanema; species Auanema freiburgense. Next base: position 4,851,547 of record CM059366.1, on the reverse strand, counting down.
CTCCAGCCGAGTTCTACAAGAAAAATCATCAATGGACCGAGGTGCTCATCATTTTCAAAGGATTTTTAATTTTCTTATAATCTAGGGTCTTTTATCAGCTGCCAAATCAGTTGGCGTCGCAGCAAACGTCTTGGTAGCCGCTGCTGATGGAGTTATAACTGGAAAAGGTTTATCAATGGCTTTTTCGTAGTTTCATTTTTTGGCTTCTCAGGAAAATTCGAAGAACTCATTGTTGCTGCTCAGGAAATTTCCGCTTCAACTGCCCAGCTATTTGTTTCAAGTCGCGTAAAGGCTGACAGGGACTCTCAAAAGTATGTTTTCGCAGTGTTTACCAACTATTGATGGGTTTTCTTCCAGATTGTCCACATTGTCAGTCGCATCTCGTGATGTTTATCAATGTACTGTCCAAGTTGTGGGTTCGATCAAATCTGGCCAGAACACGCTGAATGAGAAAGGTATTTCATCCATCCCTTTCATGGATAAACGATTTCCATCAATAGACGTACTCGATTTCTCCAATCTCACATTACATGATGCTAAGAAGGAAGAAATGGAATCGAAAGTTCGCGTCATAGAGTTGGAGCAGGCGTTAGAAGTGGAGCGTGCCCGTTTGCGCGAATTGCGGAAGCAGCATTTCCATATGGCAGAAGTAGCAAACAAGGTTGTTATAGACATCTCTTTAACAAGTTTACTTATTGATTTTTGTTGTAGGATAACACAAATGATAAGGACAATTCGTTCGAGATATTGGGTTAAGCCATATTCCTTTTGTTATATTCGGTAAAAGCAAAAAAAAGAGGTTTTGCACGACTGATGTACACTTCAAGTTGTGTTCTTATCTTCCGAAAGGTTGTTATCATGTTCATAACATCATTGCCAACATAGTGGACCTTTTTTATTCTTTAATGATGTAAATTACACAGAGCCTTGTATAGTGTATAGTTCTCATATTTATATTCCAAAACCTGCGAAAGTCATATCTTGGTGTGTTCGGAGAAAGAGCGTATGAGTATCTCGGTTTGTAAGCGTTTTGATCAAATTCTCGTTGATGTAAACTCAAAACTTCTGAAACAAACACAATAATGTGATAAATGTAGTCCGTTTTACCGTAACTTTACTTGAAATGTGAAAGATTCATGTGACTAACCTACCCCCCTTGACGGCGATGCCCTCTCCAATGGCCTCCTATCGCTATTCTTCCCTCCTTCCCTCAGTACGCACCCCCGCTGTAACGTCCTACACAGACACACACACACACATACAAAATCTCTTTATAGTTTGCTCTAATTGTAATCTGATTTTTCAAATCTTTCACTTTCTGAGTTCTGCAATTTTTTATTTTAACAACATAATAATTCTAAATATAGAATAATCGTTTTGCATATGTTTGTGAAGCGTTCAAACGCTTTTCGTATTTATTTGCTTTCTCTCTTTTCAGCCTAATTATGAAATCACATAGACGTTCTTCTCAAAAAATGGATCGTAGTGATGAGGATGTTCCTCTTCTACGCGATTCAAGCCGAAGTGCAAGTTATGCGGAAAGTAGTAGCGGCGTTCAAGGAAACGAAGAAAGCGTTGATAGTCGAAATAAAAACGTTGTCGGTAATGAAAACACCTTCCTCATCTCCGCATCGCATCATTTTTGTTGCAGGGGGAGCGTCAGTTACATGTCGAGTCTGTGATGCTCAGATTGCATTAGAAGGAAGAAATACTCAACACGTAGTGAAATGTAGTGAATGTCATGAAGCGACTCCAATCCGTCCTGCACCGACAGGAAAAAAGTAGTTTTTGCACTGCGCTAAGTAGGCTCATAAAACTGTTCTCAGATACGTACGATGTCCTTGTAATTGTCTGCTGATTTGTAAAGCAGCTTCCACAAGAATAGCTTGTCCTCGAGCTAACTGTCGTCGAGTGATTACTCTGAGTAAGCTTGCCACAATCATTCGCGATAGCTGATCTCTGTGTTCAGTTTCAGGAAATCGAGAACCCCAAGGGAGTGCTGTACGAGCACCAACAGGAAGTTGTCGCGTCTCTTGCGTCCACTGCCGTGAAGTTTTCTTATTTAATACTCTAAATAATAGCTTAGCTAAATGCCCTCATTGCAAAAAGAAGTGAGTTTGTCGTTTACGCTAACACATACTTAACTGCCAATCGTTTAAGTTCCACGATCGGAGGATTTGCTCGCCGGCGGGCTCTTCTGTTCTTATTAGCAGCAGTTACTTTGCTCATTCTCAGCGTCCTGGTGACGGTATTTGGGAAGGAGGTTAGTTTCCGCAGCTGATTTTGAGATAGCTAATCGAAAATATCTTCAGATGGCAGGCTTTTGGGTTTATATTGCAGGGTCAATCTGTTATTCCTTAACGTTGTATATGTGTGTTCAGTTCATAAAGTATTGGCTGGTGAAAATGAGCACGATTATTGGGCCGATTTGAGCGTAAGCATGGTTACCTTCATCCCTCTCTCTTTCTCTCTCTCTCCCCCCTCTCTCTCTCTCTCTCTCTCTCTCTCTTTTCTCTTCTTCTCTCTCTCTCATACAGTCTCGTCATCCTTTTAAATTTTATATGTTGAAAGAACTTGCCTGAAAAAGTCGCGTGTGTGTTCGTGCGTGTGTGTGTGTGTGAAATACTGTTGTTCACTTACTGTTTTCTCTCTCTCTCTCTCTCTCCCCGTCTCCTGAAATTATAGTTTCGGTGCTTTGCTCTTATAAGGAAATCATGATTGAAGTTTCTCTTTTGTTTATCTGCGTGTATAATCTGCAAAACTTTGTGATAGTGTGGATATGATGTTCCCACCCATTCCTTGTATAATATCTTCCGGATCTAATGCAGATGTTTGTATTAACTAATACTTGTTTAAACGACCGAAATCGTAGACGAAAGTCGCTGGAGGACACAACAGACGAACGTTTCTTTATTTTTCTTCGTTTTTTTCATATCATTAAATATATATTTTTGTAAATTATGTCCCCAAATGTCATCCGTTATACTTCTAGTTCTTGGCCGTCGTACAACTAAAACGTGTAAAGTTAGTTCATATATATCCCGTTATTTCTGTATTTTTGATTATTCTCTCTACCAGTATCATCAATAAACTGATAGAATTCAATGTTCATCGAATGCTCTTCAGCATAGTTATCGTTCTATACATATCGAAAAGCTTCCTTCTCTCATTCCTTCTCCAACTTATCATCAACGTCTTCAGCCTTCTATGGATATATGAATCGATCAGAAGTTCTTAACTTATACAAATCCATTTTGCAACTCTCGAAGTCTTTCAAATATACCAACAAGGAATTCTTCGTTGAGCGCATTCATCACGAATTCAACAAGAACAGAAACTTAAAAGGACTTTCAGCTGCAGCTGCTCAGCGAGTACGTTTCTCACATTCTGTTCGTTGTAACGAAACGGTTTTTGCAGCGTGCTAACAACTTGTTATTGTGGAAACGATTTATTTGAAAATATGGTCTGTGTGTTAGGAATTGAGGGTTCTGCCAATAAAATTGGTGTCGGTATCATTAGAGATGGTGTAGTTCTTTCTAATCCAAGAGCGACGTTCCATGCCCCTCCCGGCGAAGGCTTTCGACCCAGTGAAACTGCCCAGCATCATAGACAACAAGTAGCTTTTTTTTCTTCGTTTCACTGCATGAAAAATCTTCTCTAAGGTTCTCAAAATGCTCACCAAAGCTTTGAAAGAAGCCAATATTACAGACCCCGAGAAAGAAATTGATGGCATAGCCTTCACCAAAGGTCCTGGCATGGGAGCTCCTCTTCAAGTTTGCTCACCTCTACTAATTCGTGCATTCAACACTTTCAGGTTGGAGCTGTCGTAGCAAGAGCATTATCTCAAGTTTGGTGTAAGCCAATTGTTCCAGTGAACCATTGCATTGGTCACATAGAAATGGGACGCCTCATCACGGGGGCCGATAACCCTGTTGTTCTATATGTTAGTGGGGGAAATACTCAGGTTCGATTCTTCTCGATGCAGATATGAAAAACACTGTTTAAGGTGATCTCTTATTCAAATCAGAAATATTGCGTGTTCGGCGAAACGATTGATATAGCTGTTGGTAATTGCTTAGATAGATTTGCCAGAGTTGTTATGCTACCGAATGATCCAAGTCCTGGTTACAATATTGAACAGGCTGCCAAGAAAGGTGTTCGTGTTCTCCAAGTATCACAGCATTCATGCTTTGTAGGTTCCAAGTTGTTGGAGTTGCCGTATACGGTCAAAGGAATGGATGTTTCATTCTCCGGTTTGCTGTCTTTCATCGAAAAACGAGCTCCTCAGCTGTTGAAGAAAGGAGAATACACTAAAGAAGATCTATGCTTCTCATTACAAGAGACTGTGTTTGCTATGTTGATCGAAATAACTGAAAGAGCAATGGCACATACGAATAGTAGTGAACTACTTATCGTCGGCGGTGTCGGGTGTAATGAACGTCTTCAGGTAGAGCTTTCATTTTTGTTTTGTTTTTTTGAGATTTCTCTGATTCAGCAAATGGCCTCAATCATGTGTGAAGAACGAGGAGCTAAACTGTTCGCGACTGATGAGCGATTCTGCATTGACAATGGAGCCATGATAGCTCAAGCCGGATGTTTAATGCTCCAAACAAATTCAGACGTAAAGCTGAAGCAAACAGCTATTGTCCAGCGCTACCGTACAGACCAAGTTGATGTTATATGGAGAGAATAAGTTTATTGTTTCGCTATGTTATCCTTTCTGAGAATGAACCTTTTCTATTGTTTTTGATTTTTCATTGGGAGAGAACTTTTAGGATGGAAAATCATAGTTTAAGCAAGCCGCAAGCAGCATTACCATAGGAATAACAGTTTTTAACAGAAATTGGCCAACTAAGATTGTTCTGAACAACTCGATTGTGCTAATCTGTAACCATAAGCTACCTATTACGACGTTTCGGTTGTGAATCGTGGATATTCCCATGAAATATGATGTACAGTAATGTTTTATTAGTAAGAGTACAGTACCAATAAGTTATGAAATTCGTGAAATCTCAGAAAGTTGTTTTCCTACTCATTCCGGAAAGATCCCTGTTTTGCATTAATGACATAGTTGATGTGTAACCTCTTTCTCAAAGATTTGTTTTTGCAGAGCTTGAAATGGAAACCTGGCGAGAAACAGCCAAAGCAGAACAAATAGTTTTCTATAATGAGTTCAGGAATCATAGATTCCAGGCTTATGACCCACATCATGACCGCTCATTGTTAAAAGCGAAGATTAACTTTTCTCTGTTTGGACATGGAGTAAAAGAAGTTGATAAGCTCGAAGAAGCTTATAGCGAAGAGCAGAACAGTGCAGCCGAAGGAATAATCGACATTATCTATAATGTAACGGATGTGATATTGTTTTAGTTTTCATGTGTTTCCTGTTTTTAGGCATATTATAAGCAGTCTGGAGGCGAGCTCAGCTTGTCCATCATTTTCGTAATATGCTACGAAGGAGGAAAACCATTCCGGCAGCCCATTTATGCCCTGTTTTGTAATGAGACCACACGTTTCATCGACACAATGGGCAGAACATATTGTGATTGGGAAAACTTCAAATGGACTAACAAGTTTCCTGAAATGGAATATTGCCTTCCGCTAAACGGAAGATACTCTTGTAGTTATGATAAGTTCGAATATGATCCGGACAAGGAGCCGTTGCTGGAATTCTGTTCTTCTCCATACGGAACTAAGATTTTCCGAGGACTCAGGAAAGCTGATAAAGCTGTAGGGCTCCTAGGATTAGGTTCGACACATACCACACATTCTAACATCGAACTTATTTTAGGAGCCGGATTTCTGACTCTAGCTGCTCTTGTCACCCCAGTAGGTTTGGGAATTGGAGCGCTTGCGGCAGCGGCATCTATCGGTGGTACGGGAGCCGCTGTGTACGGAGGGCTTAGGTGAGAAAACAGCATTTGGAACACTTAAATATTTTTGTTACAGATCCGTTTACGAGATCATAGACAAAGCCATTCATAATGAAAAAATGGCAAATTTGGAATGTTTCTTGTTATATGGATCGGTAGTCTTTCTTCCTCTCAATATATTATCATCTATGACCTCGTCTGCCTTAGCCAGACAGGCATTCAGAGGTAGCATCGGAAGGAAGGCTCTGAGAAGAGCAGCTACAATAATGGGTGTCTCCGTTTTCGGATATGAGAGTACCTATCTGTTAATCAACATAGCAAATCTGGTAGAGAAAAAGAAGAATAACACGCTCAATACAATGGATGTACTGCACTTCTCTATGAGTACTTTCTTCTTCACACACACGCTGTTGCAGCCTAAAACAGCTAATGGAATTCTTCTAAAAGCTCAAAATGAGCAGTTAATGACCATTTCTGAGACGTTTTCCGAAGACGATGCCATAAAGGCTTTACAGACCTTTATAAAAAATAATAGTGCAGATATACGAGAGAAATCTCATGTTATTAGAACTCTGAAACGCATGAACGATCCAGAAGCTTTTTTCGATACGTATGCAGATGCTCTCATCAACCTCGGAGGAAGGAAAGGTAAAACGGTCATGGTCGATGACTGTAGAGTCAGTGCGAACTCTTAGACATTTTTGTTTTCTGTTGTTGTCAAATGTATCAATTTCATTGTTCCTTTTGTCGTTGTTGTTGTTATTACTTTGAGATCTCTGGTTGAAGTGTCTGTTGATTTAATGAAAATGTTATAAACCTTATGAATTTGAGAAAATTGAAGTTTGCCATCGATAACATCAAATGTGGTCTTGTTTGGAAAAGAGGCGGAGCCTGCGCGCGGTCTAACATGTTGTCAAAATTTCCACTCTTGCACCCTATAGATTCGTCAGTGAAAGCTTTACTATGCCCCCAAAACCAACTGGCAAGGGAGCTAAGAAAGCCGCCAAGAGCCAGAAAGTCAGCCGTACCGGTGACAAGAAGAAGAGAAAGTCCAGAAAGGAATCTTACTCTGTCTATGTCTACCGTGTCTTGAAGCAAGTCCACCCTGACACCGGAATTTCTTCAAAGGCCATGAGCATCATGAACTCTTTCGTTAATGATGTCTTTGAGCGTATTGCTAACGAGGCTTCTCGTTTGGCTCACTACAACAAGAGATCTACCATCTCTTCTCGTGAAGTCCAAACTGCTGTCAGACTTATCCTCCCCGGAGAACTTGCTAAGCATGCTGTCTCTGAAGGTACCAAGGCTGTTACCAAGTACACCTCTAGCAAGTAATTGGATCGTGCCTGCAAACTGAACCCAACCCAACGGACCTCTTCAAGTCCACAAATATATATTTCTCTTTTTTTCTTTTATTTATTGATTATTGTCGAAAATAAAATTTTTTTCATTAATCTTCAGCTTATCTCTGTTAATCGACGTTTTGTGTGCAGTAGGGCTGAATATGTTCTGCTTCCGTACAAGCATCAACAACTGCTAACACCAAGTATTGACGTCTGCAGGTGGGCGGAGCCTGCGCGCTAACGACAACTTATGTTTTGCATTTATTTGTTGGTCCAAGTTCTTCGCATTCTAGAACAAATCTATTCATCATGTCTGGACGTGGTAAAGGAGGAAAAGCTAAAACCGGAGGAAAGGCCAAGTCTCGCTCTACTAGAGCTGGTCTACAATTTCCTGTCGGTCGTCTTCACCGTATGCTGCGCAAGGGAAACTATGCCCAACGTGTCGGTGCTGGAGCCCCAGTCTACCTCGCTGCTGTTCTTGAGTACCTCGCTGCCGAAGTTCTTGAGTTGGCCGGTAACGCTGCCCGTGACAACAAGAAATCCAGAATCAACCCAAGACATCTTCAACTCGCCGTCAGAAATGACGAAGAATTGAACAAACTTCTTTCTGGTGTCACCATCGCTCAAGGAGGAGTCCTTCCAAACATTCAGTCAATCCTTCTCCCAAAGAAGACCGCAGGAGAAAAAGAATAAATGATGTGCTGACCATCTAACCCAACGGCCCTCTTAAGGGCCACAATCCTTAACTTATTTCTCATGTATATTATAAGACGATCGATTTTTTGCTGTTCTGTTTGTAATGCTCGTGAAAGATCGCTTTTTTGTCTTGGAATGAACCTTTCGAAAACGACATTGTCAATGTATGATTGAAGTTATTGTACCAATGTGAGGAGTAAAAAAGTGTTATAGAAAATGAGGGGCGGAGCCTGCGCGCTTTTTAGCATAGATAGAACGGTATTGTTTTCACTATGCTATTTCATAGTGATGGCTCGTACCAAGCAGACAGCGCGTAAATCTACAGGTGGAAAGGCTCCTCGTAAGCAATTGGCTACCAAAGCTGCTCGTAAATCAGCCCCAGCCACTGGAGGAGTCAAGAAGCCCCACAGATACCGTCCAGGAACTGTCGCTCTTCGTGAGATCCGTCGTTACCAGAAGTCCACTGAGCTTCTCATCCGTAAACTCCCGTTCCAACGTTTGGTGAGAGAGATTGCTCAAGACTTCAAGACTGATCTCCGTTTCCAATCCTCTGCTGTTATGGCTCTTCAAGAAGCTGCTGAGGCTTACCTCGTCGGTCTCTTCGAAGATACCAACTTGTGCGCCATCCACGCCAAGCGTGTTACCATTATGCCAAAGGACATTCAATTGGCCAGACGCATCCGTGGAGAACGTGCCTAAGCGTTTGATTGCTTTACCTAACCCAACGGCCCTCTTTAGGGCCACAGTTCTTGCCATTACGGTGCTGTATTGTATGCTCTTTCTGTAATTTGATGTTTGAAAAAATGTTTTACCTACAGTTTTGGAAGAAAACGATGTAAAAAGTAAATCTTGATAAAGCTTTTCGGTATCACTTAGTAATTCATAATATGCCGAAAGGGTAAGGAATGGGCGGAGCCTGCGCGCTGTCAAACATACGAGAATTTTTTCAGCTGTCCCCGAATTGAATCGTCAGTAAAAGTGTCAGAGTGTTGAAGCATTCTTGTGCCTAGGATGACTCATCACAACCCTGATAATGTGTTCGTTCACAAAAACGACTTCTCGAATGCTAGAAGATGGACGGCAGAACATATCCGATACTATTTGGATGCCTCTTCATCTATCTATCATTGATTCTCTTCCAATAACTCAAGTAGGAAAAAGAAAACGAGTGTATAGATGAAACGAAACGATTGAAAAGGAAAACAAAGCTATTTTTGTTATAAATTGAAATGAATTGACTTTTTACGATGGTATCGACATCATTTCTCATAGAAAACAGAAATCACCATCTTATGAGGATTCAACTAAAAAAAAAATTACCGAATTTCGATCACTTTGAAGAAAGTTACGACATTGTCCACATATATCAGGGACACCGCTCACTCAAATTTTTCGAGGTAAAAATGAAATTGATGTAGAATTCATTCTTAATTTGCACATCCAGTTGTGTGGTTGTGCTTCTTCATTCTCAATTAACTGACGCGTGGCAGCGGTTGTGCACTTGAGTTTCATTGCTGTGCCTAAGGAAACGGTGTAGCGGTCGTGCATTAGCAAGCACGTCTCTAAGCAAGAGTTTAGAACTCTCTAACTTTGCGTGTGGAATACCAATCAGAATGATATTTTCAGTGTTCGATAGGGCTCTCTAAGCTGAAGTAAAGATATGTATTAACAAGAAAGAATTTAGAGAATTATATATATGATGATGTTGCAAATTAACGTTCCTTTTTCAGATGGTTTTATAGCCTCTTTCATAGAGTTTCCATGAATCATTAGCGACATAGGTAAAGATGTATCATAATTGGAAAAACTTTCTTCCATCTCTAACGCTACAAGTACAGATTCTTCGTTTTCAGAGTTTACATGATATATTGTTGCGTTATTTGTCTTTATTGTTTTCAGTAGACTTTTTGAATGAAATGTTTATGATGAATAGAATTCAATCAAGACATGAGTCCAGTGCAGCCATTGCTTGTGAACCCAGATGTAGCCATGCAGCATCTGTGAGAAGATTTGTAAATGATTATCTATAAAACACTGTTTACCTATATCTGGTAAGACAGGTGGCAACTCCGACATTGACGCAGTTGTTGTAGCACTGGGTGTAGCAGGCAGTTTCAGTGAAGCTGAAACAGGAGATGTATTAAGATTTTATGCTGAAGTTACTTGGTGAAGTAAGGAACACAGTTTGGTGGATTGTCCACTCCAGTGCAGTAGGTGCGACAGAACTCGTTCTGTGAGAAGGCGACGGCGAAGAGAGCAGCGAGAAGGAAGAAGAGCTTCATGATTGGAAGATGTTACATTCATAACGTTTTCTCTATTTATATGCCAGTGTTCCTGCGAAGGATGTGTTGGCTATCCCATGCTTCATTCATTCGCCACACTAGTTCTTTTCATGAGCAACAGGAGGTCATTTTGTTGTTGTTTTTTTTCAGGACTCTGCTCTAGCTGATCAGTAACTCTTTTATGTTTCCCTTGTTAACATCAAAAAGGATACTCTCTTTGAACCCTTGCAACAATCTGCTTCTCCATAGTTCATGAAGCCCCGCTAACATCAGAAGCTTTACTGATATCTCTTCAAAATTCCGTCTTTGTATTCAACTGGCGCGTCGAAGCAAAAGAACGGTCAAGTATTCGCAGCAGGGATGAGTGAACGGTAACCCTACTGCATCGGACCAGTACACTTCTAGAAGACATGCATCATATACATAAGCCTTCAAATTCTGTCTTCGTATTCCATTGGCGTGTTATAGCATGTTTGTGCTTGGGATGACTCATCACATTGCTGATAATGAGTTCGTTCACAAAAACGAATTTTAAAATCATGGCAGGTTCTTGGGACATCATTGTTCGTAACCATCATCCACTCAACCCTCAACTGAACAGAGTTATGGGGACATAATCATTATTATCTACATGTCATGACATTCAAAAAATATCTCGAACATAAGCAGTCGGAAGAAAAAATATAGTCAAGTGAGCGCCGCAGGGGGGTTTCAAAGGTAACCCTACGGCATCGGACCAATATGAAAGTAGTAGACATGCATTGTATATATAGCCCTTCAAGTTTTGTCTTCGTATTTCATACGCGTGTTGAAGCCTTTTTGTGCCTAGGATGACTCATCACAACCCTGATAATGTGTTCGTTCACAAAAACGACTTCTCGAATGCTAGAAGATGGACGGCAGAACATATCCGATACTATTTGGATGCCTCTTCATCTATCTATCATTGATTCTCTTCCAATAACTCAAGTAGGAAAAAGAAAACGAGTGTATAGATGAAACGAAACGATTGAAAAGGAAAACAAAGCTATTTTTGTTATAAATTGAAATGAATTGACTTTTTACGATGGTATCGACATCATTTCTCATAGAAAACAGAAATCACCATCTTATGAGGATTCAACTAAAAAAAAAATTACCGAATTTCGATCACTTTGAAGAAAGTTACGACATTGTCCACATATATCAGGGACACCGCTCACTCAAATTTTTCGAGGTAAAAATGAAATTGATGTAGAATTCATTCTTAATTTGCACATCCAGTTGTGTGGTTGTGCTTCTTCATTCTCAATTAACTGACGCGTGGCAGCGGTTGTGCACTTGAGTTTCATTGCTGTGCCTAAGGAAACGGTGTAGCGGTCGTGCATTAGCAAGCACGTCTCTAAGCAAGAGTTTAGAACTCTCTAACTTTGCGTGTGGAATACCAATCAGAATGATATTTTCAGTGTTCGATAGGGCTCTCTAAGCTGAAGTAAAGATATGTATTAACAAGAAAGAATTTAGAGAATTATATATATGATGATGTTGCAAATTAACGTTCCTTTTTCAGATGGTTTTATAGCCTCTTTCATAGAGTTTCCATGAATCATTAGCGACATAGGTAAAGATGTATCATAATTGGAAAAACTTTCTTCCATCTCTAACGCTACAAGTACAGATTCTTCGTTTTCAGAGTTTACATGATATATTGTTGCGTTATTTGTCTTTATTGTTTTCAGTAGACTTTTTGAATGAAATGTTTATGATGAATAGAATTCAATCAAGACATGAGTCCAGTGCAGCCATTGCTTGTGAACCCAGATGTAGCCATGCAGCATCTGTGAGAAGATTTGTAAATGATTATCTATAAAACACTGTTTACCTATATCTGGTAAGACAGGTGGCAACTCCGACATTGACGCAGTTGTTGTAGCACTGGGTGTAGCAGGCAGTTTCAGTGAAGCTGAAACAGGAGATGTATTAAGATTTTATGCTGAAGTTACTTGGTGAAGTAAGGAACACAGTTTGGTGGATTGTCCACTCCAGTGCAGTAGGTGCGACAGAACTCGTTCTGTGAGAAGGCGACGGCGAAGAGAGCAGCGAGAAGGAAGAAGAGCTTCATGATTGGAAGATGTTACATTCATAACGTTTTCTCTATTTATATGCCAGTGTTCCTGCGAAGGATGTGTTGGCTATCCCATGCTTCATTCATTCGCCACACTAGTTCTTTTCATGAGCAACAGGAGGTCATTTTGTTGTTGTTTTTTTTCAGGACTCTGCTCTAGCTGATCAGTAACTCTTTTATGTTTCCCTTGTTAACATCAAAAATGATACTCTCTTTGAACCCTTGCAACAATCTGCTTCTCCATAGTTCATGAAGCCCCGCTAACATCAGAAGCTTTACTGATATCTCTTCAAAATTCCGTCTTTGTATTCAACTGGCGCGTCGAAGCAAAAGAACGGTCAAGTATTCGCAGCAGGGATGAGTGAACGGTAACCCTACTGCATCGGACCAGTACACTTCTAGAAGACATGCATCATATACATAAGCCTTCAAATTCTGTCTTCGTATTCCATTGGCGTGTTATAGCATGTTTGTGCTTGGGATGACTCATCACATTGCTGATAATGAGTTCGTTCACAAAAACGAATTTTAAAATCACGGCAGATTCTTGGGACATCATTGTTCGTAACCATCATCCACTCAACCCTCAACTGAACAGAGTTATGTGGTCATAATCATTATTATCTACATGTCATGACATTCAAAAAACATCTCGAACATAAGCAGTCGGAAGAAAAAATATAGTCAAGTGAGCGCCGCAGGGGGGTTTCATAGGTAACCCTACGGCATCGGACCAATATACGTTGAAAGGACATGCATTGTATATATAGCCGACCAAATTCTGTCTTCGTACTTCATATGCGTGTTGAAGCAAGTTTGCGCTCATGATGACTCATCACAATCCTGATAATGTTTTTGTTGCCCAGAATGCCATAAAGCATTCATAAGATCAGATAAAAACATATTTGGTTTCAAGTGCAAGAAACATACAAACACCATTGACACATCACAAATAAGTTCCAAGAGTGGCAAATAGATTATGAAGGGATTTTGTGAAGATTGCAACACTGTTGAGTGTAAATTCACAGAATCCTCGATCCAGGGAAATTCTTGATTACTGATGTGTTCACTGTTCTTAGAGATCTAAGTTAGTCAGAGGCTTCAGATGTTTATCAAATTCCATTTACTAGGCTGAATATATAATTTGATTATGAAATGAACATTTCAAAAAAAATTTCTTGAAAAGAAGCACTTTTTAGTGCTCCTTAAGATGGCTCTATAAAAAATTGTTTTCATAAAAGGGTTTTAGATGAGGTGATATCTGTGGCTGGTCCATGAAGCATAACCGGTAGCCGAAAAATGTGTTTTCTACAAAGAGTATTCTGTTCTCTTTCTAATGCAGCTTATCAATGTTTCCTTGAATGAAGACCACTGAAAATCAAATTGGTTTACTCAATAATATAGTATTCATCTCTATTGTTATGCTTATCTATAGCGTTCAGTTGAAGCAATATAGCTTGAAAATAGGATGGGGATTGAAACGACAGATAGCTACGGTTCTCATTCCTCCTGAGTTCTGAGACTATAAAGACAATGCTACAAGATTTTGCTTGGTGTGCCTTGAACAGCTTAATCATTAAGCCAAAAGTCAAAGTAATAACTTTCAGAAACTTTTCTCTGATGATTGGCACAACTCTTCTGCCTTTTCTTCTCTCCAGATTTCGATAATAACGCAAGGAATGGTGAACCTAAAAACATATTATTCCATTCCACCTGATCGTTTCTTTTTTTCTCCGCAGTTCATAGAAAGATTGCAGTTGTCATTTTACACATTTTCTCAGAGGAAGATGCTTTGAACACGCGTGCTGAGAGAGAAGAGCAGAGCTCATGCAATGAAAATTAAACTTTTTTTTTACATTTTCTAAGAAGAAGCTCTAGTCTTCCACTGTAGGTAGATGATGATTCCTTTCTTGAAGTAGTATAAAGTCTTGACTGATATTCGCATAATTTAAGGTTCAAAGAAGCTGTTGGGGAGCATGTCCGCACGGGATACCATCAAACGCTTCAATGCTGTAGCAGCTGCTAATGATGAAAAATTAAAAAAGTCTAATCGATATTTTGTTTTACAGTTTGAAACTTACGATTTGTATTCAGAAACCCCTTTTCTGAAACATATGGAATTCAGAAATTCGATAAGGAAGCCATGGATTATGGCAGACCACCTACAGGTAGTAAAACAGAAGCGAGAGGAGTGAAGGTTATTGAAGAGAAAGATCAGAGCTAAACATACATACGATTAGGCTGGTGTGCATATCTGTCGTGAGATACTATTTCTTTGTGAAGTCATAAATGAAAATGCTGAAGGTGAAGATCCCAATAAATTCATAAAGTTTGGGAAGCTATTCTATGTTTATTCGTTTTATTCCGATAAGGTTAGCTCAAACAGCATAGAGCAGTTTATACATGAACTGACTTTGATTTTTCAGCTTGTGGGTATGCTTATCAGAGCTCGAAAGTATGGTCTATTGGATTTCGAGGGGGAAATGCTGTATCAAAGACAGGATGATAACAAACTCGTCACATTAAATATGTCGTTAGATGAAATTCGCAGACGATTAAGGCCATCTGGAGATCCTGCGAATTGTGTAAAGCTAACGGCATAAAGAATTTCTCATGACATCTTCATATCCACAATCCAGCGTTAAGCTTAAAGCTTATTTCAAAAACGTAAATGAAACTGTTGTGTTGATGTTATATGTTTCATATATACTTTATTAATAATTGTATCAAACAATAATCTGTATATACACTTCACTTAAGATTTAAATACATTGAGCAAGATTCGCTTTTCACGGAGTTTTAGTTCCACACGAGTATATTCGCTTTTCATATATCCGAGTTGATCAATCAGACCAATATGAATCAGTTGATGAGCTATCTGTAAAGAGGAAAGCATGTACTATGAAATTCCAAATGACTGCGCTTACCGTCTGAATCAGAATCACTGTCCTCAAGCTGAGGACGAATGGAGTCCATCATTCGTTGAATTGAAGACATTATACCACCATCCATTTCATTGCTTTGCTGAAATGAAACATTACTCCAGTTGCCAGACAGTTAACAAAAACCTTTTGAACCAATGAAGGGTTCTGTGTTGATGTTGATCGTAACAGCTTGGATTTATCGACGTTTTGGATTTCCTGGAGTAAACACACTGTAGATTGGCATTAGGTTTAGAAACATACGTCTAAGAAACTCCTTCGATCTGGGCTGACTGGAGGACCGGGACTAAGAGAAGGACTTGTAGTAGCTGAACTACTTTTAGGTGCTAGATTTATTCCAACTAATGGAGGTGGAGGAGGAGCTTTAGGAGCAGAAGGAGCTAATACAGGGGGCACTAGTAAAGAAGGAGGCAAAGGAGGAGGTGGCGGTGGTGGAGAAATAGATGACGGAGATGTCGATTGAGCAGAAAATTTCATTTCGGGAGGGGGAGGTAATGGAGAAGAAAGCGGGCTGCCTGCTTTATTGAAAACTGGAGGAGGGGGTCTAGTCGGAGACATAAGTGGAGGTGGAGGTGAAGAGGGCGGTGAGTTCGACACTCTTCTAGTTAAGTGATAGGATAAACGTGATGGAATGGGTTCATCCTTGTCGGGCAAGCGCGGCCGAGCTGGATCTAACCCTTCTGCAAACTCAAAAAATCTTTAAAATGCCTAAACAGCAGCAAACCTAGCGCGCTTGGATGTGGCGGTGTATTCTGTCTGACGAGTCGAGAAGCAGTTCTTACAGGAGCTTGTGGAGCTCGAACAGGTGTCGAGAGAGGCATTAAGCTTTAGAGACAAACAAACAGTTAAAAGAATTTTAGAGAACAACTTACTTGGCAATATCATTTTTTGTTGCATATACATAATCATTATTATTATTTGAGTATCTGTGAGTATTTGAACCAGTGGAATGAGTAGTTTGGCTTGGAGGTTGTGGAGAGAAAGAAGGGATAACAGCACTTTCATTCCTCTCCCAATCTGGATGTAGAGGATCGATAGGTCTGTTATCTTCCTCATGAGAATTCTGAAAACGAGAAGAGTTATAGAAAACGAGAACTGTGCAATCAAGACCTTGTCTTCATCAGCAGAAGAAGATTGCTCTTTTTCTTCCAGGATAGTTTCGTTCTTCTACAAAGAAACATGATACTCAACAGGAACAGAAAGATGAACTACGAACCTTATTACCGGAAGTTCTCTTCCTTTCTCTAGGAGTACATCCTTTCGTTGTCTTATGTAACATTCTGAAGAAAGACATCATAGTTAAATGAATTGACTATGAATAGCTTACATACTGCTCCGCGTACCTTCAAGCCCAGAAGTACCGCGTTGAAAACTCTCATTCGGCTGAAAACGTGAGATAATTAGAATAACGTGAGAAATTAGAATGAATTTGAAATTACCTTCTCACGAATTGACGCTCGTATAGCACTATGATGTTCTGTAGCTAATTGTCTTATAAAGTCTCTCTGTTCCGCATTATTAAGATCAAACTTCAAACAAATCATATTACAGTAACTATATATGAAGATATACTTTTATGTTCTTCGACAGAATCTCAACAGCTTCCCTTTGTTCGACTGTGAAATCGGCTCCATCGAAATGTCTGAAACATCCATTCGTTCGGATAGATTGTACTCTTTGAAATTACGTGAAATCCATTGGTTTCGAAATATCATGACCCGTCAATTTAAGTTTTTTTTGTATCGCTTTCTTATCTTTATTTTTCTTCTTAAAATATCCAAAAACTGAAAGACAAGAGTTACAACCTCTTTCCATGTTAGGTTTACAGATCAGTGTTCGATAAGAAAAAGGGAAAACTTACTACTTTTCTTTTTCTTCTTTTGCGGTAATTGTAGCTGCTCTTCGCTATCGACTACTATAAAAGGAGAAAGTGTAAAATGATAAATAAACAAACAATAACGAACTATGTGCTCCTAAGGTGTCATCGGCCAGCACAATCTGAAAACAATCACATATGGTTAGGATTAAGAGAAACTAAACGAACAGGTTTTGAAGATTGCTCCATTGGACGGGCTGGAGCCAGTCTGATTGGTTCGGAACTCTTCCTTAAGCAATAGCCTGTAGATGAATGATGTACCATTAACGATAACCATAAGGTAACGCTTACTTGCATACTGATCTGCTACAGATGTATGGAAGTTCTGTGCTTCTTTTGTATCATAGAAGTTCAAACCAAAAATACAAAAATCGTCATCCGTTGTGGTTGAAGCAATTTCAAATGTAACCAGATGATCGTGATCTTTGGTGGTTTGAAATGAACGACTTCTTCAAGAAAATAACAAAATGAGATTATAGCCTCACAGATGTATGTTCAGATGGAAAGACAAAAGAATGAAAACTTACATTTTTCTGAACCAAACAACTTTTGTGGAAGAAGGCTGTAGTAAGCTGATGGAATATGTCTTAAACGAGAGGAAGCATACAAGCAAATGTGACTATAGAAAATACCTTATTTGTCTTTTCTTTGATTAAACAAACAATGCCCCTCTGAGGATTTATCCAAGAACCATTTGATTCTTCCAGAAGTTCACAAACACCCGTAGCTAATAACTGAAACGAGTCATATCAACATGATCATAATAGGGAAGGCAAAAGCATGCAACCGCATACACCACATTGAGCAAACAAAATGAAAAGAGGAGACTTACTGAACTTTCATTTCCTACATATTCAAGTACTGCTCGTTTTTCTTTGTCATTAAGTAATGTGGAGATCAGCATTGATCTTCAAAGAGAAAGATGATAAGAAAGTTTCAAAAGATATTACATACCTGTCTGTTATTGGATCGTGAACAGAGCTGGAGAAGTAGCTGCTCCTTCGCAGAGTACCGGTGCCGAAGAAGTTTCCAAAAAATGAAGGTTTTTGTTCTAAAATGAGTATATATAAGATGATTTGGGCAAATGGCACGTTTACAACAACGGAATGTCATCCAATGATTAAAGCTAATGAGTATATTGGAGAAATTGAATTAACATAGAAATCACTTGACAACTTTGATAAGATTAATTCAAAAGGTGGTTGTGTCTCTGTTAAATCACATATATATATATACATATATATTGAGAGAGAGAGAGAGAGAGAGAGGGAGAGGAGGGAGGAAGAGACGGATAGAGATAGAGAGAGAGAAAGAGTGTAAGGGAGTGTTTCCAAAAGGATATTCATCTTTCTCTCGTTCACCTTTTTTTTCGTTCGAAAATCAAACAGTGCCGAAAGCAGGAAGGATGAATGGGAACAGAAATATGAGCTAAAATATAATGTACAGAAAGTCATAAACGAAAGACAAGAGAGGACGTGGATGAACTGATTGAGCATTCGATAAGCTCGTGATAAAGAAGATTGATAAGACATGGGTAATGGCCAGTTTTATCGAACATTCTGATGCTGACACTAATGAGGATGCGAGACTTAGAAGTCTTGGAAACTGTCAGATGGCAATCTCGTTTGCTCATCTATTTCGCACAAATCTCTGTTGTCGTAGTCAATCGTATGTTCAAGTGAAAGAGATAATGATTTTTCGTCTTTTTTTCTGCCCATCATGTACTCCAGTAAGCAAGAAAAGAAGAGGTTTAAACATCTTGAGCAAATATATGGAACAGTTACAAGGTGTGAATGGAACAATCGAACAAAATTCTTTAAAGCTCAATAAACGTGAATACGGATAGCAGGAGAAGTAGGAGGAGTAGAAGAAGAAGGCGACAGTCAACGACGATGACAACGACGAAGACGTTGATAATGAAGAAGACAGAGGGCAGAAACAAGGAAACTGTTTGTTGAGCATTGCCATCTGCTATGATATGCTTACATTGAACAACAAATTCAACTATAAGCTGTTTCCATTGCAATTCCATTGATTCAGAAAGTATTTGGGACTGAGGTTGATACTTCTCTTCTCATCTCCCCAACAAACAACGAGATTCACAAAGTCTACAAATAGTGAGCTGCGGGTCAAATGAAAATAATCCAAGTTGGGCAAAGAGGAATGAAGAGGAAACGATTATTCGCTACAAAAAAGGAATTAAAAATCAGTCAAACAAACGAAATGATGATAGTGTGTGTGAAGAATGTGATTGTATATGAGATTGCAGTCGAGACTTATATGATGAGCATTTTCAGAAAGATTTCAAAAACATAATTTGGTCGGAAATGAGGAGAAACGGCGGCCAGAAACTTCGTGAGAGATCTTCTCAACGTATGCAAATAGACAAGCAAATAGAAGAATAAATGACAATCACTATAACATAACCTTTGTCAACTTCTGTCACAACATTTCAAATGAAAATTTGAGAAAAAGCAAGAGGTGTTGATGTCCAATTCAATTAGCTAACCTTTAATGACATTATTGTTATTCGTTTCATACAAATATAATCCTCCATCAACTGTTGTATCCCGTAAACTGCCCAGAATATTGATGCATGGATTAGGTGGTCCACAATAGGATCGCACAGACATTTCTCGTTCGTTCAATTTCAATTATAATTGTTTCTGAAAAATATGATTTTAATGAAACGATAAACTACTCGAACATACCGAGACTGATTTGCTCTACTACTATGGCGGCCTATGTTACAAACTGTGTTCCTTGCTTAGTACCTTCCAATCTTTAGTCTTCCCTCCTGAAACATACTACTGCTGAGGTTGCAAAGTTCTAATGCATGTGAACGTGCAAAGATGATAATATCGAGAAGATGAACGAAAGAAACAAGAGCAAAGTTGAGAAATCGCTTAGAGAGCTTGGTCAAGGAGAACGATAAGCTCATCATGAGATAACTGGACAGAAGGGCACAAACGGATTGAAAGCCTCCCCCCCCCCCTGTAACTTAATGGATGCGTGCGAATGATGGATGTGAAGAATAACAAGGAGATGAAGATGTCGCGTTTTGCATTGTAAAATCACTCAAACTGACAAAATGAAATTATTAAAAGGCATATATAGGATAAACACGAACATCATCACAATCAAAAAGATTATCGAAAATGAAAAGAAGAACAAGAAGGACGAACACACCGACTTGCATTCGCTCCCGTGTATATGAAATAAACGAAGATGGTTCAGCATTAATCCGCATTGTGAAGAATCAAACAGAACATCGTTAACATCTCTCTCTGATTGTGTACCGTTAGTTTTAATGACGAAACTATGTTTGTCCGCATATTCACATCATGCTAATAAGGTAAATGTAACTGAAGCGAAAGCCTTTAAAGATCATTAGGTTTAATAGCAAAGAGAAAGAGAGAGAGAGCGAGCCAGTAGTAACAGGAATTGTCTCAAAGTCCAGTTGTACTATATGACCAGAGACTGGAGCATACTGAGCTCCATGTACATGAACGGAAAATGATTTCTGCTATCTAACTGACTTTTCTCATCTGTTTTCTTATCTGCTATTATCTAAAGAAAATGATATTAATGAAAGCGGAAGAAAACAACTTCCCCCTCTCCTACCATCCACACACGATATGCGAAGAGAATACGGAATCATGAGAGAATGAGAGAGGCAAATCATCATCATCTACGTAATTTGTTTCGTACTAAGTCTTTGAATCTTCTTATTCTCTTCGTATGATGGTAGAGAGGAACCGGAACCACATAACTATCACGCGAGGAATTGCCTTCAGGCAAGAAAAGCACAAGCAGGATGACAAGATTATTGCCCTCTTGTAAACAATACCGTCATTCACCGGTTGCACATACGTTCTCCATTCACTACCCTCGAATCTGAAAAATAATTGAGTTGACAAAAAGCGAACATAATTGCCCATACCTCTGTGTGACTTGCGACAGACGCTTTCAGCGGAATGCAACCGATTCATGCTGGAGTGCAGTGTTTAAATGAATAATAGCTGGAGCCAATTAGCATAACTGATAGCTGCGCACGTTAGTTTGCATTTTCAAACAACGTAAACCAGATCAATAAGCATCATTGAAGCAGATATTAGAAACATGTATATGCTGTATGGTATGAACTATCGCAAAGTTTGGAGATTGAATGGCGAAGATGGAGCTTGTGAACTCTTGAAACACTGAACTTCAATGCTGGCTGTAAAAGTTGATTGTTTTAAGCTGTAAATGTATGATAAAGAATATATGAGGATCGTAAATGTCGTCAAAAAGTTCAGAAAACTGAGGCTGAAGCTGCAAGAAAAAAGGTCTTGTTTGAAAGGATTGAAAAGACAATATACCTAAGCAGATTGTTATTTCTCTCGCATAACAATACAACACACAAAAGAACAGTTCGCAAAGGGTTAACGATAGATCGAGAGACGAATTGAATGGACAAAAAAAAAAGAAAGCTTCAAGATATAATGGAAAAGCTCTCACAAAGAAACAACTTACGCGATGGAAAGGAAGAGGAACACCAGCTTTCGGTGCTACGAAGATGCTCATGTATTATCATAAGCATGGCTGTTTACTTGACCGAAGCTACTTTCCTTTCTATTTCAGTGACACCGAAAGCACATGCTGATGGTGAGACTTCTCCGACGAAAGTATGATGTATGCTATTAATCTGAAAAGAATACATCCGTCAGCACAACACAACACACCATACAAAAGGAAAAGACGGCTGCTGGAGTTTTGATGTGGTGTGATGTGAGGTTGAGGCTCTTGACGTTCATTCAACTTCTGAAATTCGGCTTCATGTTGCCACTTTTTTTGCATGCAACTAAGGAGAGTGAGAGAGAAAGAGATCAACAAGGGCTTTAATGGCCAAGCAAAAAGGAGACAAAAAGTAAACAATTCATAATGGCGTTCAAAAACATAAAATATCTATTTTGAATAGGAATGCAACATAAGCGCAATGTCAAGCTAAGTAAGGTCGGAACGTAATAAGCGAAAGGAAAATGTGTTAGTGAAAATCAATAGAGGTCATTATCACAAAAGTCACAACAATCATATATCACCAGCAGAAGAGATTAACCAATGAAAGCTAACAAGTTCAACAATAACATAAGAATACGAGAGATATTCAGGAAAGTTCCATAAGCAGGTTGCTAATGCTTAGCTTCAAGTTCTTTAATTGTAAGATCAGGGAAGGCTAAGTAGGCCTTCTTCACGACTCCAAAGAATAACCCAGTTTCAACGACTCCTTCAATAGAATAGAACTGTGAATGATTAAGAAACAAAATATATGATCAAACCTGGCAAATTAATAATGCGATTATGGACATCGATCCAATCGTATGTTTTTGTTTTGTCAAATGTCTGAAGTTTCAGTATGTCACTTTCATTAGTGTTGAACAATTCCCTTACCCAATCAATTATATAATTATTATTGTCAGTAAGTGCAGGAGCACATACGTTAGTTGCCATGCGGAGAGATGTCTCCCCTCCTTCCATCTTCGCAATCGATAGCAACAACGGTTGGACAGCGAAAGGAAGCACCTACAACCGGATCTAACACTTCGTCTAACGCTGATTACTTACTTCGATTGGGATCTTCGAATAATGCTCTCCAAGTTTTACGGATTCCTTCGTGTGGTCAGCAATAACGTAGAACTTCTCGGAAGCGAATTGGACAATCTTCTCTCGGGCTAAACAGCCACCTCCGCCTTTGATGAGTGTCAAGTTAACATCGATCTGAAAACAAATAAATATATATGAAATGAATTTCAAATGAATTATACCTCATCCGCTCCATCAATGCAAACATCTAGTTCAGGAGTCATCTCAAGATCAGTAAGTGGTATACCGGCATCCATTAGCCATTTCCTTGTTAAGAAACTTGTAGGAACACAAACAATATCTTTCAAAGTTCCTGACTCAAGCCCTGTCTTGATATGTTCCACTAAATACCTCAAACAACAAAAATCAGAGAACGAAGGTAATGGACGAAAGAATACTTGACTGTAGATCCGGAGCCAACGCCAATGCGGTCTCCACTTTTGATGTGATTTTTAAAGCAAGCTAGAGCAGCCTGAAAACAAGCGCACAACAACAATAATCACATTGGAAAGGAATGCTCACAGCTCTCTTAGCTTGCTCGATTGGAGATAAAGTAGAAGCATTGCTAGACATCTTCCTGACTAGATGCTGTAGAGATGTTGGGATCTGTAATGGAGAGAGTGTGATGAACGACAAAAACAAAATGGACAACGAGCAGAGGACACTGAAGATAAGAAAAAGTCAATTGATTAGATAGAATTGGCAAAGGACAAAAACAGACTGTGGGGTTAGAGAACGGCAAGAAAAAACATTTCACTCGAATTCTATCTAAACTAAGGACTATCTTCTTGTACTCCAAACAACAGTCTTCATTCACATTCACACACACTCAGATCTTCATGCAAAATAACGAAATGAAAAAAAAGTAAAAACTAACGGCATTGTGAATCATTTTAGGATAGTAAAGACGTCTTATTATCTATCGAAGTATTCCTACACTGTAAAACAGTTTTCAGGGAAACTAATCATGTAATCATAACACAAAACGAACATAAGATAAGAACAGTGTTTAGGTTTTTGTGATTGTGTGCTGTACTGAAGCGAGCGTCAGTTATGATATATACACTTATGAATAGATGGAGAGTTGTTCATAACGATGTAAACTAATAAAACGAATATCACGAAGTTTGTAGACATAAACAATCAAGCTCAAGGCTGCACAGTTTAAACATCTTAAATGATTTCATTTTTCAAATTCGCTTGCTCGTACGCAATGTGTCGGGATTGACATTGCAGCAGAAGCTATCTCATTTACGTGATACTTCAAGCTTCATACTTGAAACTTAGGAATCAAAGACATCAATTCTTGGAATGAAGTCATAAGTATAAATGCCATTATTATCTTTGATCGCTTAAGAAGTCTTTGCTTTTCAAATTACACGTCGTATACGTGAGTTAACAGGAAGACTTGTCATTCAGCTTCATGCGGCAGGAGAGAACGGTTGTGTGTCACAGGAAGTAGAATTAGAAATATTATCAGTAGAAGAGTGACGTTGGTCATTTGGATGAATGCCAATGATATACTGTAAGAATGGACAATTCCATTTATAGAACATGAAAAGATTTATTGATTTCTCATTCGTTACATAAACAAGTCTCGAAAGAAGGACAGTGATACTTCTTTCAATTAGAAAAATGTCAAATAGCGTCATGTCAAATTTAAATAAAGTAAGTGTGTGTGTGATGTATGCTGTTGCGAAGACTGAATGTTATAATGATTAGAAAGGAGCTGTGTATTGCTTGGATAAGCCTTTCAAGGAGCCAAACGATCAGTGTAATCTTCGAGTCACAATCATCAAAAGCTCACCTACGGATCATATTGTATGGCACATCAATCATCATTCGAAGTCAAAAAATAAATATTTTCAATGTTTCAGAGGGAAATAGAGTACGATGGTCGCAGAAATGAAAAATGGTTTGTCAATAGATAGTGGGCAAATGAATTGTTTTGTTTTCTTGTGCATTCCAGCTTAAATCCAATGAATCAGATTGATAAGGCCATGATAAAAAGGAAACTTCCAGGCAATCAAACGATACGCAATTATCTTCTACTCAAGTAGCTTTTAGAAGATCCAGAAGTGTATACGCTTGACACAGCATCGTTGTACGCTAGATTTCAAGAATGAAACGTTCACTTTAAGGAGGAGTTTCCAGCCGTATAAAAAGGCAATTTGTAATCATTTTCCCTCTCTCTCACCCTCTCACACATAGGCATACACATCCTCGTCTCCTCGTTCTCTTACTTCTTCCTTTTCCATTTTTTTTCAAAAAAATCATTTTTGAATTTCACGCAATGTGTCGACGCGTATTTGCTTATACTTTATTGCTCAGAATCAGAGTGCATTTCTCCAGATGAATTCTGATCCCTTTCTTTGTGGTCAAATTGAACTGTACTCTTCATACTCATCTCATCTTTATATTCATGTATCCTAATGTCTGTTTTATATAACTTTTTCTCATAAAAATCAGAAGAACGTCTGTGTGGGTATTTGTGTTACTCAAATAGCTGGAATAGTTTTGAAGGCCTTCCTACTCTTCGTATCTGTCATTCTGTTCATCTTCCGCTTTTTTTGAATTCCTAAAGTTAAAACTGATATGTGATAAATGCTTGAAGCTTTTCTTATCAGTCTTCCATTATCTTCACGTCTGTGTCTTTCTATTGCTATAATCAAAGCGTGACTTCCAGATTCTTCATTTTGTTACTTTCCATTTCAGCTTAGAATAAAGATTCTTCAACAAGTACTAGTATGAATCAAAATGTAACAGAGACATCCTTACGAGGTTCGTTTTTGTTATTTTACAAAACTCGTTCTTCAACTTGTTATTATTCAGATAGCTTTGTTAGTATAAAGAAACATTTCTTCGTACCTGTTGTCGTATTCTTGTGTGTCGTCTTATTCTACTGTATACTTAGAGTTATTAGAATTTGCTGCAGTTCAAAACGGTAAAGGCTCTTAAAATTCAGGAAACAACGTCACTTCCGCTATTTTTAGAAGTTTCGGCGGCTACGTCAAATTATTTCTTGGCGAACAAGACAATCAAACGACTGAAAACGACGCTGAAAATGCGGCGGAAAGAGATGAACATGATGTCAATAGTGGTCAGTTTAAACCTTACTCTCGTTCCCTACAACTTATGCACTTTCAAGCATCTGCTGGTTCAGAAATAGAATTTTATCCTGAGCCTCCACCTCGTTACGAACAGCTGTTCACCAATGAATCGGCATGTCCTCCACCATTGTACCAAAGTTCAGATCCTAATGATCGCATCCGATCTCAAACGACCGATAATACACGTGAAACTATGCAAACACGATTATCGGCAACTTCAGTAATGTAAGGAAGATTGAAAACTCTCTCGCTCATTAAAGTACTTAATTGCAGTCCTACGCAATACAATAATGCACAATCATTACCGAGTGAAACTCCTGTTACACGTCAGATTTGCATAACTGGTGAGCGTTTACTTCATTCGGATGTCACGTAGTCGAAAAACACGCGTCTAACAACTACGCGTTAATGCTATCCGAAAGCCATTTATCATTCATTCTTGATGGCAAACGGTTGAATTGCTATTCCTGTTCATTTCCTTAAATAAAATGTAAAATTGCAGGCGGTGTACGCACTAACATAGGATCATCAAATGGAAATCTGCCTGATGGAGCATTCGGCACATCTGTACCCCCCGTAGTATTAAGTATGCTTGATCTATAGTTTGCATTGTATTGCAACATGGCTTCTTTGCAGGAACACAAGATGATGGTATTCGCATTCGTTCTGAAACAGTTCTTTCAACTCGTGAAACTGATCGATAGAGAACTACTCATTTCACAATCCAATTATCAATGATCTGCCAGCTTCTTCTCTTAATCATGTGATTGAGACAATACATATTCCGGGTTTTGATCTGAAAGGAGATTCTTATTAATAAGCTGTTTTGTAACATTTTGTTTGATCTGCAACAGAATTTCCATTATAAATTAAAGTCGTTGTATAAGCTAGTGAGAATTTTAGTGAATTATAGCCAAAAAGGCGTAAAGTGAATTAATATTCCGACATCCCCATGAGAATTAAAGCTGTTAGCACAAGTTATGTTTGACTGAAAGCCTCTCCATGCTTACCATTCTATTTCTCTTTATTCTTCTTTCTTATGGTAAGATATTCCTTTTTTGCTTTTTGTTATTTGTTATTGGTAGGAATGCTAGAGAACTGCGAATGCATCCGATATGGGCATAGAATTACACAAGATCCAGAATATATTATGATTTGTATTAATGCTTTTCTCTTACCTTCATCTACTTTTACTTCTTGTCGTTAGAGTAGACTTCTGTTACTCACCTATGCACCCCCACGATGTGTCCCTCACGATCGTTCCGATTACCAAAATAAAGAGAGTTGTCGTCTTCAGCTTGCCTTAAAAGCCAGTACATCTTGTTTGACATGACAAGTAGGATTATGATTCTTAAGAAGCAAGAAAGATGTGGAATTAAAGCTCTTTCACATACATGGCTATCTGCCTTGAATGCCTTGTCTCTTTGCCTGAAAAATAAAGAGGCAAGAGTTGAAGAAGCCAAAAATGAGACAAAAAAGATTTTGACCGTTTTTTGTCTCTTATAGTCTACATAACTAAGTAGGAGAGAGAGAGAGAGAGAGAGAGAGAGAGAGAGAGAGAGAGAGTGTACGATGAAGCTGTGTGGTGAGCAACTCAACTCTCGGCTGCCCTTTCCTTTCTGGGTTTCCCAGACTTTCGGTTATTCAATTTCCTTTTATGTCTGTCGGCTATTAGAATGCACAAAACTTCAATAACTTATCGAAAAACTTCTTCAAAACACATTCGCTTCTTCACAAAAATTATTCGCTCAGACATTTTGGCCAAAGCGATTTTTCATCGATGCGAACATCATGTTGGTGCTGACGACGATGGCAATGGTTTCAGTCACTTTTCTTCCTCTGTCGCTAGCTTCTATTGAAGATAAATATTATTTTTCGAAGACGAACAAGGTATATTCTGAGATATAGTAGAAATGTTGGTTGATTTTAAGACAGATTATTACAGGGACCACATATCATTCGACATAGTTTATTAAAGCAAACGTTCAAATTAGGATATCCACTGAAGTTATACTGTGAAGCTGAAGGTCTCTACAGTCCTCAAATCAATTGGTATAAGAATGGAGTTCAACTCTCAAACGATCATAGAACAGTGGTTGTTAATTATTAAATAGGAATAGTATAATCACTTTGTTTTCAGATTAAAACCGAACAATTCCGACATGGTGTGTCTTCGCGCTTACAGCTGGTACTTACAAGGATTCTTGACGCAGGACTCTACGATTGTGTAGCTAGAGATGACAACGGCATTCACATGAGAGAATTCCGCATAGATTATAAGTTGTAAGCCTATAAAACATTGTCAAGTAATTTTTGTGTTAGTTTCGTTTGTTATGAAAGCTCAAAACATACTTATCTCTCCTATCTCTAATCATATGTTTCAAATATTTGATTAAAAACAAAACCCTTGACATGAAAGGTTTCAATGATGTTTCAAAATAAACAAGAATCTCTACTCTCATCATCTTGTAAACAATGTAATCAAAGTGCTGAGAAAATACTTTTAAGCTACTGGCGTTGTACTCCTGGGTGGCTGGGGTGAAGCACGCATCTGAACCACGTCTTCATATGATGGAGGTTCGTCTTGATACCTGAACATGTGATAGTGAGCAGCACTTCAGCAAAATAATTCATTACCTGAATAGACCATCGGATATAAAAAAGGGCGAAGAAGGCAGTGTCAACGATTGGCGCAGTAAAACACTATTGTAAGAAAGGGATAAAGTAGATTCTGTTGCTGGAGATGCTATCTACAATCATCCACATGATATCTATGAAGCGATCGAGGATGAACTCACGGATGGTGATACTGGACGACTATCTACTGTCCAAGCTGTGGGAGAATGTGCTCGTACAGCAGCTGAAGCAGACATAAATATATTAACAATCAGTAGATAACATACTGAATTGCTTAATGCGAGACTTATAAAGGATATAGGCTATTCGAGCAAACAAGCAGCCGAGTATAACGAGTAACCAGCTGAGCAGATAAGGCAGCAGTAGAATTAAAAGGTGTCTGTGAGAAAGAAAAAACGAATATAAATAGATTCACACAAGATCTTACTGGTGCGTATTGACAGCAAAAAATATAATATTTTCAACAATTATGAGAACTGAGAAGAATATGGAAACTACGGCAATAAGAAGGAATACGCGTCTGCAAAACAATTATTGATGATCAGAGCAATGTATAGGGCATGAGCTTACCGATATGGCTGGAATTTGCGTAGAACTCCTGGGGTGATCCATTTATTCGATTCGGGCATATATCACAAGCTCGACAGGATGCAGGAAGATGTGACCGATTTTACATATATAAGATGAATTTCTTACATGAATGTCTTCTCATGAGGTTTCTTAACGTCATCAATATTCTCTAATAGAGCATCGCAAAAGAATATATAGAATAGATTATATTGATGGTCAATCTCAAGCATTAGAAAAAGAAGTAGAAAAAGATGAAGAGGAAGAATCAGAGAAAAATTAATTTATGAGTATCATATTGCAATATAATCACTACATTTCAGCAGAAGCTCACAAAGAATGGCGAGTAATCATAAGAAAAATAATACTGATTATAAGTTTCCGAGTGAGGAAAGTAGTGAAATTTATGAAATGCTTAACATGAATAATAATTTAGAAATGTAATTGGAGCTTAATCATGATAATAAGGAATAACTAAAAACCCGTACATTGAGAATTCTGGGAAGTATATAAAGAATCCGTAAAAAGTTGAGACTTTGTAAATGTGTGTATATGTGAATTGAAAAACTTCATAGATCATCATCCGCAGGTCTATCTACTGAAGAGCTAGTTTGCAAACTTTTTTGTCTTCGAGCAAGACTACGATATCTGAAGTTTGAGATTTAAAAACGTTAAAAAAATGCACAGCGGAACGCAACAGCTTAAGATTAAGTCAGTGAGTCTGCAATCTTGGAACTTACTTCCTAAGTTGAACTTCCAACATTTCGATACGTTTATTAAGTTTCGTCTCTGTACTCGTATGTTCGACGATTAAACGAGCCATTCTAAAAGCAGGTATGACAATAACATGATGTTGGAACGAAAATAGAAAACCTGGTTTGCAACACTTTGACATGATTATTAAGCTGTTCTGCCAACTCTTCCGCTGTTTGCTGTTCTTCCGGAGCATTCTCATCGAGCAAATTATCTTTCCGTAACAATTCGCGACCCTATATGGAGATACTCCTACTGAAACCAACCAAAACTACCTACCTTAACTAATAGCAACTTTCTGGCATCCGGATATTCTCTCAACGCATTCCATAAATCGTTTTTGTTCAGCACGAATAAATCTGTATACCCCACTGATCGAACATTTGCTGTTCTACGATTTCCATTTTTGCTACCTGGAATTAATTGGAGAGCGTATTCGAAGCAGAAAATACAATTTTCGTACCAGCAATGTTCAAAATACTAAGCTCTCCAAATACAGATCCTTCCTGTAGAATAGCAAACACTTTCACCTGAAATACTTTCAAAACCGAATTATGCGTTAGATTCATGATACCTTCACAGGGTCATCACTGACGACTTGAAGTTTCCCTCGCTTAACGATATACATTTCTCGACCAATATCACCTTTACGGCAAATGTAATCTCCAGGCGAGAAAACTTGTAACTTCAGTTTCAACACCAACTCAGCTAATAAACCAGCTTCGCAATCCTGATTTGCATAGTTCATTTTCCAAGTCGTCTAAGCTTACTTGGAAAATCCTCACTTTCCTCAGTGTTTCGAAATGAACCTGCATAGCGATTTCAGCTTGCAACTTGTCCGGTAACACCTGAAGAGGATTTGTTTTGTGATTGTAAACAAATTTCGGAAATTACTTTCAGAACTTGTTGATCAGATAGAGATTGTTTATTGGCCCATAGATAGTCAAACCATTTGATTACCCTAGCTTCTAGCTTCAAAACACATGTGTCAAAGGAGAAAGTATTTTGATCGCTACCTGTTTACTAACTTTCCGCAACTCCATATACTGCTTTATGCCGTCCATTTTGTTTTGAAACTCTGTTCGTGCTGCGGACATGTTCGAAATCATACTGAAATACGTTGTTAGCATACTCAAGACTATTTGCTGGAAAACCTTCCGACGTTTCCGACAATTGTAGCGAAAATAAGGACTCCGCACATCAAATCAACAGTTACGAACAGGAACTCCAGGTTGAGAACAGGACCAGGCACCTATAACGATAACAAATACAACTTTTAAAACTATTATCTTCATATGCGCATTCCTACAGTTGCACGGGTATTTGAACATCAGGTTCAGGGGGTTTAAAGAGATCGCCTTCTCTTGTTGTCAAACGCTTAAGCGAAGAAGCGCAATGGAACTGCGGAAATTGTTGGTTCACATAGAGAAATTCAACCAATATCCGCATTCTAATAATTGACTGAATTCAAAAACAAAATCATCGCAGTGCAAGGAAATTAGTTGGGTAATTATGCCTAATCTTGCAATTATAACTTGAAAAATACTCACTTCTCCAATAGTTGTTAAGATCAACGTTGACCAATAGAAGCTGTAAATGTAACGTCGCATAAGCGTATCCAAAACATCCCTGAAGAAGCTCTTATGATTTTGAAACAGAAGAAGAAGCTTACTCTGGCAAACTTTGTTTGTTCAAATTACCATACACCCATCCATCAGAGCCTAATCCTATCCATTGAGAAATTCCAAAATAAAAGCAAGCATTCCAGTGGATGATAACAATAATGTAGATAACAACACATACCACTCGAAATGCATTTGGTATACTGCTCCTGAAGTGAGGTTTTGACCTTTTAAGTCTCTTAGCAACAACGAACCTCGTCTCTGTTCTTTCTCTCCAATCGCTAACTCTGTTTACTCGCATTAAACGATTTAACCGTACAAGTGGTAATGAAGGCACCGGAGATAATGGCACAGGCCAACCTATAACCCAAACTCATTGTAGTGGTATCTGAGAGCGCACTCACCAATGAAGTAATCAAGAGGAATCATGCTAAAAAGGTCTAACTTGTATTGAAAGCAAACTTTGTATCGTTTCCAGATTTGATCGGTTTCTCTTACAACGAGACCTTGTTCAAGATAACCTTAAAGCCGGTTAAGCTAGTCTTCAATTTATTGTTTAAGTGGTACCTGTGCGACCCCTAATCCAAATATCGGCAAGATATACGCCGTCAGCCAAAAGATCCAAAAATATCCATATCAAGCGAACATACCAATATTCTCGCCAGCCAGCGGATGAATCATGCTCTAAGTAAGGCATACGCTGCAAAGCTCATATTGATAAGTGTAAGAGAAACAGAACAAACATTCATGTTCCTTAATAAGTCTTCATTGTATTTACATGGAAGTGTAGTATTGAAATCATCTTTGGAAAAGCATTTATATGTTCCTGTGGGTCCAATCATGTCCGGAAATGCTTGTCTAGCAACAACTACCACAAGATTATAAGCATAAGCCAGGGAAACCTTTGAAATAAACGAATCATGCCTTCAATATAACCAGATAGCTTACCGTCAAAGTCCAGTAATAATAATTGTCTTCAGAAGGGTCGATTACATAAGTGGAATACTTCTTTCTCCATTTTTGACAAAAACCTAAGATAGATAACTATGAACAACCAGCTCTGATAATTTCAATGCGCGAAATGAAATAACGCGCAATTATGCTAATTTCGACGTTCCAAAGTTCGCTTTGGAGCAGACTACATGAAACAGAAAAATGAAATGGCAGTTCTTATCATTCATAAGAAGATCAAACGGAATAAAGCAGTCAAAAACGAAGATAAACAAAACCTTGAGGCTCGGATGGTAGTGCATTTGGATTATCTTCAACAGGAGCTTGATTTGGACCCGAAAATTTTTGCATAAATTCTTGTTGAGCGTTCGTACGTTCAGCATATGTGGCATCGTGTACTTTGTTTTTTCTAGTCAATAACTGTAAATTCAAAGTAAGAGAAGCTGGATGGTAAACGATTGACTTTGCTCATTATAGATAATTTTGCTGCTGTTGATGAAACATTAGTATCAGGAATAGAGCCATTTGGTAGAGTTCCAGCACTAAGCACAACTTCTGCAGCTGGAGTGCCATTTGGCAATGAAGCTGGCGCTGGCGCTGGGGGTGGAGGTGAGTCTTCTGTGGTAGAAGCTTGTGCCTGAAGATATAAAAGAACTTTAGAAGTAGTCAACACGTATAACATACTGCTGGTGCAGGTTCGTTGGCGTTTGCTGCCATTTCAGTCCTCAAGTCCCAAGATTATCGGATTAAACCGGTAACAGGTGAGGGCTTTATGCTAGAAAGAAGGCTTAGCCATTGATGCTGCAGATTCGGGTGAGTCAATACACTGAAACAGAAGAAATAATTTATTAGGATGAAGCTACATGTTCGTTCTTAATGCTTTCAGAAAGTCCGTTAAAATTGCTTCAAGAAAGATGATGCGGAAGCACGTAACTACATATTATGTCGACTTACTACTACTTGTCGAATTAGAGTGCAGAAAGCTATATTTGGGAATGAGTTCATGGAAATGAAGAAGGAAGCAATGAGAAAGAAGGTGAAAAAGTTGTTAATTGGAATCAGTTCTAACAGCATTTGAGACTACGGGATGGATGATAAGCGAATTGAAAATGTTCGACGTGTAAACAGCAAAAAATTCTTATAGAATAATCAGATTAAAAATAAATGAAAACAGAACTGAGCCATATCTCATTCCATCCCCTTCTCTCTCTCTTTCTCTCTTTATCCATGATTCTCTTTCCTCTCCTTGAAGATTTGGATAAAAGAAGTATTTTCTTCGAAAAAGTCCGATCTTTCTATAGCTCTGAAGATGAGGAAGGGATTGAGTAATGAATTAAACTGATGAACGAATTGTGTTAGCAAGGAGCGGAGAGAAAGAGAGAAAGCATCACGAACGGGAAGAGAACGGAAAGTTTGGATATATCAAGTGGGATGAGATAACAGAAAAATATGTTGAAAAAGCGTGATCGAGTAGTGAGTTAATGAATACTCATATTTAGGTGTAGAACATAACTAGAGAACCGAAAAAAATGAGAGGAAATATGTGCAATCGGCTACAAAAAAAGAACACAAACAGATAGAGAGAGGCTGATAGGAATGATGGATATGAGAAATATGGAATAAGCAAGGTGAGCTTCTGATAGCCGTGCTCGTCCGACTACCAACAAGCCACCTCCCTCTCCACCCCCAGCATTTATGGCTAAAAGACAAGACAGAGAAAGATAGAGGAGATATGAAACGAAAGAGAGAAAAAGGAGGAAGAGAACGAGCCAATGGTTGCCAGGGGAGATGAGCCAAGAAGCAACTAACTGGAAATCATGATGATAATAGAGACATCAGATAAGCTGATATGTTTAAATTTTCATTTCTTCTTTCAAATAACTATATAATCAAGAGAGTACTGAAAGACCGCTGATGAAAGACGTGATTTGCATGCGACATGCCTTCTATACAACTAACCAAATTATATGTTTTTTCTACTCAAAAATATTCAATATTGAAATTTAAAAAAGTCATGAAAAATAAATAATGAAAGCTGAGTATCTATGCTAACTATATAAACCGTATATATCTATACATACCCTTCTCTAAACTATTATAACCTTCCAATAATTTATAATTATTGAAATCTGAGAGGCTTAAAATGATCAACTGATAACTAATGATGAGGTGAGAGACAAGGACAGTGCGCGAGAGATAGAAAGAGAGAGCAAAAGCGGGTTTTTGGTATTTACATACATCTTCCCAGTCCTCCAATTCCTAACCTTTAAAATGAACTTTCAATATTTCAGTGCGTCGGAATCTTCGCAAATCCAATTAAAAACAACGAAAAGTTTGCTGCTGTTACACTTCTGTAGAGAGACGAAGAACCTTTATGAAACAAAAAAGTGACTTTCATTATGTGCTTTGAACATTATGCAAATGTTTTGGAATTGATCAAAACAGATTATGAAAATGAAGAACCTATTGTTGTTTTCTACATCTCTTTCTTTCTCTTTGTCTCTGTACTTGACGTTGTAAGGCTTCATTTCTCCAATTTATGCTTGATTATTACTGAGTATGCCCAAGATGGACGTAGTCGGGCTCTAAAACTAAATGTGTATTGAGATATCAAAAGCCCAGCGACCTAGGTAAAGCAAATAAGGTAAACCTAGATGTCGCTCTTGTTAGGTCTGACCCATTACAAATACGGCATCGATCGATCCACTTCAAATCGCTAGCTTAACATAGTCAGCTTCCAAATGAATCTCATACAATTATTGTTTTTTGCTGCTTTTCTGCTCACTAACTATATCTTCCGCATAACTGAAACTTACTGACCAATATGAATGCAACCGTTCTGTGAGTCAACGCAGTGTATAATTAGAGGCTGCCACGTAGGTCCACATAATCACTCTTGTCTGTTGTCTACATCAAAAACTGATTATCTCCCTTATTTCGAATGATGTTTTCGTCTTCAGCTCAAACTCATCATCATTGAAGCATAACAAGGAATAAACTTCCATCACAGCTATTGAAAATAAATTTCGAGCCAGATATCGGAAGATGATTATCGTCATATACCATTGCATTTAAAACTATATTTTCTTGTACCCTCTCTCTCTCTTTCTTTTTCTCTCTATATTTCTTCTTTCTTTCTCTATTGCTTGATATGACATCTTCAGATAAATCCAAATTTTTGAAAACAACGAAAGTAAAGAAGAATATCCGTAAGATATCGTTTGATATGTGTCGTATGTGTAGAAAGTCCCTCTTCATATATGGTAAACAAATAGTTCTCTAAGATTGTAAATATTAATTTGTCTTCCTTATGGTCTCTGTCCAGTTGATGACAACGTTTTATGCTTTATAAGACATTCACTGAGACATCTGTAAATTCAAAAATGATTAAAATGACAGAGGTATTACCATGATTAGACCATCTGTTGCCTTGAGGTTGTTGAAACATTTTAATCGAAACATGGACTTCTTCTTCTCAATATTGCGGATTTTAACTGCTTCAGTCATCTATTCAGGCACGGATCCATTCATCATTTGTTCTTTTATGTTTCACATTTTATGGCTTTTTATGTCCAAAAACTCAATGATGACCGAGTCAGTGGTGTGTCTGTGGATGCTGGTTCAAACAGCATAACTCCTTTACGCCTTTTTTCGTTTCCACAATGTCTGTCAAGAAAATGAGCGAAACAGAGAGAGAGTGTGAGATACTTCGTATATTTTAAACGAAAATAGATCTTGAGCTTTGGCAATTAAGCTTCGCTTCATCAAGCTTCGATCGGCGACTCTTTTGAAGACAAGGCGTCAAATCGTCTTGCGTTAAATGATTTGCATAATGATCTCAACGTTCCAACGGAAACCATTCATAGCAATTGTTCAAATTCGTAAACGAAACCTCCAATTGAGTTTAGGAGGTCCCTCCTACGCTTGACATAAAAACGCCTTATGCTTCTCTTTATGGATGAATGCCACAGATTAGTTACTGCTCAAACTTTTCTGACCCAAAGAAGCTATCTCATATCTTATTCGTAAGCGTATGTGTCCTTTGTCGCCAAAAGCATCGATTTCCACTGCTGGTCATATTGCTTTTCAACCATCAGTCTCTAGTCTGAAGATATAATTTCATCATCTAGTATAACTCACAGCAGTCTTTTTCCCGATTTCAGAGTTTAGCCCCCCAACTAAGGAAGTAGATTAAGGAATTTCGGGAGCTGAAACATCTAGCTGCTGTACTATTTGATTTCTCTCTTCAGAACGTATGTTTCGTCGTCACATTCGGAGCGAAAGCCTCTTCTGTTGTAGTACTTCTTGTACTCATTGCCTATCCATTCCGTCTGTTCAGTTAGCTCTTATCTATTCTTTTCGCTCATCTTTCTCCGCTCAAACCAAAACACAGCCATCTGTCTCATATGGAAACGGCGTGAAGATGGCAACATGAAAACGCAACAGACTTGCGAGGTCAATCTCGTATGCTTCCAATCTCATTTCCTCGCCCTCCCTGTGTCACAGGAGGCAATTCTGCCATCACCCAGTATGTTCACTCTTGCTATTGCAGCTCGGTCAAGCATGCATCATATTCATAGTGATGACATCTCACTTGAAACTAGTCTTTCGTCAATGATCCGAGGTTGACCTAGCCAATAACTACAGTTCTTCCTTGCATGGCCATGTAAGTGCCTCCGCAGCGCGCACGCGTCGCATCAACCCGAAGAAACAACGCGTTATGAAGGAAAGACTTAAGATGATCAGGATCGAGACAGATAAAGAGAGTCTCCCCTCATTTGAGGCCTCAGATGACCTTTACGTGATAATTCGGTCATCAAAGAAGATTTTTGATTAGTAGTTGCCTCAATTTGTTTTGTATTGTATAAGATATTTTCTTCTTCCATACACAGTATAGTTGTACAGTTTTCACTTGATATTCAAACTGTTTTTTGACAGTTCAATCAAATTTTTGAAAAATGATCGATCGATTATGAACTCTTCCTATTGATTTGAATATAGATTGACGTTTCCGTTGCAAAACAGCAGAGAAAACTATTCAACCACTTCGAACTCGAAGATTAAAAAAAGCGATGAATGTGTGAGCGATGGTCCTTTGAAGTTGCCCTAAAAGAACCAAAATTTTAAACTCCGTGAACTTTTCTCACAGAATGTTACACTCTCACTGACACGAGCCATATTCTGATTTACTCAAATTCCCTTTGTTTTTTTGCTATTCACAAGCATTTGTTTAATCATACTCTAATCATTTGGCCATTTATCTTTCTATTCATCGCCTTCGTCCGTTGTTGATGATTGAGTAAACGCCTACGGTTTCTGATTCATCTAACGTTATATTTCTCTCAAAAACACTCCAATTTTACAAGTTGTTGTCTTTCATCCATAAAAGGAAGCTCACAGTTCATGACAAAGTGCCTATTCATATGTCAGGTTCGAAATCAAGCATCGATTCTGATTTCTTGACGCTCTGACACCTAACCAACGCCGCCCTCTTTGGGCTAGCCCACAAGCAGTTTCGTTTCCCACATACACACACCAACACGCAAAAAACTATCATATCTTTCTGTTGATGAATCATTCTTAAATTTTTATAGCTTTCTCAGCGTTTTCTTTCGTTTCACAATCATCATTACCTTGCCGTGATAACTTTGTTCTCGAGAATTAGCCACCAACATCCATTCATTGTTCGTTCTTTTCAGAGAAATCATCTCGGATTCGATTTATCATGTTTTAACTTATTTCGAACCGAACGAACTGCTGCTTCTGCCATCAACGCACAACCATAGACATCTTTTATTGCGAACACCATGTCATTAACTAGAGCTTTTATTATTAGCTTATTTATTCAAATTATATATACTTTCAACATTGACATTCACTCATCACTTAATAAGTTTGGACCAGAAAATTCATATTTCGGTTATTCAGTTGCTCAACATTACTCCAGGGATAAATCTGTGTAAGTTGTAACAGCATCATTTCTTTCAAATGGCATTCCCTCATATAGAATTCTTGTTGGAGCTCCAAGAGCGCAATCTAGACAAGTAGGAACAACACAAGCAGGAGCCATCTATTCATGTCCTATTAATACGCATTCGAAAAAAGGAGGAAAAGAATGGTGAGGTGTCATCACAACAATATGATACAACAACTGTTTGTAGGTGCTCCTTAGTTAATGCTGAATACGAAGAAGAGAGTGGCTATTTGAAAACGCCAGACTTGACTTCTGTTCAAGGGAAGCAATTCCACTATTTAGGAAAAGATGGACAGCTGTTAGGAGCTGTTGTAGCATCCCAAGCCATTAAAGGAGGAAACGCAGTTGTGAGTTTCGAACCCATTAAATGTTTCATTAACTTATATCTCAAGGTGTGCTCTCCTCTAACGCGTTTTCATAACATGAGTGGATATGTCCAAGGGGCTTGCTATGAATTGGATACAGATTTGAGGATGAAGAGTAGTTTAATAGGATCTTATGTAATTAAAAAGAACTTTTAAGCCTTGTACTCCACATGCATGCAAAAGAATGTTCCCAAGAGCTTGCGTCACAACGAGTTTGGAGGATGTATGGAAGGCATATCAGCCACTATAACTAACGTGAGTATATAAGATTATAAACTGAATCAAATACGATTTATAGAACACTATCATCACTGGTGTTATTGGAGCACTGAAATGGACAGGAGGAGTTTTCGCAAAATGGTCTGAAGGTGATCCTTTCGGCGATAGCAAGGAGAAGTATACTATGGCTAGTGGGGTATGTCACAATCACAGAAACCAAACTTAATGTTTCTAAACCCTTTTGTTTGCAGGATAGAGAAGGAATCCGGTCGATGCTCACGAGTCATGATTATCTTGGGTATTCGGTTAACGTAGGTCGTTTTGGATTTTGGTAAGCACATATGCAGATAACATTTTCTAAGTATACTATGATAGGTATGAAGATCCTGCTCGAAAAGGTTCCCAAACAATCGTTTCCGGAGCTACACGCTCCGGTCAACATGGAGCTGTTCTTTTCCTCCCGTTCAACAATGAGGTGCGCCGTCGTTTGTTATGTTATTGTTTATTCATGAAATTCAGGACCACTCAGATACTCTGGGGCCAGTTGAAGATCACTTTGTTTTGAACGGAACAAAGATGGGATCTGCTTTTGGATATTCCCTAGCAGTTTTAGATATTAATAACGATGGGTGAGTGATTTGAACACGATGAGCATTGTATACTTTGAATAATTCAGATTTGACGACTTGGTAGTGTCAGCTCCGTTTGAACATCGTTCTGACACTGATGGTCACTTCGGAGGAATCGTCTATGTATATTTCTCTCAGGGAATACAACGTGCGAAATCCGAGTCCCACTTGGTCTTCCATCCTCCAATAGTTCTCAAAGGACCTCCACATTTCTCCCAATTCGGTCTTGCAATAACCAAATTAGGAAATTTGGATGGAGATAAAAACGGCTATCGAGATTTTGCCGTTGGAGCACCATACTCGAATGATGGTTCAGGAAGTGTTTACATTTTCTTAGGAGCCAAAAGTCCCAAGAAGATGCGAAGAAAACCTGCACAGGTAGGAGAGAAATGAATGAGTGATGACTTAAAAAATTCTTAGATTATTGTTGGTTCTCAACTGCCTAATATGGGAGAAGAGCCAGTACGATCGTTCGGTTTCTCTCTCTCCGGTGGAATGGATGTCGATAATAACGGATATCCAGATTTGGTTGTTGGTTCAGTTCTACAAAACTCAATAACAGTTTTGAGGTTTGAGTCTACACCAATAGGTTCGCTAACTTCCGGTTTCAGATCTCGTCCAGTTATCTCTATTGTGGCAAGCCATAAGATGGAGTCAGAGTATGTAGATATCGAGAAAGGCTCGAACTGTCCGCGTGGTTCTAAAACCTGTTTCCCATTAAACTTAGAGCTTTATGTCGATGCGGAAAGCAAACGAGGAGCCGATCTTATAGATTTCTCTTCGAATGTATTCACTTGTAACCTCGAGGTAGCATTTTAAGCTCTGTTTATGGTCTTAACCATTCATTAAGGTTATACCGACATCTAAACAATTCCGCACGAGAGCTCTAATCGAAGGAAATCATTCAACGAACATGAGTTGGCCATGTGGTCAAGGTGCTCACAACAACAAACGAGTTTATAAACAAACGATCTACATACCGGTGAGTGTACTCTTAATTCGAATCAACTTGGTAGCATTATATCGATGGAGTATTATACAAACCCTTATAGCAAGCTCATAAAATTCGCCACCATAAAGTGGGTTACGAGTTGTTGCTTTCTGTTTGATGTTCGCAAAACTGAGCTTTTGTTGTTGTTGTTATTGTTGATGAGAATGCTATCAAAACCTCTATTAATCTAACGATTGTTTTAGGATGATGACGTTTCGAAAGATTGGATTAATCCACTTAAATTTCGTTTCACAGTCAGAATAATGGTTCGTTAAAAGATTACGAGGACTCAATTCATTGTTTTTATAGAACGAACGAACACCACCTCAAGCAGTCGAAGGAAGACCTATTACTGACCTCAGACAATATCCAATTCTCAACAAGTACGGAGCTAGTTATGAGTTCCAGGTAAACTGAGGCTACGCAATAGATTCAAAACTTTTTGTAGACTCCTTTCAACACAAGGTGTGGAGATGACCATGTATGTCATTCTGATCTTTCTCTACGTGCTGTATTCGCTGGGATTCCAAAGTAGGCAAACTAATAATAGAACTTAATTGGTGAAATCATGTTACAGAACAGAGAAAGGATATGTGATGAATGTTGGCAATAAAGACCATCTGGATATTTCTGTCACAGTTGAGAACAAGGGAGAAAAGGCTTATCAAGCTGCAATGTATCTTCGATTTGATCCTGAAGAATTGGAGCTACCTACAATAGTCGGTATGTTATAGCTTTGTGATCGTAATGATCGTGAACTTTATAGGATCAAAGAAGCTCACATACGAGACTGTCGGGAAGAACTATGTTGTTGTTCATCTCGGAAACCCTATGGACGGAAAAGCCAAAGTAAGATCATTTGTTTTGATTAAAAATTAAAAACAATGATTTTCAGCATCAGTTCGACATACGTTTGAAACTTGTACGTGGTCGCACAGAAGGAATAGGAAGACCTTTAGAGTTTTCAGCTCTTGTGAATTCAACATCTTTAGATACTAACAAAGGTTGGAACCTAAGATTGTTTTCTCCAAAAACACTTTCTGGTTATAGAAGATAACGAATGGGCGACTGAAGTTCAGATTATTAAGCAAGCTGAGCTTGAGCTAATCGGAATAAGTGAACCTTCTTTCGTTTTGTATGGAGGACAGAATGATGGAGCAATAGAATTAGAAGAAGACATAGGATTTATGATCCGTCACAACTACACAGTTCATAACTTGGGGCCTTGGACCGTGCGCAATGTTCGAGCTGAATTCCAATGGCCATACCAGATAGCATCAGAAGGCTCAAAGAAGAAGTGGGGGCTATACCTTCTGGATGTACCAACAGTTACAATGCACAACACAGATGGAACTTTGGAAACTAGAAGGTTTGTGGTAAGAAGATATGCTGGGGAGCAATGATTGCATTTTAGATGTTCTGTCGAAAGGAAACTCGAGTACATTAATCCAATGGACATCAAGCTTAATACTAAGTACACGACCCAAGAAACTAGTGCGGTTGAACATAAAAAGAGTGGCAAACGCGCGAAGGTAAAGTCCTGATACCAAAATAAACTAACTTGTTTCGTTTTGAAGAGAGATGCTGGTTCTGTAGTAGAGAGCACGCTTGCTGGAGCGAGTTTCAGCCGCGATCGAGTCCAACCAAAGAAACGATTCGAAAGTGGATATGACATTGACGTCGTAACTATCGTAAGTTCTTTTTCTTTTCTGAAAAAAGAAAATAATGAAATGAGAACGCCGGTACCGAAATGTAAAGATCTTTGTGAGTCGCACAACAGACACAACCAGCTCCGAAGCTTGGCATTTTATAAATGAATTTGAGTCGCGTGTAAAGTGCGCATGATTTGCAAGTGAAAACGCGCCTCTTCCGCTATATTCCAATTTCAATAAACTTCCTGTTTCAGAGCTGTGTGGATAACACCGCCAAATGCTTTAACGTTGTTTGTCACTTTGATTTCATTGATGCTAACTCTGCTCCGGTGATAGATTTCCGGGCTCGTTTATGGAACTCATCGTTCGTCGACGTGAGTTATAAATGAAGCTGATGAATATATATTTGTTCCGAACATAGGATTACTATGATGTGGCTTATGTGGAAGTGGTTTCATCAGGAAAAATAATATTAGACAGCACAGAAGGAATTGAAGATGATCCGTCTAATAACATTGCTTACATCAAAACAATAGCTTATCCTGATCGGCCAGCTATCGGTAAGTGACTGGTGACAATCCGTACTTGATCGCATCTTCTTTGCAGGCGTAGTTATTCCGCTGTGGATAATTCTAGCATCAGTGGCAGCTGGTCTTTTCATTCTTTTGCTGTTTGTGTTATGTTTATGGAAGTGTGGCTTCTTCAAGCGGAAGCGAGTCGGAGAACCATCCCTTCATCGAGCCCAATTAACACACGAAAGAGAGCAGTGGGCGCAATCGCGGATGTAAATGTATTTGTAAAATCAGTTAGGTCTTTATTTTGTTTTATTATTGTTTTACAATTTGATCCATGACATATTTCTAAGAGACCAAAAGCACCTCTTGCTCAAGTTCTTTCAGAGTTTTTTGCACAGGTGCTCATATAGATTGTCTAACTGTGTATATTGAAAAGGGTGATTTCTTCCATTTGTAACTCAGAGTTGTTGTTTTACCTTATATGTGCATTTTCCTTATATCACTTACGTTATTTCACTTATTTCATTAGGCAGACACTGCCGCTCTAAAGTTTTATATGTGCATGCGTGTAAACGGGCGAACCCTTCAAAAGCAAAAAAAGTTAAATAAAATTTTTATAAAACCTTTGCTGTTATTCCATCTCTCTTTGTATCCGCGTCATCCTACCAGACTTATCAGATTGCCGTCTTTCAACTCAAAGATATTCTGCGTGTACAGGGAAATAGTATTCAGATACATTTCCTATCGAATCACTAGATACAGTTTATCCCCACACTCAGTCACTTACTTCCTTCTTCAAAATCACAACTGATTTCCGCTCATTCATCGAAAACTGACATAAAATTGCCAGAAAGGCGGCCAAAGCGCCTTTATGTGTTATGTCCGGATATTCCACCTGACACACCAGAAATGAGTAAAATAGAATCGAACTTACGATAATATTATCCAATCTCTGTCTGTTATCGCAATCCATAGCAGTCTCAGCAGCTGTTTGCATAGCATACTGACTCCCATAGTAGAAATATATTCTTTTTAGTCTGATGGGATCATAAAGAAACTCTTCTGGCACATTCGGAGCTCTCAAATGACCAATGTGAAGTAGAAGTAACCCAATGTCTTACTTCTGTATCTTGAACGGTCTACACCAATGAACTATGTTTTGATCTATTTGCCAATGTAAGCAAGTGTGGAAAAGCAAATCGACAACGTCATCATCTGTCATAATTACTGAAAAGTTCGGTAACACGCTATTCATTCTGTAAAGAAGGAATTAT
The DNA here is from genome assembly GCA_030370435.1 of Auanema freiburgensis. NCBI lineage: Eukaryota > Metazoa > Nematoda > Chromadorea > Rhabditida > Rhabditidae > Auanema > Auanema freiburgense. Next base: position 4,807,550 of record CM059366.1, on the reverse strand, counting down.
GACGACTTAGATTTATTACTATACATACATAAATAAATGAAAAATACGAGAAACGAGGTAAAAGTTATGATACATTTCGGGAGATTCACCATAGAGAAAAGGGGATTCAAGCTTTATTATAATGCATTTTTCAATGTTCGGATGAGTATCTTCAGAGGTATGACAGCGCCATTGCTGAAAGTAGATGGTTAGACTTTACAGCAACTGCTTAGTTCAAAGCAAACCTTAGGGAAAGTTCCATTTCGATGATCAAACTGTCTATTTCTCCTTGTTTACTCATTTTATCGACTAGCATATCCAAGTGAGTTTGTATTAAATGATGGAAATATCTGAAAATTAGGATTAACAAGTTCTATGAAGTAAATTTCACTCTGTGGTTGTATCAATCTTCTTCAAATCACATATTAAACAAACGGTTCCAGCGGGAGAATTCTACAAAATACTGTATTGCATAGGCTGAACTCATCACAACAAACCCTGGTTTTTACAAAATTTTTATCCTTGTACAAATGGACGTTCATAGTATTTATGAGAGCGCCATGTTGGCTTACATCTGTAGAAGATACTAAGTTAGTTTTCAATGTTACAAACTCACAGTGGTCCACTAAGTTCTCTCCACTTTTATTTTCATAGGATACTTCACAAACATTACATTTCTCGTGACATGGGTCTGATATGTAACTCTTATAAACAGGAACATCTTCCTGGAAATCATTAGCATATTATGAATTCTATCCCATCGCGTCATTTCCACGCGCACACGCTAAGTCACTTTTGACCTGCAAGGCGTATGAAGCGGTTGTATTGGTAACCCACCTTAATTCTTTTCATCACAGGTTCGATTTCTGAAGTAGGAGCCGGCCTCTTTTCAGGTAAACTAAATGATATCTCTTATAAAGCTTGAATCTGATCTAGTAGCGACAAACCGAACATCACCATAGTTGCGGATTGGATTCTTTTCAATCTTCCTATACACCTCATTAGATGCTTTCACTCTTTTTATATCGTGTTTATCTTTAATCACATCGTGAGTTCTTTTGTAGCTAAGTTCTGAAAATGAACAAATAAGAAAAACTAAGGCCAAGACCCTACCTAGTTTTGAATCAGTTGCTCGCCGATAACTGACGCCTTCTGGCTTTAGATTAGGATCTAGTTTTCTTGGTTTATAATCAACTTTACTTCTCCTAGATTCTTTGGCGATTTTCTTCTTTGCATTTTTCTTAATGAAAGCATGATTGAACATCAAACAACCACATTATAGTACTTCAGACACAATCTCGTTCTGATAAATCTGATAGCACAATGAAAGTGCCTGATGCTCATATATCAAATGTCTTTGGTAACTGGAGTTTGACGAAAACTGTTCACCACAATGGAAACACATCAATATTTTAACTTGGGAACGATCCACGCGATCATTGTGATACTTTCTGACAATCCTTCAAGAACAAAACAAAATTGAACGGAAAGAAGCAAACGAAACTTACTTTGATGATTTCTCCATGAGACTTTCGCCTTAATCATGAAATCATGGATTAGAAAGAGAATGCATATGAAGTCAAAGGAATGGAACTAACGACGATCATCGTATGATTGAGTACAAAGGAGCAAAGATGAAAAAAATAAATTTATTTGAACCCGTTTCATTATTATATTCGATCAGTAGACTAAAACTATGTGCTATAGGAGAGAACTAGATGATTCCTCCAAATCGCGATTCAGGTGACTTCTCTTCTGCACCCTTCTGACGATACCTCTCTTCTTCTCTTAAAAAGGTGCGCTTGATGAATGTATAGAAATGTGTTTATAAACCTTTGAATGGATCGAAGCTTGTTCTCAAAATCTAATCGATACTCAGCTAGTTCTCCATATTTACAATAAAGATCGAAGTCGGGCGATATATAGCGTTTAACATCATGTATGATATCTGGTGTAGGGAACCCAAACTCACTGCAGAGAAATATAATTATAAAATGAGCATTAGATAACACATACTAAAGTAAGAATGCTAGTCCTATTTGCCAAATCACATTAGCTCCGGAGACTTTAAGAAAATCTTGGAAAGCCTCTTTCTTCGTCTTAAATATGATCTTGTCTCTCGAAGGCAAAAACTTTGGAGATAAAGCTTTAAAAACCTTCGTTAACCTCATTACCTTCAAATGAATATGGTGAATTACAAAGAGAAGATAACAGAAATAAATAAGAATTTAACAATCAAAATTCAAATTTTAAAATTTAGTTCTTTAAATAGCCGTGGAGCGTTATGTTTGCACATGCATAACCCACCTCACGCGAACCCACGTATATCAGAAAAATGGAAGCTAAGGTTTAACATAATTTATTCTACAAGGTTTTTGGCATCAATGTAATATTATTCACATTTATTATTCATCACTCATTACTATGCCTTGAGGCATTGGTTCGGTCAATCTGACCTGCAGTTTGAAGATGTCGGGTCTGTTGTAATGACCAACAGTATCCAAATCAAATTTCCCTCTGATATTGTTAGCAAGATCAACATCCACATATCTATACGAATATGAAAGAAAACATCACTCAATGAACTAAGAAACCTTATCATTTCTCCTGTGAAATCTGGTTCAACTAACACATTTCCAAGAGGATCTACTGCACAGGAACCGCCTCTGATCAGCACCTAGTAGCTTAGTCAATTGACGATTGAATGAAAAGGAACACCTTGTCATCTCCGTAAGTTTTTCTGATTTTATGATCTATAGGATAATCAGATCCCTTCAAGAATTGGCACGCAGATACTACATAACATCTGAGTTCAAAGTATATGCTCATCTGCAATGAGAACACTCCTTACCTCCCTTCTAAAGCTATAGTACGCATTGTGGATAACCAAACATCCCGATCATCAACCGTTGGAGCGAAATATATTTGAATATCTATTTTGCATTGGTACTATCTTATCAACAGGGAGTGGTACCTTCACTGTAGAGGAAGAATCGATACAAAGGCATATAGTTTTCCCAACAAACTGCTGCTCCAATGTTACCAAACTCGGTTGGGAAAACCTTCAATTGTATATTGCAATTACTGTTAAAAAGCTTTGCTTGCCTTCATATGTGCAGAACTTCCGTTCCCCCAAACACATCTTTCCATGGCTGTAGGTATGAGTTTCTGGTGTTTCCCCAAATATATAGTGGGAGAGAAGAAGAAGACCTAAGAATATGATAGAAGGGTATGTTCCAGGATGTATACCGAGCAGTATAAGCTTGCTTGCTCTTTCTCGATGACTCCTGTTATGATAAAGATTTCATTATCCTTTGCAATTTTTGAAATTTTCTTCCAGTCATCGTCGTACTCTTCAATGGCAGCATTATAGTATCTGAAAACATAGATGAATGATATGGTTTGTGGAAGTACAATACTCTTCATATTCCTTTCTTCCTTCATCACTTCTAGTTCCTAAGACAACTCCGAAATCGGAAAACTTGGGATAGCCGCCAATGAACGCTTCTATACACGTATAGGTTTAAGAATGATAAAGAGATAGAAACCTACCTGGTAATAATACGATGTTCGCTGAGTTAGCTTTCGCTTCTTTCACTACTTCTTCAAGCTTAGCGAGAGTAGCTGGCTTGTCATAAAGGACAGTCCCAACTTGAGCAATGGCAATCTTAGAGTTCTTCTTATTCATTGTTGAAATCTTTAGCAAATTAGTCTGAAGCAGCCTTTATACTAAGGAAGGTGAACGTTGGAAAACCATTGAAAACATGAGAATCAAAAGGTTTTATTGGAACAAAAGACGAATATGTCGAATGTCACGTATCAAGAAGTTGTCACGAAGGTACGCATAATGCTGACAATCACGTTATCAATCGGACCGTCGTAGAGAACAGTTCAATTGATACGACTTTGGCAACGGGAGTTTGCGAACACAAAAATGGATTGAGATAAGAGCATAGTTGAAATATAATTTATTGATTGGTTATATGTACATGTAAGCACAAGACAACTCTGTTACTGTTATTATAATGATAGTCTGCTAATGATTCGGAATCATGTGAGGAAGCGGAAAGACATTTTCTGTTCAATATCAGTCTTGTCCATAGCCTAAATTGAGCAATTAATCAATGCTAACTCAGACGATAGATGCAAAGGGTACTGATAAACCTTTTTTAGTTTCACAAAATGGTGTCGTTAAACACATTATCATACACCCTATCATCCAATTCGTTGGGTATTAAGCTGACTAAGTTGGCAACTTACACTGCAGAACTCGGCGAAGGTGATGCATCCGTCACCGTCACGGTCTGCTTCACGCATTGTTCGGTCCGCAATGGAGTCAACTTGCTCTTCGGGAACATTATCTCCAATCATCATCTAGATGTACATATATGTCACAAATGCATATATTCTGTTTGCTAGTCATTACTTGCAGTATTTCACGGAACTCATCCTTCGTGATCGTGCCGCTCTTATTCAAATCGTACATGGTAAAGGCAACTGCAAACAACAACAGGTTATAAATCAGACGTCAGTGTTTATCTTACATCTCAATTTCGCTTCGCGACTATTCCAAGGATGTGGCTTATTCTTGTTTATGGGACGGAAATGGCTTAAAACTTTCACGAAATCTCGGAAGTAAAGCTTACGACGTTCACCAACTCTGAAAATTAGCGTCGATATATATATGTTTGTTGTTTCATACGCATCTGAATATTCTTTAATCTCTAGCGTGACCCAGTTCATAATAAAGCTTTTATGAATTCAGCTTGTTTAGCTCTTCATGAATTCTCAATTTAACACCGAATATCATCTCTATGAACCTGTGTTTTTTTCGTATTCCAAGTAATGCACTCACTCAAAGCGCTATTTTTACTTTCTCAATATCCACACTCACTCTTTCTTGCCCCCTTCTCTCTCTCTCTCTCTTTCTACTCTCCTTTTTCCAACCTTTTGAGCTTTCTTGATTACCTTTAAAGGCTGGAAAAAGCCATTTTGTACTTCTTCTAGAAGATATATTACGCTTCATCGCATACATTGTTCAAGAAAATATCCAAATAAGTAATGGAATTTTTGAAAAATCGTCTTTCCCGCACGAAGTTAAAAACTTAAATAGAGGTTCTGTATACTTCTTCTTCCAACGAAGCACACATAGGATGAGACAAACTCGTCTCTGTTTCTTCCCTCTCGAACGCAAAAAAACAGTTTCCTTCTCTGTTCTCTATTCCCCTCTCTCTCTCTCTCTTTCTTTCAAAACCTCTCAATCTCTTCTTTCCCAGTCTGTCTCCTCTCTTTGTACTTATGAAGCTATCAGGTTTCGTCTATCACACACACTCCAACTACGAAAAAAAAACATTCGAAGTATGTGAATTTTTCGAGTTCCAACTCAAAATGCAAGAGTATGTTCGCCGCTGAGAACAAGAGATCAAATGTTTCAGCACAAATAACAGCTGGCATTTTTATATATGTTGTATTATTTCATCCAACGCATATCAACTGATATATTTCCCTATCCTTTAATCATCTTCAAACATTTTTTTTCAATGTTTTTCAAATTTTGAAATCAATTATCTTCTCATTTGTTCCCGGCTTCGCTTTGCTATAACAGAGAGAGAGAGAGAGAGAGAGAGGGAGGGAGAGACGGGAAGCTCTACACACTTGTTCATTTCGTTGTCAAAAAGTTTTTGAGAAAATCACTCTCTCTCTTTCTCTCTGTCTCTCATGAAACCTCCGTTACTTAAGTCAACCCCTTCTTATACTCTCCGCCGCCTATAAATAGCTTAACGACTGAGATTTGTTTCAAACTTCTCTTCCCTTTTTTAAAATTGAATAATTCATGAAACATCAACTTACTCTGCGTCTGCGAAAAAGGCATCAATGATTCGATTTCCTAGAGGATTCTGCTGTAATTCTGAGATACTCTAGACATATGAATATTGATGCTCAAGAACACTTTCTATTTCATTACCAGAAAATCATTTTTTGTTAAAAAGGCTTCATTCAGCGTTTTATCCAAATGGGTTGCCAGATGAGAAAATCGTTGATAAAGCGTCAGTATGCCTGACCGTGAAACTAAAAAAGCAATTTCATTCCATTATTTTTTCTCTTTTTTTATTAAAATCCTCTCTCTGTGTCTACCTCTCACCACTCACACGGTTATGTAAGCTTGTGGTGTAACTTGACGGGAACTAACATCACAGCGCTTTATATCCTTGTCTACACTCATTGTTATTAGAAGAAGCAAAAAACTATCCGTCAATAAAGAGCAAAACAAAATCCATTTCGCTTTAATATACGCAAAAGTATGCAGAATGCTTGCTCGTTATGCTAATTTGCACAAACGTGAACTGACGTGTCTTCGCATGTACCTTCAGACTTAATTTGAAAATAAGAATTAGCAGAGAGCGGTTGCATTCTTTTGTTTTTCTCAACCTCTCTCTTCTTTCATAACTGTGCCTCCACCTAGTCCACCTATTTAACGTTCTTCTACACCTTCCACATATGTCTATATATAGCCTTATCACTTTAGTAAAGATCTTAAATTAACAATTCAAAATATTTTTTCATATTAGAGCAAATAAGCAAAATGTAGTCACATTACATAGTGCTAGATTTCTACATTTCCCTTTCTTCTCATGTTATTTAAATGATTTTTATGAGCCATAAATGGAATGGAGACAGCTGTAGTTAGAAGCTCCTTCATTTGAACTAAATAAGAAACACTCTCTCACACACACAAACCTAGCTATCATCAACATCAGCATCATCACCGCGTTGAATCTCTCATCGACTAGTGGCGTCATCAACCTCATAATACTTCAAAAACTATTTCTAACATCATATGTCTCATTTGAAATGAACTTTCTTAACTATTCATTAGCTACAGCTGTCCTAACCATCAGTTCTGACAATAAGCTTTGACTATGAGACACATCCAGATTATTATAATGCTTAATAGCTTTGTGCGTTCAATTTTCAAATCATTTTGATATGCGAACTTGCGGACAAATCTCATCTTTCACTTCTGCAACTCTCACATTCTTTTTTGTCTCATTCATTCTGTCAATTTTCAAATGAAAAAACACAATTTTCAGAATTATTATGCACAATTTTGAGATTAAAACATAAACTCACGTCCACTTTCGATGCTTAGCTGCTCAAGTTCATGCTCCGGTAACTGTGAATTGGACTGGCCCATCACTGAAAGCAAAATAGGTTCGTTATTTCAATAACTTTTTCTGTAAAAATCCATCCTGAGTGTCAGACAAATGTGATTAACGCGAAAAGTCAGAGGAAACAGAACCAAAATATTTGGTAAACGATACGGCCTGTTATTTTCATGCCGATGATCTCGTATGCAATCAAATCATTCTGGCTTCTATCGATTTTCCAATCCAAACTCTGACTAAGAAGGAAAGCAAAGTGTATGCTTTACCATCCGAAATAGCAATCGAGGAATGTGATGTGAAAAGAGTTAAATGTTGAAAGAAACACAGAGTACGGAAGAGAGAAAGAGAGTGACGAAAAGATAGAGGTAGATCCGTGTTTGATAAAACTGAATATGAATGCTATCCAGTTGTGACAAAAGTTTCTTAATCAGAAGGCGTTTCTATCAGCAGCTTAAAGCTTAGTTTTTAATTCTACAACTACTGTTCTCGATAATGCTCATTGAGCCTTACTTTCAATCACAATCTTGTTGTAATTCGATGGAAAAAAATAAAAAAGAATGAAAAGATTAGCTTAATGGATTGTGAGTGAGATAAGCGAAGATACGTATTGTCTGCGCTAAAACGGAAAGTTAGAACTTTTCGAGCATTAAATGACAATGAAGAGAAAGCTGAAATGGACTAATGACATTATCATTACGTGCCAGCTCTTATCAGCTCTCAATAATGATTGTCGTCGAACGCTTTGATCTATTCTTTCATTCAAATCAATCAATAACGTGCAAAGCTCTTCACATAAATTATATGGAAAATGCAAATTATGAAAAATAAAAAGGAAATCGTTTCAGGATAAATAAAGAAATGACACGGGAATGCTATCCTTTATGTCATGAGAAACGGGATTTTATGGAGGTAAATATACAATTTACAAAAAATAGAGAGTCAATGAGATAGAAAGAGAGAGAGGGAGAGTGAGAGAGTAGCGATAAGAGTAGATGAGATTAGCATATACGGAATGCTAGACGAGAGCGTATAAGAATGCAACCGTTCCACACTGTCACGTAAACAAAATGAATCAACACTTGGCAAGCGCGTGTATAACGTGAATGTGCGTGAGAATTATGCTAATCACATCTACAAATATAAATAGAAAAAACACATAAAAACGAATGACTGTCTCTATATGATAACGTTATAGGTTCATCCTCCAAGATCTGAAAATGATTTTTATAAAAACTATGACCCAATGATAGGAGTTGGAACAGCTATGACTTTAATAATTTTTTTTTTCCTGATTACCGTTAAAGCATGTGCACGTTACTTAACGCGTAAATGGCAGATGTATCATTTCTATCGTAATATAGAGAAGACGACGACTGTATCGCTGCCTGCTGAGACACAAATTCCATGTGAGTCTCCTCAGCAGTATATGGTTGTTTGACAATTTCTGTTGTCTTTTGTTTCTTTTTTTCATATTTTTTTATTATTTTTCCTCATATTAACGTTTATATGGTGAGTGACGGGTTTATTGGTGATTCTTATGGTTCAGAATGCTTACTCCTCTACATTTGCTTGCTTACATTGTTATAATGTGATGAATAAAAAGTTTTTTTCTTTCTTTTTCTCTTTGCTTTTCCCATAATCTTAAATTGAAATTTAAGCTCCGACTTCATATGATATCTTTCGATGCCGTCGCATTTCAGCTGCATCTAAGCTCTTTCATGAGCGCGTTGAGTGCTTTTCATGCTCTGGAAAAACCTTTTTTATTAATTGTTTGATTTCCACTGTTTATCAAATAATTAGTTGCAGATCTCTAGTCCTATGACATGATTGGAATGAAAGCAAAAGACGAAAAGTTAAAAGTTGAAACTTCATACACACACAAAGAATGGCTTCCCCATACAAACGCGTAACACAGTTACATGTCGTACCGCAGCTATATAAATATTCAAAAGCATGGAGTTCCCATATATAAGGGTGAACTTTCAGTAGGAACTATCAAGCCTTGAGTAACCTCAGAGATGCACATTCAATTATTCATTATTGGCTGTGTTATTGTTCAGTCCATCGCTCAAATCCAGGAAACCGATGACGATAGGTAACTCCGTGTGCGTTCATCATGCTTCATTATCAACATCAGATGTTACAACAAAGCTGTTGACTGTGAATGTAAAAAGGACTTGTGCCGAAATCCTGACTACCTTGGAAATATGTTCAGAGGATGTAGAAGGCAATGCGGATGGTAACTACTTTCTGAGATGTTAACATTCAGATCTTAATCTCATAACTCTAGGTGTGAAATGGAATACGCGGAGGTAGAAGAGAAGTATGGCAGAAGACGAGGAAGGCGAAGTGCTGAAAGCTTGGAAGAAGTCGCATCAGCAGGACAAACTACGGATATAATCTGCCAAGACTTAGTGGACGATTGCCAACAAAAAACACACAAATGCTCTTCCAAAAAATATTTCTTCCAAATGAGCAAAGTCTGCAGAAAGACATGTGGCTTCTGCTAGAACTACTTCTCTAATGTATTGATACTCAACCAGCTAACCCCATTTCGAATAGAACCACCATTGTCAGGCGAATAAAAAATTCAAAACAATTGCTTTGTTGTTGTATGCGTGTGTATGAGTATGAGGAGCGTAAGATATTCACAAAGGACAGATCAAGAAATGAACCTTCGATAGAAAGTTTTTGAGCTTTCAGAGTTCTTTCTTCTGTTTTCAAATATCTATAAAGTGTTCTATGGACCGAATTCTTGACATACTCATTTAAGAATTGGGGAAGGTAATAAGAGTTATAGGTGACCTTGACTATACTTCAAAGATATTTTGCAGTCGATAGGTTTATCTGTGTGGAGCTTTTCATACCATTTTAAAAACTCCAGAAACTGTAAAGATTTCAACATCTATGTTGGAAATCTTTAATGAGTGTTACAAGAAAAGGCAGAAACCATTTAGGGTTCTGGCATATGTAGTTATAACGGAAACAAACAGTGCGTGCGCCGAGCAGAGATGGAACAGTAAGAAGCGAGAAAAGAATTCCCACAATCTAGTAATAGACTCTTACTTCTTGATATGACTGACTTCGGCAAAAACAAAGATTTACTAGTCGGTACAATCGGATTCAGAAACCAGATATGAGGAACTGATAAACATGCTTCCGATATTAAGTTCCTGAAACTATTGATCATTTCCGTATTTGGCAAAATGCGAAAGATGATTCGTTTGTGGATGAAAGCATCATGACTTCAACTCTATACTACAGACTGAAAGCCGATGTTCTTAGTACAAGGGAACCAAATAAGGGAATTCTAAGATTACGAGAGAATAATAACGGTGCAATTGAATGGAAAAGAAATCAGGTGATCAGTCCTTCGATTGTTTTTCAGTTTTTGACGTGTCCTTTCTTCCGCAGCCGTTAAAGTCATAAAACCTCAAAGACATTTATGGAACCTTTGTTTTTGCTCTCTCACTCTATTAGACAGTTCCTAAGAAATGTTTTGTGATGTTTGATGTTGAAAAAACATAAAATCGTCAAACTGTTTACACGCAATATACTGCAGAAGATGTTAAAATAAACTTGATGAACTTGAACTTCGTTTTGCAATTGTTTGCGCTTTTTAAGTGCATCGGACCCGATCATCGATACTGATAGAAGTTTTCGTGTGTTTTCAAGTCTTCCCCACATTTTCAATGTTAAAACTTATCAAATAGAATTAGAATATGATATAGGAAAACGTTTTGTTTCCTTTCTGCTTCTGCAAAAACAGCACGTGACACTGTGCGTTCGTCTTTTTCTTTCATATCGCACGTACGTTCTTCAAGCTTCTCATCGTTGTTGTATTTAATGTTTTTCATCTTTCCACCATTCTATTTCTCTGACTTTTCAGAATAGTTATGAGCCGAAAGGCGTGATTAGTTCACAATAGAATATCATGGCTGTTTATTCCTTATTAGCGAAGCAAAGCAGTTGTGAGAATATTAATGATGTCAATATATCAACATATCTTTTTGCTTTGCAGGCTTGAGACCAAAAAGCTCTGTTTTGTCACTCGGACTGTTAAGGTTTCTCTCAACAGAAGGAGATAACAAACCAACAGAGAAGAAAAGACTGTTCAAAGTAATTTTAATCTCATTAAGTATACTTAATCAGCTTCTTTAAAGGTTGCACAATTGTCCAAGAAGTCACATTCATACGATAATGATAAGATAGATAAGTTACGAGCTATGGCTGAGTTCGGCCTCAAGTTTGTTCCAATGTCATAATACTTAACTTCTCATTATTACAGGGAACAAGATTTAGCTGATCTTCCTAGTCATCCCAAACCCGCAATCGGTATTACAAATGCTCACAAGAATCATGGTTTACTTTACTCATTAACTGATGTTTATCATAAAGCGCTAAAGGTATGAAGAATACACATAATAAACTTTTGAAGATTGTAATTAATTAAGGTTCATGGCAGTAGCGAAGCTCTTTCTGCTCATAGGCGTCCTTTAGTAGCAATGAGAACTCAGCTAACTGATGCCGAAAGAATGAGGATGCGAATGCGTGTAGAAACTACTTCTGACGGAAATAAGGTAACAGTTTTTCAAATTAGCATATTTTGTACGTTACTCACGTGGATTTACGCACGCCTTCATTTCAAATTCTTGAATGTGAGCCGCACGGTTGATTACATCAGCTCTAATTACAACATCTCACACTTGTCTTTTCAGGGTGCAGATCGAGTTGTTGCTATTGCTTTTAGTTTGAATATGTGCGATGCTATATTCAAAGTGAGTCGTTTGGTTGTTTTATGTTAAATAATACGTTTTTTTTCTAGTTTGCAGCTGCATATTTGACCGGCTCTAAGTCACTCTTTGCAGAAGCTATTCACAGCACTATGGACACATGCAATCAGTTGATTCTTTTGTTAGGAATAAGATATTCTGCCAAAAACCCTGATAACCTGTTTCCCTACGGATACGGTTTGTTCAAGTTGGTTTCCCTTTTTTATTCATAAAGTAAATTAAGGAAATATGAGATATGTCACATCATTGATATCTGGGTGTGGTATCATGGCTTTTGGTTGCGGTCTCTCTATTTATCACGGTGTCAGTGCTCTACTTCACCCCGCTGAGCTAGAGCCTCTAACTTACGTGCGTTATGACATCTCCAGCTCTTATATTTTTACTCATTTTACAGGCTTATTATGCTTTACTTATGTCATTATGTTTCCAAGGAACATCAGCTTTAACAGCTTACAAAGAAGCGTTCAAGAAGTCTAAAGCTGCTGGTTTAAGCTTGATCAACTATGGTATTAAAGTATCATATCCGATATAAATAATCTCAAATTCTTCAGTTCAAACTGCTGGAGATCCATCGTTGAATGTTGTTCTACTTGAAGATACGGCTGCTGTTTCTGGAGTATGTTCCCAGCTTAGTTCCTTCTGTTGATTTAGAGGTTTATAGGTTGTTGTTGCTCTGGGAGCCATCACTTTATCTTCTGTATTGAATTCCCCCATCCCCGATGCATGTGGCTCTATTGTTATTGGAGTATTACTCGGTAATGTCGAAGTTTTCGATATCCTGATGACAATATTTAATCTTAGGAACTGTTGCCTCATTTATCATTCGCTCAAATGCTGCTCATTTAGTTGGTAGAAGTTTGCCCAAACGGATTACGGACGACATCGTATGTCGTCTGAACAATGATCCCGTAATACGGTAATCGTTCCAGTTTTATAGTATTTATGTTATTATGCATTCCAGCTCTGTTCATGATGTGAAAGCCACAGCACTTGGAGTAGAGCAATCTCGATTCAAAGCTGAACTCGATTTTGATGGCCGTGCCATTACACGCGCTTATCTTGCGAGTGAAGCTGTGAACGTCCCAAAGATGCTGGAGGTATGACTCTAGTCACAAGAGTTTCCAATAATTGTATTTCAGCATGTGAAAGCTATTAATACAGAAGATCAGTTAGAAAACTTCATGGAGAACCACGGAGAGAAAATAATTGATCGCTTGGGAGATGAAATAGACAGGATTGAGAAGGAGATCACTAAAAAGCATCCAGATATTCGACATGTAGATTTAGAAGCCCTTTAGTCATGATACCTCTATTGATATGCCATGGGTTGATCGGGTTGTGTGCATATAATTCGGATTTTAAGTTATTTTTTTCAATTTTGTAAGCTTCGTCTAGCAATGAGTGTGCATATTGTTTATTGTGCCTGCAATAAATCTCTTCGATGATTCAAAACTTTATAATGCAAAACAGGTAAAATGTTTAAAAAACGTTTAGTATACAACCCATACAGCATGGCTCCTTGTTAAAAAAATGTTAAAATGGATGCACAGCACGTATGCGGAATTAACATATGATTACATTAAGTCTTATTTGAGTCTCGATCGTCTTCACTTGGACCACAATGAGAGCCTGTAGTGAGCCTAGAGCTAGGCCTTACATCATCACCCAAAGGTCTATCATCTGCAAACTCTAGTTCTTGCGGATCATTCATGCTTTTGAAGTAAGTGGAACCTCTAATAGAGTGTGAGCTTCCATATCTCCTGGAATCTCGAGATAGGGCCATTACAGATCTACGATCAGCCGTTACTCGACTCTGAAAAACCATTTCAAAACCCTGTAATGAGGAAGCTGTGCAAACCTTGAATGACTGATTTTCACGGGTCAACGTTTGTATTTGTTCAGAAAGATCATCGATTTGACGACGGGCTTCTTTCAATTTGATTTTTTCTTTTTCTAACTCATCTTCTCTATCGTTCAACTCGCGTTTCGCGTGCCTTAACCGAGCAGAAGCGTTATCAGCCTGAAAATGAGATATTGAGAACACTAATTAATACGGTAATGCTCACTGTTTCCTTATCCTGCTGAGCATGTCTTCGTTCTTCTTCTCGAATTTCATTCATCTCAGCAAGCTGTCTATCAAGACGACGAATCTGCAACCATTTTAAGTACAAGTAGCTGATATGATAAGACGAACCTGGCGAACAAGAGAGGCGCGATCTCTTTCCGTTTCATCTAACTGATCAGTTATTTGTCGGTTTCTGGCTTCATAGTTGGCAATTTGAGCTCTCATTCGAGCGGACACAGAACCTGAGACAACGAACCATTACAAACTTATGAAATGATAAGACCACCTTCGACGTTCTCTAACTGCTGATTGAGGTCACGAACATTTCTTTCCAAGTTCTTCTTCTCACTTTCCATACGTTCACACATGGCTCTTTCTTGGGTAAGTTCAGTTGTTAATTTTTCGACCTGAGTCTGAGCCTGCTTCATCTTTTCAGCAGTTACTTCATGACTTGTTTGTTCCTCATCAAGTTGGTCTTCCAAATCAGCGATTCTTCTCTCAAAACTTGAAAAAAACTGTATATACAGAGTGATTGAGATTTACCGTCTCTTCTCCTCTTGTCCTAGCTGACCGTTTTTAACGGCTCTAACTTCGTCCAGCAAATCATCTCTTTCAGCTTCAGCCTTCTTCCGTCCCTGTGTTGCGAGGTTGAGCTCATCTCCCAATCGGGTGATTTCACCTTCGAGGTGGCGAACTCTGCAATAGACTTGCTTGAAACCATTTTCCGAAACATTCGAAAAACCTCTTCTCAGCTTCCCTAGCTGTACATAAAGCTTCATCCATAGCAGCTCTAGCCTCAGATCCTTCAATTTGAGCATCTTTAGCATTCTGGTTGGCTCTTCGGCACTGCCTGGTGATTTCATCTAACTGTCTCATAGCCTTCTCAGACTCTTCTTGGAGAACTTGTAATTGAGAATCGCTCTTCTTCTTGCTGGCAAGAGCCGTAGTTTTCAATCTACGCTCAGTTTCAAGTTCTTCAGTCAAATCTCGCACCTTAACGATTTTAATTGATTTCAACGAGAGTTGCAACTCCTACTTGTTTAACGAGAGTGCGTCTTCGTTCCTCTTCCTCCTCCTCACGAGAAGCAGCATTTCTAGCCCATTCCTGCTTAGCAGCTTGGAATTGAACTTCAATTCTGGATTTAGCATCTTCAGCCAACTGGGTAGCATCCTCGAGCTCAATTATCTAGAAGTAATAGCAATGTCAAATGTCGAATGGAAATTTGTAATTACCAGTTCTCTAGCACGGGAAAGTTCATCCTCAAGCCTGGTCTTGGCCTTTTCTAACTCGTAAACGTTTTTACCGGTATCATCTTGATTAGAAGCCAAGTTATCAACTTCAAGCTTGAGCATTCTTCTTTCTTTCTCAACTTCAGCTAATTGTTCCTTGAGTTCCTCCATTTCTTTCATATTATTCAACTTCTTAGTTTCGCTATCACGCATCTAAATGAACAAGTTAAACACAGCGTCTCCAGTATGAGCGCACCTGCTCTTGAGCTGAATCGAGAGCTTGCTGAACCTTGGCTGTGTTAGCCTTCTCTTCGGCAAGTTGCTGATCGAATTTACGTTGACGACGATCGAGATCGCGTAACTGGTTACCAACTTCAGCAAGTTCTCTGTTGAGATCCTCAGCCTGAAGACAAAAATGGTTTCCCAACAAAAAAGTTCGTACCTCTTCTAAAGCCTTCTTCTTAGCCTTCTCAGCCTTTTCCCTTGAGGCGTCGGACTGACTGACTCGAGCAAGAGCGTCTGCCAATTCCTTGCCCAATCTACGCTTGACTTCTTCAATTTTCTCTCCGGTTTCGTCTTCGAGTTTTCTCTTGGCTTCAGCGAGCTGTGTTCGCAGAGCCGTAATCTCCTAAATCCAAACTAATACTTTGCCAAACACAGAACTCCCAACCCTGTCTTGACGCTCAATTTTTTCCAACAAGTCATCGTTTTGTTCTTTCGCTTCTGCTAAGCCATCCTCAGCACTTCTTATTCTAGTCATCATGACAGTTCGATTATTCTGGCTTTCTTGCTCAGCCTAAAATGAAATTTCTCAAAAAAAGAAACTTGATATGACAATCACATCAGCATATTCAGAAACTTGAGTCTCTAAAGCCGCTATTCTCTTTAGAAGACTGGCATTATTCTCAGAGTCAGCGTCCTTAAGCTTATGCAGGCTTTCAATTTCAATGTTAGCCTTAAGAAAAACAAGTATAAACAAGCATTTGCACTTAACGAACTTTAGCCAACTTAGAGGTGAGATCATCAGATTGCTCTTGCATGTTCTTAAAACGGAGTTGTTGATCAGATAGCTGGGCTTCGGCGTTTTTACGTCTGCGATCAGCCTCTTGTTTAGCTGTCAAGAGAGTTTCAACTTCAGCTTGAAGACTTTGAAGTTCACCCTCAATTTGACCATGCGATTTCTCAGCCTGGAATCACTAATGAGGACCAGAGACAACAAATGAAACAAACCAGAAGCTTCTGACGTTTCAACAGATCAATGCTCTCGGTTAACTCATCGACCTGCTTTTGATACTTAGAACGGACAGATTCCACTCGGTCTGTTGAAAGCTTCATCGACTCTTCCAGTTGTTTTTGAAGTTGTACAAACTCTTCTTCTCTCTTGTTTCTCATCTCCTGATGAAGCACAGATTTATCAAGAGACTCCTCCAGCTCAAGCTTGTAAGCTTCAAGCTCTTCGCTCATATTTCTGCGAGCCTTTTCAGCTTTGACTCTGAAAAAAAATTAATGAAACTCGAACTTGAAACCAGACTACCTTGCAGCCTGCTCCTGTTTGAGATCTTCATGTAAATCATCCATTTGAGCACGAAGATCGCGGAGATCTCGCTCCATCTGCTGAATTTGAGCTGCCTCTTCATCGCTCCTGTTAAAAGGTACATTATCTATGTAAATTTTCCAAAAGCGTACTTGAGAACAGAAGCTGCCAATTCACTTTCTTTCTTCAATAGTTGTTGAGTCAATTCCTCTGCTTTCCTCAAGCGGTCAGCAGACGTTTCACGTTCATCTCGAAGTTCATTATCAAGGGCACGCTTAGCGGACTCAACAGCAGCTCGAGCATTTTTCTCTCTAAAAAAACAATATAAACAGAAACAACTTGTATATGTACCTTTCACATTCTTCTGTGAGCTCGACAATTTGAGCTTCGAATCTTGTTTTCAGCTTAGTGAGAGATTTCACTTTCTCTTCCTCGTCGATCAAACGTTCAGACAGATCTTTGCACCTGGCTTCCAGTACTTGCTTTTC
Organism: Auanema freiburgensis; assembly: GCA_030370435.1. Lineage (NCBI taxonomy): Eukaryota > Metazoa > Nematoda > Chromadorea > Rhabditida > Rhabditidae > Auanema > Auanema freiburgense. Next base: position 4,790,295 of record CM059366.1, on the reverse strand, counting down.
TTTTGTGACCTGATACACTCAACATCGAAAACCATAAACTTGAAATGCTCACTTTTCCAGAGTTCTCAACAAGCTCATGTTTTACAGATTCGTACTGCTTCAAAGAGTTTTGAAGAGAGTTTTTTTCCAACTGTATGGTTTGCCTCTTCTTCTCCTCCTCTTCGAGTTGCATCTCCAAATCATGAACAGTTTCCTAAAAGCCTTATATATTAAATTTTGAAAAAAGTAAACTTACAATAAGACGTTTTCGTTCTACTTCGGCGGAACTTCGTCCTTGCTCCTCACTCTTCAGTTGTTTTTCCAAAGCCATCATGGCTTCTTCCAACTCTGCCTTCTTCGCAGAGACTTGAGCTCGAGCTTCATCAGCCTCTGCTCTCTCCAAAGTTTCGATGTCGAGTTTTTGTTGAATACGAGCTCTTTCCTCTTCCATCTAAAATACATTTATACATCGAAGCATATTTCAACTGGCCTTGCTAAGTCTGTCTGACATGTCACTTATGAAGAGTTCACTTCTTCTCAACTTTTCATTTGTGGTCTTCAATGCGATCTCTTTTTCTGCGATGAGTTCATCCTTATTGGTAACCTCCAACAATGGTTTGACCTAAGTAGAAAATGATTTTGAAGAGCATTGTACAAAGATCGAACCTTAGTATAAAGTCTCCACCATTGCCATTCACGGAGCCTCATCCATGCAAGTCCGTTTCGTTGGATAAGACGAATAGCAGCGGCTTGCTCCTTTCTACGACTGAATTGCTTACGAGCAAGTACTCCTCGAGACACAGCCTAGAATGGCTGTTTTTTTCTCATTTGCATTAAGAGGTACCTGGAACTGTATAACAAGCTCCGTGAGCTTTTCATCTCTCAGCCTTTCCAATTCAGCGAGAACTCCTGTACGGAAGAAGATCTTAGATTGTCCAATACGGAACAAAGTTGTTTGGAGCTCGAGTGCAGTCATCATGAGTCTAACAGCTTCCTTTCCATCCATGAAACCATGTGGTACGGCTTCAGGTGTGAGAAGACGCTCATAGCGTTGACGGAATTCCTAATAAACAGTTTTAGTTCATAGTTGGAATTCATTTGTCAAACCTGGAAAGGTAAACGATTTGGGAATCCTTGACGGCAGATTCTGATTCCTTCTAGAACTCCGTTGCATCTCAGTTGATCAAGTACCAGATTGGCGTTAAGATAACCAGGCTGAACAGCGATATGCTTTGTTAATAGACAAACATCTACGATACCTTCTTCTCGTGGTTAGGAATAATGCATCTAACGAAGTGAGGATTGGTATTGTGAAGGGTAGACATCAAACGAGTCAATTGCTCCTTATGCATTTGAGATACAGTTCGGAACATTCCCTTCTTCACGCGAGCACCGAAAATGGCTGCATCGCCAACTTCAGTAGCTCCCATGCTGCATACATCACTTACTACAGAAAAAGGATAACTGAGAAAATTAGGATCATCGTACCATCTTTCCAGATTTCAGCGAGTAAACTTTCACGAGCACTTTGCAGAAGTTCGACAACATTTTCATTCAAGGGATCCATGTTCTTGACTCTCCATCCAGAGGCAGCATAATCGACGCGTCCAGCATAGTGAACAACAGCGAAGTCACTCCTGAACAGCTTTGTAATGGAAACAATGGAGTATACCACTGTACTTGGCTCTCATTTCAGGAACAACATATTTGGGGTGTTGATGATGTTGGTTAACCAATCGTTCAACGAAACCGGTGTCACTTCCTTGTGGGAAAAGACAAACATCATCGAGAGTTGAAAGAATTCCCATGGGCTAAAACGGCACTATTATAAGGCTGGGACAAAACTAAAATACCTTCTCAATCAAGTCTATGGTTGGCTGAAGATTTAGACCGAAGTCGATCATATCCCAATCAAGACCTTCATCCAGGTACTCTTGTTGTTCACGAATGAACATGGTGTTATTAAAAAGCTGTTGCAGCTTCTCATTAGTATAGTTAATGCACAACTGCTCAAAAGAATTCATATCGAAGATTTCGAAACTAAAATCAACAATCAAATAACGTTCACAGCAACTATACTCACCCAGCGATATCGAGAATTCCTACGAAGCTGATGGCGTTCTGGCGAGTTCTATCAAGCGATTTGTTAAGTCGTTGAACCAACCATCTGAATAAAAAAATGAACTTCTATCTTTGATAGAATTTTACCTGAAGAGACGTTCGAAACAAGCCTTAGCGATTGCTTCAACAGAGAAACGAGCTTGTTCTTCACTCTGACTTCTATGTACATGATCTCTTTGTACCTGAACTAGGAATGAGTTTTAACTTTGAAGATCGTGAGCACCTTAATCTTAGGCTTCAAGAAAGCTCTCATGAGATCAGATAAATTGAGGCCAAGAAGATTACAAATCTTCTGAGCAACTGCATCATTGAGAAGGATAGCTTGATCACTGTTCTTGTTTTCTTGACCAAATTCGAGATTTCCGAACAAGAGAACTGCCGAAACAATTCGAAGAATATCTGAAGTCTATGCTTAAGTTCTGTTCTGATATGATTCCTTACCTTGGACTTCATTTTCTTCGATTCCCATGATATTCATAGCTTTTACAGTTTCGGCAAACTCAGTCTTATCATCAACACCAGGAATATGTACATCAGCATTAGACAAGAAACGGTAATTTCCGATATTTTCCTCAAGCAAGAGATCACCTAAACTTCGCGATGTGAAGAGAAAAAAGGCTGTTCATACTCTTCATCTTAGGAGTGGCTCCTTTGAGCATTTGATAGAAAATATGGAAACTTCGTTCTAATCCAGCTTGTCTAAGAACTCGGGACTTTTCTAATAAATAGAATTCGATGTTGGCTCCAGAAATGCAACCAGTAGCATCGAAATGAACTCGGATGAACTTTCCGAAACGAGAGGAATTGTCGTTCTTGATGGTTTTACTGTTTCCGAACGCTTCGAGAATAGGGTTAGCTTGCAGCAACTGCTCTTCCAAATGTCCAACCAGTCTGATATGAGAGGTGTCTAGATCAGCAACCTGATTATGATGAGATGATAAACACATGAACTTTCAAAGTTAGATTACCCCAGTTTTACGGGAGCCGGCAACATTTGCCAAATACTGGATAACCTTCTTAGTATTCTCGGTTTTACCAGCACCTGATTCTCCCCTGAAGTCAATGTAATGGCAAAAGTTTCAAAACAACTGATTACGTGCAAAGAATAGATTGGTCTTCCTTGTCCTGCAACATATTACGGTATGCCTCGTCAGTGGCAGCGAATATGTGAGGTGGCATTTCCTTTCTTTTCTTTCCTTTGAAAAGGTCAGCAATGGAATCTGTGTATATTGGAAGACGTTGATAAGGATTAATAACAACACAGAACAATCCAGAATAAGTCTGAAGTAATGAATGGAAATAGAACCTTATAAGAGAACTCACGTATATCAAATTAGCATAATAACGTTGCTTCAAATTCCACAGGACAGAAGCTTCATTCAAGCAAGACATGCTGGCCATATCCTCACATTTGTCAAACCTAGGAGGATTAACCTGAACAAGTGAGCTTGTTCGAACAGTTGATGGCTGTGCGCAAGTACCTTTTGACAGTCATCTCTGCTAATTCTTTGTTTTTCGTTAGTATCTAATATTTCTACTTCAATGAGATCTCAAATAGGTAACAATGAAGGAGCGATTAGCATGACATGTAACTAACCAGAAGTATCATCCTTTACGACTGAAGCTAAAACAAACCCATCCTTCTCGTGTGGAACCCAGACTAAAGCTTTCTTGTTCCATTCCGCGGTTAAAGCGGGATCTTGAATTCGATCTTGTTTCACCTAATGTTTCGGTTTTAACATCTCAAAAATGACAAACCGCTTACCCTCAGTATATCCAACTCGGCCATTTCTCCAAAAAAAGGTGCGTAATGGAGAAAATCTTTAGTATTGGATACTGAAAATTAGAAATATTATAATGAAATTGGAACCGAAAGCGACAAATATGGATATCTCTCACTCATCGCGCTAGTTATATGTGCTGCACCGATATGATGTAGAATGATGCATAAGGACACAAGATAACATCAGAATGTAACACTTTTCAAAGGGTTAATTAACGATCGGAAACATTTCGCAGATATCGTGGGTATAGGATGGATCACTAGAGATATCGAAAAACAGTTTCGCAGTTCCTCTCTCTAACTATGCAACAAGACATAGTCAGAAAATGAAAAAGAAACAAAGAATTTTAAGTTTTGATACAATTTTCGGAAACTGTTTCAAGTCTAACAAGTTACTTTCAACCAGATGTCTAGAATCTCATAAATCCCTACTACGGTAATATTTACATTTTGGCTTTAACAACAAAAAAACTTTCTCTAAGATTCCTAAATGGAAAGATAATTTAAATGAAATATTCGATATGTATTCGATGATGGCTACATACAAGTAACAAAATATTTGGAAACAGCTGTAAAGGCCACTGCTGGGCATGACTGTTTGGCGGGCAGATTTAAATCTTACACTTTCCCGCCTGGGCCTGGAGGATGACCCACAAATAATGTTGTTGACAATGATGATTCACTTTGAAACATCAACAAAAATGGTAATGAAAAGCATCTCGTGGTTTTCCATCTCACGTAATCTGATAATATGCATGGCGAGAGAAGGAGAGAGGTGTCAAAGTGGACAAGCTGTCCCCAATGGGCAAGAGAGCGTCTGAGATTCCGAAAGGTCGGCACACTCAGGTGAGAAAATAAGAGAAATAAGCTGGAAGGCACGGAAAGATGAGCAAAAAACGGGGAACCACAACATGCATCACGACTGATGTCATGAAAAAACTCCTTACCGTAGCTATCCTTTGTGATTTTTTGGGATGTCTAACGTGTACGATATTGGATTGGGAAAGATATTTGAGAAAAAGAGAATAAATGAATAGGTACTTCTGAAAATGAAGAAATGGAGGTTGTTTTCGAAAATTGGCAAAATGAATCAACCGCCTCCGAATATGCTGACATTACAAATGAAAACGACAACTCAATTTTGTTTAATCTTATGTGTGTGAGCGGTTGTGCATCATATTTATCGAAACGTGCGTCTCATAAATAAAAATAAAGGTTTTTATTAAACTTTATTTTCAACAATCAAATCAAAACTCTAACCCAACCCCCATCTGATAGGAGTTTTTCATTTTGATAAAGAAAGTTTGAATAACCCGTATGTTCGTGTGGAATAGCATCCTCACTATATCGAAATGTCAACAAAGCACTATATTATCTAAATATTTAAAAGGTATTACTATTCAATGGTCACGTGGTCCATAAAGACTATCAAGGAAGTTCAAGATGTTTTCGGTTGTTGTTGAGCTTCTGCCTTTAATGCCTTGAACCTCATGTAATCCTCCATTTCTTGATGCATCAAACGAGGAGACGCTCGAGTCCATTGCTAACAAAACAAACAAGTGACAAGAAATCATTGGAACTCATACCTTAAGCGTCATGGCGATCTGGAACACACCGTACGCTAAACCGATTGTTCCTGTAATTACAGCAGCTGTGGTAAGATGAGCTCTAATCTTCGTCCTCATGGTTTCGTCAAGAAAAGACGCCTATGATCAGAAACAAATGAAAAAATATTCATTGAGTTACTAAGATTAGAATTGAAATGCAATCAACAAAGTTTATCATACAACAAGAAGCATTATCTTCTGAAATTCGCCTTGGGTCAGAATGTTTCACATGAATTGCGATTGGAGCAGATTTGATGAGCCCTCATCGCATTTCGTAAATTCAGCATTTTCAACTTTTAGCTTATTAAGAGTTATTGAATGAGTTATTTATCCAGCTTTTATTGTTATAAACGTTTTTACGAGCTCAACTGATAGTAATGTTTTGTGTTTCAGGTTAATTAGACAAAATGACCGGAACAGAGCGTAAAGTATTTCAAGTATGTTGTATAACTCCCTAGACGAGTATTGTATATGTCTGTTCTTTTTTCCAGAAATACTATCCACCAGATTATGATCCGTCTAAGCTTAAACGTGTCAAAAGTGCCGGAGGCAGAGGAAGGAATAGGTAATGCTAGAAGTTATCAAACAGTTAACATGTTTTATTTAGACAATTTGTTCAACGTGTTATGACACCGTTTAATATGCAATGTAACACATGTCATGAGTATATTTATAAGGTAATAGTTATTAATATCAGTTGTAACAAGTTTATTCCTTTTCAGGGTAAAAAGTTCAATATGAAACGTGAAACGGCAGAAGGAGAAACGTATTTGTCGCTGAAGCTGTTTCGATTCTATTTCAAGTGAGCATTCTTCCTCGCCTTGTGCCACAATCTGTTCCTCTAGATGTCCCAATTGCTTAGCAGAAATAACATTCAAAACCGATTTGGAAAACTGCGATTATCAGATGGTATGATGTCCATAAATGAGCGACAGTAACTTGTATTTCTAGGAACACGGAGCTACACGTTTGTTCGAAGCTTTCAAGCTTTATAAAGAAGCAGAACGGGCTAAAGAAGAGCAAGAAGAAGAAGATAAGAAAGATCCAATGAAAATGCTTGAGAAAAGAACCATGATGAGTCGAGCTGAAATGGAGGCCATGGGTATACTGCTCATAACGAGACATTCATGCATCTTTGATTGTTTCAGGTAACTTGGAAGACTTGCAAGAAATCAATCGGCAGAAAGAAGGAGTTAATACTGATTTATACATTGATCAAACAAACCCTAATCTATCAATAGCTGAGAAAATACGTCTACAGGAAGAAGCAGATGAAGCCTATGTCCAGTAAGTATCGTTTTTTGTCATATACTAATTCCTATGTTTAGAGCTCTATTCAGTAAAAAAGGCCAGAAGAGAGAGATAATAGATGAGATAGTTGAGGAAGACGATGAAGAAGATGTGGATATGCCTGGGCCGAGTCATTCATCTAACGTGGTAGGTTATTAAATGGAAAATAGTTGTTGCAAACCGTTCATCGCGTTTGAAAAATTCAAAAATGATCATGAGGTGTTTGAACTTCGCCACGTCATATGCTAATTAATACTGATCCATTTCATTACAGAAAGTGGAGGAAGTAGATGAGAAACCGGAGTTTAAAGCTCCAGTTGAACCTCAGAAACGGAAGAATGATCAAAAAAGTTTATTATCGAAGCTAGTGATTGTGAAGAAATCAAAGGTATTAGTTCGATGAATTATCTTCACTAAAAGTTCTCTTTCAGCCTGAAATAAAGCAAGAACCTCTTGATGATACAGATAACAACCCTCCAAGCAGCAGCAGTGGTTTGGTGAATAAACCTATGCTGGCGACTCCTTCAACTTCATCAGGAGGTGCAACAGGCTTAATGGGATTAGCTGGTTATGGAAGTGATTCGGACAGTGATTAGTTAGATGATTGTTCGCTTTGTGTACATAAAACTCCACAATTTGTTCGTTAATTCCAAAAGCATAAACTTTATTTCTCCGTGTGGTACTGGGAGGGACGAACGGTTCTGGCCGTTTGATACTTTGCCTGTTTAATCTCGTTTTCTCAATTAGTTTTCCTTCGTTCAGCAATGGATGAGGAACTGTTTGGAGGTGGTCTAAGTGATAGTAGTGATGATGACTCTGATAAAGTGGAAGACAGTAAGGACTCGTACTCCTCTGAACTCAAAAACGAAGACAGGTGCATTAATCAATCATGCCAAAATCTCAAAACAGATTCAGTAGTAGTAGTAGTCCAAAGGCTGAAAAGCGGAGTCCTGAGGTTAGAAGACAGGTCAAGTTTTCTCTATCTGAAGATGATTCTAACGATGGAATGTTTGCTGATATCTTCAATGGGCTTGACATGCCTGATTCAAACTCGGGAAACACAAAGAGAAAGGTTGTAGTTTCTCCTCTGACCTGTTACACACAGAGATCATTTCAGGCTTCACCAAGTCCATTAGAGCCTAGAGATGTGAAAAAAGTGAAAGTGAATGCTGAGCCGGTAATTGATTATTTGCTTTCGTTCCTGTATGTTGTTTCAGATGATCGAGGAAGATCCATTGGTATCTCTTGGTTTTCCTATGCCTCCTCCAGCTAGTACAGTAGTTCCGAAAAAGAGAGATATGGAAAAAGAGAAAGAAAAGAAAGTTGTGGAACCTAAGGTATTAATATGAAACTACTTCTTTCAAATGAAACGGAGATATTTAAGATAATAAGCCCCGAAAAGAAGGCTGAGGTAAAGGCACCAGTAGTGATATCTCCAGAAGCAGTCGTTACTATGAAAGAGGAGAAGGAAATCAAAACGGAAAAACCGGATGAAGCCGTATGCTATTGTTATTGTTTGTTTCTCACTATATTAACCTTCTCAGCCCCCAGAAAAGGAGGAGGAAGAAATGGTAAAACCTTTGAACGAGGAAGATGAACTTCTTCGTCTAAAAATGCAAGTTCTCGTCTCTAATTTCAATCAGGAGCAGTTGAATCGCTATGAAACATACAGACGGTTAGTAAGCAATTCATATTCGAAAAACAAATGTACAATAGATCTTCATTTCCTAAATCGGCTATTCGTCGTTTAATCCAACAATATACTGGAATCATTCCGAATCAAAATGTTGTTATTGCTGTAGCAGGATTAGCCAAGGTAGTTACGGCTTTGCATACTGTTAGAAGAACAAATCTTCAGGTATTCGCAGGAGAATTGGTAGAAGAAGCTTTAGACATACAAGAAGGCCAAGGCATTGCATCGGAGCCATTGAAGCCGCACCATCTAAGACAAGTAACTGTTCAAATCACTACTAATTCCTTATCTCTCTCTCTTCAGGCGTATTACTCTTTAGAGCGCAAAGGCAAATTGTTCCCTCCCAAAGGATCTCGTAAAAACCCCTTATTGTAATATAAAATCCATATTTTTTCGATAAATGTACATAATGATGTTGATGATGCTTCATATTTTTTGGTTGGCTTACCATTAATATTTCTTTCCTTCCTAATGAAACTTAGTTCATCTCGAATTCTTATTTTAGATGAGTCAAGGAGGCGTTCCCAACATTCCTCCACCAACGTTTCCAACTTTCGTTTCTGTGGTTGACCCTCCTAGACCTTTACCTCATTTCACTAACAAACCTGCAGAGGAAGTTAAACCTGTTCAAGAACATGAAAATGTATTATGTGGAACGGCAAATACTGAAATGTTACCTTAACTTTCCAGGTCCGTGTACCATACATCAATCCAGGTTCATCAGAGCCAGCTCAAGCGGTTTCCTCTCCACCACAATCTGTAACTACACCTCCTTCTCATACACCAGCTAGTGAACCAATTGTTCCAAAGAAGTTACCATTGGCTCCTCAAGGATCCAAAACGTATAGCTCGAAAAGGACATTCAAGGTTTTTGAGAAGAGAAGCAATGCAAAGATCTTTTCGCAGGTTATCATCGTTGGAGATGCCGGAGTCGGCAAAACATGCCTGTCATTCCGCTTCTGCTGTGGCAGATTCCCAGAACATACTGAAGCGACTATCGGTGTAGACTTCCGAGATAGAAGTTGTGTTATCGAGAAAGAGTTATTGAAGGTTCTTTCTCCAATTTTAGTTTGTTTTATTTTGATATCTTAGGTTCAATTATGGGACACTGCTGGTCAGGAGAGATACAGGCAATCAATTGTAGCTCATTACTACCGTAACGTGAACGCTGTTGTATTCGTTTATGATGTAAATACGTAGGAGCTCTTTGAAGTTCATAGCAAATTTTCTTTTTCAGTAAATCTTCTTTTGATAACTTGAAAGGTTGGATTCACGAATGTGAGAAGCATGGCTTAACAGCCAATGCTGATGTTCCTCGCATACTTATAGGAAATAAATGTGATTTAGCAACAACAGAGAAAGTCTCCACTGATATAGCTCAGGTTTGAAACTAAACTGTTCACTACTACAACTAGTATGTTCCAGATTTTTGCTGATCGTAATAACATGGCTTTGTTTGAGACATCAGCGAAAGCTGATTCTGAGACTGATCATGTCGAGTCCATATTCTTAACCTTATTGCACAAACTTCAGCAAAGCAAACCTATGCATGTACAAAGTCAGGATGAACGCCAAGCAACTGTAAGTTCTATCAATGGTCAGAAAGGTTACAGTCATAGCTTATAGCATAATGAAAAGTTAGTCTTAAAAGCCACTGAACGCGCAGCTCTGGAAGATGACGGTTGGTGTTGTTGAAGAAGCATTTTTAGTTTCCAAATATGGGTGTATAATAATCAGTAGTTTTCATATGGGGTATTTGTCCATAACGCTAAATGTGTATTATTCATATAATAGATTGGTATGTTGTAGATGATGTGATCTGTGATACTTATAACTTTCATAAACATGTTCTCGTATACCCATACTGTGTTCGCCATTGGTCTATCAGCCTTTTACCGGGATTTTTCGTATATGTCACAATGCAAGTATTCTTAACAGATGACTCTTTTTCCGAATCAAAAGAAACTTTTCCAAGAAGCAGGCTTCCTCTCAGCAACAGAATTATTAGAAAAAGAGTTAGAATCTGAGAATATTACATCTGGTGATGTAAGCCTTGACAATTTCCTAGGTTTTTGAGTAGCAAGTACCTGTTCAACCATTTCTTCAGGAGAAGGAATACCTCCCGGGACGTTAACCGAACTTGTAGGTGAAGCGGGTTGTGGCAAATCACAGTTTTGGTTTGATAGCGCTCGTAATTGAACTAATCTTGAATGCATAGCATGACTGTGACAGGAGCTAACTTAGCTAAAGGGTTAACTGTTATATATATGGATACCGAAAAGAGTTCCTCTTTTCGGCGAATGGAAGAGGTAAAATTGCAAATCTGAGTTTACAAAAGACGATAGTGTAGACCTGTCAGGCGCACAGCCGCATGCGATCGCTTCAATCATTCAAATAGATTTTACGTGAAAGTTCACGTGCTTTTCGAACGGCGTTTTGTTTTGACGGAAATAATTCGATTCATCTATGCGTCATTACAGATTTTCCAACTTCATTCACAAACCACAACACAAAGCAAATTTTTCCAAAATTTAGTTCTTTCCACACCTCAGTCTCTTAAAGATATGGTCATATTCTTGACGCAACTAATAGAAGAGAAGAAATGTCTAGAGAAAGTGAGTGAACTGTCTTTCGGATATTCCAATGAACCAAATCTAGGCGTCTATTCTAATTATCGATTCAATAGCTTACTTCTTCCGTGGAGAGCCAAGAACAGAAACTTTCCACGATTTGGACAGTATTCAAACGAATTTGTGTAAAATTGCTTCACAGTTTAACATTTCGGTATGCATTCACGCCTTTGTTTTGATATCTTCTCATGTGTTCAGATTATTATCACTAATCATATAACTACGGTAGGAAATGAGGATGATATGAGAGAAGTAGCTTGTATGGGACAAGTATGTTAGGGTTTCGACCTCCTAAGATTTCAACTATGGTTATAGTCATGGAAATCTGTTCCAACAACAAGAATATGGTTATATCGAGTTGCTAATGATCGCTATATCCGATTAGAGAAGTGCCCGTGGAAAGATAAGAACACTACTAAGTTCTCAATCAAGGTAGATCGTAGTTCATCGTGTGTTAAGTGATATGCTTTTTCAGGATCATGGAGTTGTCAGACTTGAATGAATCACACTCATTAAACTCATTTAATCTTTTCTATTCCTTTTCTCGATCTGTCTTCTCTATTGAATATTTACTACATCTTCCTTCATACTTTGTAATTTATTCAGTTTAGCTCATGAGGTTCTCAGCTTTATTCAGTGATCAGGGATCTGTTGAAATCTTTAATAGTCAGTTCTCTTTACTCTTCAGTTTCTGATTTTCATATGTTTCCAGAGTGCATCGCTGCGATTTCACACTTGAGTAAGAAGAAATGTGCGATCAAGATTACTCCAGACGGTAAGGGCTATCTCTCTTACTTGTTCAGTACTTTTGCAGGCATGTGCTTCATTTGCAATGCAACTACTGGGGCTAATACCAAAGATGGCGACTTCTGGTGTGGAGTTTTGATCTCCTATTCTCCAACGTTTCTAAGCTATGTTAGTCAAGAACTTGAAGTAGGAAGAGTTACTAACTCCATTGCAGTCGTTCGCAGGGCTCGCGGATGATAAGAACGAAATCATCTTGGAAATCAATGTAGATGATCTTTCACGGTGTCTGCTGTACAATCAGCATAATAATCCTAAGATTAAGTTAGCTAATAAGAATAACGTGAGTTAGTTTCTGACTCACCATTCATGATTAGTGTATATAGTCACCTCATCTTCGGGTCGAGTTACGCCAAATGAACATCGTTCATGACATCCCTGTGGCCATCATCCAATCCAAGAAATGGCCATTGTATGACTGCCCTTCCATGGAAGACGTTCAGGTTTGTTCTAATCTCCGATCACTTCTGGTGTATTCTCTACTTTTGAGTGTTGTTTGTATTTACCGCCAACTAGAGTTCTCCTTCGGGTATTGAAATCTTTGAAGAATACTCATACTAAGTATGTTGTAAGTTTACTTAGTATACGTTTCATGAATACTTGATCTCATTCAGTCGTTGAGAGCCAATAACGAAGGAGAGTTACAGTTACATGCTTCAATGAAACATGGGGAATGCAATGTATTCTTCACGGATCTTCAGAATGAAACAATTGCTAATCGTAAAAGACAGAAGCATTGCTCTTGTTCTAAAGCTTACTTTTTAGGAAACACTGAACAGCAATGGATTGAGACGAAGCTGCATGTGAAGCCTTTACATGAGTTCTTCAATCAATTCTCGTTCACTCATTCTCGTATCAAACTATGTGAGAGACTGTTTGCTATGTTTTTCAGTCAAATACTGAGTATTTATAGCGCTCTTATCATCGAGGATGGCTGAGTTTTCTGTCTGCCAAGAGGAATTCGAAGTTTCATTTGTACTGGGAGAAATCCGTGATTAACTTCCAGAACGCAAAGAAATCTTTCAACAACCGTTCATTGGTGATCTCTCTCTCTCTCTCTCTCAATCATCCCTCAACTTCTCCGATTATCCGATCTCAAAGGTCATCTTCATCTACGTCTGAAACTTCATAATATATGTCCCTTTTTGACTTATTCGTCTTTCAAACAAATGGTCGCAAAGGAGAATATCTATATATAGCGTTGTCGGAGTGAGAGGCAGCAGACATACAGGGTCGTGAACACCAAGGGTTTAGTCATCATCCTCTCCCCGCCCGAGCCAGTACCGCGGTCAACATTGCGCGCCCGCGCATTTTCACAGGTGTCGTCTCTCCTCAATAGGTCTCCTTGTCTTTATTGATTTTTTGTAATCCGTTCACCTCATTCATATCTTGATAGCTCCAGTCGTATTCAAATCCTTACTTTTCATTTTATTTTACTAGAAGCATGTAAATAAAGTCGCCAATACTGTGTCGTTGGTCTTCGTTTTCATTTTTTTTTGGTTGTGTAGTTTCGCGTGTTTATTCAATTCGTATTTGTGTTTTCTATTATTTTCTTTTTCTTTTCAAATTTTCTTGAACTATTCCATTACTTATTATAGAAATGGAAGAGCAACTTGCTGAATGCCGCGAAGTCTTTGCCTACTTTGATGGAAAGGGCGACGAACGCATCAGTGTCCAACAAGTATGTAAACTCGTTTCTTTAAGTTTCACACTGGTACTTATTAGGTCGGAGATGTTCTTCGTGCTCTTGGCCAAAATCCAACAGAAGCTGAAATCTCTAGATGCTGTGCCAATTTCGATAAAGAAGCTCGTTTAACTTTTGAAGATTTTGTTCCAATCTTCCAAACTGTTAGCAAAGTCAGGTTCGTGTTTCATCTCCATGTATCGTACGTAGTTCTTGTCTTTATAGAGGAAAGCATACCCCTGAAGAGTTTGTTGAAGGCTTGGCTCATTTTGACAAAGAAGGAAACGGATTAATCAACGTAGCTGAATTGAGGCATTTGTTGACCACATTAGGTAAGCTAGTAATATTCTTCTCAGTTGCATTGTAGTTGCTTTCTCTAGGTGAAAGATTGACCGATGAGGAAGTTGATCAACTTCTTGCCGGACACAATGATTCTCGAGGAAACATCAACATCAGCGATTTCATCCGTACTGTCATGAACTCTTAAAGAGATTTTGGTGAACACATGATGTAAAGAGTACATTTCCCCTTCCCCCAGCTTAATCTTATGTCACTTACATGTCGTTCTAACCTTTAGAAAATCGTTTTAACCGCCTGATTCTTAACTTCACTCAATATTCTTATATATTTGGCTGACGTGTTTTTTCCATATGTTTGCCTGCAATAAAAGTATTCAATCAGTTATTGCTTTTGTGAAACATTATTGGGTCGGTACCTTCTTCTATCTTAGTTTCGACTCAACACAATCATATACTTTCTATTGATTGTAGATGGCGGCGTCCACAACAAATCCTGGACAAGGTAGTGAGGATGTAGCACGAATGCAGGCTTTACTCAAAGAAGCTGGAGTTGCCGAGTATGAACCAACGATCATCAGTCAACTTCTTGATGTACGTCATTTGTTTCCGTGTCGATGTCTTACTACTTTTCTCTTTAGGTAGCCTATGCGACAACAGCTCAACTTCTTACTGGTGCTCGGGCTATTTCGCAGCATTGTAGCAAATCGTCCATCGACGAGACTGATGTACAGATCGCTATGGAGTTCAGTGGTAATCGAAAAGATCCCAGGGAAACTTTAGTTTTGTGAATTTAGGAGCTTTGGTAGATCGTACACCAGACAGGGTTAAACTATTGCAAATGTCAGCAGAAAAGAATTCACAAGCCTTGCCTCAAATTCGGCACAATTTCGGATTGAAACTTCCAAACGATAGGTACTGGAAGTGTCGTTCTCGTTTTTGTAGCTTCCTTCTTACAGGTTTTGTCTACTTCAGCCAAATATGGAATGGAGGCCCAATGACAATCCACAACAGGTGACGCCATTCTTTTCATCCCTTTTCAAAGAGGTGTTAAACTTGAAATTTTTAGAATATTGCTCCTATTATGCCCCGCGCTGAAGCCGCCCCTATACAGCAGTTACGTCCTGAGCATGTGACGAATCTATTAAAACGAAAACATGAAGAAGATTTCGACTCATGAGCACTAATCATCGTTGTCTTCTTCTCCAAATCACGATGGTTTGCGGAAGAAGGATAGCTATTGTGAGAACGTAATCTTCAAACCGCATCTCCCCCACTCTCGTGAGGTGAGAAAGAAAGTCTGTGCCTGCTGGTCCGTCTTGCCTATTTCTGCTCCAATTGAACTATTTTTTGGCTCAAAATCAAAACATATACATATTATTCTTAATAATTAGCCTATTTATATTTACTTCGAGAAAATTTCAGACGTATCTCCCAAATTTGTTCTGCTCTTTTTGCATTATTAATGTGTAGCTCCTCTCTCTCTCTCTCTCTCTCTCTCTCTCTCTTTCCTTCGCCCTCTGTCTCTGCCTCTTTCCTATGTCGGGTTGTTAATGTAAAGTAATTCTCCTACTACCTCATCTTTCGTTGGCTCCACCAAACGTTATTTCTAGTGTGATGTTCAAGTAACATTTAGATAAAACTTTATTAAAGTATTTATAAATTCTCGGTCACTTTTAATCCGTGTAAAATGGATATTTTGGCGCGAACATTTTTTCTCCATATTGAGCGCTCTCTTTCTCCTCGGAAATGTCCACAGCTCCATGAAAAGACTCCCTAAAAACGAATTTGTTCATACTCTTGCCTCAGATATAATCTGAGTTCACCTGTAATATGGACTAGGCATTGTAGGATATAGTTCCGACAAGATTGATGAAGGCATACGTACCCGTTTTCGAGCTGATAGTAAAGCATCCATTTCACTACTCAACTCTTCACATATTGTTTTGCCCGACTCATCGGTTATTGTAACCTAAGTTCAAGTAATTACTCAACGATCTTTGGAGTCTGGTTACCTGGACGTCAACTGTCGGAGACTCATGTTTAGGCGGCGATTCTGATTTAAGATTACTTTTCGATTCGAAAGGTTGGCCATTCGTTCTAGCCTACAACATAACATGATGATTGTTATTTCAATCATAAGATCACGTAGGAGTACCTTGGAATGAGTTAATAGTTCTGATAACTGAGGTATCGATCCAATAATGATGGGACAAGCAACAATGAAAGCTGGATCAATCTATGAACATGAAAATGTTTTTCCGCCAATTCATGAAAATTGGTTACCTCTAGTTCTACAGTGTATTGCACGGAAATTATTTTACATTTACCTAAACGAGGTGGAAGAGAAGGTAGTGTGATATTCTCTTCCATCCAGGAAGTTGTGGTATTAGATTGAACCTATAACGCAGACGTTTACTATAAGCTCAACTTAAACATTAATGAAAACCTCATTTTTTTCAGACTTCGAAACAATGTGGTTGATTGTTTTTACGTGCTCATGTCCCGCGAATGTCTTGGCTCTGAAAATGAAAAGCCATTAAGCAATGTTAGAAATTAGCTTAATTGGCCGTCAGCACACATTAGAACACAACCGTTTTGATTTGGCAAATTTTCAAAATGAAAACAGCGTTGGCATGTATGTGTTTGGCGTTTTATGCTAATTAGCGGTTCACGTAAGATTAATAGAAAACAAACTTGTATGTGGTTGTTTGTACCAGACGGATATTATAATTTCTTAATCTGGAGCTTGAATTAATAACCCTAAAATCTCAAGATAGAATAGATTTCCCGCTCATGAACGTACCTATAGCTGACTTGAATCGTTTCTCCAGGTGTGTAACCACCTTTCGCAATAGTTATCTCACCAGTAACTGAACCATTTTTTCGACAGCATAATGCAACTGTATGATTGGATTCGGATATGGAAATGGGCTCGTTGAGCTGAATAGCTCAAGATTAAGTGAAAGATCAGGAGACCACACCTTTGCATCGGAGTTAATATCCTCTATGCCTATAACAGTGAAAGCCTTCCGTGAAACAATATCGAAATCCCAGGATCGTTCACACGTTGCCTGACAGACGAATGATTAAGCTGCTGAGAGTTGGAAAAGCAATTACTTTGCAAGTATATCGAATATGACCGAATTCGCCTTCATACGAAGTAGGAAGTGATTTGGGTAGAGTGTAGGAGAATGGGACTTCGTGGAGACCAGCAGGCAAGACACGCTCCTGAAATAAACGAAAATGAGAAAACCGAGAAATGTATGAATGCGAACTTTTTCTTTTCCGTCTTTACAGATCGTAAACTTGTGTGTATATGAAGTGTTGAATTGCTCCAAGAAGTATGGCTCTGAGTGCGTGTAATGTTTTCGTGATTTGCCTTAAAACCAAGAGGAGGAAATTAAATTTTGAATAAATTAAATTACCTGAATGTTTGGTCCAGTAGGTCTTAGCTCTGCCTTTCAGTTCCAATAAGATTTCATTTACCTTTTTTGGCTCAGTCACCTCAATAATCACCTGAAATGTGGACAGAACATCAATCAGTCTATGTGAGTACACATATATCTTGACGTTTTTCGAAAAAACGTTCGTTTGTTGCACTTCTTGTTGTGTGCCCTTTCGAAAAAATTGAATTATAGAACAAACTTTTCCAGAAATTTCTTGTCCGGCAAAGTAGGCTTCTTCTGGGTTATTCAAGATAATATCAAAACGATCCAGCTTGCCCATGGGAAGACGAGATGGAAGGGGAAATGGACAATGCGAGGAATTCAATAAGTTTTTGTGCCAAGCTTAGAAAAACATGTGTTTCGTCAAATGAACCTTAAAATGGAAAATTAATATTTCATTGTAGGAAATGGGATAAAACGACATCAAAGTCAATAAAAGACGATTTCGACTGTGTAGATATATGAGTCTGTGAGGATGTGTGCATGCTATCCAAACGCATATGCCACTGAGGATTGTAGGACAAATAGTTTACTTTATTAAAATATAGTTTATAATAAGCTGTGCTGATGAGAGGCGAAAGGACATGAACAACTTTGAGAACAATTGTAGTTCTGCTAATTATCTCTTTGCTACACTGCAGTTTCGTGCAAGATCAAGGTATGTCAGCGAGTGCATATTTCGTTGTTACTTTGGATACAACGGAACAAGAAGAGAAGAGATCTGTGGTATCATTACGCAGCTCATCAAACCTGTATTGGAAATCAGCAGTTTCTAAAAAAAGTGAAGAAAAAGCTTTTTCAGCTGTTCTATCGTGCTTCTCTTAGAATTGCCTTCGGAAATTTCTATTTTTTTCCAGCCAAATTTGGCATCAAGCCGGAAGTTGAAGTTCACGAGTGGTAAAGAAAAACCGAGAGATGTAACGTGTTGAATGACAAACAGCAAGCAAAACATTTCTAGGACTCATTCCCTCACGAAACTGATGTCAGCATTCACAAACCGATCACTCAGAATGGTTTTGTACGAAAACGAGTTACACGAGTTTATAGTCGCCGGCCGGATAATAGAGCAGAAATTGAGAATTATGTTGCAAAAAGTTCAACTCGTAGACCTTTAAGTTAGATTTCGAGTTTGGGAATGGGCGTAGTCCGTTTGCCTAACAAGTCATCTGTGAAAACCAAACGCCGATGATTTGAGCTCTACATGAAGGAATGCGAATCATATAGAAAGCATAAAGTAAAGGAAAGGAGAGGTAAAGAGAGAATGAAGGTGGTGGGGGAGGGCACAACCCTCTCTTTTCGGCTATTTCCGAGTAAAACGTTTTGTGTTTGAAAATAATTTGACTTTAAATAGAAAAATCAGAACGCGAGAAGCAAATAAATGAAAAGCAAAGGGAGGGGTGTATGCTGAAGCCTCTGTCGGAGGTCAATTTATGAATAAGCAGGAAGGTAGAGAGATAGAGGAGGAGTAATTAGAAAATCCGGAACAGCGAGGTGTATCATCATCTGCGAATAATAAATATCTAAGCTAACACTAAGACATTTGGAAACAAATGATATACGAATGAAAGACAATAGGAGCAAACGAGTGTGCCAATTCTCGCCAAATAACTTCCGGACAAAGAGAGACCGCGAAAAAAAAGAAGAAAAATAACAATTAACTATATATATATAACTAATCTCTTGTATAACTATAACATATGTATGTAGATTGATATAGAGAGGGAATGAGAGACAGGATGAGAGGTCTGGAAAGTTCATTGATGGATGATAGGAACACGGTTGAAAGGTTTTAAGACAAGACAAGACAAGCAGAAAGCAAAGAAATTCTGAGTGAAAAGCTTGTGTTGTGATCGATTGACAATGAATTTGAGTTTGTGTATGAGTAGAACGTATGGATAAGACAGCCAAGGATACATCCTATTGGAAATGGAACGACAAGCCGATTTGAGGCAAACGTGTGATCTTATGTATTTTCAGCTTTTAACAGCCAATCCATCTAGATAATCGATATACACAGCTGTTACATTTTAAGAAATATATGTAAGCTGATTGAAATATAATTTTTTCCCGAAACAACACACACACCCATAGCACATAGCACATAGCTCATAGAACATAGATACACACACACACACCAAGGCAATGGTGTCAAGCAAGATGGGAATAAAAAAAGAAAATAATTTGTTCATTTAGCCCCTCCACTTACTTCATTTTTATTAATTACACTTTAATTATAACTTATAATTAGATATGTATAGTTAGTTCTTCAAAATCAATTAATTTCATATTTCAGTGCTTTCGCGCCTACAATAACTCGGTTCAGAATCATTTGTGGCGTGTGCACTAACGAAGAACGGTTGCTTTTTTTTGAATATCAGCATCTCATCCTTCATATATCTTCTCACTTCAACCCCTCTCTCTCTCTCTCTCTCTCTTTATCTCACTCATCTTCTTCTGCTCCTTCTTCTTCTTCATCATGATCCATCTCTATATAACCTTCCTATTTTTGTTTATTTTACATTATTACTACTATATTTATGAGACAGAAAATGTTTTCGAACTGAAAATATGGGCTCTCATTCCAGACATACGAAGAAGCTGAAGTAGAAGATAAAGACGGAGGACCGAAAAAGAACGAAAGTTTCCTCCTAAGGGGAGATGAATGAATAGAGAATCGTTTACTTAATAGTGATGACCAGGCAAATGTGCGGATTCCAAAAATGAAATATAGCCGTATGGGTGTGAGTTAAGCATTTCTTTTGTTTTTTTGTTGTCCAACTTACTCCTTCTGAGAAGCTTCTCTTTGGTACATTTCAATTTCCATCGATTTGATGTCTTTTTTTCAGTTAGAAGACACCAATGGTGGGTAGAAGAGAAAAGAAAGCGGAAGAATTGGTTGGAAACAAAAAAAGATTGTCGACAGAGGGATTGATAGAGAGAGAAACAGAAAGGGAAGAATTGTCTCAGACAGTAAGAGAGACAGAGAAAGAGAGAGAGGGATAGTGGGTCTGAAAGAAAAATGGGTCTTTGTTATTATTATTTATACGTTTAGAATTACAGAAGACAATTGGTAACATGCGATACAATGTCATAAATGAGTTCATGTTGTGTGGCAAAGTATGAGTTTGCGGAGGATTGCTCAAGCTTCTTAAGACAGCAAGGTTTAATAAGTTTGTTTCTATCTACAACTTTGAACTTGGGCTAGCCTGAAGAGACACGATTAGAAACGAAAAGAAAAAAGCTGACGACATCCGGACGCGAGATGATCTTTGCAGAGAAGAAGCTGGAAACGCTCGATCGCGAATACAATGAGTTGAGAGAATACTGACTAATTGTAAGTTTTGTTAACTTTACTCTACCAAATATGGCGAGATAAAGGGGAAAAAGCGAAATGTACGAGGAGACGTTGACGTCACCTAGTTACTGAGCTAAGAAGGGAAATAAAAAAAGGAGAAAAAGAAGAAAAAAATTAAGTTGGTAAAGAAGGAACTGAACTGAAGGGAGTAAAAGGGGCAGAAGGAAGACATAACAAGTTGAAATGAAATTGATTAAATCAAGTCTTTGTGGCAAAGAAAAGAGAATTCAGAATTTGTTGGTTCAACGTTTATTTAGTTCGTTCAGATGAAACTTCATAGTGAAATGCATGGAAGGAGATATATGTTTAAGGATAAAAGAAGGAAAGAAGAAAAGAAAGCAGAAAGATTATAAGGGGAACTGCTTAGACACAGAGGGAGAGAAGGAGAGAATGAGCAAAGCTGAAAGAATAGATAGAGCACGAGATCTAAGAATGGGAGGTATGAAAAGAAGTAAAAGAGCAACATAGTTTGAGAGAGAGCACGTGAGAGGGAGAGAGATGAAAATGAAAGAGTTAAGAGAAAAGGATAACATGACTAAGAGATACTCAAGAAAGAGAGAGAGAGAGAGAGAAAAAGGAAATAACATAAATCATGGAAAGTTTCATTGGCTAAAGGGAGGAGATGTTTCTGTAGGGCAGATGCTAGTAGATTTTACTGGCATTACATGCTTTTCTAAAGAAAATGAGGATAAAGATTATAATAAGCTTCATCTTTTCTTCCTTTCTTTCTCTTTGTCTGTCACTTACAGCTTTTGCTATTCAAAAAAGAATATTTGAACGTCCTCTCTGTTAGTATTTCAAAGTGAAATCATCTGATTTCTAAACGTCATGAGGATAAAGAGAGAAAGAGTGAGAGAGAGAGAGAGAGAAAGAGAGAGAGAGAGAGAGAGAGAGAGAGAGAGAGAGAGAGATTGAAGATATAAAATGAAAACAAGAAAATGTAAAAAGAAGAATGAAGAATGCATGCGTGTTGAGCTTTATCATCAAAACTACCGCTTGTCATTTGATTATGTTGCTGCTAGTCATCGAACCATTGAAGATGCTAAAGCTTCATCATAATAACGACAGAAGAGTTTGCAAGCGAGTGTGCGATGACAAGAGAGAGAAAGAGATAGAAAAGCAAGAAGAAGGAAGAATCGAAAAGTTCAAATTAGAATAGTTGTTGGCTCATATAACAAACAATAAAATGTTATCGAAGGAAATGAGAAAAATTACAAATTTTCGAATAAAATGCCACCGAAACGGCAGTAAGCTTCGGTCGGACAGCCCCGTTTAAGTTTTAAAATGAATTTGATGACAAAAATTTTTTTTTTTCTCAAAAGCATCTTCTTTTCGCTTTCAAATATCTTTTTTTCCTGTCGAAATAAAGTTACTTCTGTCATCCAATACGAATGAAAAGACATTGAATGACAAAAAAAAAGCAAAAATATACATATTGAGTAGGCCAGAAGAGAGGGAGTAGAGTAGCTGATCACAGAGAGAAAAAAGAAACTTCCTTAAAGCGATAGAATAGAGAGGGAAAACTTTTGGAAGAGAGAAGGAATGAGAGGGAGTTGCTATGGGAAGAAAGAGAGAAATAAATTAGAGAGAGATGGGATCAAGCTGAAGTTAAGAAAACCATAGGAAGCATGTTTCTTCAGCCAACCTACGTTAATCTTTTCTTTTTGAAACAAGTTGTCAATCAAAAGAGTCACTTTTTCATTTCTTGACTGACCAAAGACGCAAAGGCTTTCCCCTCATCTCTCTCTCTCCTTGTCTCAGACATTCAAGCCAATCTATCCCTCTACATGATAAAATAAAGAAGCAAAAAAAAAGAAGAAGAAAATAGCTAATAGTAAGCGAATATTCAATTATATGTTATAATTAATGAAATATGGAAAGAAGGAGGAGGAGAAGAAGGAGGAAGGAGCAGACAGAAAAAAAAGAAGAATTAATTCACAACCATTCTTGAGCACTGCACTTGACACTAAATGAATTGGGACAGTGGTTCTAACATACCACGTGCCACGTACCAATATCCACGTGCCACATGTTATGCTAATTATGCTGACGAATTCGTTTGAAGATTTGCAAAAGATGAATTTAATAAGCGTAATGAATAGGCTCTGGGGAAAAATAAGAAGAAGGAGAGGGAGAAGAATGCTGGTTAAGTAGGCATTGAGCCCTGAAGGCTAGGAGGTGAAAAGATGACTGCGAGTGAAGGCTGAGGAATGATGAAGTCGTTATGGACCTGAACAACGAATTCTCTGAGAACAACTTCAAATGAAACAGAGAATAAAGAAGACGTCCGGAAGAAAAAGAGATGAAGAGAGAGAAAAAGAAGAGGAAAACAGAGAGAGGGGAAGAGGGATAGAAATAGGAGGGCTGGAACAGACCAACTACTGCCTGCTAGGTTCTCATTCTTGAGCAAGACATCTGATTAAATTGCCGCAGGCGACTCATCTTCTTTCCGACTTTGGACGAAGCATGTCCTCCTTATTTGTTTGAAATAAAAAAAAGTTGAAACACAGAGAGAGAAAGAGAGAAAATAAAATATAGCATGAGTTAGATAAATGAGAAGGTAGACGAAGAAGAAGAAGAGACAAACTGAAATGATATAAGTAAGTGTAGTTTGAAGCTTGAAAAAAGGCGGACGATTAATTTATACATAAATAACCTTTATTAGGGTTTAAATAGATTCAGAGAGAATGAGAGAGAAAGGAAGAGAATAGGGAACAAAAGGGGAGAGGAAAGAAGAGCAGTAACAGCGGGAGCAGGAAAAGCCAGAAGATGATCTGTCGTGCAGAAGACAATAGAAAATGATTTAAAATAAAAAAAAGAATTTTGCTTCATCAAATGGCATTTGCTGTCTGTGTCCATTGGGTTGAAGGAAAAATGACTACCGGGGAGCCCTCTTCATATGGGTTGTGTATGGGTATGTGCCTGTCTGTGGGTGAGTGAGCGAATGAGTGAGTGAGTGTGAGTGCGTCTTCTACATGCGCGTTTTCAATAAACATTTTGATTTATAATAACACATAAAGCAGAATAATAATATTTAATTTTCATACTAATTTATGCTAATTTCATGTGAGAGGAGGTGTAAGTGAGGCGGTTGAGTGAGACAGCTCACTGAAGTTGAGAAGTTACGTATACAGAAGATTGACTGAAGGAAGAAGAGGAAGACGAGATTTGCTCGCTGGCGGTAAGACAGATTGGCAAATGAAATATGAAATCGGATAATCTTTTCACATAAATAGTTAATGAAATACAAATGAATAAGTGATTTCTTCGAAATATTTCAAACAGTAAATGAGTTTTTTTAGTTTTAAGCTTATTGATCGAAGCTCATAAAGAGAAGCAAATTACAAGTTGAAAGCTAAGGAGAGAGGGAGAGAGAGAGAGAAAGGAAGAGAGAGAGCAAAGAGGCACAATTGACAGAAAGAATTCAGTGATGGAAATAGA
Source organism: Auanema freiburgensis (assembly GCA_030370435.1). Lineage (NCBI taxonomy): Eukaryota > Metazoa > Nematoda > Chromadorea > Rhabditida > Rhabditidae > Auanema > Auanema freiburgense. The sequence continues at coordinate 4,766,163 of CM059366.1, read as the reverse complement.
AGTTTTGTAAGAAAACAAAACTTTTTATTAGAAAGGTTATTGATGAATGATTATGAGAGATGTGGATAGAGCGCTAGAGGGAGAATGAAACTGATGAATAGAGAGGAAGGGACTAGAAAGAGAAAGAGAGAGATTGAGGGAGGGCTAAGAGCAGATCCTAAAGCTAAAGACGTTGGTCAATGTCCCGAGAGACAAGTAATTTCCAGTCTATTCAACAATCCTACCAAAAACGGAAACTTAAAGATTCGTGAAAAACTCAGTTGCGACTTTAAGAGAGAGGAGATGAGACAGTGAGAGAGAAAGAGAGTAAGTAAGAAGAATTAAAAGTAAAATTGAACTTAAGAGAGTTAATTGAAACGTTGAGAACGAAGAATCAGCAATAGAAAGAGAGATGAAGGACGACAGGATTGTTCAAGACGAAACGATATGAAAGACAACAAAACAAAAAAAAGTGTTTATATACAAGCAAGAAAGAAGAGAGAGGGAGAGAAAGATAGAAAGATAGGGAAAGATGGATATAGAGGGAGTACAGCATGAGTGAGGGAAGGGTGGGAGGAAGACAAGGAAAAGCTTGAAATGGCAGTGTTGTGATGTATTGCTGGTATGTGGCCATGTAGTAAACGAACAGCAACTATGTAGAAAAAGAAAGAGAAAGATAAAGAGGAAGAAAGAGTGAAGAGCAACGAAGAAGGGGCTGGGGAGAAGGGAGGATGGTTTGCGAGAAGAGCCATAAGCACTTAAATGGCAAGAAAATAACAAAAAAAATGAAAAGATTTTTTTTTTCAAAATAGAAGTTGCGGCTGAGAGAAAGAAGAAGGTGAATGAATAGAAAGCAAGAAAACAGAAGAAAAAAGTGAGATTCTCTTTCAAGAACGCAGCAAATCCCTATTGGTTGTGACAACGAGCGATCATTCAATGATTAGCTACTTCTAAAACTCGTGTAAAGCGTTGATAATGCGTTTATTTTTAATTTATGAGGTTGTAGCTGTTATGCAAAGTTGAAACAGAAAGTCATGAAACTCAAACCTGCTAGTGTGGTCTTAGTATGTTACCAGCTGAGAATCTATACCAGTTGATGATTGAGAGTTGCATGAGAAAGGTACGCAAGGGTGGCAATCATATATATTATTGACGGAATTGCGTGAATGTCTAATGTGAGAAAAAAGAAATTTCAGTTTTAAACATTTGGAAGAAGCAGTAAGATGAAGATGAATAGCTGAAAGATTGAACTGGATGATGAAAAAGAAGGAAAAAGATTTTCTTTTCATTTTCTACGCAACGAAGCGTTACCGCTGTATGTGACCAAGCGAAATCTGATAGTCGTGAGTGAGATCTACTTCATTTCAATGACTTTTCTACCAATTCGTTGTATTTTAAGAAAATGAAGAAGAAAATGAATTCTGGGATTATTTCAATGCAAACGAAATTCTCTCTCTTTATCGTCGTCTTTTTCTTCTTTGACTTGTGAGTATATGTGTATGGATATGTGTATGTGCATGAGATAGGAGAAGCCGGAAATTAGCATATGAACGGCGACGTGGTTTGACTTGAAGCGGTTCAAGACTGACGCTTGCAATTTACAACACAGCTGCAACAGCAAGCATTGAACGAAAATCATTTTTTAAACGAAATAGACAAGGAACGGTTGTGCTGCTGCTGCAGCTCAGAAAATTATGATATACGGTGATGTTTGTGTGAGGGTCGTATGTTCGGAAATGATTGATGCTTACATGGGCAATGGGCATGTGATGCAATCTGAAACGTTTTTGATGATATTTTTCCATCTAACGATGTGAGGAAGAGGAAGAAGGAAAGGAGAATGTTTATAAATGACCAATTTGACCGGCACATGAGATTTTGGTATGACGGTGTCCATCTTTGAGTCTCCATGTGCATTGCGTATGTGTTTATAGTGAATAACACCGCACGGAAAATAATAAAGGAGAGAGCTAAACAGCCTTCTTTCTCATATGGAAATATATTTACTTCGTTCATTTATGGTAAGCACGAAATGTAATTTCGTTAAAATATCGTCTTGTGCATAGCTTATGATGTACATGTAGTACATAGCGGATGATGATGAGGACGAACACGAAAAGAGGCAGCTCTTCTGGATGTTTTACTTTTTTGCTTCCGCTTTGCCCCTCTGTCAGAGTTTTATAACAGATAATGTCTGAACTCTCTGAAGCTCCGTCTGGAGAAAGGATCGAAATTCCGAAATCACTGAATTCGTCTAACAGTCTCCCCCCCCCCCCCTCTTGTTCCCCAAACCCCGAAGCGAACGTCACATCTATAAGAGAGAGTGAGAGAAATAGAAAAAGAGTTTGATATGGGCATATCAAGCGGACATTTTTTTTTCGTCTCATCCGGATAATCCACTTGACTTTCGAAAAAAAGGAAAAAGAGAATTGTTTAATGTTTCTCAGAAACATGAAAGGGGACACTGAACTTTATTATTTTTAATTACATTACAGATGTTGAATGAGCAATTTGGAAGGAATCCAAATGTGTTTATGGATGTACTCGCGACACGATCAGCATACAAAGCATGATTATGGCTGATGCGGATAATTATAATTAATGTTGATCACTATGGAAGTTCCAATAATTCGAAAAGCTGCTGTGAAGTATGCTGAGGTCAAGCTGTTCGTCAGTATTCGTTTTTCCAGTTTCTTTTTATCTCTCTCTCTCTCTCTCTCACTCTCATTCTCTTTTTACCCTCTGTATCTCGTGGAAGGAATCGTTTTTCTTGTTTCCCTCTTCGTTCATCGCGGAGGCGCTTTTGTCCAGGTTTCAACCTTATGGCAGAAAATGTTTAAAAATGCTGTTGTCTTTGTGTTTTCTTGAGATCAAACGCTATTTCGTTTTCGTATTTCATGATAATTCTCTCATTGACTCATAAGTTCTCGATGATGCTCATCTCTCTGCTGCCTGCTGTGTTCAATAAAATCTTTTTTTTATTATTTCTTATAGAAATGTGTGTGTTAGCAAAGGCTTTCTCTGATCTCACATACACATTGCTTAACACCCTCACAACGCAGATCCTCCATCGTTAACGTTTCACCAGAATTCTCTCTCTCTCTATCTCTGTCTTTCTCTCTTTCTCAGTTTTTTCTATGCCAGTTGGCTCTCTAAAGGCAAGGAAAAGATTGATAGATGAAATGAGAAGAACAAGAGAGCAAAAGACTTCACAAGCAAGCAACAGCAGCAGCACAAGGAGGAGGAGGAGAAAAGGAGAATATCTGGAGGTGATCTAGGGCAGGAGAAGCTGGACAGAAGAGGAAAGGAGAGAGAAAGATGGAAGATACAAAGGCATCCAATCGAAAAAAGAGGACGACCAAAGAGAAAAATGGCATTTTAAATGATTATTGGTGAACAAACAGCCCCTGATTCTCTGATTTCTTGAATTCTGTCAAAAATCGTTTTGAACTAATAGTCATTTCACTTTGCTGATTGTTCCAACTTCAATTTACGATTTGATAATGTCCTTTATCTACTTTTGATTACTTCTTTGCCGAGCTCTTCCGCACATGCCTGATCCTCTCGCCTCATAGGCATCAAATGAAGTTTTCGAGTCAAATCGTCGAGAAATTTGAGATTTTGCTGTTGTTCGTTTGTTTCCTTTGACGTTAGATGAGAGTTTCTGTGGTGTAAAGATCGCCAGTAAGGAGCTGTTTTTGAACGTTTGAGTTGTGAAAAGAAGTTTTCCAACAAAGAAAGGAAAATCAGGAGGATGAGAGAGAGAGAGAGAGAGAGAGAGAGAGAGAGAGAGAGAGAGAGAGAGAGAGAGAGAGGGAGGGATGGAGAGACGTCGACGTTTTTGATCAAATTATGATTTTGGATGTAAGCTGAACGCTCTTGGGCTTAACTAAATGATACTTACTGTTTGTCAACTTGATCAGCTTTTCTTCTGTGGGTGTGTGTGCTTGGATGATGAAAGTGAAATGAGAAAGAGAACTCTACGTGAAAAAGGAAGTAGCAACTCCATTCAGGAGTTGTCATTTCAACTTTCATTTTTATGATATTTACTTGGTTTTGCAATATATTTGTTAACAGCGGAAAGTACATATTACATTTCATTTTTTAAGATGGCACAAAGAGATATGAATGAGGCAACTTTGTAGGAGTGGGTTGAAGATTGAGAAAGAGGGAGAGAGGGAAGGCTACACGAGTATAAAGAAAGTGAGAGAGAAAGAATGGTAAAAGTTATCACGAGGGATAAAGAGAGACTGAGAGATAGATAGAGTGATAAAAAGTTAAAAAAGATAGTTCTTGTGTCGTTCATTAACTCAAACAAGATCATTCAAGAGAGGTTAGCGGACAGTTTGACGAGCAAACCGTCGACATATCTCTCTCTCCTCCTCACATCTTCCTCTATTTTCAGTTATGATGCGTCTAGTCTGCTCGAATTTCCATGAAAACGTCGAATCTCTCAGCTTCTTAGCTTCTTCAACCATTTTTTTCTTCTGTTCCCTCATCATGATTCTTGTTAGTCTCGTTGAAGCTGACTAAAGCTGAAGATGATTAAAATGCTCATTTCAACTTCCCGCAACGTTACATACGGCACGTTCTGTTACAGACGAAAGTGTAAACGAATTTCTTCTCGAATATACAAGCCATCAAAGGCTCCATACTTCATTCCTTGAATATCACTTTTTCCGCCTTTTTTTTCCTAATTTTTCAAGTCTTCCACGATGATTGAACAGCCGGAGAACATCGGCCATCGCTTCATAGCACAACAGCCCAGGTAGTCTCTCATCCTGAGTCCAGCCATTCCATTACAATTCTTCTCCTAACTTTTGCTCAATTTTTAACTTTAATAACGACTTTTGTTTGTTTTTTGAAAAAAAACCTCGTTTCCCCTATAACTTAAGATTTTCTGATGATTAATCCTCAACTCCCTGACATCATCAGCATCATCATCTCTTCCACCTCCTCCCTCTCCCATTCTTTACATTGGATCAAGTCTCAGATTTGTTCCTTCATAATATCTACTTCATATTCCAACAATCTATTCCATATATCCATCTTTAATAGTTGCTAAGAGAAAATTGAAAAAAATGAACTATTTGCGAGATTCGATTTTAAATTGATTGACTTGCCATCTCCCTCACCCCACCGTCATCCAATTTCACCCCCGCCACCCACCTCCCTCATTTTATTCTTAACAACACCTCTTTGATTTTTTTCTTCTTCTCACACATACACAATTAATACACGACTAATTTGAATTTCGGTGTATCATTCTTCGTATTCTGAATCATAAAATTATAGAGAATCGGCTTTGGTTGCTGCTAAAGCACTTCTAGCTTACTCGAAGGGAAAGACTTGGCAGCAATTAGCTCGAGCAAAAGAAAGTGAAGTTGTTGAAGCTCCTTATTGTGAAAGGTAAACTGTTATATATGTAATCTGTCTGACTGAACATCAATTTGCAGATTATCTGCTGAAGAACTTGAGAAATCCGCAATGTCATATAGAGATGTATATAGAGTGAATCGTAGTAGATCTGTCGATCTCTCCTTCATTTCCAGGTAATATCAAGCTGACAGCTCATTTGCTAAACTCATTATGTTTGCGTTTTCGAAACTTTCACACCCATCATGTTAGCTTAAAGTTTTGTTTTCCTTCACTTCCATCATCCCAATATGCTTCACGTGTGTTTATTTTTCACGTGAACGATGATGGGGTCGTTCGTTTTTATTTTTGGACGTTCGAAAAGCGGTTGTATCTCAACATTCACATTGTCAATACAGCAGGCTATCTAATACTTGTAATTGTTTCAGAGAGAAGTACCTATCTCGTTGGTCCCGTGAAAACACTCCAACAGACAGCACTGCCAACTATGAGCGTTACGTTCGTCGCAGCTATACTCCTGTTCGTGAAATTTCCGCTGTTGAAGTAAGTCTCTCTATCTCTTTTAATATAAAATATATAATTTTTATATTTTGCATTTCATTTTTTGAAAAAATGTATAAGGCAGCTGCTCAGCTGCCGTCTTGTTTTTATTGTGTTTTTTTGTGTCTTCTTCTGTTACACAAGAAGTCAGAAGAAGTTTGAATCGTCTCGCTTCAACGCAATAGCGAGTGAGATGCGTACGACGAACAAAAATATATTTTGTTTTCTTTATTTTATGTCACAGTTTCATTAAAAGTAAATAAACGAAATGTGTTTACAGCGAGTAGAAGATAATAGACACGGACCACGCTCAAGATTACGTTCTCCCTTGGCAATGGTGACTGCTCCATACCATACTAACGTTCACTACCGTTCAGAACAAGAACCCTTCAGGTACACCGTTATCATAACAACCGTCTTTATCTCTTATAATCAGAAAGTACGATGTGTTCGGTGGCTTGAGAACCTGGAGTTATCCTATTTACAAGTAATTGCCTATCATCTCAACAAATGCAAATCTTATCTCTCAGATATGTCTATGGAAGCCAACAAGACTATCGTCGACCATATTCATATCGTTCATTCGATCGAATGTATGGAACTACTTCAGCTTATACACCTCCTCAAATGACAGCTGAAAGTAGTCGAATTACAACAAGACGAGGGTAAAATCATAATTTGAAAGAACTTTAACCAAACACTTTCTCTCAGATATTCTGGGTACAACTACATGGCGACCGAAACGAATTTTGATATTGCAAGTCAACCGAAATCTCTCAAAAACTATATGTATAGTCGTAATTATTTGGGAACAACGTAAGTTCATACGAAATGATGTTTGAACTATGTGAAAACCTATTTGAAGTAATGCTCCATCGTATTGGTCATATTATGGTAACAGCTCTCTTCGCCACTTCAATAGCTATCGTCCACACAACTATACCGCCAGTACAGCTAGCTGGTCAAGATATTATTAAGAAATCATCAACACAACCGCATAACTAAGACTAAACACATTTCTCTTTATGTAATGTTAACTAAGAAAAAGAAAAAAGAAGTTCTTCATACATCTGTAGTTTGCTCCTTTTGTATTGCTTACGTGTTCTTCTCTGATTTCTAGAGAATTACCCTGTGTTGTCACAATAGAATTTTGCTTTTCATGCCCACTGTGGATGGAAGAAGATTTTCATTTGAAAATACCTTTCCATTCGTGTTTCATACACACACATGCATACAATATCCACAACCGTCACATACATATACACAGTTCTGTAAATAGCACGAAAACACATCGATCGATTTGTTATTAAATAACTAACGAATTGGCTTTTCTTTATTGTTTGTTCAAATTAGACTTCTGCAAGCTTTCTATAGTTTCATCGTTGTGGAAGAAATAAAAGTTTTTTTTCAAATTGTCTCGAAACTGCTTCTTCATATTTCAAATAATGTACTATGCTAATGAGACTACGTAGATATAACTTGAATGCAACCGCTTCCTATCACAACTCATGTAAAAATGCAAATTTGAATGGAAAGTGCAAAGATCTTAAGGCGTCAACTACAAACGTTTCCATCTAAATCGCTTCCTTTGATTCTTATGCAAAAACTAATTATGATCTTTGTAATAAGCCAGTCAGCTGTTTTACTCGTATGCAGATTAATGTTTTTACAAATCAATAACAATTTTTGAATTTTTGGCGCCAACCTATGCTAATTTCACATGAATTCAGTACTGAAAAGGGGCGGAGCTTGCTCACCTTAGTGCATATATTGAGAGCTTTTCGGTAGTGACAGTCATATATCGGACGTTTCGGATCGCATATCGGAAACAATGGCAAAATCCATGCAAACTGTTCGCTCTGCTCCATCTGCTGCAGTTCCCAACAAGTCTTCCAAGAAGGGTTCCAAGTCCACCAGAAGAAAGCAACCAAAGAAGGGACAATACTCGATTTACATCTACCGAGTACTCAAGCAAGTTCATCCCGAAACTGGAATTTCGTCTCAAGCCATGAGCATCATGAACTCATTTGTCTCTGATGTTTTTGAACGAATTTCCCATGAAGCTTCTCGTTTGGTTAAGTATGGAGAGAAGAGAACTCTTTCTTCTCGTGAAATCCAAACTTCTGTCAGACTCATCCTTCCCGGTGAGCTTGCTAAGCATGCTGTTTCTGAAGGTACCAAAGCTGTTACCAAGTACACCTCGTCTACTTAAGTAGACAATCTCAATCTAACCCAACGGCCCTCTTTAGGGCCACATTTTATTATCTTGATTTGTAAATGAACTACTGTTAAATCATGTAATGTTGATGTAATTATGCAACAAATGTAGATAGAAGGACAACGGTAGACAATCGCGTCGAGAATATTTTTTTTTAGGACCAGGAGTATCCGAAAATTCTGTTGAATGTTGAAGTGAGTTCCTTCGGGGTCGTTTTAAAGCTTTAAAGAGATTTATAAATATACAAGAACGGCAACTCTGTCATTAAAATAGACGAAAGGGATAAAAAAGAAACTTTTATAAGGACTATAGCAGTCAAATAAAGAAAGGTAAGTGGATGAGATTAACGTTTTTGGTTTTGAGGGAGGAAGGGGTAATGGTCAGCACGTGAGATGATTGGTTTTGCTCTTCACTCCCCTGCGAACACACTTGAGAGGTCCTAAACTTTTCATGAAAAACTAGTAATCAGAAGGCTTTGCAGTTTTGCAATACATTGTAGTTATGATAAGTTGATAAAGGAGCATGTTCATGAGGGCAAACGCTGCTATAATTGTATGTTTATCAAGAAAAATATGAAAGAAAAGACATTGTTTCTGTCCGAATGCCGTTATCATCTTCTTCTTTTCTAACAATCGTGTGTTTATCCACTTATCTCTGGCCACTTACAACGGAATGACATCACAAATCCAAACAAAGGCTTCTTGCTGTCCATAGCTGGAAAGTATATTCCGTAAGTTCACCTCATTAATAAAATCGTTTCACACATTCATTCTCTTTTGATTTAACTTTTGATTTCATAGTTTACTTGGAGATCATCTGAAGCTCTCTTGGTAAGTTTACTTAACGTTGACCGTTATTTCATCTGATTTTGCAGCTTTGTTGCTCTCAATGCTCTCGCTACTTTCATTGATCATTGCTTCTGGGACAGTTCTTAGAGCCGATACAGAGGTTATAATCACTGCTGTTGCTCACATTACCTAAATTTCTCGTTTTACAGCAATGGGAAGCTAGAAACTATCCAGACCCTAGAGCCAACTTCACTCAATGTAATGTAGGCGAAGGTTCTACTCTTTGTGACCCCGATCATATGCTGACTGATGCTTGGCGTCAAACAATCCAAGAAAGTATCGCCTTACAAATGGAAAGTGAGTCTGATCAACTGTTAATATAACTTCGAAATCATTTCTAAGGGTTAAAAGAAGCGGAAATTCCATATAAAGCGGAAGCGCCAGAGGAGTGTAGAAGAAATACTACTGAAGCACCAGCCATATTCATCATTCTTGCTAAAAGGATACTAACGGCTTCTAATCAAAGCACTACAACCAACGATTTGGTAAGAATTTCGTTGTTTCACCACTTTTCTGAAAAACATGTTGTGCAGGAACTCTTCGGTGAAGATCTCATCAGAAGTTTCGAATTGAACAATCAGCTATGCAAGAATTACATTTTACTTCTCGGAGTGGAGGGAAAAACCATCAAAGTTTGGGTATGTCCAGACCGCATGAACGCTCAAAACGATTTTCTTTCTCAGACAGGCGAAGATCTTGAGATAACCCGAGAACAAGTTTATTCTTACCTGAACAAGCATATGAAGCTATTCACAGAGAAAGGATACATGGAAGGATTAAACAAATGTGTTGAAGAACTCGGTGACTGTGTTGTCGATCCCTACAAGGTTCGCATTTTGTCTCTTTCCTTCACTTTACATTCCTCTCAATTTTCAGGACAGTATCACCTCTACGGATGGTGTTCAGGAAGAGGTTGTACCTGATGTTGAAGGTACTTTGGAGAGCCCTGAAATGGTCAAATTCGTAATTCCAATGTAACTTTAAAACGTTGTTCCCGAGAAAACTGTTTGACTTCAGATGGATGTACATCATAACCATCTTCTGTTTATCTGTAACAGCTGGTGTATTGGTTTTATTGGGATGCCATGTCAGAAGAACGCGCATGAACCGTTTCGTTCATACCAATTCCGGGAATCCTAAGTATGGTTTTCTTCCTAATGATGTTCGTTACTAAGAGACCTCTCAGATCAGACAATGAAAGTGTACACACGAACACAATTGTTTTTCATCCCGACAGCAATGAGAACTATGAGATAAATACGAAAAATGGGAATTATAGCAGACATGAGGAGGATTACATGGACAAAGACAACAGGTTTGATAGACATCATGCTCAAGTCCCCGAACAACATGCTTGTTACAGCTCTATCGATAGCGTAACTTCGCAATCTCTCACGTCTTGCTCCAATGCCAATGAGACAGAGTACCAAGTAAACTCTCTCACAAACAGACGAGACAGCCCAGCTGGAATAGTTTATTGTTCGAGTAAAGATGACGTAACGTTTCTAGCGTAACTTGAGCATCTCATTCTATTTCAGATTTCTCAACCAACCTCTGATAAAAGTCCAGAATACAAATCTCAAGTATCATTTGATAAGAAAGTGCCGATCTCATCCACAATGCTATCAACAGATGAACTAATGGACGGCACTTCCCTAGACCAATCACACCAAGACCATAACAACAGCAATTTCAATTTCTTCTAAACATACTTCACAAACTGCTTTTGCCCTACCTTTACAGGCTGTTCCGTTGATGCTGAAATGTTTATAATAGTTTTCATTTTTCTCCTAATCATTCCGTTATTAAATATTTCTATTTTGTTCGTCTCCGTGTTCATAGTCAAGTGATTTGGTGTCGCTTCATGCAAACAGGAGCTTGACAATCTTGAAGCTGAAGCTGACTCATTCCTACTCAATGGTGTGCGACCGGTCAAATTCATCTTCTCATCGAAAAATAAGTTGCACGTGACCTGCTAGCACCACGTGCCGCGTGATGGAAGAGATATATACTTACCAGGTTATTTCTCGCTAGAAGAGTTCATTTCTTGGTTAGGGTGTCGAACCGTATTTTTCTTTCGAACACTCAGTATACAAGCACGAACGGTAGCATTCAATGACATTAATATGCTTTGATTGTCATTAATTGAAAAAGACCATCAATTTTAAAACTTTATATTTCAGAAAAATAAGTATTGATGACTAGTAATTTCTTGGGTTAGTTCTACTGTTCAATCAAACCAATGATCCCATTGACATTCATCACCCCATGGCTTAACACATCTGAAGCACCAATCTAAACCACAGGACGTGCATTGCATGTGGGCACAGCCTCCATTTCGTTCGGTATCAGTATGACATCCCGGACATTTCCTCAAAGATTGTAGGCATAACAGGATACTCTACGAACGTACTTCGTAGTTGCGATGATCGTGCGCTTAGTTTCATCTTCATTGAGACACTCGCATGTGACCGACTTGCATTTCCTAGAGAGCGCTCATGATATAATTGCACACAACTACACACACCTGCAGAAACGACGTAAACAATCCGGACATGATATGAATTCATCATTATCACTCTCCCATATGAATGATGTTCCACAATTTGGGAACGGGCAAAAGAAACCTCAAAATATAAGCTGCGTTGATAGTGTCAAGAGCTGAAAACCTTGATCGTCTAAAGCAATAAGCTTCTCAGTAGCAATTTCCTGATACTGTTTGTACTTTTCAGCGCCCATCACTCTGAGATGATGTACATCTTTCAGACAATCTGAATAACACTTTTTCTGAAAGAGCAGCTGAAAGAGCCTACAATCGCAATTCAAAAATGGGCAGGTCAGGGTGTATCCGTAAGGAGATCGAAATCTGAACTTCGTATCCGTAAGGGATGTCAAACTGTACTGCAGAAAACATCTTCTGCATATTGAATGATTGCACCCAAAGTCGAAGACAAATTTCTGTTTATCATCCATACAAATACAACATTCACTACTTTCCCAATTACCACGAACTTGACTAAGCGGAGCGCAGACCTCAACGAACATAAGTTCACATAATGTTGATATAAAATGAGTACCTCACCGCATTTTATACATTTGAACCTGAATATTGCATAACTCTGCTTTTCACAATCTTCGCATTTCAATTCGATAATTTTGCTTAAAAGTTATGAGTTCAAGATGAATTGTTTTTTATACAGAAACCTTCCTAGAACATCTTCCCAACCAGCAGGATCTCTCTGAACTACTACAGCAGTTGAATTGCACAGAGAACAATATACTCGAAGCTTTCCTCTTTCTATATCATCACAGCTTTTGCAATATACATAGAAGGACCCAACACTGGGTGTTCTGGGCACCAACGATTCATCTTTCAAAGATTTATCTTGATATGTTTCAACGGCTAATGCAACCAAAGCACTGAAACAGGAGTATATGGTCGGTAACAATTCTCAGAAACTTGCGTCGTTGGGCCCAGCAATAAGTCCTTTATTGACGTATCCTGCTCTAACACTTTCCCGCATAACAAGACATTAAGCCGACCAACATTCAAATTAGCTTTTTTCGCAATTTTTTCTTCCACATTTCTAACCTATTGTTCTTAAATTATTTTACTTTTCAAATTTGGGGATACTGTATCTGATTCCTCTATCCTAATCTGGATTTGGGATTTGGATCGTGTTCTTCTGTCATGAATGATGACAGAAACATCCATCGAAATGTACAAAAGTATAAACTATTTAATTAGAAAATGAAAAGAAACTGAGCAGTTGTCAATGGCTATTATCAATAGAGCGCGGTTTAAACATTATTAAAGCAATATTATGAAATTTGGGTAGATATGTTTAGCTCAAGAACTGGAATCGGCTGATTCGTTCTCTCCAGAAAGTCCGATAAATTTTTAAATTCGATCTGGGATTTTTTCCGAATTCCGTGATGGTATCTTTCAAAGTCTGTTCTGTGACCTAAAGACTACAGATGTATGAAATGAATCTGTTTCTTTGATTTACGTTCAGAAGCGATGGCACTATGAGTACTCGTTCTGTCATCAACATGTCGTCCAAAGTGCTTGTTTCTACGACCGGAATAGCACCCATGGCAATTGACTCCCACCTGCAAAGGTTGAGTTACTACGTGTTATCACTTCAGTTCTTTACGTTCGATGACAGTCAAGGCCCTTTCCTCTTGGGGATAAAACAAATTGCATCGTCCCTATCTTCCGCAGATAGTCCTCTACTGATGTTCTTGTCTTACTATAATTGAAAGTCTAGTCAATCGTCTCTATGGCTGTTACGTACATACAGTATGTCCAGTTATGATTTTGTGAGCAAAAATGGTCTTTGACTCGTTTTCTGGTAGCATCTGTAGCCGCCATATAACCAACAAATAATCCATCAAATCTTTCTGAAGAGTTTCTGGAACAAGAAAGTTGATTTGCATTGGAAGTTGAGTAAAATACTTTCTTTCTTCTCGAATTTGTAGCAGTCGGTCCTGATTACCATGTACCCAATGAGCGTTTGCTATACCTAGGGGAAGACCTTCCAGTTTTGGATGACGGAAGTCTATATTTTGGCCAAACCAACGAATGAGGTATGGATCGCTACAATAGATACTGTGATGAGAGCTCAAAACGAGTTGTTTTACTTCAAAAAATGCTGGAAGATACCAGGGGCAGGAACGATACTATCATGAGTTATTAAGATATAAAAGTTTCTATTTCTCTTTTGAAACTCTCCTAGTGCATAGAGTAGAGGAGTATGAATGAAAATGATAGAACCATTCTCAATTCGGTATATCTGGAAGCTGAAGTTTATGGTGAATTCTTTTTTATTTGAATCAATCGGTAAACAGAGGGCACGATTGAGAAACAAATCAGAACAGTAAATGCTTGCATGAGAGATCACGCAAGTGTGAATTAGACTAGTATGATAAAGTGATTCTGGACTCACATTCATCAGTTGCTGAGCTTGTTTCTCAGTGTATATTACATAATTGGCAATCGATCGAAAGAAATCTCCCGAAACGAATGGATCATCTGGTCGTACAACTAGGTTCTAGTAATTATTATGTTTTTGAACTTAATACTTTAAACACTCACCGGTAAGAAAACAAACACTTTTATAATAAAATAGAAAAGTACGAACGTATAGAAAAATGTCAACTTAACCTCTTCCTGAAGTTTGGAATGAAACATCATATCCTAAAGCCTGACTATCAGAGCCAGTTATAGGGATCACAATAGAGCCTTATTGTCTTTTCTCTTCGAAGAAGAAAGTTTGGGTATGTCCAGACCGCATGAACGCTCAAAACGATTTTCTTTCTCAGACAGGCGAAGATCTTGAGATAACCCGAGAACAAGTTTATTCTTACCTGAACAAGCATATGAAGCTATTCACAGAGAAAGGATACATGGAAGGGTTAAACAAATGCGTTGAAGAACTCGGTGACTGTGTTGTCGATCCCTACAAGGTTCGCATTTTGTCTCTTTCCTTCACTTTACATTCCTCTCAATTTTCAGGACAGTATCACCTCTACTGATGGTGTTAAATTACTAACTATTTGGTTACAACTATATTGCGGATAAAGCTATGTTTCCTCAACAAAAAAAATACATGTCATATTATTCGTTTGGCTAAACATAAAGAAATAAAATATCATCTTTCTGGTTATTCAGAACAACTCAGCTTTCTACGTAGCATAGCACTATTACTGATAACATCTTTGATACCTTTAAAGATCCCCCTCAGGCTGGAAGATGAATTTTCAGATACGGCTATTAATTAATATAAAATGCAAACGAGAGAATATAAACTTAATGGTAAGTAACCATAAAACGAAAGCCATTGCCTTGATCAAACTGACAGCGTTGTTTCAAAGTGTCTTACTCCTGCGTGCCATTTTGTTGAGAGAGGCACAAGGAACTTCTGGTAATGAAAACTATGAAACAAGGTCTTTTTGTCTACATTCTCATTATAGAGGCATTCGATCAGAGATGATCGAAAATGCAAGCATGTTGGCTGAGGGTATTGAAATGTCTGAGAAAAGCTTAGGAGGCTGTTCCTTTTTTTACCATCACCCGAAAAGCTCATACACATGGCCATTAGAGTATACTCAGCGCCGAAATTTTGAATAATACCGTATGCTGCTGTTCAGAGTTAAGCTTAATGAATAAATTCAAACCAATCAGAAGGCTTCGTCATACTCAACATGATCTGTTATGAAAATTTAACTGTTTTGCTTTTTAAAGTGAACTTTCTCTTCTTTTTATTGGAAAGGTATAAAATGGTTTTCAGACCAAAATGAGAATGGTTTAAAAGCTCATAGGGAGAAAAATTTTTATATTTCAACAAATAACTAACAAAAATACTTAAAAAAACATCCTTAACAAAACTCTAACACTTTGTTGAATGTCCTCCGGCTTTCACTACTTCTTTAGGCATTGAGGCAACCAGTTTTTTGGCAGCCATTCTTGATCTCAGTCCTAACTGGACCAATCTCCTCCTGATTGTTCTGGCTGAACACGGAGTAGGGTTCAGTTTCTTCAGCTTTTCCCTCAGATCAAACGAAGTGACGAACGGGTCGCGGGTCACCTCCATCTTCAGCATCCTGTCTTCTCTCTCCGTCGTTTTTTTCGGCTGTCCTTTAGAGAGAGATCTTTTGTCCTTATTTTGGATCCCTTTCTTGAGAAGGTCTCTCACAAAAGATTGAGAAACATCAAGATTTCTCGCTATCTCCCTCTGGGTCTTTCCTTCGAGGTGCTGAGCTATGACAGCTTTTCTGACCTCTTCCGGAACGAACTGACCTCTGGGCATCACTCTACCTTAAAGTATAATGTTTAATCTCCCTCATATCAAAAATTCTATTCAAAAAATGATACAAAAAAAAAGTTCACACGTATTTAAATTATGACCATTTTTGGTCATCTTGAATCTCATATAATTTTTGTTTTTCAATCAATTCTTAAAGATGGGCGGTACCATCTGAAACTCTGAGGTGTTTTTTGTGTTTTGATGTTGTTTTAATTGTTTTAAGTTTTTAATTTTCATCTGAAAAAATTTTTTTTGTAATATATACTTGAGTATACTGTAATGGCCACGACTGTATATGAGCTTTTTCTTACATGCATATTAAAACGCAAGTACCAGATACCTTGGTGGTTATTCCTTATTTTGGCATTTAAATGATGGTTTATATTGCTAAATGGTGGTAGAAGAGAAGAAAATTTTGTATACTTCAATAAGACAACGCTCAGAACTAAATAAGGTTATTCATCAGATCTTGAGGATCAAAACAAAAAAAAAATCATTGCAATCCGATGAGTTTGAAGAAAGTTACGAGATTGGGAAGGTGAGGAAGATGAGACACCGCTCACGCGGATGTGTTATTGAGAAAATGAAAATAATGAAATTTCATTTAATTCATTTCTAAAAGAAGTAGCGCGGTCGTTCATTCATTTTTCACCTTCTGACGCGCTAGGTGCGGTCGTTCATTCATTTTTCACCTTCTGACGCGCTAGGTGCGGTCGTTCACGTGTTTTCATTCCTCACGTATACGTCAACAGTGAATCGGTCGTGCATGAGGAAAAACGTGAAGATTCAAACTAAGCTAACTTGCCGCAATCTGAACCGATTTGAACTTTTTTTTTTGTGTTCGAACGCATGTTACATGCTGAATTCATTAAAGATAACTTTGTTCACAGTAAGCGGCGAAAAAAAGGTCATATGTTCAAGAAATGTCTCTGATGAAAAATAATATGCCTGAAATGACATTTAAATTTTCAATAAACATGTGAAAAAAAGCATAGAAAAACGATGGAGTGGTGCTCACAGGTCTGGTGAGAAAAAAGCTCCAGCCACGAGAATCAAAAGCTTTGCACTTCGATACCTATATCGTATCATAAACTTCACTTATCAGCTAAGCTTTGATATCGAGATATACATAAGTACACAAACAATGCAACAGAGACCAGTGAATTCTGTTATTTGTATGGGTGACAGAAATCAGAACAGACTTGAAGTATTCCATGCAGAAAAAGAGTTATCTCAACATTAATGAAATGAATATACGCATATGGAAAGAAAAACTATATTCATTGTTTTTCACGCAATTTTCACGCAGTAGAGTAATTTAGTTTTTAGACGTTGGTAATGTTCATTGCTTCTCTCTCTTTACATATTGTCTATATTCTGAGCTTTCCGGCCAGTAACAACAAACTTCTCACTTTGTTGCTCTCTCATTATAAACTATTCCGAATTTGTATTTGCCAAGGAGGAATGCATTATTGTTACTCTTATACAGACGATGGTGCGGTTTGGGTATGAGCAGAAAAGCTCTGAGCTTATTAGTTGCATCAAAAACTTGGAGCTGTCTTGAAATAAAGTATCATCAAAAATATCTCACAAGTTTGTTCACGATACTCTCCCTGTTTTCCCACGCACCCAATGCGCTGACAGTTCCATCGGAATGTACTCCAATTTTAAATGATGCTGATCTGTGTTTTGACCAGACCAAAGAATGAGGTAAAGAACGATGGAAAAGATAGATAGCCAAGTTCAAAACTCCTTCTTCATAGCAGATACATATTGAACTCATTTTGATGCTTTATCCAAAAGCATATTTTTGGAACAAACCGAAAAATGAAAGCCGGCATTATGAGGTTGCATTGTGTGTATTCATTTCACTTTATTCGAAGTTATTTATTTATTTCATCAATTAGAATGAATCTGAAAGTCAAATGGCTACAAGATCTTCAATGTGGTGTATCTAACACAAAGCATGAGATGCGCCTCTTATAGCTCTACTATATCATCTACTGGTTCGAGTATTATATTTTGTTAGAAGCACGCCAATCTATTCAACGATATAAACAGACTATAAATGAGGAGAGTGGAGAAACATATTACTGTATTCGAAAGATGTCTGATGCATGAAATCAAATAGTTTTAAGTAGTAAAAATTGGATCTTAGGATTTATGTATAGAGCAACTGGAATCGGCTGATTCTTGCCTTCCAGAAACTCCGATAAATTTTTGTATTTCTCCGGAAAGTTTTCTCAAACTCTGTGACGGTATCTCTTAACGTCTGTTCCGTGACCTGAAGACTATAAATGTACGAAACGAATCAGGTAACTCAACTAACGTTCAGAAGCGATGGCACTATCAGTACTCGTTCTGTCATCAACATGTCATCCAATGTGCTCGTTTCTACCACCGGAATAGCACCCATAGCAATTGACTCCCACCTGAAAGGATTATGGTACAATGCACAGTGTTTACTCGTCTATCTACGTTCGATGACAATCGAGACCATTGCCTCTTGGGGATAAAACAAATTGCATCGTCCCTATCTTCCGCAGATAGTCCTCTACTGATGTTCTTGTCTTACTATAATTGAAAATCCAGTCAATCGCCTCTATGGCTGTTACGTACACACAGTATGTCCAGTTATGTTCTCCGGAACAGAAATAATCTTTTAGTGGCTTTCTACTCATATCTGTGGCCGCCATGAAGCCAACAAAAAGTCCATGGAACCTCTCGAAAGTACTCCTGCAACAGAAAAGTGTCTATGAAAAAAATCATCCCAACTTTTTATCTTTCCCTATTCTCAATAATCTCTCCTGATTACCATGAACCCAATGCGCATTGGCTATTCCTATCGGAATGCACTCCAGTTTTGGATGACGATAGTCCGTATTTTGGCCAAACCATCGAATGAGGTATGGATCGCTAAAAACGATAACTAGCCAAGTTCAAAACCGATTGCCTACTCTAGATACTCTCTGAAATTGCCAGGAACTGAAAGGTCGTTATCATGAGTGATTAAAATATAAAAGTTTCTATTTCTCTGTTGGAACTCTCTCAGCACCCATAATAATGAAGGTTCGATGAAAATGATAGAACCGTTGTCAATTTTGTAATTCTGAAAGAGAACCAGTTTAAGAAAGTTTAGATGTAGAACAACCGACTAGAGTAGCGCCGCGCATAATTCATAACGAAATCAACAGTGAAAGATATAGACACAAACGAACACACGTGAAACACGAAAGCGGAAGTTAAAATACTGAGAAGAGAATGGGTGGAACAACTCACGTGTATCAACTGTTGAGCTTGCTTTTCTGTATAAATTACAAAATTGGATATGGATCGAAAAAAGTCTCCCGAAACAAACGGATCCTCTTGCAAAGCGACCAAGTTCTGAAAACCAAAAGTTCTTAGAATTGCATAGCGCACTTACCGGTAGAAAGACAAAAACTTTTACAATGAAATAGAGTAGGACGATTGTGTAGAGGAAAGTAAGTTTTACTTCTTCTTGAAGTTTTAAATGGAACGTCATAGATTCTACAGTGAATATATCCTTTGAATTGTTTTAGGTGAAATGAGGTTACGATTTTGGGGGTCGTTAGTTACTTAATTGTTTCGCATTTCACAAGATGCAGATCAAGATGAGATTTGGACGAGTGCAATCTAACACATTGGCGAAGTTAAATATTTAATCATAAAAACAACAACAACTCTATAAGATCTACCGTTTTTCGCTTCCAACCAAACATTCAGACGAAAACGTTGTTAAACAATTTCAATTGTGGCTCCAGCTTTCTCGAGCAGAGCCTTCAATTCATCAGCTTCTCCTTTACCCATATCTTCTTTTACCACAACAGGTGCGGTCTCAACGAACTAGAAAGGTAGCTGATTGAGAAGAAAAAAAAGAGCCATTAACCTTCTTAGCCTGAACAAGATTCAATCCTGGAACTGCTGACCGAATTTCCTTAATGAGGGCGATCTTCTTCGTATCATCGAATTTTGTGAGTTTAACAGTAAAGGTCAGTTTCTGAGGAACATCATCTTCAGCAGCGGCTTCTTGAACATCAAGATTAGTAAGTTCAGCAACACGGTAGGAGCAAAATACCTGTGGGAGCAGCAGCAGGAGCGGCAGCCATCATCATACCTGGAGCCATAAGAGGCTGATCAGGAATATTGAGACGTTTCTTCAAAGCCCAGTTGAGATCTGATACCTGAAAACTATTCTGTAAGGAAGTACACCAGAGTTACGAATTACATCCAATAAGTTAAGATTTGCAATTTCTTCTACCAAAGCAGATATTTTGGGAGACACTTGGCGATCATCTGATGGAAGAGGAGCTGCAGCACCTTCAGCTACGGGTGAAGCTGGAAGAGATATTCAAGATCATCATAATAGTGAATTTATAATTCATAGGAACTGAATTGGAAGCCTCACTTACCAGCATTTCTCAAAGCTGAACTAGAAGAAAGTAATCTAACAGATGCTCTACTGGAAGAAGCAGTTACTCTAGCTAAACACTGAGCCAACATTATCTATAAAATAAAAAGTCAATTGATTAGAGCAGCTATCAAAATGTATAAAAAAAAATTGAAAAGTGAGCTTTCTGTCTGAAGATGTCTAAAGCACGCAAAATGGGCCAGTAACAAATTTTGTTTGCGCATTTCTTGTGTCCGAGTACCAGCTTAAATTCTGATCTTTACTAGATTTATTCGTAGTAGACCGGTTGTGTTCCATTTTGTTGCTGTGTTGTTCATGACTTTTCATTCTTATATACTAAAATTTATCAATTTCAGTCAAAACGCTTTTTATGAATTTTCAACCCAAAGTCTAAGACGCAAAGTTTTCTTCAGCTTCATTGTGAATCAGCACCATAAACTCACAAGGTTTGTTATAATGTTTTCAAGTTTGTTTGTGTGTGGCATGTGTTAGCTCATCATTTTTGATTTATTTTATTGTCTTTGAGCCGTGGTGTTTCAGCATGGGCATGAGCGGAACGCTTATAGCCGGTGTAGCGGGCGCCACGGCTCTGGGCATCTCAATGACCGCAATTCCGTTTGTAACGCCAGCCCTTCGTCGTGTGTGCATTCCTTATGTTCCTGCGACCCCAAATCAGTTGGCTAACGTTAGGCAAGCCTTAGCGAAGACCGGAACTAAAGGTCCGCTTATTGATCTGGGATCTGGAGACGGGCGTGTTGTGAGTTCATTTGAATCTTTCTTTTTCAGATGAAGTTTGGAGAACAGTTGGCCAGTCACTTAACACCAGAATGGCGGAAGCAATATATAGATTACGAGGCTTTGAAAAATCTTCTATATGACAATATGTTACAAGTTCCGTCCGAAGAAGATCGTAGGGATGAGCACATATCTCAGATGGATGAGAAATTCTTCATCGCATGCGAAAATGAGCTCACGAAAATCAATTTGTTCTTCTCGCAGAAGATCGCCGAGGCTCAAGGAAAATATCATGAGCTTCAATCTGAGTTACAAACCTTCAAAGAAGTGTTGGAGAAGCGACTAGAGCCCAGCAGCAGACTCCGAAGTCGCTTCGGTGGCAAAGACAAACTTGTGAAGGAAACAAGCAAAACAGATCAGCAATTGAAACTTGCTTTTTCCGAGTTTTACTTGTCTTTAGTACTTGTGCAGAACTATCAACAACTTAATGCTACCGGCTTCAGAAAGATCCTCAAGAAACACGACAAACTCACTGGGAATGAGCGTGGCCTTGAATGGAGAATCACAAAAGTTGAGAAAAGTTCTTTTTTCCTCAATAGAGAAATTGAAACGCTCATCACCAATGTTGAAACTTCTGTAATCAACGACTTAGAAGGAGGTAACCGTCAAGCTGGAATGAAGCGTCTGAAAGTTCCCCCTCTGTCCGAGAAACAAAAGCCTATAACAACGTTTTCGCTGGGATTGTTCATGGGAGCTAGTATCATTTTGCTCATTGGAATTCTGTTTTCATGGTTAGGATCAGCGCCAAGAGATAACGAACCAAAATGGGTAGCAGTCCGTCTGTTCCGTGGACCATTCCTTCTATTTCTCTCAATCTTCCTTTGCGGGGTGAACATGGCAGGTTGGGCTGGTGCAGGAGTCAATCACGTTCTGATCTTCGAAGTGGATCCAAGGAATCATCTAACTTATCAAACGCTTATGCAAATTGCCAGTTTCATGATTATGCTCTGGTCGGTTGCTGTTTTAGCTTATCTATACGCTCACTTACTGCATATACCACCATTCTTACCACCTTTACTACTGATGGTCATTTGCTTCTTGATTCTCCTGAATCCCTTCAGTAAACCTAACTCTTTATGTCTTCGAAGCTCACGATTCTGGCTAATCAAGCACTGTTACTATTGCTTCACCGCACCTCTACACTTCGTCACATTCACTGATTTCTGGCTCGGAGATCAAATGAATTCACTAACAACAGCATTTTTGGATCTGCAATATTTCGTTTGTTTCTACGCCACAGAAGTTAGTTATGAAGCAGACAACTTTCTCAATGTTCAAGTTATAAACTCTACAACAGGCGCGGTACCTTGGGGCCGAGTGGACATGAGTACAGGGAAAGATATGTGCATGTCGGTTTCAGGCCTTAGGTCTTTTGTATCCATTATCCCCGCAACAGTTCGTTTCATGCAGTGTCTCCGTCGTTACCGGGATACCAAGCGAGTCCATCCTCATCTTGTTAACGCTGGAAAATACTCCACTACTTATATAGTGGTCATCTGTGGGGCTCTCAACAAATGGGCTGAAAAGAATAATCCAAATGTCACCTCACCATTCTTCTACATCTGGATCGCTAGTTATATCCTTTCGTTCACCTATACTTTCCTCTGGGATATTTTCATGGATTGGGGTCTGATCGATCCACGAGCCCCGAAAGAAGCACCGTTCTTGCGTGAAGAGATGATTTATGGAAGCAAATGGTATTACTACGCTGCCATCGGCCAGGACTTTGTACTTCGTCTAGCTTGGGTGCTTAATGTTTCCTTAGGAGAAGCATGGACGTTAGATTCGGATTTCTTAACTACTGTAACAGCACCTGCAGAAGTCTTCCGTCGTTTCGTGTGGAACTACTTCCGTTTGGAAAACGAGCACGTGAACAATTGCGGTCAATTCCGTGCCGTTCGTGATATCTCAGTGAAGCCTATTAGGAAAGGAGACTTGGATTCTTTACAAGCAAAAATGGATCTGGCGGATGGAGTAACTCATCGTGGAGCTGACTTGGCAGAGAGACAGAAGAAGCAAAAGAAAGCTCAGAAGTCGACGAGACAATTGTTGAAGAAGGCGCGATACAATCGTCAAGTGGCGTCCAGCCAACCATACAATGTAACAGTGACGTTGGTAGAGACTCCCCAATAGGGAAACAATTTAAGTTAATAGTTAATGTTTAAGAGTAGAGATTATATTCCATATATTTGTGCACAGAGCTATTTATGATTTTCACTTCCATGTCAATTTGTGTGTGCAATAGTTGTTGTCCATCTCATGGTTTTCATTCCGTTATCAAATCAGTTATCCAGTTTAACTTACTGATATTGTATTTGCTCATTCCTCTTCACAAACTTCTATTCTTCTTCCACCCATGACTTTAATTATATTAATATTCTCCTCACTCCCACTTCCATCACTCTTTGTTAATAGAATGTTGTATGAAGCGAAGCTCGGCAATAGATTTTTAAAATTTTCGGTTTTCTGTTTCAATCACCGAATAACCAGCAGAAACACTCTCGACACAATGACTGGCCAACTGTACTTCAACTTAACTCAACTGTCATACGGGAACACGTTCTATAGTTTATTTCTAGGTTCTACAATGTGCACAAGAAGGTTATCATAGTACTGGTGTAGAGCTCAATTCCGTCCTGGTTGTTTATTCAAAGTATGTGGCAGCTCGCCAAGGATTGAGGAAGCAAGCCAATTTCCATAGGTGTGAACCTATTTCAAATGTAGCTAACAATCTGATTACAGAAGAAATATCTTCAAAACGGATCTCACCCAATACAACACTGCAGTGATTTTCGGAGCAGAGAGCTTGGTGAAATCACAAATGACATCATTTGTTTATGAATCTTGATTCAGATGCAGGATCTCGTGCCCAAGCTATCGGAGATGAAATCGGGTTCCAATTTGCTTGCCTGTCGCTTTCCTTTACCCGAGAATGAGTATTACAAAGAAGTTCTACAAGTAGGAGAGGGCATTGATTCTGTCTGGGTGTACTATAGGAAATAGGATCATGTTGAGTTCTAGGCTAGTTGTTCCTTATAGTTGTTAAACTCTATTTGTTGCATTCGTTTATCGTTCATAAAGATGTTTTTCGAATGTTCTCAAAGTTTTTATCGCAAAGAGGTCGAAGCGTTATATTTGTCTTGTTTATACAATTTATCTCTAATCTGCCTTAAGATATGGCATTCTTACATGCTAGCAGAGTGCTATGGAATACAAGTAGAGCAAGGGCAACATACTATCAACAAGGAAAACGTTTTCCTCCTGCATTTGTCAGGTTCGATGATGTCTACAAAAGATCATCTCACATGTTGTGTGTTGTAGACGATTCATGCTTCGATACCCACATGCACACTTGTGGGCTGTCTTCGTTCTATGTTCTTCTGCAATGGTTGGACCAGTGTTACAATCTGTATGAGATCGAACTTTATTAAAGTCATCCTTAAATTCATTTCTATAACAGGTTTACCTATATCTTACGATGTCAGAGGAAGAATTTAACACATACAGAGACGAGAAAACTGCTTTAGTTAGAGATAGACAGAAATATGGTGTGATTGACATACCACCGTTCCATATATTTCTATTTTTCAGGTAAAAATCTATGGTTCCCATTCCTTTCCTCTAATAAGACAAGCACTGATGTACAGAGTAATCCAAATTAACATTTTTCTAGAAGGAAATAAACATTACAGATCTTTAAACGTCTATTATTTGATCTCATGTAAGAAATGTCATCGAGAGTGGAATGTAAAGACAAAAATCTCTCATAATTATATTTATTTCAATGGAAAGCAACCGCTCTGATAGGATTTTGGAGATGCAATGAAAGTGGCGCCATTACGCTGTTCACGTGCATCCCACGTGGACTTCAGGCATAATGCCGCGAGGTGACGAAATGCTTTGACGGGAGTCGATTGACTTTTTGCAACTTTTTTTCGAAAAACATTCTTTGTGCTACAAGTTCAAAAAGCTTCCATTGGTCAAATGCAGAAATTCGTGAGTACTTATATCAAAATCAATGATATAGATCGATGTCCTTCTATTATCGTTGATAACCTCGATAATGCACGTTAAAAATGAATTGTCCTTAGCACAATCTGTTCACGTGAACAACACATGTCTGTCCTTCCCAGCTGTTCTATTTTCACCGTCATCGCTACAACTGTCGTTATTCATGCCTTCAGATGGAGTCATTTGTTACAGCACAATGAAAATGTTGAACAAATCAAAGTACTCTTTTGCTCAGATTGTATTTCCCATCCTGATTTTACTTTTTACGTAAACTATGCCTCGACTATCAAAATGCGTGGCGTACACACACACAAACACACAAGCCATTCTACCACATTTCTCGATGTTTACTCACGCAGTGTTGATGTTAGCAGTTGTTTTGAAGTCATATATCTTTCCTTGTTAATTTCGAACTTGCCGCTTAACTCAAAAATAATCTTTGTCAAATCAATCCATTCAACAAGCTATTTTTTGATCATTTACATCTGATTTTTAAAAGAAGTGATCATTGCCTTACATGTTATGTAGAAATGCCTTACATGTTATGTAGAAATGGCATACATGTTGTGTAGAAAATGATCTTAAATAGGTATCATTAGACTGTTTACTATAACATCCTACTTCAGTAATAACCTATGATCATTAAGAGTATGAGCCTCTTTCGTTTATAGCATTCACAAATAAGGTTATAACTTGTTAAGTTGACGTAAACTGACGTCTTATCACGTCTATTAATAGTCTATTCTTCGTACTTTACAACTATTGTGTTATTCTTTAATTCATTTATAAAGACCATGTAGCTACGATGAATTTCTGCTTATCATGGTTAGCTATGTCCAAGACAACTTTCAGTCGTCGTCGTCCAAAATAGGTTCATTCTTTTTTCTCTGAATTCTTCTCGCATACCCAAAACTTGTCTGTGTACAACTGAACCTGACTGATCTCTCTGAGTTGTTCTTTTATCGCCACTCCTTTTTTCTCTCTATCTTCCTTTTTTCCTTTTGTACCTCTCCCTATCGCTCTCTCTCTATCTATCTTTCTTTCTTTCTTTCTTTAAAAATCTTCCCTTCTTCTTTTTGCATCCATCGCAGCAGCAGCAATGCAATCTTTGAAAATCATTGTGCGTTTTTGTTCCTTTTAATTTCCCTTTAGTGGCCCTCTTGCAAACGGTTCATAGACCGTTGTGCTCTCTGATGCTACTTCATTCCTAATTTTTTATTTGTTTTTACGCTTTCCCATCATATACGTTACCACTATTGTTTTGCTCCAAACAGCCGCTTCAACAGCTAGTCATGCTTTACATAAATCTTTCTAACTCATCAGAGGTCAGATAGGAAAATCCCCTATGATCATTGCTTTGTTCCTCTCGAATCAATACTTGTTTCATTCTTTTCTTTCATTCTTTGTCAGCCTAAAACGATAGTGTTCATAAGGTTATCTGTTTCAGTTCACATTGTTCCCACAAAAATGGTTCAGCTGATCACTCGAAAAGTCAGTTATCCAGGCTTGCCGCTAAAGAAGAATTCTGATTTCCGCAAAGAATACAAAGGCTCTGTGTATGTTTTATAAACAATTCGTCGTGATTCATCATATCTTTTGCAGATTAGAGGAAAAGTTTCAAGAGAGCAAAAAGATATCTGAGACATGGAAAGTTTGGAAATATTTGAGTGATTGGTTTTTCACGAAACCCTCTGAACAGCCAACTAGCACTGTTGACTTGTCTCCTATTGAGGTATTCCAGTAATCTTACGAAAGTAGTTTCAACGAATCATATTTAAAGATGTTACCTCCGGAGATGTTACAGCAAATTCTGAAAGAAGTTGATGGAAAGACTCTTCTTCAATGCCGAGAAGTTTCTAGACGATGGAAATGTATGGCAGAACATATTCAGAACAGACAGGGGACTCTTCCTGTTCTTAATGTATCTTCTGTTCACTGACCTAAAAATCGTAACAATAACATTTCAGGTATCTCGCCTGATAGTTCAAGGCGTCAAAAAAGGTGGTCTGGAGCTGCGATGGGTTGATTACGATCGTCAAGTATCCAGAAATATTGTCTTGTCCCAAACTGAAATCCAAAACTGTATTGATCTTCGACATGCTTTCAAACGATTTGCGATTCAACGTCTCGTGATAACTGTAAGTCTACATCTGGTTGTTTGAGGAATCATGCGATCTTTATAGAAAACAACTTTAACGGAGGAACTCATAGCTTTTCTACGATATCAATTATCAGAAACAGATTTGTCAACTATCCACAGCTTATCGTTAGTGTCTGTTGATATGCAAACAGCCAAGTCTTTGACATTACACAAGTTATTAGCATTGGTATCGAAGTCTCTGAAAGAACTAGAGGTAATTCCTGCTGGCAAAGATTTTTCGTAATCTCCGCATCTATTTGCAGATCCAAAATTGCTGTAACATGAGTCCATACAGTTTAACTGATAGTCATATAGAACAGCTAAACCCTATCTTAATGAGACGAATCACCATTGACGGTGTGAAATTCGGTAAAATAGCCAACAAGAATCGCAAAGCGGAGCTGGCTCTCCATATTGGCGATAAAACTCTTCAACGGTTTGCCGAACACGGAAACTTTCCTATCCTCTTATTGGATCAATGCTCCGTTTCCACAGAAATGGTCTGCAATTACACTCAGGTGAATATACAAAATGATTTTCATCTCAAACGCAACCGCTTCATGCGAGCATCAATCTATGAATGATGGTTCTCTTTTTTCGTTGAAAGACCGGTATTTTCGCGCACTTTTCAAAATGAGAGTTATCAAAGGAGAATTTCTGATCAATATTATGAATGAGACATGCCCAAAAAGAGAAATTCATATATGAAACTGAATGTTGATGCTTTCAGACATGGTTGAGCCATGTGCCTGACGAACACACAGGATTACCACTTTCTCAAGTTTGCAGATATGCCAGAAACAATTAGTAATCATGAATCATTAAAGATTTGCACGGTCAAGCGGTGTCCACGAGTACGATGCTCAGAGTTTGAGGATGAATGTCAAAAGCGAGGCCTTTACTGTGCTAATCGTCGAGGAAGCGAAAGCTTAGTCATTTATAACATTCAGAAGAACGCAGAGAAGACGGTTAGTAATGTTTCATATCAGAACACTCTTGTAAATTAGCTTATTTCAGATGGTTACTTTGTCCTTAGCGATGTCACCTCCTGAAAACAGCCAGGATTCTAAAAATAAATGTTCTGCATAATATCATTCGTAGTAATTTAATTGATAAAAAATTCGAAACTTCTGTTTGTTTGGAGCAGAGTACATTCTTTCTATCTCCTAATCCTTATCATATCACCTTTAAGTCGGAAATTTCTTCAACCTTTTCACTAGAGAATGAGATTGTTAGGAGTTCATAATCGATGAGGGAGTCTATTGTGAAGATCACTCCCTGATCATGTCATGATCGCGATGTGAATCGAACGTCCTCGTACCAAGTGAAAAG
The DNA here is from genome assembly GCA_030370435.1 of Auanema freiburgensis. NCBI lineage: Eukaryota > Metazoa > Nematoda > Chromadorea > Rhabditida > Rhabditidae > Auanema > Auanema freiburgense. The sequence continues at coordinate 4,737,686 of CM059366.1, read as the reverse complement.
AAAAACAATGTGACGACATGCGTTCCTTATGCCTCTCTCTTTCGTCTGTTCATTACTTCATATGTTCACAGATGGTAGAAGGAAATAAAGTCCTTTGAAGAAGGTTATCAAACTTTATTACGAAGAAACTCAGCGTCGTCAGGTGGTCATAAAAATTAATTGGAGCCTTATTAATAAGCCTCGATAATTACACAAAAAACACGAAAACCTAAGACTTGAGCCTGGATGCTTCCTTGTAGGGTAAAAGTTGTGCAAACAAGCTCATATAAAGGCTGCTATGGGAGCAAAACATAACATTCGTTGTGAGAATTCTCCTCACATCAACTCTACCACCCTCTCCCTGGATACGTTTAGTACTCCAGACTCTCACATTCCCTCACATCTTCCATGATGATCATAACATCTCCTTTTTACGTCTGCAGCGTACTTGATTTTTTGAAACATTCCTGTTCATTTCCCCTTATTCAACAACAATCATCTCGTAGTGGAGCTCAATTACCATTTTTAATAGCAAGATTATCCTAGTGTGATGATGACGTTTTATTGGAACGAAGGACTCGTTCAAGTTGTTCGAAGAAAGATGAAACAACGGTTTTCCTACTTCTACTTACTTCATATAGGCACCGCCCATATTTCTGTGCGCCTCAATGTTTGAGCTAACTTTCAAATCTTCCTTTGGCTCCGGGTTTTGAAACATGGGGATGAAGCAATTTATAGGATATCATAAGGTATCATAATAAGTATTGAAGAGTATTCTAAGGTACCAAGTTAGAGGTTTGATTCACAGCAATGTAAGTGAAACGGTAGGCTGAACAGTTTCAATGAGATTAAGCGTTCATTCATTAACTTGACTTACAATTACATTTATCAAGCTTGTAGAAACCCCATTTCTCAATGAAAAGGTGTAACAATTACCTGTTTCGCGACAACGGCTTTCAACCCTCCAGATTTGGATTTACTTTCTGCCAACGTTCAACAATTGTTTAGGGAGAACGAGTTCATTGATCTCTACGGTGGAACCCTCTCATATTTCAACAACATTTTGATATAAGCTCATGAAAAAACACATTTTTCATTCTCACAGACGTAAAAATCCAGCACTGACTTCGAAACATCCCGAAACAATTCCAATGCTAAACCCTCTACGAGCTCAGAAGCGAATGACCCAGAAAGTGATAAAAAAAACTCAAAACAACGAAACTCTCAGAAGGAGAGAAATCATGTAAAAATGCGTGCCGAAAACTGATCACAGGCATAAGTTATTCAAAGAAGTTGATATCCAAACGTGTTGATAGCCAAAGGCGTACAAAAAGTAGGCGGAGCTTATGGTGGGTGCGTTAAGGAAAAGAGACCCTAAATACCTACAGATTCCCGCGCGCGGGCCATTCAAATAATTGTGGGGTTGCAGATGTTCAGCTGTAATCATTGTACATTCTTAAGCAGAGAGAAAGAACGCTCCTCGTTATGGAAATGTTTATTGGAAGGAGAGTCATTCCTATTTCTTTAATCTTCGTGAAAATTCTATGTCCAACAACAGTTGGTTGTTTTTCAAATGAAGATATATAAGATTTCGTATGTTGATGTCTGATCGTTTTTTCCTCAGTTCTCTGTTGTTTATTCCTTTTCTCAATTCAGTTGTTTATAGTTCCTAACCATGCAGCGTATGAACAGCACTTATGTGGTCAAGAGAGGTTTGTGATTTACCATAGTTAGCTATACCCTCTTCATTATCAGATGGCCGAAAGGAAGTTGTACACTTTGACAAAATTACTGCTCGTTTGATGAAGCTTTCCTATAACCTCAATGTTGACTATGTTGACCCCGTAAGTTATTCATTTCGCGAAAAGTCTTATTATCCTTTTCCTTTTCAAGGTATTAGTAACAATGAAAGTCATCGGTGGACTCTACAAAGGAGTGTCCACTGTTGAACTTGATAATCTGGCTGCTGAAACTGCTGCTTCTATGACTACCCAGCATCCAGATTATGCTATTCTCGCAGCTCGTATTGCTATTTCAAATTTACATAAGAAGACTAATAAGGTTCGTATCTTTAAGCTATTGTGGTATTAACTTTAACCCTATAGGTTTTCTCTGAGGTTATGGAACGCCTGTACAATTTCCGCACTGAACACACTAACAAACACGCTCCCATGATTAGCAAGGAAACTTACGATATCATCATGAAAAATGAAGATGTAAGAGACTGCTCATCACTTATCAGTTAAAACTCTTCTCTCCAGCGTTTGAATTCTGCTATTGTATATGATCGTGACTTCTCCTACTCTTATTTTGGATTTAAAACACTTGAACGCTCTTATCTTTTGAAGATTAGAAAGGAGGTGATCTTTAATGTCGATATATACCTTAAATTAACTGGTTTATAGGTAGTTGAACGACCACAGCACATGCTTATGAGAGTTGCTGTTGGAATTCATGGAGAAGATATTGATAGTGCTATTGAAACATACAATTTAATGAGCGAAAGATACTTCACTCATGCCTCACCTACTCTCTTCAACTCTGGAACATGCAGGTTAGTATTGTAGACTCAGGCGAATCCTAATTATACCATCCTCAGACCACAAATGTCATCATGCTTTTTACTAACTATGTCTGAAGATTCAATCCAAGGAATTTATGATACTCTCAAACAGTGTGCACTCATTTCTAAGAGTGCCGGTGGAATCGGGCTTAATGTTCATAAAATTAGAGCTACTGGATCTCTTATCAATGGAGTGAGTTTAATTTCCGCTTACTCATTTTTTCTGTTTGCTTTTCAGACGAATGGAACATCCAATGGACTTGTACCTATGCTTCGCGTATTCAATAATACCGCTCGTTATGTTGACCAAGGTGGTAACAAGAGACCAGGAGCTTTTGCAATTTATCTTGAACCATGGCACGCTGATATTTATGAGTGAGTTCTTATCGGTATGATGTATGAAACATTCTTACTTAGGTTCATTGCTCTCCGTAAGAATACAGGACCAGAAGAAGAACGTGCAAGAGATCTTTTCTACGCTCTCTGGATTCCTGACTTGTTCATGAAGAGAGTCGAGAGAGATCAAGATTGGTCCTTAATGTGTCCTAACGAATGTCCAGGACTTGATGACTGCTGGGGAGAAGAGTTCGAAAAGCTTTACACTCAGTAAGCGTTCGTTTTAGATGTTCTCTAAATACCTTCTTTCAGATATGAAGACGAAAAACGTTATCGTAAACAAGTGAAAGCCAGAAAGTTGTGGGAGCATATTGTTTCAAGTCAAATTGAGACTGGTCTTCCTTACATTGTCTACAAAGACGCTTGTAATAGAAAGTCTAATCAGCAAAATCTTGGAACAATCAAATGCTCTAATCTCTGCACTGAGATTGTTGAATACAGTAGTCCAGATGAGATTGCTGTATGCAACTTGGGATCAATTGCTCTGCCCCGCTTTGTTACCCCTGAAAAGACATTCGATTTCGAGAAACTTCATTTAGTTGCCAAGGTATCAGCTCTTAACATAGATTCTATGTATGCATAATTTTAAGGTTCTTACTAAAAATCTTAACAAAATCATTGATGTTAATTATTACCCTGTTGAAGAAGCTCGTCGCTCGAACATGAGACACCGCCCTATTGGTCTCGGAGTTCAAGTAAGATAGCCATCGAGATTTTTATTTGTGATAAAACGAGTTGTAGGGACTTGCTGACTGTTTCATGCTTATGAGATATCCGTTTACTTCCAAAGAAGCTCGAGACTTGAACAAACGTATTTTCGAAACAATTTATTACGCTGCTTTAGAAGCATCTTGTGAACTTGCTGAGAAGCTCGGTACGTCCATCCCCTATCTCTAGTATTACAGTCATCTCAGGAACCTACGAAACCTATGAGGGTTCGCCGGTCTCGAAAGGAATTCTGCAGTATGATATGTGGGGTGTAACTCCAACTGACCAGTGTGACTGGGCTACTATCAAAGAAAAAATCAAGAAGCACGGAGTGCGAAACAGTTTGCTGTTGGCTCCTATGCCTACTGCTTCAACTGCCCAAATTCTTGGAAATAATGAATCCATTGAGCCATACACTTCCAATATTTACAGTCGTCGTGTACTTTCTGGTTTGTCAATTAACTCAAAATAAGTAAGATTCACGTTATTCTTCAGGAGACTTCCAAATTGTTAATCCTCATCTTCTTAAAGATTTAGTCGAGTTAGGAATTTGGAATGAGGAGACCAAGAATATGATGATTGCTCATAATGGTTCAATCGCCAATATTCCTGGGATCCCCGATGAAATCAAAGCTCTTTACCAAACCGTATGGGAGTTGTCTCAAAAAGAAATTATTGAGATGGCTGCTGACCGTGGAGCTTACATTGATCAATCGCAATCGTTGAATATTCATATTGCTCGACCAAGCTATGCTAACATCACATCCATGCACTTCTATGGATGGAAGAAGGGATTGAAGACTGGAATGTACTATCTTCGTACCAAGCCAGCTGTAAATGCAGTTCAATTCACCGTGGACAAGAAGGCTCTTCAGAAAGAAGGAGTTGTAAGCATCACAGTAATTCAGTATTATCATTAAGACGTTTTAGGATACGCAGGCGTCCAGATTGGCGAAAACTACAATTGAGGAGGATGAGGGATGCCTCATGTGCTCTGGATAAGCAAATAATCCTTATGCCCTAACAATCTGTGAGCACTGGTTTGCTCGCTTCTACTTACTGATCTATTTATCCGACTGGTATTAATTGTCTTATTTTTCTTATTTCCACTCATCATCACATATCATCTTGTATAATTCACCTTCATGTTTGAATAAATCGTGCTGGTTTTTCTTTCGTGTTCGTTTCCTTTTTTAATCTCCGCATTCTGGATCTGGTTGAGCTTCGTTTAAACATTCAGTTTTCCAATGCTAGGGTGCAGCTATAACTGGTTGTTTAATCAGTAGTTGTAGTCGTCCTTTAAGTTGAAGCAATGTTGATGTGTTTAAACAGAATTAGTATTCAATGCGTCAGAGCTCATGTTATGATCCGAAAAAGGGTTGGATGAGAGGCAATGTGTTGACACATCTGGAAGAAGTAGAACTGTTTATAATACAAAGCATTTAACATACAGCACCTCATTGTAAAACAACGGCAAGTAGTTGCAGCAGCTTTCGTACCGAACTTGAACGTTAGTTGTCTTTAGTATGCAAAATAACGTCATATTTCGGTTTCTCGTTTCGATAATCTATTCTTATAGTTTTTGACCTGATTGATTGTCCTACAAGCTTTGGGTGATAGAGAGAATGAAGAGTGGTGGGCAGCGGATTGTCTGTCAGACTAATGCGTTGACGACTGCTTATCTTTCTCCCTTTCGTTCAATGATATTTTGTTTTTATTTTTATTTCGAATTAAGTTTGCAGAACTCTCACTCTCAGTTTTCTCGCCAAAACATTTGTTTCACATCACTCCTCACGACGTTTCATTGTACATTACCACTGTTTCACAACATTGTGATTGCATTCTCATTGGTCTAAGTGTTTTCGGCTACCAGCTATCTCTATTGTTCATTGCGAGCGAGCCTTTCTCCTACATGTTGATTATCCCATATGATGAATCCTTGAGGTCTTAGTCTCCATTTTTCATTATGCCCTTGCAGAAACCATAACAAACTTTCTTTTATTTTAGTCTGATCTTCCTTTTTTCCTGTTTCTTCTACTTTTGTTTTTCTAATCCCAACAGATTTTCTCTGTTGTTTGATTGAAAATCGATCAGTCAGCCAATATCGTTCAACCCGATTTCAATAGATATCGGAATCTCATGAATTTGCATATGTCTCATATGCAAATGAGGATGAAGATAATCAATGAAGATCGAAGAAGATTCATTCTGGAATATTGACAGGTAGAGAGCGGTTGCATTCAAAGAAACAAAAAAGCTTTTCGACTCTTCTCATTACGTTTGTAACTGTTTGAATATTAATTGCTTTCAAGGTGGCTATTCGCTTTTAACTTTTGCTCACTTGTTGTTATGGTCCTTCCTCTCTACTTCCTTCCTCTGTTTCTCTTTTCTTGGTCTATCTATCCACTTCTCCGAATTGATTTCCTTTCTTGTAATGCATATTCAAATATATTTTATTATGATTACATTACATCCAGCTTCAAAGCTCATTTCAGTTCGTGATTGAGCCAAGCCACACTGCAATTAGTGAATAACGTCATAAACGATGTCAAAGTCTCCTTATAACTGGTACGTAGTGTTTCTGCCTCCGCAATCAATTCAAAACGTTCTAGTATGATAGTTGTAGTCACTCTTCATTGACTATCATAACATATCAGAAAGTGAACTGCACCTTCGACGACGGCTAACTCCTTTGTATTCACTTTGTCCCTCTTAATGTATTAATCAGCATAATGACTTATGGAGTGTTCGATCATCGTAATCCCAAAATGGTTTCGTGTACACATGGATTACGTATTTTCATATTAACCATCTATGGTTCATTAGCTATCATATTATTATGGTATTATTCAAATTCAAACTTAGCAGAGTTATCAAATAGGTAAGTGAAATACATGTGAGAGCATCTCATTCTTATTTCAGGTTCATACGAGTAATTAGTGAGAACAATGAGTTCGAGTATGTTCAACTTATTCCTTTCAGTTCAGTCTCTACATCATTTCAGAGTCAATCACTCCTTCGAGGCGAACAAAACATATCAGAACTATTGTATATATGAGAATGTTATTCGGCCTCATACAGTTGACTATAACCGCATATCACAAATTGTACATATGAGCTCCAACTTGTTGGACATGCGTCTAGTAGAACAGGTGAGGCAAAGTCCTCTCAACAAACTTGCTGGAGGGAATTAAAGATTGAAGAGCAACAATTAGTGTAACCTTCTACATAATATTTCAGGTAATGAATTGGAATGCTCCAATAACTGTTGCAATTTTGTTAAACGAAAGAAATGATTACGGATGCGTACTCAATACGGTAGTTCATCTATAATCGTCGTAGAATTGTTTATGTCATATTCAGCTTAAAGCTCTTCTATCTGCATATCCAGTTTGTGCGAAGTTTCTTACTGCTCATATCGTTTTTCCGAAACGCTGGTCATCAAACTGTTTTCTGATTCCAAACGCTACGTGTAATGAAGTATCCAAATCCATACAAATACAACAAATGGCTGATTATCCAGCTAATGTTATGAGAAATATAGCTAGAATGGTCTGATATGGTATTAGTTAGCATAATTAATTGTGTTCTTCTTCAAGTACTCGTCTTCTAAATATATCTTGATCGCGGATTTGGAACATATGTTTTCGTATAACTTTGAAGAAGATGTTCGACGCATAGCCGATCGAGTGCTTTCCAATGACCCTAAACGTCTTTTAGTTTATCGCATCTTCGAAGTTGAACAAAACATCTCAAGGTGAGAAAATGAGAGTGGCCATATGCTAATTTGATCAATGTGACCTTTCCACGTGAATTAGTGGAAAAAGCTTGCTTCAATACGAAATCAATTTTTCAAAAAAATGTCTCGTCGAGCGGTTGCTTTATATCAGTTCTGCCAGCTAACTCTCAATATGATTTCTTGCAGCTTGCCCGCAAACAAAAGAGATCTATTCGATCTGTTCAGGAATGGGGAAGCTGTTGTCTTCCATGAACGCTACTACAAAGGTATTTTCGATGTCAGCAACATTCATTATGAATCTCTTCGCAGGTGCTCACAACATTGACAATCTCGGTAGTTGGTTTCAGATGAAGAAACAAGAAAGTGGCATTTCTGTTTTTGACTACGGATACACACTATCATCATGGGAGCCTCAGTTTGTGTCATTAAGTTCAATACCATATCACGATGAGCAGTTCCCATTTCTGATACGGGATAATACAGAACTGGTATATTATTTTCTGTACGTGTACCTGTAGCTTTTCAATAATTAAAGCGTTGGGAGCTGTGTCGCGCAGGTTATTCATTGGACATTCTCTCAGAGCATTTTATGTATCATCGTGGAATCAAGACAGCTCTTTCATCTGGTGTCATTTCACGTCAAATACAACTATTGAATATTCAAAAGTAAGGATATATGTTGATGATAAAGCATGAAACAGAACATACTTCTTCTCTAACTCTTCTCTATTACAGATTCAATAATGCTTTGAGAAGTTTTAATGAACGAATGTCCAAAACTTATCCAGAAACGAATGATAAATGTCCCACATTTCATGCAAAGTAATAGATGTTCGGCTTTGATTTATTTTATGATATTTGTCGTAAATGTTATGAATTATTTGTAGAAAATCACTACAAGTTCCTCCTTTATTCTACTCGAATTACAAACAGGCACTCACTCCCTCATTCAGAAAGAACACAGAGAAAGAGATGAAGAGAGAGAGAGAGATAAGCTCAACGACGATGATGCCGATGACAACGACCACGACCACGACGACGATGAGAGCGAAAACGACATTGAACCAAAGGCGCAAATATGCATTTCTTTTACATAACAATCATGATAGATAGACATCATCTCTTCGAGTTATCGTTTCTGCCTTTGCGTGTCATATTCATTCGCCACAAATCAGAAATTGAATGTGAAGTGTTCGAGCAAAAAGCTTCTTTCATGTCAGCAATCCTCGTCATAATTGATTTTGATTTTCTTAATTTCTTTTACTCTACTCTTTTCTTCATCTTAGTTCTCGTTCATCCTCCCCTCTTTTAGCATTCTCATTCCCTTGCTCCTTCCATCCTTTTCTATTCGTGCAATCCTTTTTTGGCTCGTCTATGGGGGGGGCAGATTGTCTTTTCTCTCTCATTTTTTTTAGTTTTTCATAATATTAGCTTTGAAGAATTTTCTTCAACTAACTTTCTCCCTCTCTTACTATGTCTTCCTCTATCAATCTCTCTCTTTCTCTCAATTGCTTCTTCATTTTTTTTGCTTTTTTCTTCTTGTATTCGCTGGACGCCATTTTTGCTGTTCGCATGCAACGAATTGCTAATCGTCAACTGTCCACTTCATCAATTCATCTTTTGACTAATTTTAGTCTTTACTTCTTGATTTTTATTTTTCTGCGTCTTGCTTCACTGCTCCCTCCATACTAGATTGTCAGCCCTCTGTATTGCATCCCTCCATTCATAGATATTCTGCAATCACCCTCTTTCACATCTCAATATCACATAGTTTCAACCCAGCCGTCTGCAAAGAGGGAGGAAGAGAGAGAGAGAGAGAGGGAGGGAGGGAGATGTATCTTATCTTAGCCAATTCAGAATGAACGAAATGTTCTGCACACAAAACATCCAAATGGACAGCCATTGAACTCTTTGATTCCAGCTTCTCCCTTTTGTCTCTTTTTTTCTTTTTTCTTCTCCAATTTAATCTATCAATTGACATTTTTTTTTACTTTTTTTGTCCATTCTTCTACTGCACTTTCACGTTCGAATCTCTCATGCAGCAGTTCATTCTCATCTATCCATGAAGCTGTCTGTCTACTCTCCTCATTCATGTATGACTTCCTTTATCTTTTTTGCAACTTGCTCCAATGCCATTGTCCATCTCTCTCTCTCTTTCTTGCACCCACTTTTTCTCATGTCATATCACTATCTCTTAGCTCTCCCTCACTGAATATGGTCAGCAATCTCTGCACATTTCTTGAAGCTTTAACAGAAAATGTTGGTTTTTTATCTTTCCAACAGCTATCCCCCCCCTACCACCACCATACTCTCTCTCTTTTTCTACCCATTCAATCAAATCTGCTTTGGCTCATTTCAAATTTTCTTTTCGGAAAAACTCATCTGTCGTTGTAGTTTGTCTTTCAATCTTCCTCGACGTTGACCAATTTCTGAATCATATTTTAAGGGAAAAAATATTTACATTTTTCTTTCATTTTTGTCTCTCCAATCACACAATTTCATGAATTTATGAAAAAAAAAATATTTTCAGAAATAGAGAAAGAGAGAAAGGTTGAGGAGAGCAATAGAGAGACAGGCCGTAAGAGAAAGAGAGGGTCGAAAAAGAGAATGCGAGAAACAAAAAACCAGATTTTTTGACAAAGTTTTGCTAGCTACTGCTGGACATTCGAGGTCAGTCGGTGCTACGTCTGTCCAGTTTGTATATTTTCGTTAAATCATTATGTGCCGTTGGCTTGGTCCCGCGTGCATCGTTCACTCCTCCTGCCATCGCAGCTCTCATCACTCGTACTCACTCATCAGGCTCAAGTATATGTTTCATGTCGTTCGAGAGATGTGGAAGTTGTCTTAACAGTGATTGCCGATCGTAGCAGCTCTGAACAAAAACATAATTCGAACAATTGAGCATAGGGAGCTGGGTGTCTTAAGTAATTGGAAGGGAGAGAAGTAACACAACACATATGATCATTTTCATTCGGAAGCCTATAGTAGAATAGTGAGCGGTTGTGCTCTTCATTCGTTCATTTCGATATGGATGTGCCCTTTAACAGTTTGTTTGTTTGTATAGACTGAAAAAGGGAAACAACAAACAAAATGGCTTCTGGATCGGAATATGTGAAATGGTTTCTCTCTCTCTCTCTCTTCATGTCTCTTCCCCTCTTTCTTTTTAACTTTATTCCTCCATCTATGTCATCATTACTTCCTTCTCAACCAGTATATTAATGGATTAGAAAATCAAAAAAGTTTTGAGAACAATTTCTTCGAATAAAACAAAAGCGGCGACTGAAGAGCAAAAGTCATTTCGGACACATAACTTGGCCATTTAAACTTCAAACAATAGCCTTCTCCGTATAGAAACAGAACAAAGGAATAATAAAATAAAACAAAAAAAATGACTAATAGATTTGAAAACACACAATCCTCTGCTATGCTTCATCTTCACTCTTCACAAGCCCATCTCTATCTATCTTACTTCTCTCTCAATCCTTCGCTCTCTTCATCTTTTCATATTAGTCAACTTTTTTTTTGTTATTTCAGCTTTTCCCCAGCTTTTCTTTATCTTTTCTCTATTGCTACTATCTCTCTCTCTCTCACTCTCTCAGCCTCCGGCCTTTACACCGTATTCTGATCGGCTCGCATTCGTCTGCCCTCTTGCAGACGACAAGCCCTTTCTTGGCCATGCTTCTTCTCATATGCTGCACCAGACAGAAATGTCGCCCGTCTTGATGCCGTCGTCGTAGCGCTTAGGAACAAAAAAAACGAAGAAGAAAGAATGAGATGTAACTATACGAAATTTGAATTGTTCAGCTTCTTCTCAAGTGCTGCTCGTCCACATTGTCATTTTTTCGACCGATAGTAGAACGTCTTTACTAGCGTTCATGTGCAACTCAAGCTTCATGACGTAATATGATCTGAACCACAGAAAAAAAGCTGCGATATGAGCCTTCATCTAATAAATTTGTATAGAAATCTGTTGTCTGGATAGCTATAGAAGGAGTTGCTTCGTGTGTCCATCTGGAAGTAGTATCCCTAGGTCCCCCTTCCGCATATCGCTGAACCCCTTCTCCTCACAAAACACCTCCAAGACATAAGCAATTTGGAAAAGACCTCTCCTATTCCGTTCGCAATATTCTGGAATGAGAACGCGTTGAAGAAGCTTGGGTGAAGCCATTTGAGAATTTTCGAAAATTTCATTTTGTCCTTATTCCTCTCTCTCTCACTCACTTATACAAGATGGAATGGCCTCAAGAACAAAAAAAAATTTCATCTTTTCCAGGCCTTAGCTTAAGTCAAAAGCTAATTTACCGTTGGAAGAACTGAATTCAACAATGGCCATCCTCCCTCACTCTCTACATTCGTCTCTTCGTATATCTCTCTATCTTGCTCTCTCTCTCTTTCGTTCTCTCTTAGTTTGAAGACCCTTTTTTCAGACAATAAAATTCATTTGCAAATTCTTTTTTTTTTAATGATTATCCGTTCATTGTACATGTTTTAATGTCATTTTGGTCTGTTCAACTGAAATCTTTTTTTTGCTCAGTATGTCGTCTGGGCAATAATGGCATTGACCATCATCATGACATGACGTCATTCACACGCACACGTACATCTGATGAAATTGGGTTGAGTGTGAAGGAGTGATTGAGTTCAATTCATATCGTACGATGGCAATAGACAATAGTATGTGTGTTCAGATGAGCTGTTGGAGAGAAAAGCCATTGAGATTAGAAGAGATGAGGAAGTAGAAAGTTGTTTATTATTATTTATGTTTTAAGCTTAAGCCTCTCCTTGCTACATGGCTATCATTGTGCATTCAGCTGTCTTTTGTTCTTAGCTTTCGCTTATCAGCAGTCATGTCGTTCTCACATCCTCATTTTCCTAACTTTTTTTTCCGAAAATCGCATTGAAAGCCCTTGGCGACATTGGCGAAACTGACAAAAGCGAAAGTTTGTCTTCCTTTCTTCGCATAATTTCATTGAAAATAATTGAATTGTATGTGTTTGGCTTCTTGTTCGCAAAAGCTTTTCTTTTACCGCATTCTTCCGTAACTTATGCAAAACAAACAATAACAACAACAACAACAGCAGCAGTAACATCAGCCGAAGTTGAAAAAGAAGAGACCTTCACTGATTAGTCATTCACTGTTTTATTTTAGTTTTCTCTTCTCTATTAGTCCCCTCTCTCACGTACAACCCCCCCCCCCCCATCGCCCCAAACCAAGTGGCATTGCGTGAAGATGTTGTGTTGTCATTTTCCTTGTTCTATTTTTTTCTTAGAATGCCATCCATGACATATCTGTACACTGTTGGCTTCTGCACGAATGACTGGCTTGTCTCCTCACATAACGCGTCATTTTCTCTAATCTCAGTTAACATGAACATAGAGTATGTATTTGGGCTCATTTCCAACCTCCCAGCCATTTCTTAACCGTCTCTCTTTCACTATAGTTCACCTTCAACGCACACTAACATTATGCTCCTTTTCATACTTTTTACGATGAATTCCACGTTACCAACATTACAAACTGCTCCAGTTCGTCTTGTCGGTTTGTCATTCTCTGTATCTTCGTTGAGCATCATAGTTTCCTCGAAGGCTCTGGTGTTCAACGTACGAAAACTTCAGACCATCATCTTCTTCAACCTCAGTTGACGAAAGCAGATTAAAAAAGTTTTGATGTCTCTATCTCTCTGATAATCTCTCTAGTCTATCAGTGACTATGTCTTGCGCTGAGTTATAGAAATGAACTATAGAAAAAGCTTTAAGCAGACTTTGTTAAGCTTATATCCATCCATCTTTCTAGCCTAATTACCAAATGCTCAAAAGACTGCTTGCCTTTTTTGAGTTCTTCTTCTTTCTTTCTTTTTTTTATTCTTCCTCTTCGTTTTCATCTTCTTCCTCCTCCCCATCATGGTCTCGTTCTTCTGCAACAGCCATTTCTGGCTATCTTGGTATGAAAGTTGAACTTTTTACTTTTATCTTTCTATGTTCCTATACGTAAATACATATTGCACTGGGCTTCCCCATAACTCAACCTGCTTTTGCATTAATCCATCAATCGTCTACCTTTTTCGGAAGTTTGATTTGCAAGATTATGAATGCATTAGACCCTTGCTCTTAATCTTTACTTCTGAAAACAAACGATCATTCTACCTATGACGACACTCTCCAACACAGCTTCACATCACTCCAGTTCATATTGTCTCAGACATGGCATTGAGTATTCCCAAAGTTTGTGGGAAAAGGATATGCTGTTAGAGGATTAGTGGGAGGTAGTGGACGTGTCCTAGTAGATTACCTGATCTTCTAGAGTTTTTTGAACTTATCTGCTGCCTTACTTGAACTGCCTCTTCTCTCTCTATCGCATTCACTCCACACTTCCCCATGCATCTCTTCTATTTCACTTTCTCTCTTCTAATTTTTGGTCATTCTCGAAAATTCAAAAGTGAAAAAGCGGACAGGGAGGGTTTCGACAATTGACAGATGAGGATTATTGCTGGAAGGAAAGAACGGTTATGAGTAGTGAAAGATAGCAAGAGAGAGAGAGAGAGGGGGGGAGGGTGGAGAGAAAGAATGCTTTCTTCATTCCATAATCCACATGGTCCTAAATGACTTTCATTAGCTCATTATTATCAATGAATATTCGTATTTAAGTGTTAAGTGCAGCTTTTGTTCGAATTTGCTCATATGTGAACAGACGAGTCTCTTTCTGCTCCGCTAACGTCTTTCTCTAAGAATAACGTTCAAAGTGAAAAGATCATGGAGAGAAAAGGAAGGGGAGGGTGGTAGCAGGAGAGGGAGAATGGAGACTTAAAAAAAGAAAAAATGATGAGAAGAAGATTGAAAGTAATAAAGAATAAAGAAGGATGGAGAGAGAGAGAGAGAGAGAGAGAGAAAGAGGCTGAGAGCCAGAGAGGGATTGCGAGAGCTAGAATTATCAGAGACTTCGCTCTGAACACTCAGGGAACAAAACCGGAGAGACATAGGCAATGCTCGTGTGTGCATTTTCCGTGAGCACTCAGCTGAAATGAAGTTTCAGCTTATTCGTCTAAATTATAAAAATAACGCGGAAGAACTTAAGGTATATCGGTGCGTTCGCTGACGAATAGAAGATAATTGAAATGAAAAGGAAGAATCAAAAGATTCTGTGAATAGTCGTCATTGTTGTCATTGTGACCTTTGTTGTCTTCTCGTAGCACCTTTTTTTTGCGAATTTTTTCAAATCTTCATATCATCTTTTTTCTCTCTCTATCTCTCTGTACATACCTCTTTCTCCGAATATGCGAGTCTATCTTACTCTCTATACGTCCTTCTTTCTCTTTCTCTATATGTATCTCTTCATCGTTGTTACTCTTTGCAGCTCGTCTTCAAGAAGAGCTGTGGGGGAGGTTCTTGTAATACTCATTTCACTTGTATTTGCTGTCTGAAATTCAAGCTTTTGCTCCTAATTTTCACATTTTTTTTCATTTCAACTCAATTGAATGTGCTTGAAATTAGTTTTTTTTCTGTCATCAAACATATGTTGAGTTTCAAACAAATATTTATGAAAAACCTTTTCTTGTTTACTCAAATGCCCAAAACAGACTGAAACAACAAAAAAGATGCGAAAAGCCGCAGTTAAGTTCAGAGTTTGAAAGGTCTCAGAATTGTTCTTTAGTTCGACATAAATCTTCTCTCTCTCCCTCTCTCCTTCTATCATTCTCTCTCTATCTCACTCTGTATACATCTCCGAACACCATTTTATACGTTAGTTAGAACTTCTCGAACCTTCTGAAATAAAAATTTTTTTCTCCAAAATTTATGAAATGACCAGCCTATCCAATTAATTCAAATCAGAACGTCTGATGTTCTCATTAGTCTTGCACCCGATGTACTTATCTTCTTCTTTGCCTTTTTTTTCTTTCGTCTCTGCTACTTTGTTGCAAAAAAGACTATTCCCTGAGGGTATTGTGGAAGCATAAAGGTTGCAAAAGGAATAGAGAGAGAGAGAAAGAGAGAGAGAGAGAGCAAGAGAGAGATGGAGAGAGGAATTGTAGTGAGCATATTGAAATCTGAAAAATGAGGAAAAGACCGTTTACGAGATCTTCTGGACATTGCCCTTGTTTTCACTATTTCCGCAACTACTGCAATAGTTCTTGTCGGTGTCATTGTTGTCGTGCGTGTTTTACTGTCTTCTCCCCTCAGGCTGTTGTGTTGAGTAAATGAGAGAGTAAGTAAGTGTGAGAGAGGGGAAAACCTCTTTTTTTCAATCTTTTTCATATTCTCTCGTATATCCTGCGAGTTTAAAATTAAGAAAAGCCATTAATTGGCACAATGAAAAAGCCCAAGCACCTGAGCTTGCAGTGAATGATAGCTTGTACATGTCCTGAGGGCAAAAGAAGTAGATGAAAAGACATTACATTCGACATGTGTTTCGACATGAGTTATCTCATTCTTTTTAAATTTTTCTCTCAAAACATCCTTTTTTGTAAATCCTTAGACATATTGTATTATATGAGAAGGTCAGCGACTTTGAAATCAGAATTGAAGAAGGTCCAAAGTGATTGTGGATAAGAGTGAGATGAGATGAAGTAAGAAAGAGAGACTGAGCATTAAGATGAACAGAGAGTATGAGTAGAGCAAGAAGGAGAGAAAGAGAGTGTGAAAGAGAATGTTTAACAACCCTTTCTCCTTCCCCTTTTTCACTCTAAACCTGGATGTTGCGATCTTCCACTTTAATACCTTCTCCTCTCTTTTTAGTTATTCGCTCGAATGAGTTGATGGAAAGAAAAAATTTCTTTTTTGCCATGTCTGTCTAATTTGCATATAAATTACCTTTAATATATGCAGAAAAACTACTAAAATATTATCCGCGGAAGTATTTTAAGATTTCAACACACGGCCAGAAGACATACGACAAGAATCGGAATAGCCATTGGCTCATTCCATGAATTTTCTTTCTCCTGGGAACCATTTGGCATTGAATTTGTATTGTTTGTGTGTATATTCGTGCGTGTGTGTATATGTTTCATCTTCTTATCCATAAGGACTATTTCATTTCAAAATTGAAAGTTCCGCAAGACCGAATCTCCCTATGTCTAGTGTCTCTGTCATCTCTCTGACTTTCGTTCTTTGTGTGTATGTCATTCGATGCAATTAACTTTCTGTATTCTAGGAGCCGCTCCCGGCTGAACTGTTACATCATTATCATGGCTCCTCCAATGTATAGAACAGTCAAAGTGAGAAAGAAAGCATTTCTTAGTTCATGTTGCAATACCTATTTCAGTCACATGATGGACATGTCGAGTTGGAAGAGATTAAAGCTACGTGTAAGAAGCATGAAACGTTGTGCAGGTCTACAAACCACATTCTAACTTTTTACGAAGCAAGCTTTTTCAGACAATTTGCCGAATGCAGTCGAGAGCTATCACAGAATGATGCACAACTCGAAATTCTGGGGGAAACAGCTACATTTCTCAGACACCAACATGCCCAAATTAGGAAAATAATTGATGAGAAATCACGTATAAGCATTATCTGCTCCTAACTCTCTCATTTCATAACATCTTATAGATTCGTCGGAAGAGTTGGCTTTATTGGAGGAAGAAATACTTTCCGTTGATCGTCAAGTATGTGTGTGGATGAAAGAGCTTCAAGAGATCAATGAGAATCGCCTACAAATTGAGGTTTGTCGAAGTTAGTGTGAATTAGTGTAAAACCTTGTTTTGTTAGATCCGCTTCCTTCAATTACGTAATGAATTAAAGAAAAGTGTTACTTGTGTCCAACTAGCTTCAATTGACTTCGAGCTTATCCAAATGCGACATAACGAACGATGGTCACGGTATGTTTCGTGTAAAGACCATACACTTGTTCAAACTCTGTCATTTTAGATTTCTTGCTGATCATGTACCAGCGAGTCAATTATCGTCCGCTGCTACAGCATGTGATTCCCAATAATCGTTTAGAAAAGAGAAAAAAAGTTTAGCTGAAGGCATTCTTGTAGATTTCAGCCTACTTGTACAGCTCCTCAACTATTTTATCCTCTCCTCCACTTTCCTCTCTACAATAGCCCATCCTTATACATCACTACTTGGTATCGTCAATGTGTATTTGAATCATTTTGTACAAATAGATACGGATTTGCATATTCTAAGTTTTAGTTTTCACGGTTTTACGTGGCACGTTGTCTTGTTTACTTCTATTTATATTTTATGATGCGATTGCTGAACGGTTGTGCTCTCTCTCTTTCTCCTTTTTTCAAATTTCGTTCCTCGTTGCAGCTCTTTTCCTTTCATCATTGTTTTCTCTCTCTCTCTCTCTCTCTCTCTCTCTCTCTCTCTCTCTCTCTCTCTCTCTCTCTCTCTCTCTCTCTCTCTCTCTCTCTTCTCTCTCCCTCTCTCTCTGCTGATGATTTCTTTTGTACCTTTCGACTTTTTCGACTTTACAAACTTTCATTAAAAGCTTTCGAGCAAGAATCAAAAGCTGCTTTCAAGAGATGTCTTTCGCAGCTGAAATATATTTGAAAAAAAATTGAAAGAAGCGTTTTCTTTTGTAGTTAAAACTTTGAAATAAGAAATGCGTCATGTCTTCTAGTTCTTTTTTCTTGTTCCGCTCCTCGTATCTGCCTTTCCTTCGTCCCCAATTCGTAGAAACAGAAGTGAAAAAGGAAATAATACGTCGTCAACTAGTCAAAGGAATAAGAAACTTTTCTTTATAAGTTTGCATATCTGTTTGTTAATTTACCGAGAAAATGAGTAATGAAAATTATTTTTTCAATTCAAAATGTGTTTGTGACTAGCGAGCGGTGAGATTGAAGGCAAAGACACTTGCTGTATCATTACTGCTTCCTGTTTTTAATTCAATCAGATATGGTCCATCGTATAGACTGAAGATAGCTTTCAGCACGCGTTGACTATTTATCCTAGAATGAATGATAAATCATAATGAACGGTGTACGAGAACATACAACTGCTGTTGATCACTCCCAATAGCTGTAACAGTGAGTGTTGTTGGAGAAACTATGCTCAGGGTTATATCTCCATTGATAGTCTGAAAAAATCCTACACTGTCTCATGGATCGTTTAGTTTCTTACAGCATTTGCTTCGGTGACTAGCCAGCTCATAAGTGTATTTGGTGAATATACGCTACCATCACTTCGTTTCGAAGAGGTTGTATCGTAGTCGGGAGCAACGAACATTCCCCAATCACAAGGAATTCGTGTTCCAGCAACACCTAATCGATAGATACGATCAAATGACTGATTAAAAAAGCTATAAATGTACTTGTTAGACAGAACTTATGCCCGTCCAGGTTTCCATGGCATGAAGTACAATATGGACCATAGTTATCCACAGCACATGTGTCTTTACAATACTGTTGAGGCTCTTCATTAAGACATGGGGACATTGTGGTTGTTGGAGCTTGTGTGGTAACGGTAGCTGAAAAAGGAGTTGGGTTGTTCAGGATTAGATAATGGAGTTGCATCATTCCTACTTGTTGTTGGTGTTGTAGCTGAAAGTATAAATCTTTTGAGTATATAAACAACAATGAATTACGTTGGAAACAGGCTTGATAGGTGCATGATGTTCTATCAGCCTTCAGCTGGTTCAATTGTCTTTGTGCTAAAGTGAGGTTTCCACTAATGAATCTCTGATTTGTTTCTGTTTTATCTAACAGATCAGTAAGTAATTGAAGAGTACTGAAAAAGACATTTTATATGAAAAGTGTTGATACAAGGGAGAATACTTTTGTGCTTGTTGCACCCTGTTCTTCAAATCGTTCAGCTGTAGCAATGGGGTTTGAAGTATATTGTTGAACTTCGTCTCTTCAGCTGTAGCGTCCTGAATAAAATGAAGGATGTTAGGCCATGTGAATGATTCCGAAGCGAGTTTGCATCACATGAACGTCGGCTAAGCGAGTATAAGTAGAACTGAACTGATTGTTCAAATGGCTCAGTTTGTGACGAACTAGTATACACAATTACACTTACAGTACTAAGACTATTGAAATTTTGCTGTTCTTGATCTAGCAGACTTCGCTCGGTTGCAAGAAATTGCGGGCTATTTTGAGGAACTCGATATTCGTAGATACAATCTCCTAGTGGCTTACATGTACGTTGGAAGTCTATCAAATACATACTACGTCATCCAGATAGCATAAGATATTGTTATGAAATTACCTGCGTACGACACATCCACTTGTGGTAGAGTCGTGGTGGATGGTGGAGATGTCGAGGCTCCAGCTGCAGTCAACATTTATTTCATTCAGTTATTGTAGTTCTCAATACCTGGAGCGGTAGGTGAAATCGTTGTTGCGGGCGCAGATGGTGATACACTCGATGAAGGGTTGGTTGGCTTAGTTGAAGAACCGACTGGACTCGCACTTGATGAATCTTGTGGGCTCACACTTGTTGTTGCGTCTGGATCTGGATTTTTAGAGCTAGAAACAACAGTAGTTTCTTTGGTTGTTTCTGACGTTCCTGTAGGAGAAGTAGTAGGAACGGTTGAGGTCGACTCACACATTACAGGTGTGGCAACAGCAGCCAAAAGAAGGATGAAAGTGAAAACTTTCATTATTCTAAAAAAAAACACAGAAGCTTCATCAAAAGATAGAGAAAGATGTGACAGAGGGAAAAAGAATGTAACGGGGAGAAGGGAGAGAGAGAAAAGCGATTACTCATAAGAAGAAATTAAAACAGAAGTTGAAATGGGAGTGAGATGTGAATGTATGTGTGGCTTTGTTGATTCAGTAGCTCATAAGAAATCAGTCGTTATCATTAATGATGTATTCTTATCTAAGATATGTGATGACTATGGACACACCTCTCTCTTCGCATAGGCTACCTTCATGAGCAGATTCTGAAAGAAAAAAATAATTCGAAGCTTTTGGTAATGTCCTCTCTCATTTGCATATTGTCACAAGTTTCTGTTTGAAGATATTCCCCTCTTAAGATTTTGGGTTTGTATAACGCATAACGAGATGAGAGCATGCCACAAAGTTTTTCATATCATAATCCGCGTTACTTCTCAAATTGGCAGGAAGGAGAATGTGTAGGAAAAAACTTTTTTCAACTTCTTTCCACATCATATTCTTAGTCTTGCAAGTCTGTCTTGCTCATTGTGTTACCGAATGTGAACTTCGCTCATTTATCTCATAAATAGAATGAGACTAACACTAGGGAGAGAGAGAGACTACCGATAGATGAGTAAGCGTAAAAATGTAATTGGAAAATGCTTTGTTTCATTCCATTGCCTGTTGGCCTTTCAATTTTCACCTAGTGCATATGGAAGCTAAGATATCCACGTTTCACAACTTTACGTGAAGTGTATGACGTGGGTGAAAAGGAAATGTGTTTTCAATCTGTACTTTCAGCTTATTCGACTGCAGTCCGGTGAACGGTTGTTGATTCTCTTCCGTTTATGACGAAGATGATGATGATGATGATGATGAAACCTAAGCAGCATGTGAGGATGTGATGTGTATATGAGAAGACGGATGTTCGATGTTTTTGCCATCATAAGAGGATATGTGAGGATTGTTCTTTCTCTACTTGTATTCATTTCTTTTTATAACTAATTGGACTGGCAGAGATCATTCGAGTATTCTTTTTGTTTGAAACGATGAACAAAGAAATTTCATTTAACAGTTTATTCATGATGAAGCTGACAAAGATTGGATGATGTTATGCACACGATACACACACACATAGATTACTCTCTGTACCTTACTATCTCTCGCTCTCTTCTAACTCTCCCTCTCTAAATCTCTCTCCTCTCTCTCTCTCTCTCTATCTCTCTCTGTATATATCTCTCTATGGATAGGTAAGAGGTTTTCATTCAAAAACACAATCAAAGAAAATGATGGAATGGGTGATATATAGCGGATCTCATCAGAATTTGCTTTTTTCCATCCTCTCTTTCACAGAAAAGACGATGACGAAAATGAAATGCACAACATGTACACATACGGTTGATTGTATGCATTTGTGTGTATGTTGTGTCTGGGTGTGTATCATGTCTGTAGATGTTGTATAGGCATGTGATTGAGATTGGATAAGCACTTGAGATGACGGTGAAGATGGAAAGAAGAGGAAAGTCTTTTGAAATCTTCTTTATTTTCCATTTTTTGTGTGTGTTTGTTTTGAACGAAAATTTGTAAGCTATGACGATGATCGAACAATAATTGATAAATGCTGATGATGAATGAATATGTGTGAAGAACCAAGCTTAAGCTGAACGTTTTCCAAACCGAACCATCATATCACCGGCAGATGGTACGCGCTTATGCGGACCATTTACTCCGCTACCAACTGCGGGGGCAAACATGCCGTATGGCTCCATGCGATAATCAGACATTGGCATTGCATCGACATCTTTAAAATTTGTAACTATATAGTATATATACATATACTTGTTGTTATACCATATGGAAGTCCACGGGCTGTGATTCCGGAACAGATGACGGCGATAACAAGCAGAAGAGCGGACAGTAAGAATCGGAAAGCCATTTCCTAAACGATACATTGGTATTTTGAACATTAGGATCAGTGAAAGAAGAGCAAAGGCATTCAAGCTGTCAGATAGAAACAAAAATGGTAAAAACTGAAATTAAATGGAAGTGATATGAAGCTAGTCAGAATAGTGCTGCCATCATCAGCAGTAAAAGCTCAGTCGTGGTCATCAAAATTGAAATTTCAAACGATCCTATATATGGCACCAAATGAGAATGGCTGACGAGGAGTAGATGAGAGATGGTGGTTAAGGACAAAAAAAAAAGAAATTTCTCCCTCTTTTCCATTCTCTTCCATCTAATTCAGACGCACGACGAGCTGTGAAGTTGTGACGACGAGAGGAAACATGGCACTTATATACTTTATACTTTTGAAGAGAAACGAATGTGACGTTCTTTCATCAGAAGGGTAGCATATTCACAGAAGTTCATGCGACGATGACGATATAGCTTGATGTCGTGACCGTCATCATCGTCGTCATCGTCGTTGTCGAGAAGAGAGAAGGAAAACTTTCAACAACGACAACATGAGCAGCAGCCGTAATAGGGCTAGCTTAAAGTAGAATTGAAATTTGCTTTTTGAGGAGGAAAAAAAGAAAACAAAACTTGGAAGTACGTCCCATATCCGGAGGCTGTTTTGTTACAAATCAGTCTATTCATTCCTCTGATCATAATAATATATTTTCTTAATTAATATTCAACAAAAAAACGAAAAAAAAGAAAGAGAAGAACAGAGAGAGAGAGAGAGAGAAAGAGAGAGAGAGAGGTATACTCAGAGAGAAAATAGGGAAGGGAAGAGAAAGAGAAAAATGAACGAAGAGGAACGAAAGAACGAATGAACGAAAGATGATGAGAATGATGACGCCAATACTATGAGAGAAAGAGCTCTCTGAATGAACTGAACTGAATGAAGCTCAGCTACGAGAATAGGATATGCAATGTGAATACTATATACTATATGGTACTTTGTCATTTATCAAAATAATTATTGTCAAAGGCAGTATGTCCCCAAGAAAATGATTTTGTTGTCCAACGGATGTCAATAGCCCTATGCTTTCATCACATCATTATAACGATACGAACTATTTTTTTTAAATATGAAAGAGAGAGAAACAGAATTGATGAATGAGATGAAGAGGATTAGAGAAAGAGAGAAAGAGATTGAGAGATGACGAAAAACATAAAATATTTTACGTTTGGACAACATCCCTACTCCCTATGGTCATACAAGCAATCTCCCTCTCCCCCTCTTCAATACCTACTCTTCATTTCTCTCTCTCGCTCCTTCTCTCTCCTTATGTATTAACGGCAAAAGGAAAGTTAGTTGAAGGAGCTGCTGCTATATCTAGTGTCTACTACTGCCGCATACTTACCGAATCTATGATAAGCGCATTCTCGGGATTACTAAGAGAGAAAGATTCTAGAAGAGATGAATAGCTTGTTAACAATATTCAGCATGTATCACTCAAAACACACACTTCAGGTCGTCTGTACGAAGAATCCTTAAAGCCATATGTGAATGTTCTTCGTTAACTATTCAATTCGAATATCCAATGGAGAATAGAAGAAAAATTTTTTTCCGCTTTTCTCTAGCTTCCTTCGACAGCTCAAATCCTATCTTTCAACTTTTATTCGGTAATATTAAAAACAGGAAATAACCCGAACGTCCAAGCAACAGACTTGTCAGCCTTACCAACTGACTGATCTGCCTTGACAAGCTTAAGTTAGAAAGATGTCTCATCTGAATTTCAAAACCTTCCAGCTGCAAATCCTTGTAAACTCCTTTTGTTGTTGTCCGGGAGGCTGATCAGAATAAATTTTTTTCTTTTCCTACTCTTGTACACAGAAATAGATAGAGAGAGAGAGAGAGAGAGAGAGGATCACGAGCATAAAGGTATATGAAAGGAGCAGTAGAAACAGGCTTTTGAAATTAGAAGAAAGATAGAAAAGTAAAGAGGAAAGAAACGACTTGCTTTTTGGAAAAAGTAAATGATCCTAAGATCGTGATTACACGGAGCGTGCAATGAACCATACAAGGCTCATTGTGTGAAAAATCTTGCAGTCGTTCTAGCTTCTACAATGCTAGAAGCGATGATGGGAGAACGAATTGAAATTTGATTTAGAATGATTTGAATTCCAAAATAGGAGAGACGAAAAAAAAAGAAAATAAAAGGTGCAGAGATCGTAATGGATGTAATTGGTCATCTGGGGATATTCGAATTCTCATCATTTCTCGTTTTCTAGGCTCTCATCGATGATGAGGTGATTTTTACGATTTTCATCGTCGGCATCTACAGCAAGCGACTGAGGATCAAAAAAATTTCTGTTTCCCTCCCTCTCTTTCACTCTTTTTCTCTCGCTCGTCACATCATACCTTCTTCCCTCAAACAGCCAATCGTCTTATTGACAATCAAAATAAATGGAAAATTCATGAGAAGCTTGAGAGAGCCAAAAAGAGAGAGAGCACCAATCCAAGAGTTGGCCTTTGTAGGAAACAGAAAGTAAGAATGCGTAATTTAAAAATTCCTTTTCAATTTCTCCGTTTACGGCTTAAGGCGATGAGAAGGTGCAAGCTGCAGCTATATTTCCATTGAAACATGTTTCGTTTGTTTCCATGGGAAATGAAGATGGAGAAGAAGAGAAGAAGAATTGACCGAGGAAATGCTCTGAAAAATAGGAAGAGAATGAGCAAGTCGCTGAGAATTAGGTAAGAAATCAAGACAGAAGCCGTAGCCTTATGATGTACGGTAACACAAAAGTTTCTGTACAGGCTAGCTTTGATTCTTATGGAGAACCAGATAAGTATAAAATAAAAATGTTTTTGCATCTGAGGCACCACACCCCAACGCATTTCAACAGGCTGAACTCTCGTGAGAGTGACAATAAGACGTCGTCTATGTCGAGACCAAGATAACATGATGATGGGGCGTAGATAGATGAGCGCGGACGACGACCATACAAGGCTCCACCTGCTTCATGAAGAAAGAGAGATGGGAGGGGGCTGAAAGGGGAAAGAGTTTTGAAGCTTGTTGACGTGCTGGTTGTAGTGAAGACATTGAAGTTAGTAGAGAACAGCCAGCAACAGTACCAGAAGAAATCCTGAAGACTCTTCAGCCCAAAAAAGAAGAACTTATATACATGTAGACTGATTGGAGCAATCAAATCAACATGCACTTAAGCATATTGGAAGAGCATCTGATCTTCAGCTTCTATCAGACGAATTTCAAATTACCAAATGAAATAATAACATTTTGTATTTAAACTAACACAAAGATTGAAGCTTCACAGACGAGAAAGACATTTCAATTGGCTTTAAAACACGTTTTTAGGACAATGACTTACAACAACGATAACGAAAAAGGAATTTTCTAAAAAAAATTTAATTTCGCATTTTCGAAATTTGAACACATTCAAACCTCTCTCTTCTCTCTCTTTCTCTACCTCTCTTAGTACATCTCTCTTCATAAAGAAACGCTCTCTACCTCAATATTCTTCTCGCTTACTCTCTCAATGTACCAATAGTCAGTCAGCTCTTCTATCATTCTCAACAATCACGTCATTCGAAAATAGCCTGAGGCATTTACTTTTTTAACGAGACTTCTCTTACTCTTCCTCTCTGTTCATATTTCTTTTCCTCTCAACAAACTACTACCACTGCTACTATTACTACAACAAAGCAGCTTAAGAAGAAAGTTGTACAGCTAAGAGAATTATTAAAGATTGTCATGAATGACTTTGCTTACTTCATTTATACTTCCTCTCCGCCAACTGTTTTGATCATCCACAAGACGTCTGAAGGCGTTATTTGGATGAACACTTTTCCAGACGACTGACTCTATTTCTTCACTAAACTATAAAGAATTTCTCTGCTAATATGTAAGAGAGACTGAATAATACTTTGAATATTAACGCTCTGAGCATCACAGCATCACTCTTTCCTGCTGTCTACCTCTCTCTATATATATCTCACTCTTTCAACGCCTACAGATGCCTGTGTGATGTCTTCAAGATGGAACGACTGATGTGTTTGGTCTATTTAAAAGCTTAAGCTTCATGCTGACAGATTCATTTTTACGACGGATGAACATCGTCGAACATTCTGTGCTTACATCTAACCACGACCACACACTCATTGACGACGAAGACAACGAAGACAACGATGACGACAGAATGAGAAGCACGGAAGACGAAAAAGCCCACGACAATCCTGCCAACTTGACAGGTTTATTGCATTTGCTGGCCGTCAAAAACCAAAAGAAGATTGCAATTCGTTGTGGAAACTTGAAATTTGCGGGAAAAAAATAAGAAAAAAGGGGAACGTGGTTATTGAGAAGTAATATGCATATGGGAGAGAGAGAAAGAAGATGTCTTACGATTAACGTCATACACGTGGACCTTCGCTCTCCACTATTATCTAAAAGCTTTATGACTCATGAAACTATTGCATACCTCTATCACTCCCTCTCTCTACCTCGCTATCTCTCTCCCTCCCTCTCTTTTAAAGGAATGTAAAACTAAATTTGTTGGGTTGGAATCATTGTTTTTTGTATGCTTTGCATCATCGTATATCATATAAAATTCTGAATGAATGTCTCTGCTATTCTTCAAGACTTCCGTCAGACTTGCAATTCACATAAAGAAGACTGCTCTCTCTCTATCTCTCTCCATCTCTCTCTGTGTTTCTTCTATTTATGGATATCCATTTGTTCAAATAAGGAAAAGAACTTCTTTTCACGTCGCCTAACTCATTTCGTACGTGAAAAGCACTTTGTTCCGGTGGAACGTCTATCATAGTAGAACATCATCAATACGTCATACTGCATAGCTCATATGGAAAGGTCATCCGATGTCTTCTCATTTTTTGTATTTGAAAAAGTAACGTGCATCTTTAACATCCACAAATGAATCTATGCTTTACAAGTCATAACAGGAAAAGTATTGAATGAGCCCTTCCCTTTATAAGTAAAATGTAGGCTTGAGAAGAATTAGGAAGTACATCACATATATAGAGAGCATACAAGTAGATCCACAAGAAGAACGTATCTGCATTGGTGAGTGACGGTCTGCTTTTAGAGAACAGAATTATCGTATACGGACGGAGGATAATGGAATGAGGGTTATATGGAATTAAAATCATGTAAACTTTAAAAATATATTATTATAAACAATTCCATTTGAGACCATTTTCTAAACAAGGAATAGATCTAGAGACAGAGGGCGAGAGAGAGAGAAACTGATAATGTACTTGTAGAAGAGACTATGAAAATAAAGCCACAACAACAAACCATATTATAATGACAAAGTGAATGAGATGAGGGTGAAGTTGAAAAATATCTTCGTGAGGACGTTTACATGAAAGATACATCGAGATGTACATGGAGAGCTAACAGGGTATGTTGAACTTGTGAATTTTTAAGATTCTCATCTCTTGCTCATTCGCTCTCATCCATATTGACTGTCTATCATCTTTATATACGAGATCAAGTTGATGATGTTGCGTGGCATGGCGTTCATCAGATATTATACGTCTTCAGCTTCGTCTTGTAAACCGTCTAGATGTTGATTCGCAACATGGCTAATGACGTTTTAATAGATAACTATGATATCCTTTCATATAAAAGTTAATATCAACCATGCTTTTATTCTTGTTTAATGGATTTTTGATGTGGAATAGAAGCTCGTTTCATGATCATTTAAGCATATGCTTATTAGTTGAAGAACGAGAGATGACCGACCGACCAATCGACTCAAGACGTTAATCTCTTTCTTTCAAAAATGAGGAGAAGAATGACACACTACCATCATCAGTTCTTGGGGTCATGTTTCATTGGAGGATGAAAAAGAAAATTTCATTTGGAGAACTGACTAGAGATAGTTGGAGAATATTCAGAAGATGAGAGGTGGTTGGAGAACGTGGATAAGTTAAGGAAAGTCCCCAGAAGAGGTGTATAATGAGGGATGCTATAGGTGTTTGATGTTCAGGAGAGAGAGTAGGCTACCAGAATCGGAAAGGTGTATGGAATGGAACAGTTACACAGAGAGGAAATGAGAGAGAGAGAAGAGTGATAATTTGAGGAACAAAAAGAGGCGATCAGTTAAAAGATCGAGAAAGTGAGAGAGAAATAGAGAGATTGCCTAAGAAGGTGATAAATCTCAGAAAACGTGAAAAAGACTCATAAATTGCTTTGTTTGAAGAAATTATGAAATGCGCGGTTCCCCATCTTCATTCCTCAGCCAATTATCATTCGATTGAATTGTCTTCTTAACTTCTAAAACATCGTCATCATCCGTACGAAACGATGACTTTTCCTCTCGAAATTCTCCCTTTTATCTCATCAGAATAGTTAGGATAGTTGATCATCTTCTATCTTCAATACCCCCTCCCACCACTACCATCGCCATCATAACATGAAATCCAGATGTGTCTTTGAACGCAGCTGACATCTCTTGCACCTGACGATGACGACGATGACCACGACGACGACGTCTCCGATACAGAACGAACAGCAACGGTCAAACCCCATCGTCTCTTCTCGCATTCGTTCACTCCATCCAAACGCCTTTCTCCCGCAAAACACCAACCCCCCAGTCTTCTCTTTCACCCTTACCCTGATAATCAGGATATACATATGTGAGAGAATATACGGAATGAAGAGATCATTTTAACCAAATCAGAACATATCCAAATACATTCCATATACGGTTGATAGTTGAATAAAGAGAAATGATTGTCAGCTAAAGATATCAGGCGACGTTCCTCTCAATTACTCTCATCATCATCATCCAAAACGATGTCGTCGTTGTCGTTGCCTTTTCGTCTGCCTGCTTTGACGTCTTTCTGACGTCTTCTCATTCACCTCTTTTTCCACTTTGGCTGTCAACTCATCATCGCACATATTCATCTTCTAAATTACTTGCTTCTTATGTATCTTCTTTTTATATTCTTCAGAAACTCTTTGACTATCGCTCATATTCGTCTTCTTCATCATCTAACTGCTGTCATCTGTAGACTCACCGCCATTTGCAACAGCATCATCATAGCTATTCTATATATTATATTCTGCTGATGACGTATTCAGAAGATGTTTCAACGTTTTGAAAGTGCATTTTCTCATCTAATTTTTCCCATTTCTTCATCATCAGATTTTGCCTTCACATCTCCAGACAGTTTTCCAATCGTTTAACGTCATCGTCATCATCATTACTCATACATCCTTATCTGTTTCTTCACGTACTTTTTTTGCCCAAATTTCGGTCAATCTTCTATTTATTCTTGAAAAAGCTTAAGCTTTATTTCTTCATTTGTGTCATCATCATCCCATATATGTTCATTGCGTTCCTATTACAGTTGTGTTCTCAAGCCATGCTGTGGGCGTGACAGTCTCTTCCCCTAACCTCGCGCCTTTCTCTCTCTTTATTTCTCTACCTCTCTACCTGTATATATCTTCTTCTCTCCTATTCACATCCTCTCATTATTCAATAGTGTCTATCTTCATCTTCGTTTCTGAAAATCGTTCCTTTTTCAATTCAGAAAATTCTGAGGAAGAACCAGCATAGGATCAGTTGACCGCACAGTTCCTGACCATCTTTCCGAGCTTCTTCATTTCTTCGATGCATAATTATATTTTTCTAATATTACTATTTGCCTGTAATCTTCTACAATGTGCTGCTATCAACGATTCTACACATCCTTATAGAGGTAAGCCGTCTCATTTATACATTCTTATATCGTACAATACTTGTAATGGTTTCTATTTTGGTATAGTAATTCCTGATGATTGTCTACAATCATCCGGACGCATACATCAGCTTCGCAACTCTTCATCGATGACTAACCCTCTTCTTTTTCACAGAACTTGTTAATCAATTAACTTTCATTAACTTACTTAGATAGTTGTCATCTTCTTGACATTATTTCCTTTTACATTCTTGTTTTCACATCATCATCATCTTCTTTATAGCTCCGCAACTTCTGTAAATTCTTTTTTTTCTAACTTCTTTTTCGTTTTCATATTTTCGTTTCCATATCTCAGTCCACTAGATGACATTTCCATTTCAATTGATAATACTATATCTCTATCTCTTGTGTTTATCATATCCATTGCTATCCTTTAATCTTACTCTCACTATCACTTTCATATCTATATCTATCTCTCTCTCTCTTTCTCAGTCACTATTTCATCTCTAACACCATTTCCCCATAGTTTGAAGACGATCTCAATTATGCTAATTATATTTCACATATTATAGAACATCAACGATATCGTAGGGCTTCTGGTACATTTGGAGATGCTGAATCTCCTCCATTACTTGATCTCAATGCTACTGTCCCCTACATATTCAGTGCTCGTGTTTATCCATATGGTCAAGCTAATGGCGATTTACTGGCTTCGGCGGCTATCGAGCCTTATCGTTTAGAGAACCCTATGCATTACTTAGGAAATGTGTTTGATACAGTATATGTAAGTTTCTGTGGACGTTTATTCTAATGCTTAATCATCTCCACAAAAGTTCATTAGTGAATGATGTTTCATTTGATCACATACGTCACTCACCTTTTTTACGTGGAACTACGCCACTTCACGTAATTCACGTATGTCATCATTCATGGATCATCATCAGAGCATAGCTGGTTGCATTCAAATTTTAAAATTTAAATGAATTGTAAAGAGGTTATCTATTTCCTTAAACGAGTGCAAATATGATTTATCTTGAATCAGCTGTGTGCTCAGCTTTGATCATGCATTTGTTTTTGACCTTTTCCGTCATTAATGTACACAAAAAATAAGCGTAAAGCGGCTTTGAACCTTTTCATAACAGAAAACAGACACTAAGAAACGGTAAAGAAGAAGAAGCGAAGTCTGAATGATGAAAGAGAAATGACAACAATGCTTCAGTTTCTCTGACATCTAATATGGAACTTGCTCATTAACCAACTCTCTGTTACCTCTTCTCCCTCTCCCTCTCTCCCTAGTTTCTATCTCCTTTTTTGGCACATTTTCCTTCTACTGACCATGAAATTAATTGTTGCTGGAACGTGTCTGCCTGAAGAAAACTTCATTTTCAATATCTCGAAACTCTTGTTTACTTTCCAAGTAATATAGTTCATACACGCATCCTTCAATGATGTTTGTTCATCCACAAAAGACATATCATACTACCTTCCATATCCGGATGTGAGAAGATTGCGGAAAAGAACAGAAAAAAACCTGAACGTTTGTTTCATTGACAAACAATTGAAACTCAACAAGTAAAGTTTGTTGAAGAGTTTCGTCGCTTTTCAAGAATCTTCTTCTCTACACAACGTAGAACGTTGAGCGTATTATGAATATATTGAATGGGTTGATGAGTAGGTTGAAGTTAAAAATCAAAATGATATCAATAAAGATGAAAGAAAATACTTAATTGCATGCATATCAGATTCATAATGATGGAAGTGTTGGCCTAACACCCAGTCATTCCGAACCATCACCATTGCCCAGTCCTCATCCAATGATGGCCATCTTCTGGCAAAACACCAAAGGAGCACGTGTCTTCTATCGTGAAACAGACGGTAGAGACGATACGAACGTATAAGAAAAAAATCATTTTTTTCCTAATATTTCAGATCCAACAACCATCAACTTAGCATATAACGAGGTCAACATTCAATATCGTTATGGATCGTCATTTCGTGTAAAGAGTGTTGTTATCATTACTTGGGAAAGTGGAACACATGTCGATAGTTCGGTAATTATAAGTTTTTATTAGAAACAAACAAAAACCAACAAACATCAACAGCTACTAGTATGTATAAGCGTTTCATTTCAGAATACTGAGGGAAACATCTTTCAAATAGCACTTATTATAGGAGAGAAACAGACATTTGCTCATATCATATACAGTCGATTGACGTCTTACTTCAATGCAGTTGTAAGTTGACATTCACACAAACTCAGATTTGTAATTTTCACCGACCGAGCTACTAGCTAACTACTATCAACTGTTTGTTTCTGTGGAACAAAGTGCTCAAAAGCATTTTATTCCTAATGTTCGTGTAGACCGGTTGTACTCACACATAATAAGGTGTTAGAGTATGAAGATTTTATGATTGTTATCTTCAGGCTGGCTTCTCTTCATACAACAGTTCGTATTCTCTACCCGATTCCGGCACCAATGATGTCGTTTTATTGGCGGAAAAGAGTGATATTGGAATTCCGGGTGAATGGTTGTTCCAAATTGACGCGGAACAAGTAAGAATCATTAAATAACCATTTGATACTCATTAACATCTTTTAAAAAACAAATAGGTTTATCTTTGTGGAGCAGGTTTTAAAGGATTAGAATGTATCGAGAGTTGTGCATCTTCCCAATGGTCCAACGATTGTTCGCGCAGGTATGCATATAAGCTTTTAATAATCTTTTTCATAATCACACATTGTTTTTCATTTTGATTACTTTCTCCCTACCCCCTAAGTACTGTGATTTCCTTCTTTCCAGTTGCCATTGTGATGGAAACGATCCATGCGATCAAGAGAATGGTCGATGTCCCAACGATAAGTGCTCTCCAGGCTGGCACGGCTCTCCCACGTGTGATAAAGGTTTTTACTAATTCGTTTTATCATTTCATAGCTACGGAGCTTATTTGATAATACTATTTGTTACAAACAATTCAAATATTTCAAAGCAACAAATGAAAGAGAAAGAGAAAGTGAGAGGAGATGTATAGAGAGCTACAAAGAGAAACAAATAACTGAAAAACACGTGGTTACGAAATGGTTTTTTTTTCAGATATTGACGAGTGTGTTGTTAATCCAGAAATATGTCCAAGTGAACAACCGGACTGTCTTAACACTCCAGGCTCTTTCTTGTGTCTATGTTATGAGTATGATGAAATAACAAAACTATGTAAAGGTTAGCAGATAACTGAAAATTGTTGAACCGAAGCTTGTTACAGGTTCTACGCTGCCAAAAGTATCTAACGAACAGATTCCTGTGGATGTGATGCAACTAGCCCCCTCAATACATACCAGTACTACTACTCAAGCCAGCATTCGTTTCCCCTCGATTGCTCGATCATCTCGCATTCAAGCCAAGGTTAGCATTTTTGAAATACTCTTTTTTTTCTTCTTACTAATTATAAATTATTTGATAGACATGTAATTGCAACATCAATGCCCAATGTATTGATAACAAATGCATTTGTAAAAGCGGATGGACTGGTGATGGCGAAAGGTGCGGAAGAGTTTTTCTTTCCATACAACATCTACTGAAAACTGTATAACTGAATAGGAATATTGACAATTTTAATTACAGCTGTCATGATATTGATGAATGTCGTATTGCGACGACATGTCCCCAGAAAAACACGCGTTGTGTGAATGTTCCTGGATCTTATCAATGTAACTGTCTTCACGGTTATATTTATAAAAATGGCCAATGCAACGGTGAGACTGAGACTACTTCAATCTATGTACATGCACACTCTTTGTAGACATCAACGAGTGTGATCATTCACCATGTGGCAATGATCAAGCTATGCAATGCGTGAACTTGCAAGGCAGCTATCGTTGTCAATGCGATGATGGTTTTGTTGGAAACTCTACTCTAGGATGCCTTGGTAGTCCCTTTCGCAAATAAATGCTGACAGTTATCTTTTAAGACATAAATGAATGTGAGGAATCGAATGCTTGCGGAGATCATGCCATTTGCTCCAATACAGTAAGTTGTTCCTCACTCACTGATCATTGATTCACCCCATTTATTTAAGAAAGGAGGTTATGAATGCGAATGTGAGGAAGGTTATGAACGAATCAGTGAGACTGGAGGTTGTAAAGACGTGGACGAATGTGCTGTTAGTTTATTCTCTGTAAACCCCCTACACAGTTACCGTTTCTCAGATCCAACCCTGCCACAGTGCTGCTCAATGCATAAATATGGAGGGAACGTTTGAGTGTCAATGTTTAGAAGGTTTCATCGGTGATGGAATTGAATGCCATGAAACGATTTTGTATCCAATTTCGAACGATTCCATTGTTGTTCCACGATCTCCTTCTGAAGCTATTGTTAGTGTAGTTCTTGCACAGCCTGTCAGAATGTTTGGTAGAAATTGCAAAACTGTTTTTGTAAGTAGAATTACAACCCTTCAAGCTATGTAACCCCAATTTCCAGGTGTCTTCGAACGGTTTACTTTCATTCGATTCTCCAATAGCTGGAGTTGTCAACGAACCATACAACTTAGGAAAGATTGTCATCTTTCCCCTACATACAACATTTAATTATTCTTCTCAAGGATTGGTTGCTTATACTTATGTTAATGGTCAGTTCTGATCGAATTAGATTACTAATGGTTCAATTTTCAGCGACAGACAAAGCTGCTTCTGCTTTGATCACTCGATCATCTCTGTCCGTCATGAACCAGTATGGACTTCTCAATTTCCGAACCCGGAATCTTCATATTTTCACATTTGATCGAATGCTTCAGGCAGATAACAACATGGTAACTCATTCCTTCGTTCATAGTATCGGATCCTAATTTCTAGGTGAATTCTTTCCAAGTTGTCATTGCCGAGTCAGATTCATCAACCGTTTTAACGCTGATTTACGAGAGAGCTGAGTCAGTGACGGCCATTATTGGTGAGTATGAAAGTGAGTAATCATTCGTAAGAATGCTTTATAGGAATTGCTACTCCTCAAGCCTATCACCCCCTTCCAACTTACACAATTGCTAATCAATCTAATGTTGGTACGCCTGGTCGATGGATGTTCCGCGTTGATGGACCTTTAGAAGTTTGCCCAACAGGACATGTGAACCCACCTTATTGCAATTCTGGTTTGATAAACATAACTGATTCTTTGGACTTGCTGATACTACTACAGTTTGTCAATCTGGGCACTGGGGAAGCAAATGCACGAATATTTGTCATTGCTCTGGTGGTCAATCGTGCGATGTTGTTTCCGGAATATGTCCAAAAGGCGTTTGTTCAACTGGATGGAAGGGAGTTCATTGTGATGAAGGTTTTTCAAGTTTTTAAGAGCGGAAATTTAATTCTCTGATGTCAGATGTTAATGAATGTGAAGAATTGGTCACTTGTGGAAGGAATTCGGAATGTGTCAACACTGCCGGATCTTATGAGTGTCGATGCTCAGAAGGTTTCGAACTCGGCTCGAATAACGAATGTGAAGGTTCATTATATCCAATTACGGAGCTTAGTCTTTGCTTTTTAGCTATCGATTATTGTCTTCTTCTCTATAAAGCACGTTGTCATCAGAATGCTTACTGTGATTCGAAGACGAAATGTGTATGCTCTCCAGGTTATACAGGTATACTGTCACATGTACTCTATGTTGATCATTGACGTTCTAATCTTAGGTAATGGATTTACCTGTTCTCCAAAAACCACAATTAAACTACTAGACTTCTCAAGTCAATCTTCTCCTAAACCAGGTGAGAGCATTCTTTTCGAATGTTACAAATCATATCTGCAGTTCCAATTTCCACGAATCCTTCTACGAACTCTGCTACTTCTATTTATCCATTCGTGATGAATTCCTGGATCACTCCGGAACTTCCCACATCAGTGACTTCTAAACCAACAGTCAAAAGTAAAGCCTTTGACAAATATTTTTACAAAAATAATGTATGGCTTCCAGCTACCGCCCTTCCTACTCTCCCTACTACAAATTCGACAGAAGAGGGAGAAACAGAGTCGTTGACAAGTATGCGTCTAAGCACCTCAAGGATAATATCATATGAATTTTAGTGTTATTCTTGGCGATGCCTGGAGCATTATGCCTAATATGGTTCGCATTAGTAATAATCGTGATCGTCATGTGCTGGAGACACAAAAGGTTGCTAATTCATCTAGTAAGGAGACTAAACACTATTTCAGGGGCAGATCAGCTACACACAACACGTATGATGATAGAGTGGTGAATGTTTGGAGACAAGCGAATTATAAAACAAAGATGGATGTTACTCCCAAATATCATCCACCCAGAAGAAACTTAGCAATCGAACCGAAAATGATTGCGTTCGACTACTAAGTTGTGTCTTTCAGAATTTATCAAGCTTCAGGAATGTTTTATGGGTCATCTATGTATGAAATTCTACCGTTCTCTTTCGGTGCTATCCTCTCTTTGCCATTGCAATAAATATAATTTATTTATGGTCTTTTAATTACATTTGAAAGACGAAATTATCACAAAGAAACACACACACACATATGTAAGTAAGGTAAGGAATCACCCAAGTTCAAACCCGACAGTAAGCTACAATAACATAGAATTAGGTAAGGAAGCAGATCAAACTATAAGGGTAGAGAAGAGTTGAAAAATCAAAAAAAATCACAAAAACTACGTGTTTAGGATACGTTCTTGTTTGCGTCTATATAGGCACGCAATCTCAATATGTGCTCGGCAAAATAGTTGACCATTGAGTTCTGGACGAGTCTTTTGGGCAAACCGCCTCGTAAATCCGTTTTCATAACCCATTCAAGCATGGCCATATTAATATCATCACCCGCAGTAACCCGTATGAGAGATGGACCATTGGTTCCTCTATACCATTTAATTGACTGATAGACTATAGAAGAGGAAATACCTGACGACTTGTCTGTTTCCGTTCGGAGGACACAATGTCGATTCAACAGACACAAAAATACCAGAAAATGTATTATCTTCGGAGCTCAGAAAAACTCTCCTAATGTCACAAAAATCCCTCGACGATATGTAACCTTTTAAAGCTGGAGCAGTCACAGAATAATATAAATCAGTTGAGGCGTTTATCTTTAAAATAGTCTGAACCAATCATTTAGATAATTTGTCGCATGAGCAGTCATACCTTCCCCTGTACAACTAATGGATTCCATTTGAGGACGTCAGCCCACATAGCCGTGAATAAAACTATTGGGTTACATGCAAACAGAGCTCTGACATAATAAGTTTGGTCAGGTCCTTGTAAAACCTAAATTGACCAAGTTGAATGACTAAGAAGAAGCTAAGTTTAAGGAAGAGTACCGTAGGATCATCAGCTCTTAACTTCTTCCAACCCCCCAATAAGGCATCCTTCAGCAGATTTTCAACGATTGCTTCAGTTTTTCTCAAAGTCTACACACGCAGTTGGGATGATAATGTACGTGAAAAGAGCTCTACCTCTTCGTAACTCTCCATCAATTTAGGTGGAATGGATATATTAACAACTGTCCCTGCAGTTTCATCTTCTGAACTTTTTAGATGAAAAAAGGGGAAAAAGAGGTCACACACCTGATGAGTAATCAACTGCACTACGAAACTCATCATCTGTTGAAAATCGAAGATTATTTGAGCTAGCTGACAAAATTTCTCTGCGAGTATGGGCAGATTCATAACCTGCATTTGTACGAGATGGAACCCGAGCTAATATGGTATCGGAATTCTCGTAGGAGGAGAGGAAAAACTCATCTGCAAGATATGTTTTGAAGAAAAAAAGAGTATGGAAGGCTGTTGCAGGATGAGAAAAGAAAGAAATACGACATACATGATCTCTCGTTTGGTAAAACCTTACAAGGCATTAGCCACAATTGAAACCAGGCTATGGAGAAAAACGACAAAACTAAAAGATATTGTGGTAAGCCACCATTTGTTTTTGAGAAAAAGAATAGAGCCTGAAGGAAATAGAATGGGCTATGAACAGAAGTATGACTAACTGACTTTACAAATAATGAAAACAGTGGATATGGCAGTTGTTATAGCAACAGTGTACCATTTCTTACCCACCAGTAGTCCATAGCATAACAATAAAATAATCTGAAAAGGAGCTTACTGGAGACGCGAAGCAGACACAGAGACCTCTTACCATGCGAAGCGTTGAGCTAACAACAACATCAAAGAGGGAATAATGTATGAATTGGGGGTTGAGGAAGTTTATTTCGTCCAGAAAAATTTTCGACCAGTCATCGCCTTTTGTAATCTAAAGTGTATTAGTATAGCTTTAATCCGTCGAACGAGGGATAAAACTAACAGTGCAAATTAGCCAAAGCAAAATACAGATTGTTGGATCAAAAATTGACACAATAATGAAACGTTTTCTATCCTTTCCGAATCCCGTTCCGGCTCCCAGTAATGGCACTCTACCGCTCATTTCAATTTATTTTGCAGAAAAAATGTTAGCATCGCTAAAAGAAAAACTTGAGAAGGAAGAAAAAACATTCTGTTTGCAACAATTCTACTGAGAAGATTCATTTTCCGACTATTATTACGATCAAAAACCATTATAAGCTCTAATTGCTTGTAAAGTTTGATATCGCATGTGAAAAGACTCTTGACTACAGTATCGATTCGGATACGCGTTCGTCACAAGACCGCCTCAAATTTCTTTGCCAAAATGGGCGTGGCTTATCTTCATTGCTATGGAACCGCATTCTATCAGCTGAAAATTTAAGTTTAATTTGAAAATATACTTTTTGAAATTTTATAATTAGCATATTCGTTGTAATCTTTTTCTTATTTTTATATGTCGCAACTCACGACAATCAATATCTTTCCTGTTTCAGGCTTTTTTAAACTTTTCACATTTTTGGATGGGTTAGGTGTTTGTGTGTGCGAGCGCGTGTGGCAAAATATTAAGGTATCATCGATATTTCCGTTATTTCGCAACTGTCTTTGTAGTTTTTAGAAAATGGCTGGCGTTTTTGATATCGAAATTGAAAACAATGAGGTAAATCCTGAAGGATACTCGTGCGAGGAAATGGACGAAGATAATGTGTATTCCGATGTAGCAGATGTGAGTCTTTTGTTTTTATTTGACATCTCATTTCTGTTTTTCAGGGACAAATCTGGGCTCCTCCTCCCAGTTCGTCGTACACGTAAGAATTCTTTCGCGCTCTCTCACTTCACAATCCACATTTTTAAGTGAATGTCCAATGGTTGAAACAATAGAACTGTCCGAGTTCTCTGTCAATCCTCCAAACGTTAGAGTAGGACCAGAGGACTTTGAGTTGCTCAAGGTTTTGGGAAAAGGAGGATATGGAAAAGTGAAGGAAACCTTACAGCCGTCATTGCTAATCTGCCATGTTTAGGTGTTTCAAGTCCGTAAGACTACGGGTCAAGATGCGGGTCGTATTTTTGCAATGAAAGTTTTACAAAAGGCTACGATTGTTAGAAATCAGAAAGATACTGCTCATACTAAAGTAAGAAGTCCTATCGATAACATATTTTCTTAGTTTCTATTTTATTAGGCCGAACGTAATATATTAGAAGCTGTCAAAAGCCCCTTTATTTGTGATTTGCTCTATGCTTTCCAAACTGGTGGAAAGCTCTACTTAATTTTGGAATATCTTAGTGGCGGAGAGTTGTTCATGCATCTTGAGAGAGAAGGTACTGCTCAACCATTTTAAAAATTCATTATTTTCTCTTTTGAAGGTATGTTTATGGAGGACACTGCAGCATTTTATTTATCGGAAATTGTTGTCAGCTTAGAGCATTTACATAGACAAGGTAAGATGCCAATCGATTGTTCTCTCGCAGATTCTTTATTCTCCCATTTAGGAATTATTTACCGCGATCTGAAACCCGAAAATATTCTACTTGACAGCCGTGGTCATGTGAAATTAACAGATTTCGGCTTGTGCAAGGAAGCGATCGAAGGAGACCAGAAGACTCACACGTTCTGCGGAACAATTGGTAAACCAGTTTTGCCTTCTTATCCCTAATATCGCTTGTCATTATAGAGTATATGGCTCCCGAAATTTTAATGCGATGTGGTCATGGTAAAGAAGTAGATTGGTGGAGCTTAGGAGCTTTAATGTTTGATATGCTTACTGGCGGCCCCCCTTTCACAGCTGAAAATCGTAAAAAAACCATAGATAAAATCCTGAAGGTGATCATTTCACTGGCGACAGGTCTATTCATATCATTCTTTTAGAGTCGCTTAACTCTTCCAGCTTACTTATCATCTGAAGCTAGAGATTTAATCAAAAAATTATTGAAACGTCACGTGGAAACAAGACTTGGAACTGGTCCTGAAGACGCAGAAGAAATTAAACGTCATCCTTTCTTCAGAACACTCATCTGGGACCAAGTTTATAGTAGACAGGTACGGCCACGAACAGCAATCTTACCTGTTTGTGAACGGTCATTTTATGTTTGATTTTCAGACTGAACCTCCTTTCAAACCCGAAATCGAAAGTGAAGAAGATGCTTCTCTGTTTGATACTCGTTTCACGAGAATGACTCCCGTTGACTCACCTTGCGAGACGAATTTCAGGTTTGCTTATTTTATAAGTTCTTTATTTTATCTTATCAGTCTAGTCTTACTGGTGACAATCCTTTTGTCGGATTCACTTATGTTGCTCCATCAGTACTTGCTCAAATGTCTAATAATCCTCATGTTAATGTAGCCAGAGCAAAAAGTCCGCAAAGAAATCAGTAAGCTGAACAAGACAAACAAATAAACCTAACTGATCTGTTTAGTGAAATGGTAGCAGGTGCTTTACCAGTGGGTGGAAATAGGTACCGGTATGACGATAATTTGATGGATACTTCCCTCTCACGTTTTAACTAGGGAAATTCACGAATTAAGTACCTTCTTTGGAACTTTGGTTTACTT
The DNA here is from genome assembly GCA_030370435.1 of Auanema freiburgensis. Taxonomy (NCBI): domain Eukaryota; kingdom Metazoa; phylum Nematoda; class Chromadorea; order Rhabditida; family Rhabditidae; genus Auanema; species Auanema freiburgense. The sequence continues at coordinate 4,697,256 of CM059366.1, read as the reverse complement.
GTACGAACTCATCTCACCTCAATTTTTGTTACGAATTGAACAATTCTATTAATTGCATCGAATGGGTATCTATATTCGGGGCGTCGGCGCTCTCTCTCTCTCTCTCTCTCTCTTTCTCTCTCCCTCCACTCCTTCCCTCGGAAAGTCTGCCGATCATAGATTTACCCTTTCATATTGTGACCAATATTTTCTTGGATAATACCGTGCCTTTCTTTGGTATTCTTGCATGAGATAACTGCAATCATTTGCTGTAGATTTTTATTTCTGTTGTTCCACACATAGTGCCTTATTTTATTAATGGGATGTTTATTAGAAAATATTTGTTGCTCTGATGGATGATTATAAAGTTTCTAAACTAACTCGATACGTTTTACTGCTTTTTTTTGCTGTTGGCTTGTGTTTGAGACCTTACTGGAATTCATCGATACTGGTACTTTGTATTAACTGTTCATCTGTTCTATGCAGTTTTCATATTTTTAACGACGGCTCTGTCAAACTTCTTTTGGCTTAGGCTTAGGCTTAGGCTTAGGCTTAGGCTTAGGCTTAGGCTTAGGCTTAGGCTTAGGCTTAGGCTTAGGCTTAGGCTTAGGCTTAGGCTTAGGCTTAGGCTTAGGCTTAGGCTTAGGCTTAGGCTTAGGCTTAGGCTTAGGCTTAGGCTTAGGCTTAGGCTTAGGCTTAGGCTTAGGGCTTAGGCTTAGGCTTAGGGCTTAGGCTTAGGCTTAGGCTTAGGCTTAGGCTTAGGGCTTAGGCTTAGGGCTTAGGCTTAGGCTTAGGGCTTAGGCTTAGGGGCTTAGGCTTAGGCTTAGGGCTTAGGCTTAGGCTTAGGCTTAGTTTTTTTTTTTAGTTTTTTTTTTTTTTTTTTTTTTGCTTAGGCTTAGGCTTAGGCTTAGGCTTAGGCTTTTAGGCTTAGGCTTTAGGCTTAGGCTTTTAGGCTTAGGCTTAGGCTTAGGGCTTAGGCTTAGGCTTAGGCTTTAGGCTTAGGCTTAGGCTTAGGCTTAGGCTTAGGTTAGGCTTAGGCTTAGGCTTAGGCTTAGGCTTAGGCTTAGGCTTAGGCTTAGGCTTAGGCTTAGGCTTAGGCTTAGGCTTAGGCTTAGGCTTAGGCTTAGGCTTAGGCTTAGGCTTAGGCTTAGGCTTAGGCTTAGGCTTAGGCTTAGGCTTAGGCTTAGGCTTAGGCTTAGGCTTAGGCTTAGGCTTAGGCTTAGGCTTAGGCTTAGGCTTAGGCTTAGGCTTAGGCTTAGGCTTAGGCTTAGGCTTAGGCTTAGGCTTAGGCTTAGGCTTAGGCTTAGGCTTAGGCTTAGGCTTAGGCTTAGGCTTAGGCTTAGGCTTTAGGCTTAGGCTTAGGCTTAGGCTTAGGCTTAGGCTTAGGCTTAGGCTTAGGCTTAGGCTTAGGCTTAGGCTTAGGCTTAGGCTTAGGCTTAGGCTTAGGCTTAGGCTTAGGCTTAGGCTTAGGCTTAGGCTTAGGCTTAGGCTTAGGCTTAGGCTTAGGCTTAGGCTTAGGCTTAGGCTTAGGCTTAGGCTTAGGCTTAGGCTTAGGCTT